>CP092730.1:16829559-18049019 GCA_030273425.1 Microplitis manilae | reverse complement strand
CTGCCCTGTTTAGCGGGAAAAAAGTCATACTTTTATTTCATATGAGAAAATAAATGATAAAAATTAACGCATGGGCCATTCTTCGCACAAACAGATGCATAAATTTAAATTTTCATATGCAAGTCGGCTGAAAAATCGTATACAGACCACAAAAGAAGGAAAAACGTCCTAATCCGCGTGTTTGCCACCGGGCAATTATACACGTGGGTGAGAATGTCCTACTTTCCTCCCTTGGTGCATAATATTCCATTTTCTGGTTATTTCGATCTTTAAATTTTTCCCGCCTTTTTTTATTTTAAATGAATCCCATTAAAAATTAATTTTTTTTTCGGCTGTTTCGTAATAATCAATTGAGTATACAAAAGTGAATTAACCATAATGATAAAAAAAATTAGGACGTTTTTTCGTACGTGTTCCATTACCGCACTAAAAAAGTAATGAGCCAAGCTATTAATTTATTAAACTTTAATTATGTAATGGCTAGAAAAATATTTTATTAATACTTGACAGAAATGCTTCAATAAATGTGATACAAAATGAAGATATAGTTACACAGAGTGCTTTACCTTTTAGTTCGTGTCCTCATTGACATTATTTTTCTTCTAGACGTATCATATTTCAATTTACTCGGGTTTGAAAGTTGATCGCAGGAAGAGAGATAATGTATAAGATGTTTTCCCGTTATTTATAACTATTATATTTATTAAATTATATCGATCTATTGTTATTTTTTTACTCAGTTATTTTATCAAGTAGCTAAGGCAGTGATAAGTCAGACATCGAGCCATTAAATGTTTGATGTTTACTGCTTATGATTCGGTTTGTTAATTTTTTATTTTTTATTTGGTTCAAACAAAATGGAAGCTCAAGATATAAAATATTAAATAATAGTTATAAAAGGAAACGCATCATGGAGCTGAAGTGGAAAAAATATTTGTAAATTATACCAAGGATCCTCGGTGCTATATTTCCTTCTGCTTGTGACGTTATACAAAATATAGTGCTACTTTCTAAGCTCTTCAAAGGAAACTGGGGATATTATTTAATAAAATATTTGCTACTGGTTTTACAGTTTTTTTTTTTTTCTCTATAAATTACAAAATAAATAATTTTTATGGAAGTATATTTAGCTTATTTACTTTCAAATAAATGTTGCCATTTTGCGGTAAGATTTAAATATAAATATTTTTTTAATTTTTCTCTCACGAATTATCTTTAAACAATTTAAAATGCCCAACACTTTTTTCAAAATTTTTGTTTATTTATTTTGTAATAATAATTTACCTTAAATGTACGTATAGTGTACAATATTATTTAAATTTTATATGATACTGAAGTTAGCCGACGTCTAATAATTTTCAGATATTGTTTGAAGCAATAAATAATTTTTAAAAAAATTTTTGAAAAAATTGCACTCATAGTTTTTTAAATTTTCTACCTGTGCATTTTTTTAATTTTTTTTTTTCTCATTAATTCGTTAAGTAAACAGAATCCGAAAATTTTTAATTGTCTGTTACATTCAGGATCATAATTTTAGTGATACTAAAGTTAACCGACGTCTAATAATTTTTGAATTTTTTTTTTAACCAGTAAATTATAAAAAAAAAATATTTGAAAAAATTGCACTTATAGTTTATGAAATTTTCTACATGTGCATTTTTTTTATTTTTTTGTAATTCATTTGATGAAAGAAAAATCCGAAAATTTCCAATTGTCTGTTAATTTTAAGATCATATAATTTTATTAAGAGTTTTAAAAAAATTTTTTTCGACTACCCCAATTCGCGCGAAAATTTGAAAAAATTTCTAATCAAAACATAAAAATATTTTTTTTTCGTAACTTGACCATTTCGCTCTCTGAATTCAAAAAATTATAATTTAATTTAAAAAATTATAAAACATCGTAAAGGGTGTCATACAGAAGGACAAAGTATTCTAGTCCACTGAGAGGCTTAAACATTTAATCTCCGTAGCGTGGATGTTATCTGTGTCAGAGAAAGGCAGGAAAGCTTTAGGGAATACGGAATGTCGTGTGGAATTTGAAAAGAGCATTCTGCTTTTGAAATATGTGACTCTTCCGGGTGTAGTATACAAACCCAGTAGATTCCTCAAGATTTTCACATCTACGTTCGCACAACAAATATTAATAATTAAATGGTATTATATTTTATTTCTATTATTTGATTTATCATTTAGGTGATGCACTGTAAAAAGAGCGGTGTTAAAAATGGACTCATTTTAACTCCACCCGGTGTAAAAATGAAATTACATCGGTGTAGGAGAAGTAATTCACCGGTGTTAAAAATACCGGTGTTAAAGCGGGGTAACCTGTGTAAAAATGGAGTAGAACCGGTGTAAAAGCGGAGTAATATCGGTGTAGAAGCGGGGTAAACTGCGTCTGCTTGGAGAATCAACTTTAAAGATTATAAAACACAAAAATGTCAATTTTTTATGAAAATAAATAAAAAATATGATCTATTAACAAGTATAGTGATCGAGTAAGTAAAAATATTCACAAAGTAAAATATTTTAACATCGGTAAAGAATATCTACACCGGTGACGGCGTTATTTTAACACCGAACAATTTGTTTTAACACCGATCTAGAATATTTACACCGGCGGCAGCGTTATTTTTACAACGCTTTCGGTGTTGAAATTTAACACCGCTGATTCTAACACCTACACCGTTTGGACTTACCCCGGTGATTTTTTACAGTGTGGCTATACATTTTAGATTGTGTGTAATTGCCTGTAGTATGGTGACGAGTAATTCAACGGGGAATTTCAGTTTCAATTTAGTTGCACGAGGTATTTTCATAGCTCTAGATCACTATTACAGTATATACTGTATCATATCCAGTGTAATACATACATGACAGTTGTATAACACATAACATTTCTCTTACACTTGTGTGTGGTGTATGCTGTGCTATACCACATGCTCATCAAGAGCTTTATCACTGGGTAGGATCATTTTGAAATTTCTCGGGACGAAATCGTTGTACGGTATCTATTCATTAAGTAGATACTAAACGAGATTTCCATCAGTAATTTCCAGGGTAAATCTACCACTCCTCCATACTGTTACCCACTGTTTCTCTGTTGTCATTTGCATACTACGCTCAATCGTAACGCGTATATCGTGAAATTCACCCGAGTCGAAATTTGAATCGTCAGTCGGACGTAATAAACGTTGTAATCGTAAGTCGGACGTAATGAACGTAGTGGAATCGTCAGTCGGACGTAATTAACGTTGGAATCGTCAGTCGGACGTAATGAACGTTGGAATCGTCAGTCAGACGTAATGAACGTTGGAATCGTCAGTTGGACGTAATGAACGTTGGAATCAAAAATCGGACGTATTGGACGTTAAAATTATCATCTAGATATTTAACGCTAAAAGAGATGGACAAAATCAATTTCCTTCGGCTTTCCTATAAGAAGAGTGATTCAAAAGTATTCGAAGTATTCGAAAGCATTAAAAAGTATTTAGAATGTTTTTTTTCTAATCGTTTCAAATCGTTTCTTTTAATAAAGGAACCTTTCTTTTAGTTTGATATTGTTTTCATTAATAATGTCTTCTATATACACACTTACATATGCTGAAAAATTCTCTATAATAAAATTTAGATGAAATATATGTGAAGCAAAACTATTAGTAACATGATTGGTCGAAAGAAAAAAAATATATGCAAACGACAGGAAAATATACATTAAAATAAATATACGAAAAACGACACGAGCGCGCGAAACATGTACGCTAGTTTATGATAAGAATAAGTTAAGATTATTGGGAATATTTGTGTGAAAATTCAAGTCTGTAAGTCGGACAATGCAAAACTGGAATATTTTTATTGTTTAACCCACTAAAACCCCCCACGGGAAAGCCGAAGGAAATTGACTTTGTCCATCTCTTTTAACGTTAAATATCTAGATGACAATTTTAACGTCCAATACGTCCGATTTACGATTCCAACGTTCATTACGTCCAACTGACGATTCCAACGTTCATTACGTCTGACTGACGATTCCAACGTTCATTACGTCCGACTGACGATTCCAACGTTAATTACGTCCGACTGACGATTCCACTACGTTCATTACGTCCGACTGACGATTCCAACGTTAATTACGTCCGACTGACGATTCCACTACGTTCATTACGTCCGACTTACGATTACAACGTTTATTACGTCCGACTAACGATTCAAACGTTCATTACGTCCGACTGACGATTCAAATTTCGACTCGGGCACTTCCGTTATACACTATCCTTTCTGTCATTTCGACACTAAATTATAAGCCCAGAGAATTGTTTATTGTACACATGATCAAAGTCATATTTTTCGAGAGTTATGTCAATCTTTGAACAATTCATTATTCTTATTTATATGACATTTACAAAGTTTTGTTATTGCAACAAAAGACGCGATAACAAACGTTTGAGTTATCGTAACAAAACGGATTTACTATTACAGCAATGAATTTTGTGGTTGCGCAATAAATTATGTTGCGTTATTATTATTATTTTAATATTTTATTTTTTATAATTTTTGCGAGTAAATAATTGCCTCAAGTTACAAAAAATTTGTAATATTGCATAATTACAAAGACCAATATTAAAAAAAAAAAAAAAAAATAATGAATTATGTCAAAATGTTTTGCTATTAAAATTTATATGTTATTAGTTAATAAAGTAAAGTAGTCAACTTGAACTTTAAAATATATATAAATACCTGAAATTTTCATGCTATATAAATAACAAATAAAATATCCAAAAGACTTTTATTTAGAATTTTCAATTTAAAAACTATAGTAAACATTAAACACACTATTCGACGAGGCAGTTACTCTAACGTGTCTACGAAATTAGTTGGAAACTCAGATAAATTGTTCTCCTATATATATATATATGTGTGTACATATATATTTACTTTGGTAGAATGTAATCAACCCACATCCACCCATTCGATTATACCTTCGAATCGAACGTTTATTTTTATTTCACTTTTTTTTAATTTTATTGTTTCTCTTTACTCTAGATATCTATTTCATTTATACAGCAATCTGCTGACGAAAAATAGATAGTTATTTGAAATTAGTTTTGTAAACAAGACTAAAAATAGTTAAAAATATAAAGAATAGTGGCAGATATGTAGGATTTGTTCCACGGAGACCGATAACTTGGAATTATAGCGACTCTTGACACATTCTATGTATGCTCGAGGTAGCCATAAGTTTTGTGGTTTACGTGTATATACAAACCTCAAACCCCTTATATTTAATGTCCCTTCGTGTTCTCTCATTTCTCATAAAGTCTCACGTGCACAGAGTGTCGTTGCCAACGGCACAGTGTCCACTGTAATCAGATTTCACCAGTTGTTAATTAGATTCCTCGTGAAAGCTCTTCGTCTCATTCTCATTCGCTTTGTCCCTACAACGTCATACTAAATTTATTTTACTTTTTATAACATTTTTTTTTTTTACCTTGATTTTTATTTTTTACACTTAATTATTTAATATTTTTATCAATTATGCATCGTTTATTCTCATATGTCGAAATTAAAATTTTTAATTAAAGTTCACAAAAAAAAATTCATGTTTATATTTTTATTTAATTATACAGAGACGAATTTATAGAAGCAGTTTCCATGGAGAAATATGTTTGACATAATTTATGTTTTAGAGCAATACGAGCCCCAAGTTGGGCACAACAGCTCATTCCCAAATTTTGGTAAAAAACAAAAAAAAAAAAGTATCTGAGGTAAAATAGGACACTTAAAAAAATTTAAGGAGGTTCGACCGCAACTAGTGAGTCAAAGTAGTGTTTGAATTTTTTTGTTTGCTAAGTTCCTGATAGTTATAAAAATTCATTATTTTAATTTATAATAACATAACGAATTCATAAATTAATATTTATTACTTATTTAATTAAAGAAAGTAATGAAATGACTTGGTTATTTTTGACTCTCGATTTAATAAAAAGATTTGGCAATACCGCGTTTTAACTTTTTACACATCGATATTCAAATTTAAGCGGGAAATTTTATTTCTAATCTCGTCTTTCTTATTAATGTATTTCTATCTTTGTTTTTTCTCTCGGCTGTTTCCGCGACGTTGCCAAACCCTCAATAACATGTATCCCTGTCGATGAACGAAATTAAATAATAAAGTTTAACTTGAATTATTAAAATAATTACAACGGTAACACTTTGTTGTTAAAATCTTATCATATTTCAAAAATATTCAAGTTTATGCATGTGGTTTTTCATTTCTTAAACTTGGGAGGTTAATAATGAAAATAATTAAACAAGTCATGACGGGAGCTTGTCCGCCATAAGAGCCTATGTATAAGAACTTTAAAAACGTCATTTTTAAATCATTTTTTCTAAAAAACTAGACGGTGGATCATATTCAAATTTTGAGAATACATAGATAAAGTACTTCTTTACATGTATACTAAGTTTCAAATCTTAAAGTTGGAAAATGTTTTTTACATTAGATTCGGTCGAACTTCCTTAAGAGATTCAAGAAGTGTAGTTTTTTTTCTTTTTTCGGGAAAGATCCCCGTGTAGGAAATGATGACGGGTCCAGGCTTGGTCGAGGCTTAGCCCAATATTTACTAATTCTGGGCCAAGTCAAAAATTCAAGTCTGGCCCGAGCTTGTTTGAATATCGAGATAATAACTTCATGCTAGGCCTGACACTATCTTGGCCCAATATCGAGTATCAGTATTGTACTGAAACTGTATCTAAGTAAATCAGAGATTGTCTAGCTCTCGGGCTAAGACTAGCAACCCGAGGCTCGATAGTTGATTGTCTAGCTCTTGGGCCAAGACAGGTTCCGTCGTAAGAACTTTTTTTCCAACAAGGATCATCACGTCCGGAAAAAAAATGTTCTATAATTTTGGGGAATAGTCCGCCGTGCTTTAATATTATTAAAACTTTTTCAAATATTTATTTTTATCTCTTGATTTTATTTACATCCATCTAATTAAATTGCTCGTGTTTATATTTTATTTACTTATGAATATTTTTCATTTGATTGGCACAGGCGTAAATACATGGATATACATGCTTCTACATATAGATATATGTGTGGTGTATGTACATATAACTGTATATATAAATTTATTTAGTAGAAGTTTAGTCCCTTGTCGCGTGAGTCTCAACTAAATTGGTACTCCTCGCGGCTCGTTAGTTGGCCTGTTTCGTTGCTGTGTGAGCTTTGCTTGAGACTCCGATCGTCATGCCTCGTCGCACGATTGGGATCGCTTGTGTTTGTTCGTCAAGCAGAACCAACAAGCTTGCCAGTGCTCTCGGGATGTTAATACAATTACAAATACAAGTGTCATAATCATCGTAAACTTTAAAAATAAAAATAAATAAAATAGTTTATAATTATAAAGTTAAATCAACTCATTTTTACTTTATTTCACTAAATTTTTTTTTTAGTACTTTTAAATAAAAAAAACCTATTTTCAGTGTATTAGGTGGTATACGGGTGCTTTCGTAAATGAGAATTGTCCAAAGACCTTGAAGAGAAGTGCTAGCAAAATCGTTGGAAAGAGGGTAGATGAGCTTTCAGTAGCAGTGGTACGGGGAGTTCGTTTGTTGCCCGTACCCACTTCTGTTTCCTCTGCCTCTTCTCGTGGTCCATAGAGTAAAAGAAGATAAAAAAAAATAGAATAAAATAATAAAATAAAATTAATAAAAAAAAAAAACGTGTAATGGGAAACGAAGCATCTTTTTTTTTGCTTTCCCATCCTCTCTTTTGGTTCTTTCTACTGTCGTAAAATCCTCAAACGATCCTATTGTGGTTGCGAGAATGCCACGTCGAGCCCCCGTATATTTTTCTACCTTTACACTGATCTATAGTTCCGATTTCGTTTTATATGTAGCTTCGAAATAAGCTAGTTGTATTTTAAAAAAAGATAAAAAGTAGAAAATGTCTAATAAAGATTCGCGAATGAAAGAGAAGGCTTTGATATCAAAAGACATTTTTTTATTATTTTTTTGTCATGTAAATAACGTTGATTTGTTTCTTTAAATCGTATACTTTGATTTATTTTTTTAAAAAAATACTCGGGGTTATTTGGATGAATCATTTTTTAAAAATTGTCTATTGTAGAGTTTTTTTTTAAGTAGTTTTAATAAATAGCCTTTTGAGAGAAGCAATCATTTTGGAATTTTATTCAGGACAAAGAGGAAAATTGTAGACGCGAGTAAACACCGCGAAATTGCTGGGTGAGTACGCGTCTCAGAACAATATTCAGTTGCATAATACACAATGTTTATATATTATTATTTTTTTTTTAATATTGTGAGTTTCATTTCCGGAATTCTGTTGCACGGAGTTTTTTTTTAATGCGAGTAATTCTGACATTGTTGATTTATCATTTTGTTCTCATTTCAATGTAATATTAATACTCATATAAATTGCAGGACAATAATAACTAAAAATGTAGTTTATTAAAGCTTAAAATTAAACAAAGCGAGAATTTTCAATTTCACATCACAGCTTTATATATATACATATACATGCATACCATTATAACATAAAATATTATCAAGTCAAAACAATAATCTTAACATTCATGCTTAATTGAAATAGAAATGAAATTTTAAACTCTATAACAAAGAGATATGTATTATTCAGAAATGAAATATTATATTAATTTTTCATAAATGCAGGGCTATGATATTTACCCAATCTGTTTGACAACTGGCATTCCTAGTCGAGCATTAAATTTATTTTTATTGAAAGTAAATGAAAAGTGATAAATTTTTAGACGATTTTCAGTAGCGCTTATTCTAATTAGTTTGAAACTACTGTAATTGTGTTTAATAATTTAAAAATTTGATTAATAGTTGACTCTAAATTGTTCAAAACCCCCATGGAAATATATAAATAATATACTCAAAACTATAAGAGCAGACGAAATCGCCTTTACTGCGATTTCTTGCTGTAAGTCAATTTTATCATCTTTCTAAGTGGCCTAAGGAATTTAAGCATCAAATTCCTGCTACTCTACATTTAGCCAGTTGAGGCTTCTGAAATTACTCAGACTTAGCTTTTATTTTTTTTAACCACCGTCAAGGTCTCTAGTAATTTCGGGTAGTTTTTTTACCCTATCACTAGACCCAGGCTATAAAAAAAAAATAAATATTAAATAATTTTTTAATATTTTCAAAAAATGTTTTATTATCGTTTGCATGGAAAAATATTTCAAACAAATTCTTCATAAATTTGCTACAAAAAATTTTTTTTTAACAAGTTTTTGAAAGTCTCCATTGTACCCCGGTCTTCCCTACTTTAACGAATTGGTTTTTTTTTACGATACTATTACTTTACATTAAATATTTTACTTATCTACCCGAATCGGAATCTAAGGCATTATTTGAATCTAAATGATCATTGAAATCCTACGATGAACTTTTTAGGACATCATCATTATAAAAGCTTGGAATGAACCAACAGACTTAAACAGACTTGAACTGAACCTACTTACAATGGCATGCATTAGACCTACAAAAACATGTATCGTAAAACGAACAAACTCAGAATCGTTAAAATCGACCCTCTGTTAGTCCCAGGCTGCCGTGGTACTCAATTCACCTTTGGGTGTCATTACCCTACTGAGAAATGACTGGATTATTTGCATTAATTGTCCAGTAGTCCGCGAGTTTTACAATTTTACCTTTTTGTAGTATTCCATGCAAGTTCCTCTTTCTGTTAAGTCTAGGTACGTTCGTTTCACGATTAATGTCTAAGTAGGTTCAATTCAAGCCTTCGTAATTCTAAATAGATCCATTTCAAGCTTTTATAATGATTATTTCCTAAAAAGTCTAATATAGGTTTTCAATGCTCATTTAGGTTCAAAGAATACCTTAAATTGGTATTTATTTTGTTCAAATAAAAAATAAAAAATTATTCATTTAATAAATAAAAAAAAAATACAATGAACATTAACAAATAATAAAAAAAAGTTTCATTTAACGACAATGATTAATTATTGATTAAACTGACTTATTCTATTTTATTTTAAATTAAATAAATATTTCCGATTATTCAATATTTCTACACATAGTCAGGGAATTTTTGATTTGTTTGACTGGAATACCTGGAAAAGTCAGGGAATTTCAATCTGAAAATTCTGTGACCACCATGTATAGGAACTGTATACCCGATTTGATTATGCTTTATGCTCGAGTTGTCAAAAAAAAAAAAAAAATTCATTGTTTGATAATACACTGAATAATAATGTCCGATTCCGTAATTAGTCTAGTCGAGAAGTGAGTTTTCTGCGAAAAATCGTTAAACCACTCTTAAAAATATGGCGATTGGTGCATTGGATTCAGAATTTCATTCTGAGAAATGGGTATTTTTTTTTTTATCCGCCATTAAAAATTCCATTTGTTATAAACAAAAAACGAAGAGACAAAAAGGGAGTCTCCGTTTTTTAGCTATAACTTCAAAAGTATTAAAGATAACTGAAATTAAAAAAGATCCTAAAAGAGGAGAAAATTTCAGTTAAAAAAGTCTCGACTCCCCAGTTGTAGCTCCATTATTTATAATTTTAATTTGACGTTGAAAGTTGGCCCGCGCGGCCGTTTCGGCGCCTGCGCGTCGTCGCCGAACAAAGTGTGCGACATAAAAGAATTTTTTTATAACATAAATTATTAATTTAAAAATCTGAAAAATTATAGTGTCATCTAGACACCTGAAGGAATATAGCCCCGCAGAAAAAAAATTTTTAGCTCGATTTTTGTAAAAGTTATTTGATTGTTAATTAACAAATTTTTCAGAGACTTGAATTTTTATAAAATCTCTTAAAAATGTTTAAAAAAAGTGTCTATAAATTTTTTTTCTCTTGGGAGCTCTTTTTATATGAATAATAAACAAGATTCCGTTGTAATAGTTTATAAAAGTTTTTTCATTTGTTTATAATGATTTTTCAAAGTTATCAAAAATTGAAATATCCGGCTAATGTTATAAAAAATTTTTCCAAAATCTGTAAATGTGGTTGTTTTTGTATTCATATATTGCGTTTAGTAGCTTAGCTAAAAAATTTTTAACATGAATTGTTTAAAAAATTTTTATAAACAAATAGACAAATTGAAAATTTTTGAAATATTTTTTTTTGTCATTCTGTTGTCTTAGTAAAATAATGATTTTTAAAAAAAAATTTTTCCTTAAAAAAAATTTTTTAATTGTTAATAATTGTTTTTGTCATTTATCCACCGTTTAAATTATTTATTAAGAAATCATTTTTTTTAAAAATCATTATTTACAATTCTCAATATAATCATGAAAAAAAATGTTTTTTTTATTCAAATTTTCATTGTTTATTTTATAAACAATTTGTTATAAACAAATTTTCACTTTCATTATATTTTTTTTCCGTAGCTTTAAAAAATTACAAATACAGCCGTGTGCATTAAAGTTGTGAAAAATTTTCTCTATTTTTTATTGAATTTTAAAATACTTTACCCCATTAGAGTTGAAGCGGTCAACTATTTTATCTATTTATAAATTGCTATAACTTTTAAACTATTGAAGATACGGTCTTAGATACATTCAAGCCGATCTTTTAGACAATTTGATGATTTATATAATAAATTTTTCAAATGCTCGATATCTATTATGGTTCAATTTTTATCAGCATTTGTTTATAAAAAAATGCTTTAATTGAATCTTTAAACTATTATATCTTTTAAACTATTGAAGTTACGGTTTTTATGATTCAAGACAATTTTATAGAGTAATTATTGGACTACTTAAAAATAATTTTTTTATATTTTTAATTTCATTTGTTTATCATTTTTTTTATTTATTCAAATTATTACACGGTTAAGGGTACGTTTTATGGATGTTATTGACTTTATACTCACACACACAACAGAATGTTCCATGAAGATATTTTTAGTCAGGAAATCTATACTTGCTAACTGTCAAGGCGGCTTTTCTGTAAAAAGTTCATTCAATTCTGTAAATTTCTTCCAGGCTGCACTACTGGCAAAAATTTTAAGTTTTCGCTTTGACAAACGTTCAGTAATAAATTGAAAACTCCAAAACTAAATGGAAATAGCAAGAACAACATTAGTTATTGGTGTCAGTCAGGAGTAGAAAGTCAATAACATCCATAAAACGTACCCTTAACCGTGTAATAATTTGAATAAATAAAAAAATGATAAACAAATGAAATTAAAAATATAAAAAAATTATTTTTAAGTAGTCCAATAATTACTCTATAAAATTGTCTTGAATCATAAAAGCCGTAACTTCAATAGTTTAAAAGATATAATAGTTTAAAGATTCAATTAAAGCATTTTTTTATAAACAAATGCTGATAAAAATTGAACCATAATAGATATCGAGCATTTGAAAAATTTATTATATAAATCATCAAATTGTCTAAAAGATCGGCTTGAATGTCTAAGACCGTATCTTCAATAGTTTAAAAGTTATAGCAATTTATAAATAGATAAAATAGTTGACTGCTTCAACTTTGATTGGGTAAAGTATTTTAAAATTCAATAAAAAATAGAGAAAAATTTTTTTCACAACTTTAATGCACACGGCTGTATTTGTAATTTTTTAAAGCTACGGAAAAAAAAATATAATGAAAGTGAAAATTTGTTTATAACAAATTGTTTATAAAATAAACAATGAAAATTTGAATAAAAAACATTTTTTTTCATGATTATATTGAGAATTGTAAATAATGATTTTTAAAAAAAATGATTTCTTAATAAATAATTTAAACGGTGGATAAATGACAAAAACAATTATTAACAATTAAAAAATTTTTTAAGGAAAAATTTTTTTTTTAAAAATCATTATTTTACTAAGACAACAGAATGACAAAAAAAAAATATTTCAAAAATTTTCAATTTGTCTATTTGTTTATAAAAATTTTTAAACAATTCATGTTAAACATTTTTTAGCTAAGCTACTAAACGCAATATATGAATACAAAAACAACCACATTTACAGATTTTGGAAAAAAAATTTTTTTTATAACATTAGCCGGATATTTCAATTTTTGATAACTTTGAAAAAATCATTATAAACAAATGAAAAAACTTTTATAAACTATTACAACGGAATCTTGTTTATTATTCATATAAAAAGAGTTTCCCAAGAGAAAAAAATTTATAGACACTTTTTTTAAACATTTTTAAGAGATTTTATAAAAATTCAAGTCTCTGAAAATTTGTTAATTAACAATCAAATAACTTTTACAAAAATCGAGCTAAAAATTTTTTTCTGCGGGGCTATATTCCTTCAGGTGTCTAGATGACACTATAATTTTTTCAGATTTTTAAATTAATATTTTATGTTATAAAAAAATTATTTTATGTCGCATACTTTGTACGGCGACGACGCGCAGGCGCCGAAACGGCCGCGCGGAGCCCAACTTTCAACGTCAAATTAAAATTATAAATAATGGAGCTACAACTGGGGGAAGTCGAGACTTTTTTAACTGAAATTTTCTCCTCTTTTAGGATCTTTTTTTTAATTTCAGTTATCTTTAATACTTTTGAAGTTATAGCTAAAAAACGGAGACTCCCTTTTTGTCTCTTCGTTTTTTGTTTATAACAAATGGAATTTTTAATGGCGGATAAAAAAAAAAATACCCATTTCTCAGAATGAAATTCTGAATCCAATGCACCAATCGCCATATTTTTAAGAGTGGTTTAACGATTTTTCGCAGAAAACTCACTTCTCGACTAGACTAAATATAAAATCCCAGTCTGTTTCATAATTAATATACTCTCTGCTAAATATATGTAATACGTCGAATTACAGGAAGGAGAAATATAAAAAGTGAATGTAGTAATTTAGAAAGAGATAAATATAAGGATTGTCTGTTGGAATGTGAATTCAAATTCAGTGTACGATGTGAATTTTCGAGTAGGTTAATGTATGAAGAGGGTGAAAAAGCGTGTAAGTGAAGGGCAAAGTAAAAGCTCTAATTGGGAACATGTAGCTCGGTTGGATATTATTTGCTTCAAGCTTATCGTATCCACCAGTAGTTTGAATAACTAGAGATGTTAATTAGTGCTGCGTTATTCAAATTTAAAAGAAAAAGTAATGCTGAATGACGTCCAAGTTTTGGCCACTGTGTTTTTGATACTAAAAACTTTCTAAAGCCTTTTTCGTTTTTTCTTTATACAAAATATTTTTCATAATTTTTTTTCACTACATTTTTTTATCCCACATTCAACATTCAACTGCGTGGCAATGCAGTTCTATTGAAATTTATTTCATGTGAATATTACATTATTTAAATGCGATTGATATTAAATACATAAGCATACCAAAATGTGGATTTCAATTCATTTATGTTTTCTATTTGTCATTATACAACTGTATAAATTGCATTTATAAACGTGAATCATATGAATTATCGATTGTCTCATCTGATTCTCCCCTATAGGTTGCACCGTATTATCTATGTATATATGAGAGGGCTTTAATCCTAACATTAATTAGAATATTTGTTTAAAGTCACTATTTGAAATCAGCGTACGTAAATATTTGTTTATGACAAACTAATATTCAATCTAGAAATCACAGGCCGCGCGATTTATTTAAATAATTATTATATTGTTTTATTTTCTTTTGAAAATATATAGGGGAGAAAGGGGCGAAACGGGGTACTTAAGGAAATACCAAGTTTTCGAGGACTCAAATAAACTGAATCTTTTTTTTTTTTAATGATATTCAAAGTAAATAGAAAAAATTTTCAGTTATGGTTAAAAAAAAAATTTTTATTTTTGCGGGCAAAATGGGGTACCCCCTAAAAAAAATAAAAAAATTTCTGGATTTTAAATGAATTTGATTAAGTTAAACTTTTTTGCAAGTAATTTAAATGGAGAAAAATTATATTTTAAATATAAACCAGTACTTGTGGTCGAGTGGATAACACTCTTGTCTTTGAACGCAAGTACTGGCCAGGCTCAGGTTCGAATCCCACAGAGAGCAAATTAATTATTTTTCACAAGTTGATATAATGCATTGATCTGTGGGATTCGCTCCATATAGTCGCCAGACTGCCATCTGTCTGCAATCTTTCCCACTAAAAAAAACTCCGTGATTGCAAAAGTATGGAACAAGAAATGGGAATAGATAGCTAATAATGAGATCTATGGAATAGAGAAAGAAAAAAAAAATGGCCAAGGTACATAGTCTGAAAAAGTTCAAAGTAGTTTGTTAGAAATATATGAAAAATATTTATCCAGGAACAATAGGGATTTAAAAAAGCTTGCAACCTAACCTAAAGACTATGTAATGTAAATATGTAAAGAATAAAAACTGTAGAAAACAGAAGTTATATAGTTAAGATTGCAAGAATTAAAAAATTTTTATATTTTCAATATATAAAACAAAAGTCATTAATATTTTTCAACTGGCAATTGATTTTTGAAAAAGTTTAACCAAAAATAATTCAAAATGCTGAGGCAACAGATTAAGTACTTCATAGATAATATATGATATATTTTTTTTTGTTATCCAAATTTTTTGTATACTTATGGCCCTGTCATTGGCGTATGCTGTTGGGCCTTATTAAATAAATAAAATAAAATAACGCTCAATTATATTTACAAAAGTGATTTTGGAATGTTTAAAAATCATTTAAAATATAAAATTTTGGGGGTTTTGCCTACCCTACTCCCTTTTGCCCCCCCCCCTCCTCTATAAGGGAACCTGGTATAAAATGAGACATCATTTAACCAGAATTGTTCCATAGAAAATTGTGATAAGGTAAATTTGAGGTAAAATGGACGTTAAAGGAAAAAATTTTTCCTCATTTGGATCATTTTGTCCCGGACACTTACAACAAAACCGTTATCTCGTTTTGCCCCGGCTTCAGCTATAAATATATTTGACATCTTAATAGTTATATTTTAATTAAATATTTAATTAAAGTTGAATGGATAATAATTTTTTTTGTTTAGATGAGATAAAGTTTGAATTGAGGATAGAATTTTCGAGTTATCTCAAAATCAAAACTCTCGTTGCTCGTGTCTGAGTTTCCCTGAGGACCATTCCGACGGTTTAAATCTACAGAAGCTAGGAACCTTGGATACTATATAGAATGTAGTAAGTGAGACTGAAATGCGCTGATGGCAAAGTTTGCATCAGTATATATCTGTCTTCTCGCTTCTACCTCAGCCTTTTCGGGTTATTCCGTTCAGTTCAGTCTGCAGTAGTCAAGAATCTAGGAGGGCATCATCATGGTAAGTACCTTTGCATTCGTATTATCTACTACATATGAATTTGTGTCCATCATGTATGAACTAACTTCAATAATTTCGAACTTCCATTACACGTTCACTATCTTTATAGGATTAATCACTGGTTTAAAATCAATTGCAATTATAAAACACTCTTCTTTTGTTACATTGAATGCTCTTTGTTGAATCAACAAAAAATCATCCACTCTCGGAATTTAATTTTGAATGAATCAAAAAAAAATGTTGTAGAGATTCATTCCTATAGAAAATTCATCTGCAATTCTAATGAATGAGTTTATTTTAAATTAGCTCGGATTCCCTGATAAATTTAAACCAATCAATGCTTTGATCAATTAAGAATAAAGTTTTATATAAATACACGCGGAGAATTTTTGAGCAAAAATTACCCATTAAGTTTGGTAGGGGAGGGTGGACAAAAGGGGGTAGGGTGGAACGGCAATTGAACCACTAGTCGGGGACAATTGAACCATGAGTATTAGAACCACAAGTGAATGACTTTAATGAATATTTTACTATTCATTACAGCTTAAAACTAAAATTACAACACTTCTAATAATATTTATTATTTTGTATAACATTATATGTTATAACGATCACTTTTAAAACTTCTGTCAATATAATTATTTTTTTCTTGGTTAGTTTAACTTGTTTTCACATTCTGTCAAGATGCGCGCGCATGTCTGATGCTCACAGTGTGATTCGTGTGGTTCAACCGTCCCCGAGAGTACTGGTTCAATTGACCCCATATGATTTTATTTAAATAATTAGTTTAAAAAAAAATATTCAAGAACTATTTTACTAGAAGTAAAGCTAGAAATTTATGACTAATATATGTAAGAAGGTATTACAAAAAAAATTTTAAGATTTCATTTGAAGATTAAAAAATTATTAAACAATTTACCAAGAGCTGAAATCAAGGTTTAGATACCTAAAAACACAAAAACTTAAATTTTTTAAAATTAAATCATCATATTGGTTCGAAATTTTGATCAGACTAAGGTTTAGTGTATTAAAATATAATTCCAAGAGGGCGATTCATTTTTATATTTTTTTCGATTTTTTAAGCTTACTGGTTCAATTGACCCCACTCTCCCCTATCAATCAAAAAATATTTATGGCTTTTGATTTATGATAAAAATCAGTCAAAAATTTTTGTTTACTTACTTTGCATATCATTAAAAACAAAAAGATTTAGCGTATATGAGTTCTCGTAACCAGAGTATTTCCTTAAGTACCCCGCCCCCTTCCCTACTGTAAGGACATCTAGCCAGTATATAACTGAATTTTTACTGTTATTAGTAGAAATTTCACTTCATTTACGTTCTATCGAGTAGTATATTTTACAATGTGCATGGAAAAAATTTATATATTTACCACATGTCCTCTTAGTATCAAACTTTTTCGGTAATTTTTAAAAATTTCTCTGCATGTATATAAATTCACATATTGATCATAATATTATTTTTATTTTAAAATTATTAATCCCGTACTCAAAATTAAATCATTTATTGAGTACTTCCATCAGCTCTGCTTATAATTTGACAGACGGAAAAAAAATGTTGAAATTTAAAAAAGAGTTACGTAGCGTCAAAATTACATTATACGTAGTTTCACGATAATCAACGTACGTGAGTTAACTAAATCCCGGGTTGACATGGCTGGACATCGAGATGGGCACATGGGCCTAGTAACTATGTACTTCGGTACCTCAGTTACAGTAGTTTGCTATTACATATACATATACATATATACATATATAACGAACAAGTAGCGCAGCTGAGTTACACACGTGTGTAAGCTTAATCGTCCATAGCCCTCGGCGCAGCTTTGCTCGTTAGTTAATAATGTTGTCAAAACATTTGTTGTTCAATCACGAATCCAATAACTCTCAAGGCAACTTTAAGATAAATTATTATACTATTTTTATATTTATTATCATGATTAAGATGGTAAATTTAAAATAACTTTTACGGAAAAAAAATTTAAATATAAAGATGCATACTTTGAAGTAAACGGTTCTGTGGAGACTATCACTAAAGAATAGATAAATTTACAAAAGCATTAAATGATATTTTAAAAATACTCTGGTATTATTTAAAAAGTTAAGATGAAATAATTTAAAATCTTAAGCGGAAAAGACGTAGAAAATTTTAAGCGACAAAGTTGCAGTAGCAGCAGTTGGCATAAACCATTCGATATTTTCTCTCGTTTTCTTCGCGGAATGGAACCTCAACATTGCAGCAGCTAGTTGCCCATCATCGTGTTTCCTAGTTTTTTCGCGTAAGAAACTCCACTTCCGGTTTTTACCTCGATACGCTTTTCTCTTTCGTTCTTTCTCTTATTTTACTTTCTTTTTTTTATTTTTTTTACGACAGCTCATAATTTCTTGTGGCTTGTTCGCCGTCGAGTGAGCTTACAAATACTACGAATTGTTTTACTAGTGAAAAGATTATTTATATATTTTTATTATAAATTGGGTTGTGTATTCTACGGTAATTAATTTTCGCTCATTGTTGAAATTGAATGTAGTTGATATGAATAATATTATTATTTTTCAATAAATAATAATTTATTTGATCAGCTTTGTTTGATATTAATTTATTTTCGGGTTTTTAAAATAATAAAAATATATTTACGGAAAATTATGTTTATTTTTGGTAAATAATTTAAATTTTTGCTAAAAGGCACAAGCTCTCGGGCTACTGTATACATCTATATGGTTGAAGTACGTGAACTCGCGGATACCGATCTCTGAATTACATTAAAATCAAATTATTTAAATGAAGTAGTCAATTGACTATGCTAATAATTAAATTAAAAAATAATTACAAATTTAATTACTTTGATTTTGGAGTATTTGTTGTTTTTTACTGTATTTATAATTAATTAAAATTGGAAAATTACATATTTACTAGGGTGGTCGTTAAAAATTAAATTTTATCAGGCGCCCTATAAAAAGCTTCTTTTTAGTAAAAAAAATACGCGGGGAATCCGGTTTTTCTTTTCAAGTAAAAAGAACACGTGCCGAAGGACGATCAAAGTTCATTTTTCGATACAATCGCGGTTTTTTTTAAATATCTCATGAAACAAGCAGATTAAAGGACAAAGTCATAGGAACAATTTTGTAGGAAATTAAATTCTTGACAAAAAAGGTCATATTCATTTTTTTTATAAAATGTGTATTTATGAAGATAATTTTAAAAACTTTTCTAGATCTTATCAATTGCATTCAAAGAATTACGAATGTTAAAAATAACGTTTTTTCATAAATATAGACAACTTCGTAACCGTAACATATCAATCATTAATTCTTGTTGTAGTTTCTATATACTTGAAAAAATGTTATTTTCAAAATTTGTAATCCTTAAAATGCTCAATTCAAGATCTAAAAAAGTTTTTTTAAAATATCTTGATAAATACACACTTTATGAAAAAAATGAATATGAACTTTTTTGTCAAAAATTTAATTTCCTACAAAATTGTTCCTGAGATTTTTTCCTTTAATCTGCATATTTCATGAGATATTTAAAAAAAACCGCGATTGTATCGAAAAATGAACTTTGATCGTCCTGAGGCATGTGTTCTTTTTACTTAAAAAGAAAAAACGAAATTCCTCATGTATTTTTTCACTAAAAAAAGCTTTTTTTGGGCGTCTGTTAAATGTTAATTATTTTATTAAGTTTCGATTGATTTTGGTATTTTTTTCTTTACCAACTACTGGCGTAGTGCACTAGTGAGACGATAGGGTTAAAAAAAAAAAAGCGAAATTTAAAAAAAACGCGGGATATTTTTAAAAAATTTTAAATAATAAAAATTAATAATGGAAAGAAAGATTAAAATTATATCATAATAATAAAATATGTGATGATTAAAACATGAAATAATAATTATAACGATCGTTTGAGGTGTTTGCTTATGGATAATTTTATGGATAATTATTATGATTGGTTATAAAACAAATCTTGTTGTCGACGTAAATTAACATCAAGTAACGTTTTTTCTTCTATTGCTCTTTCTATTATTTTTTTCTTATAATATTTCATTTTCACAATCCACTCAACCATTTTTCGAGCTTGAAAATCGGCACACATATTACGATAAATATTTCCAGGTGTATGATAAGCACATTTAGTGTTAAATGATCCACTTGTTATTTCTTCTTTGTAATTCAATTCATCTAAATATGTACATTCAGCATATTCGCAAATTATTTTTTTCAATTCGTTTCTGTAATCTTTGCTTTTGACAAATATATGTTTAATAATATAAGAAATATTGAAAATATTGACTATTATGGTTTG
Organism: Microplitis manilae; assembly: GCA_030273425.1. NCBI lineage: Eukaryota > Metazoa > Arthropoda > Insecta > Hymenoptera > Braconidae > Microplitis > Microplitis manilae. The sequence continues at coordinate 18,028,450 of CP092730.1, read as the reverse complement.
AAGATGCGATAATTCATGAGTACCATCTGACCAATCTATTCCGTATTTTTCATAATAATTTTGATTATAGATGTCAATAACATTTGATAAATTTTCTTCGTCAGTCGGTGGTTGGGCTACAAAGAAATTATGGTACACAATGCCTCCATTTTTATTCAATCCATAGATGCTAAATTCTTTCATAATAAATTTATTACCATTAATGTAATATCCATTAAAATCAATTATCACAGTAGTCATTTTTAACATTTTGTAATACCATTTGATCATTTTCATACCGTTATAATACGCACAATAATATCGAGGCAGCGGAGCCATATGAGCCGAACAAATATTTGTTCGTTTTGAATTTCTTTCGTAAAACCCATAGTCATCGAAAATATATATATTCTGAGGGTTATCAAAATTGATAAATTCTTTCAGTTGACGAAATTTAACATCATTTTTTACGTAAATAACCCAATTTTCATCGAGTACATAACCAAGTAAATCGCGACGTAATCTATGGATATTATATTTTCCACTATTCCATGTGATACCGCATTTTCTAATAAAATCACGGTAACGCCTACGATTCTCGGGTCGTAAACATGGTTCAGGAGGTGCTGTTACTATGAAAGTAACCGATATGGAATCAACTCCAGTACATTCCATTGCCATCATTTCTTTGATAACGAATTTTCTGTCATAATAATAACCACTGAAATCAATTACCATCATTCGTGACATCGCACTAATCGAATTCAATTCTCGTTTAATCACTTAGTAGTTTTTATTGTTTCAAATTATTGTCTTCTAATATATATAATATTATATTATTTGTCTTCTAATATATATAATATTATATAACTAAAATTAAAAAATAATATAATGATTTTCCAAGATTTCATTTAGAATTATTGCACGACTCATGATGCGAAGCATCAGAGTGTGCTTTACGATCGAAAAATTTTTTTCGCCTCACTTCGGCAACTATTTCAATTATTATACCTTTGTTAGTTCACGGAATTAAGATATGTTGCACACCATTTTGAAGATAATTTAATGGAGATTGATTCCATACTTTACAAAAACTATTTAGTTCAATAAAAACCGAAAAAACATCGTAAATAGTGTAAAAAAATTTCCTGTTCGTCAAGTATGAATCCCGTATACACGATAACTTACGAAAAAATCCAGTAATTGAATCAAATTTTTTTTTAAAAAATTTTTTGAAAGATTTGTAGATCCTCTATTGAAAATGGCTAGGTAACTCAGTGTCGTTTGATTACAATTAATAAAAGAATAAAAAGGCTGTATAGCTATACATATATATATCTATATAAAATTAACATGGATGGTGATATGTATATATATATATATCTATATGTATATATATATATATATCTATACATTATACGTACCCGGGAAAAAAAAATTATATATAATTAGATATAATCATATATAATTAAATAAAATTCTATATAATTTTATATAATTTTATATGATTATATATAATTATATAAATTCACATATAGTCTTATATAACTATATATAATTATATAAATCTTTCTAATTTAATCATATAAAAATATGTATAATCATATATTTTTATATATAATTTTATATAAATATATATAATTATATTATTTTATATATAATCATACATATTTATACATTCGGTCGAAAATTTTTTATATAATTTTATATAATTATATAAAATTTTATATAATTGAGGTCTAAGAAATTCTATCTAATGGGAATTTCTAAGTGAATAATATTAAGATGTGCAGGTAGAATCATAACATTTTTTGAAATAATTTAGATATGATCAAATAATGTAAGATTATTTGGAAGAACTGATTTAACAATGATATATAACATTTTATAAAATCTATAAAATTGTTTTAATTTACCGCATTCATAAATGTTATAAAGTATGCAAACTTTTTTCAAATTTCTTAGAAATACATTAACAAGACCAAAAGTAGGATGATACTAAAAAAATTTTGAAAATTCAACAAAGAATTAAGTTATAAAAAACTGTTATATAAAATTAAAAAAATTTTAGTTAAGTTAAAAAAATTTTAACTTCTGATTTTTTTTAATTTACCAAAAGAAGTAATTATCGCCCCACTATTAGTGGGTATATACCGCTAATGGTCTCTTTACTCTATGAAAAATAATATAATTTACTACAATGCTAATAACAAAATTAATCATTTATTGATGTCTTTAATTTTCTCAAGTTCATTTGAACTCAAATAAAAACAGTTAATCAAACACTATTGTCAAGTGATTGATATAGCACTGTGGATAACAGCTCAGACTTCGGATCAAAAGGTCCCGAGTTCGAGTCCACGCGCAGGCGGGATTTTTTTTTTTTTTTTTTTCATGACCATTATTGTATATATGACTTTATAAAGTGATATATAATTATATATAATTATATAAAATTATATATAATTATATATAATTATATAAAATTATATATAATTATATAAAATTAGATCAAACCAAAACTCATATCTAATTTTATCTAAGCATTTATATAAAATTTTATATAATTATATATAAATTTTTTTTCCCGGGTACATTTATTCCACCAGGGGCGCTCGCGCATTACCGTCCCAGTACAGCTGTTTTAATTCATTTACTTAGCAATTTATTTTTTTATTGTTGAATTTATCCCGAAATTTTGTTATTAATTTTTTTATTTTTCAATTAAATTTTCTAAAAAATTTATTTTTTTTTTTGTTGTTTACATATACTTTCATTACACCAGCCGCGTCTGCGCAAAAAAATACATCTGGATAAAACGTAGTAGTGACATCTATAAAAGACGCAGGCTTTTTAAAAAAAATGTTTTTTTTTTTTTCAATTTTTTGCATGACTTTTAATGTGAATTATTAAAATGTGCTCTACAATCGAAAAATTCTTTTTTTATTTTTTTGTAGTTTTTTCTCTACTGTTTTTATTTTTATTTCGTTAAGTATTTTTGGTTAATACACGGAAAAAAGAGCGGTTGAAAAATTACAGTTTCGTATAGTATTAATTAGTACTATAGCGCTCCGAGTCTGAAACTGTAGAAATTACATTTTTTATCAGTAAATTTTACAGAAATAACAAATATTACAGTTTCAAACTCGATATATTCGATTTAAACTGTAAAATTTGCTGCTTAAAATTGTATTAATTTTATTGCTACAACAAATTTCTAAAATTACAGTTTGAACTTTAATGTTTACAGATTTTTACCCGGAAAGCCTGATTTACAGTAGAAACTGTAATTTTTCAACTGCTCTTTTTTGCGTGTAATTAATAGTGATTATATACATACATATATATTTTTTTTATTTTATTATTTCATAATAAATAAGCATCATGAGTCGTGCACTTTTGGATTTTCCAAACTTTTTTTTTTTTATTACTCAAATGATTGCCGCACACAAATCATCGTATTTCACGGTGTGATTAATATCTATAGTTTGCTTACGGTGTTCCTGAAAATAAAAATATTATCATATTATTATTAAATGATAAAATAAATATAGTTTACTGTGGTTAGGAAACGTTAATTTAAATTTGGTTAGTTTGGAAGTTGCCTGTTATCGTATTTTCTAGTTTTTTACAATCAGAAATAGCAGACTTCCGGTTTATCCTTCTCAACAGTTTTCGCATTCGTATATTATGCTATTTTTCCTTTTTCTTCCACAGTAACTCATAATTTCTTTTTGCTTTTTCGGCGATGAGTGAGTTAGCAAACGGTTACTGTACGGGATACGGGATACGGGATTATTATTATAGCTGTGATGGTGGTGATGGTAGGTAGTTGCAATAGAGTAGATTGCAAAAAAAATGTACAATGCTTACCAACAGGCGTCTCTTTTGGTATCTGTTACCATCTTGCTATAACTGGCGACGAGTTTGCTGCATTAAAGTTCACATCTTTCCTTCACTATTTCCCTCTTTTTTTCTTATCATAATCGCGTTTGTGGATAATGGACCAGGGATAATTTGTTATCGCGGTATGTCATGGGGCAGAAACTTTTTAAATTACTTGGTTTTCCAGAAAACTTTGTGGATGGAAAGCCAGAAGTGAGAGAAATATATGAGAATAGTTAAGACATTCACGTATGACTATCGTATTATATTTTTCAATGGCTATTATTTTATTTTATTATCATTTTTTATTTTTTTTTTCATCGCTGACTTGCATTTTAAAGTTATTACTCTGGGAGATTCATTTTTGTAAGAATGTATATAAGAAATTAGGGTGAAAATCGTGCATGTTATGACGCGGCAAATATTTTTAAAAAATTAATGCATTTAGTTAAATTATTCATATCATATACAGGAGGGGTTAAACCCTAAGAAAATTTTTAAGCTATTCCTTCATTTATTTGAAAAAAAAAAAAAAAAAAAAAAAAAAAAAAATAGATCTAATTTTAGATTGCCAAGGGATGTTTTTCACGTTTGAGCAAATTAGTGATAAAAAAAAAAAAGTAGAAAACATTGAATTTGAATTTTTTCAATGAAATTTAATAATTATTGTTATATATATATATCAATTAACTTTAATTCTGAAAACTCGTGAAAAAATATTTTTATATCAGATTTTTTATTTAGGCGGCATGATAAATTAGAGGAGGGGGGAGGGGGTGTAAAAGCCTAAATTTGAAGTTAATAAAAATATGCTGAAAACAATTATATTTACTGATTAATTATAATTAATATTCGAAAATTATAATTTCGATTAATTACAAATTAAATAATAATAAGATTAAAACCACTTGTATTCAACCCGCGGATTATATTAACGTTTTAGTCTAAACCATCCAAATGTAACATAATAATTCATAACAACGAATTACGTTTTGATTTTAATGACCTAGGTCATTAGCAGTTTAATATCTAATGATATAACTATAAATGGATTATTCAATAAATTAACAAAGTTAAGCTACTTACAAATATTTATATCAAAAATTCACTATTTACAATTGACCTATTGGGTCTTCTTTACATAAATTTCCATTAAAACAACCCCGTGATAAAATATCGAATCGAAAAAGAATTCAGCATGTGAAATTACTAAAATAAACATCAATTGTTCGCAAGTCAATAATAAATAAATTTTTAGCTTAATTTTGAATAAAGATTTTTTGTATAATTTCAATATTCCATTAATCTGTTAAAGTATGTTATTGTGATTAAACTTTTTTAATTTCTCATTGTAACTAATGAATAATAATTATTTTCCATTGACGGTAAAATTACATTTGCCCATTATTAAATCTTCTTTGCGTGCAAATAAATTCATTATTTATTGTGCATCTGCATAATTTAATTTATAAAATGATTACACAATAAATAACAAATACCGTAGAATTAATAAATATATATGTGTATAAGTGAGATAATTGTTAAGTAAAATAGGGGAACCAGAGAAAAATAAGACACTATTTTTGATAAAAAAAATTTTTTTGTTCAAAAATGCTTACCCATAATTTCAAGAAAAAATGGGTCAAGTTGATTAATCCATGCAGTGCGCTAAATTCAAAATTTTCAGTAAAAAGCATATTTCTAGTCTCAAAAATGGTGTCACATTTTGCCTTGCACAGAAAACAAATTCTCAACTCAAAGTAAATGTTCTTGATTCAAGACATTTTTTTTGCAAATGTCAGTTTTCTCGGATAAAGTAAAAATTAGGGGTTTGCGAATTGTATTCTAATCGAATCTTATCGAATAGTGGCATCCGATTCGAAATTCGAACTATTTGATTCGAAATTCGAATCAAATAATGCGAACGATTCGAATATTTGCACACCCCTATTATAAATCTCCGCTAACCAAGACAAATTTTCTTGGTTCAAGAGAATCGTGACTTGGTTTCCAAAAACGGTTGTCTTCCTGAATATTTCCTTGTCTTAAAATAACTTTTTTCCTGTGCGGTTTCTCTTATGATAAAAAAAAAGTCAATACAATTTATTTACAATATTTTAAATACATTAACATAGCAATGATTTAAAAATAAAAAAAGTTGAGATTTAGTATATTTTTGCATTCTAAGAGAGTCTCCTCTATATAGAAGTTTTAAAAGAGCATTTCTCTGTGAAAGTTGGGTGAGACTTTGGGTACTCGAATTTGTCGGTGTTTGGTGAGATAATATTTATTTAGCTTTCAATACTGTGATTAATTGGAATTCTGCGGGATTAAATGTGTTTTATTGACAACGTTGAAAAGGCAATAAGAGGCTTTTACGTTTGATTGCTATGAATAACTATTCATAGAGGATTTTAATACTATTGATTTAAATTATTATTTATGATTATGACTATTATTCATATTAAACAAATATTAAAAATAAATGTGTATTTATTATCGTCAACAGTAAATATACTCAACAATTCATGTATAATAATTATTTCCGATCGTTATTGTATACATTTCGTTACAGCTTAAAAAAATATTTAATGGAAATAAATGTCGATGAAAATCCTTTTTTTTTTGCAGTACGTTTTTCTTTTTCGATTTCATTTCACTTGATAAATTATCTGAGTTTTATTTAACCATTTGCTTTATTATTATTTAACAAAAAATATATGGTATATTAAATAAAAAAATGATATAAAATACATTTATATGTATATACAATTGAAAGGAAACTTGTCTTACTGCACGTAAAAAATTTTACAGTAGAAATTTCTTGAAAGTTTTTTTAGATTAAATTCTTAGATTTTTGAAGTTACTGATTTTTATAGGTTATGATTTGAATGTTAAATTTAATCTCTTCGAAGTGAAATTTACTCTGAATGAGTAAATACGGATTTAAATAAAATCCAGATCATTCCGAAATCCCCGGGTCATAATATCTAGCCTCATCGAACCTCAATCTAATTTCACCAAACTCAAGTAAGCCTCAATCAAGCCTCACTTAGCTAAAAAAGCACTTTGAGCCTCAAATAATGCTCATAGATCCTCAATGAGCCTCAAATGATGCTCAAAAGACCTCAATGAGCTTCAAATAATACTAATAGAATTTAAATTACATTTGATCGAACTCGTAAAATTATTATTATTCGAGATTCATTGAGTCGAGACTAGGTTCATTTGAGGCTAATCGAGCCTTATTGAGGATCTGTGAGCATCATTTAAGACTCATTGAGGCTATAAGAGCATTATTTGAGGCTCAAAATACTTTTTTAGCTAAGTGAGGCTTGATTGAGGCTTACTTGGGTTTAATGAGGCTAGATTGAGGTTCGATGAGGCTAGACATTATGACCCAGGTCACTCTACTGAGAAAACAGACTCTCTATTTACAGTAAAATCTGCGTAATGTTAACACTCCTGTCCAGGACCATTCCGTAATGTTAACAAATTCTGTCGTCCCACCATACCAATATTCGTGTCTTATGTGCGCAGGTATGCGCCGTAAAAATGCGTAATGAACGAAAAAAAAATACATTTTTAGGTTAGGATTTAATCATGTAGGTATCGGTGGGAGGATTTGAATTTCCCGCCACTAAGCTCTTTTTTGTTTGGTCGCGCGAAAAAACGTAGTAGGAGACAGGATTGTTAACATTAGGGAGATAATTTTGTTAAATTTAGAGAGAGTGTAACACTACGGAGAGTCACATTAGGAAGATTATACTGTAGTTCGTATGCGGTTCGATTTTTTTGACTCCGTAATTCTGAGTGACGGATTGAATTTGGATTTAAATAAAATCCATACTCCCTCCGAATTCACTCCCGATTCTTCACAGCCAATTTTTTTTTTTGCTGGCAAATTAAATGAATGAATACAAAAAGTCTACTTAATGTAAAAAAAAAAAAAATAATAAAAATTTGTTTATGCACCTAATTTCTTCTTGCTACAACGAATTGTTAAATTTTCTAATATATTTTGACGTAAATTAAAATATTTTACACATTAGAGTCTGTGCTAAAGAAAATTAAAAATAATCGTCGGATAAATTTAAGATTTTTTTGTTAATGCAATTGTCTGTTGATTTAGTAAAAAAAAAAACGAAGATGAAATAAAACCCGGATATTCTATCGTTTGCATTACTGCTACGAAAGTAAAGAAAGTATAGTACAGTAGGAAGGATGTGAAGTAAAGTGATGAAGTAAAAGAAAAATCGTGGAATAAAAAAGAGTGCTAGTATATAAATTGGTGGTAAGGGTATGAAAAACCAACGGGTTTTATTTACGTTACAAATTTTTTGTTCTTGCTTAACTTCCTCTACAAATTGAGTAAAATCAAAATCTTTACCGTGTATGTGTTTAATCTCTATGAGCATTTAAATTACTCAATTTTATCCTCTCTAGATTCTTTTTCATTTTACACACGAACAAAAAAGGGTTTCCTTCAATGCATTTTATAATTGAATATAAATTTTAATTAAAACTCACTAATGAACGAAATTTTGTATTCTTTTGTTGAAGTTATATTTATTATCATTTCGCATTCTATTTTGTTCAATAGTTATTGAATATTGCATTGTATTACTAACATTTTTTTAATAATTCAGATCAGTAATTGCCTATTGGTTCGAAGTTTCTACAATACAAAACATTACAGTCGATAGTTGAGAAAAGTGGGGTAGCCATTTATTTTTTAACTAAAAATATAAAAAAAAAGAAACAAAAGTTCTGCTCTCTTAAAATAAATCAATGAAAGTGCTGAAAATTAGTGAATATTTACTGCACAGTGAGAAATCTTGTGTATTTTTGTTAAAAAAATTATTTGGTTAAATTTTTTGTGTTGATTTTCAACACAGAAATCTGTTAAATTAACACAAACCGTTTGTGTTATTTTACTTCAACAGATTTTTTATGTTGAATGATTAGAAAATTTGTAATGTAACACACTTCTTGTGTTATTCGAAAATTAACCCAAAATTTGGGTTGTTTAGCTGAACACTCCCGCGCGTTTTTTCATTACTATAACCAAGCAAAGCATTGTAGCAGCATTGTCTGCAAAAAAACTTGGATTATAATTGATATACAATTAAATATAATCATAGATAACTTGAATATTTTTATGATCTGGTTCAATGATTTTTTATTCTCATTTTACGGGAAAATAATTCATAGCTCCGTTGTTTAGAAAAATCACTGAAAATCGAACTTATTATTTGCTAATTGACAAAAGTTGTACTAAGGTTAGATCAGTATACTTGGGTTGGTTAGGTTATGTGCTTATATTTATTATAGTCGTCCCAATGAAAATTTGTGATTTTGCCCTACCACCATTATTCCACTTCTACCATAATATTTGGATTTGCGCATGCGCATAAAATCTTATTCAGAATATTATAATAGAGGGGGAAAAAATCCCAAGCTTTCTCCGGGACGACTATAGTTCATTTTAACATGAAAAGTCTGTTAAATTTACACAAATTTTCTGTCAAAATAACAGATTTTTGTTCAATTATTTAACATAAAATTTGTGTTAAAGACCAACACGAACGCAATGTGTTGAATTAACACAAAAATTTGTGTAGACCCTTTGCAACACACGATTTGTGTTTAATTTAACACAACATTTATAACTGTGGGAATCAGTCTCAAGTATATCATTGATTGAATCAGTGATATACTTGAGACTATTTATGCATTGAATATTCACTGACTAGAGTACTTTTCACTGATTCATTTCAAGAGAGCGGGAATACTCACTTGGCTAGTAGCCTGAAAAAACAAATTTTCCCCAATGGCAATGGAAAATCATTTAAAAAAATAAGCTTAAAGTAATAAATTCAGCATATTTGGGTTATAAAAAAAGCATGATTTTTTTACTGCCCCATCTTGCTTGGCCCTCTTCTGTGTACACAATTATTGGTTCAAAATATTAAAATCATTTATCGTACAAAAAACAACGATAAGCTTTCAATGTGCTGAATAAATATTTATTTGGTGATAAAATAGACTAAAATGCATGCACGAAGTAAAAAAAAATTTTAAGTGTAAAAGTATGACGTGATTATACTGCAAATGGATGGTACTTTGTCCATTTGATGTCAAAATGTAGCAAAAGCTAGAGAGCATCAAGTGAGAGTCAACTTAATCGGTTGTGACGGTCTCTAGTAACGTGTACCGAATTACAGGGACGCGTTACTGCTTTCCGATTAGCCAATGGATTGCCTGGAAACGCAATTCATGCTTTCCAATAGCCGAGATAATTGTACTGACACTTTCTACTACACCTCCGTCACGAAACATGTATTAATGGCTCTGGTATATGCATCTACATATATATACTCATATGTATACATAAATATATACACATATATAGTTGAAATTGATCGCGATGCTTATGTGATAGGTTGATGCATGTCTTCCGACTGTGAAGGATAGAGAATAACTCCCACAGTTTCTGTAGTGTCGTGGGGCAAACCCGGACGCAATGTTGCGATGTTTTATCAAGTGCCGACTCGTGCCAACTGTGTCTCGTTATATTAGATTTTACTGGAAACTCTAGGCGCCTCATAAATTTTTATTCCAATGAAATCTTGATTCGGTTGACAACAATAATCGAATACTAAATTCTACAATCATCTTATCATACTCCTTATCTTCAATATATATGTACATATATTTTTTTCGGTGGTTTTAAAAAATATGTGGAAAATTTTTCTCGATTTGTAACCTTGCAATTTCAGATTAGACTTCTTCTTGCACCTGTACTGGCTATCCTTTGAGAATTGTCAGAAGTTAGCATTACGTATGCATTCGATGACTTAGAGGTTTTGTTTCTATTTCGATTGGAAAATCAATATTTAAATAAATTCGGTCTCGAGAGATGTCACGTGAAATTATTATTTATTCACACATTACTATATTATTTATTTAAATTAATAACAGACTATTTTTGTAAATAAATTTTGTTTTCTTTTCAAATTCTCATAATAATAATTTACGTGGTGATAATGTGAATTTTAATCAAACCCAGTCTCCATGGGTTTTCAAATTCATCATACCCATTTCTTGCTTCGTGTTCCTTACAACTTGGTGAATGAAAGGTTATCCCAATGGATCCTGTGCCATTTCCGTTCAGAACCCTACGGATTATCGCGGAAGTCACAGAGAGCTGCCTCGTCGAGTATTCTAGTACTTGTCCAGAAGCATCCCGTCTTTCATACCCTGTGGACGGAAAGGACATGTGACCACTGAACGGAAGTTGGCTTCAACCCTGTCCATCTTTTCACAAATTGTTATTTTAGATTCCTCTGTATTTATTCGCGCAATAAAATTTACAATAAATTTTAAATGCGAATTGATGAATTTTACGATAAATTTAGATGGCAGATTATTTAAAAGCATAAAAATAATATTTATAAGTTTTTTTAAAGATTTTCATGTCTATATAAATTATTATAAAAGTTTTAAATGAATTTTCTGTGGATACGGGACATTGATTTAGACGGTTAGAGTTTTTCTACAAGGGTGAACAAGAATTTTTAAATTATTTCCACTTTTATTCATTTCGCTCCAAGAAAATTGAATTAAATAGCTAATAAACTAAATCATAAATTATGTAGTAGAGGTCCGTCTGTGATTTTATAATTATTTATAAAGCAATTTAAAAAATCGGATGTCATTTTTATTTAAATAATTTTTAAATTTTCCCGCTATAAAAATTGAAAATTTTCAAAAATAAATGGAAGTTATTGGTTTCGGTCCGATTTTCGAAAATCGAGTTTTCAACAGATCTCGAGGTTTTGAGGTCCTAGGAAACTATTTTGACTATTTCCGGGTTAACTTCCGTGTTTGCATATATGGATGCGTGTAAATTAATTTTTGTCATACGATATCTTTAGAACAAATCAACCGATTTAGATTTACTTGGTGGCAATTGAAAAGGCTCACTAAGACTTAGATCTGTATAGATTTCAAAGTCGATCGGTCGAGTAATTTACGAGTTATACGAAAAATAAAAATAAAAAAAAATTTTTTTTTTAGATTTTTTTCATATAACCCATAAACTACTTGCCCGACTTGCCTCGAAATGTATGCAGTTTTAAGTCTTGATGGGCCCTTTCGATTGCCACCAAGCACGTGTAAATCAGTTGGTTTTTTCCAAAGATATCGTGTGATAAAAATTAATTTTTTTTAGTTGTTTTTTTTAGTCGAACAAAAAAATAAAAATTTTTTGACTTCAACGAGCTCAAAAACTTGCAAATAATAACGTTCTCGAGCTCTCTGAGCTCGGAAACAGCAGCAAGTTTTCGGGTCCGCCCAATAATTATTTTTTTTTTAAATACTCTGTCAATAATTTATTTAATTAAAAATTATATGTAACAGATGAATCAATTAGTACGATAAGCCGATTAAAATTATATCTGGATAATTATTGATGAGTTGCATAATTGGGAAATGAAATATCTCAACAATTGTTTTTAGTAAAGCAGTTAAAAAATATAAATGATAAATTTATAAACAAATAAAAACGCAAATAAATCTTCTAAGATTTTATAAAGTAATTATATCTTCAAGAGTCTCATCTTGTTCTAGTTAAACTCTAAAATACAGCAAAATCCAATTACTCAATTTCTCTCGTCATTTTACTTTAAATTTTATCTCACTAATTATTCTCTCGAATATTTAAGAACAAAATAATTTAAATATTCAATACTCAGTGAATTTATTTTAATATTTGTTTAACTGTTTCAACTCAAACTAGAACTAAATGTAATAAAATAACTATACCATAATCTTATCGCGAATTAGTAACGTGAAATAGAGATCGCGCACATTTCCTTATTCGAGTGTAAGTTTGATTAGATAGTGAGCAGTCGTGAACACGTACAAAACTTGTTCGCTCAAGGCTTCCAACAAAAATATGTGGCAAAGGTTCGCAGACGCGGGATATAGAGAAAGCTTGAAGCTTTCGCGGCTTGTGGTTCTTCACCCTTGACGCTCCAAAGAATCGTGCAAAGAAAGACTTCTATCCAAGCTTGCTTTTCCGCTTTTACTTTGGCTCTTCTACTACTGCTGCTACTTTCCTCATCTGTTCTCTTTCTATGCATCTCCTTTTTTCATCTCCTCCATCTTTACCTCTGCTTCCACTTCTTCCTCTACCTCTGTCTCTTCCTTTTCTTCTGCTTCTATCTCTGTCTCTTCCTTTTCTTCTGCTTCTACCTCTTCCCCTCCTTTAAAGTGAGGAATACAGAGGCACAGAATTTCACGAGAGTGCGAATTCAACGCTCAAAATGAACTGAATAGAATTATTCCGGGTATGAACTCGTATTTTCACCAGCTTTTTTTTTTCTTTATCTTTTATTATCCATCTTTCTTTTTCAACTTCCTCCTTCATTTTTATTGCATTTATTTTCCATTTCTTTATCTCATCACCGCATTATAAAATCAAAAGTTCAAATGCTGCTCTGTCGCATGTCAATCATTTCCGCTTTTATAAAAATACTTGACACAAAAAGAAAAGGTACTAATTAAATCACAAATAAAAAAAAACCTAAACGTTTTTTTTTTTTTTTGTGACTGTTTGTATTCTTTACACTTTGGCACCCTTACCTTACTCTTTCACGAATGAGAGAACGACATTGAATCGTGGTTTTATTGGCAACGTATAACGAACAAACTACTCTTTGAGTTAAACCAACCTGTGACCTTTCTTTCATTTTATTTATTTCACTCATTTTATATTTTTTTTCCATTTTAACCTTTCAGAGCCTCCTCAAGTTTCTTGTTCCCAAGCACCCCAGCGCTTTAACTCGCCACCTTTTCTTTACTTTTTCGTCAATCAGACTTCTAAAGCTTTCTTCTTATTAACGAAACCTCGTTCTATTTTCATTACACACACAAATATATGTCCCAATTTAGATTAATTTCATTAAAATAAATAAATTTATTTATTTGGGGTATACATTTGGGGTTTCTCTTTTTAGTTATTGGAAATGTGAACATTTGTAGCTCCGTAGTCGAGTCCGGGGATCAATTAACCACTGCGGAAGGGAAAACTATGCGCCATTTAACCCCCACACACTAAAATACACAGTTAACACCCCACTGTGCCCGTACCGTAGTAACGTACGTAGATTTCTAGGTTTCGAGTTCGAAAGCTCACAGTGTAGTGACTACTGGTATGACCACAATTATTCGCAGCGCGCCATTACCGGAAACGAGGGTATGCCAGAACGGAGATAGAAATCATTTTCTCACGAGGCATTGTCAATTTCTCTACTCTACGACGGTTTAACAACCACACCAGGACATTTTGTTTCCGGTATTTTCGGTCTTTGCCCACTATATGCATTTAAACTTAATACCAACAGTAACGTACATTTTCAAATTCTACTACAAACATTCTTCTAATTACATTTTTATTTTTTAAATCCTTCCATTTAACAGAAATAATTTTTTTGACGGTTAAATTTGACTGTAACGTAATATTGGATCTATTGAAGTCAAGTTGAACTCGTGAAAAAAAAAAAATCGAGAATTTTTCTGCTGAAGGAAATTGAATGTCCGGTTACGTTTGTAATATGACGTGTACTTTATTTTATGTCATTCATTTGATTTTTAGTGGCACGTTTTTTTCAGTTAAAAAATAATTTTTCAATTTTTTTCCGTTCAATTATAAAAAAAAATATTTTTTTTTATTTTTACGAGACGTATAATTCGTTTCAATTACATGAGTAGACATAAAATTCTGGGGAAGTAAAATTTATAGTAAGAAATACCAGGTTACAAAAATTACAGAATAAAAATTCTTATACTCAAGTGAAATTCTATTTCGGCTTTACTTACAAATTTATATCCCCTTACAAATTTAATTTTTCAATTTTCTTTGATTCAATTTAAAACATTGTCTATTTAATTCAAAACATTTTAAATAAGAATGCGATAAAAATGAAAATTTTTTTTTTGCTAAAATAACTGCATTAAAACTATAAAAGTGAATTTTGAATCCTAGATACAAATTCAAGTAAATTGAGTGCTTCTACTAGTCCTTTACCTCATTAAGAATTTAATCGAAATTCGTCTCGAGAATGAGATATATACATATAGTAATTTCTCGAATGGCTCAGACACATACTAACTGTAGCGTATACGCAGTTATAGTGTTTCGTGAAATTATTTGGCGATGACTCGTCAATTGTCGTAACCACCGAATTTGAAATAAGGCCGAGGCGCAAGCAGATGAGAAATTTACGTCTTACATGTCGACATAGACGATTAAGGATCGCTATTTCTCTTCTCTTGTACCCTCTATACTTTATATACCTCCATATATAGTATATACATATATATATTTATATATGCATTTATAGAATGAGAGATTTTGAATAGTGACGTGGAGCGGCACTCTGTCGACGTCGAGGAGTAAAGAAGGATGTGTCAACTTCAGGATATGTCAGCGATTGACATGTTCTATTGCGTTGACTAAATTACACGATGTAAGAGGTCACATTGTAAATTATTATTTTTTTTTTTTATAGATTTTTCTGTCATTTACATAGTACGACTTTTTTTATTTTGTAATTTATCAAGGACGATAAGGAAAAATATTAAATAAAATATTGACGATAAAAATGAACCAATAAAAAATGCCGATTTTGTTTATTCCGATGGTTCATTAGCCCGCGAAATTTAAATTAAAAATAATTTTTCGTTCAAATTTTATGAGCCGCCTGTTCCCAAGTAGCACAGAGTCAACTTTAAGATGTCTTGAAGATGTCACTTAAAAGGATGACAAATTTTTTTGTCTCAAAGTTACCTTTTTTGGTATGAATACGACATGCAAATGTTGGTTTCCGAGACAGAGATGAGTTGTGGTGTTTTTCCTGTCTTATTTCAATTAACAAGTCAATTAGATGACTTATTTTATCTTTTTGTCGTCACTTGTGTTAAGTCTTTTAAGTAGATATTTATTCGATGTCATAAATTTCTGATCGTTTTGTCAACATATTGTGAATTATCGACACGTCAAAAAGTAGCCTAAAAACTGATATCATAGATGTCTCAAAGGCAAGTGACTGTGTCTGTAATTATTTTGAAAGTTTCTGACTTGGCTGAGTATGAGCGAGCCTGACAGTAGCCTAAATTATTTATTAAGGATGACAATGAACCTTACCGAGGAATTGCGACGGCGATTCCGGTGGTTCAGAAGCCAACACGGCGTGTGTTATAAATTTTTTTGTTTCCTGACCGTATCTTCTACTAGCTTAATATTTTTAAAAAATATCTACACGGCTATAATGTGAATATATTCATAATATATAACGAGAATAGAAGTATTACCTTAAACCATTCGACTTCGGGTTTTGAGTTATTAAGGTATCCAACGAGAGAATGTTTAAAACCAGCTCTCCAGGTTAACTACTTTTACAATATACCCAATATATTTTTTTTATATTCATTTTACACAAATATAGATCTTTATATATATACATTATGTATAGTCATATTTTTTTTAAATTACTCAGTTTATTATTCATTTTATATTTATTTTTTTTTTATAATTCAAAATATGAGTTATTTTCACGAGGGTAAAAAAGATAAAACATCTGACGGTATTTATTGTGTTATTATTTTATGAATTAAATTATGCAGAGGCACGATAAATAATTAATTTATTTGCTCGGAAAGAAGATTAAATAGTAGCTTTGTGTTATTTTGTCGTGATGTGTAATTATTTCGGATTAATTATTGGGATAATTTAAAAAATTATGGTGTAGTATTTTCCAGTACGTCGATAAATTAATATTTATATTAATTAATATTAAATAATCTATGATGTAATATCTGAAAAATTTTACAATATTAAATTTTTAGTTTAAAATAGGGGTGTGCGAATATCATTCGAATCAAATCGAATCGAATAGTAACATTCGATTCGAAATTCGAATCGAATATTCGAATAATTCGAATAGTTCGAATTATTCGAATTATTCGAATGATTCGAATAGTTCAAATAATTGTCTCGTGCTCTTCAATTAATTGATTTCGATGAAAAAGTTGTTTTGTTCGAGTGTATTTGACTCAATTTGAATATTTTTTTCATAGAATTCATGACTAAAATAATAAAAATTTTATTGTTAAAACTGTCATCCGGTCGTATCCGGAATGAGAAGGTAAATTTTGTATTTTGATTAAAAAATTTCTTTCTACATACATTAAATAAAAAATGCCAAGAGGTAAAATTTTTAAAAATTTTCCATGTTAGCTAGCCTGCAATAACTATTTTATCTGCGAATTTTTCTTCATGTATCATTTGAATTCTACAGATATAGTTCAAACTTTGCAGTATATTAAAGACACATCATTGAACTACGTTATAGCAGTCCAAATTGAAGTTTATTCAGGGGAAAGGGGGGAGGGGGCGGCAAAACGGAGTACTCCCAAAATTTTATTAAAGAAATTTTTATTTTTTATATGTTTTTTAAACATTCCAAAAATTGTTTTGAATATTTTTTGTTAAACTTTTTCAAAAATCTAGTGTCAGTCAAAAAATGTTAAAGGCTTTTGTTTCATGATAAAAGCCAATAAAAATTTTTTTTTCTTTCCTTTGCATCCGATAATTGCGTAAAACGTAATTTTTCTTTATGAATATTACTTAATATGCAGAAATTTTTTTTTTTCATTTCTTTTTAAGGGTGTCCCATTTTGCCAGCAAAAGTGAAAAATTTTTTGTTTTAACGGTACTGGATATTTTTTTTATTTACTTTGAATCTATCGAGAGGGAAAGATTATTTTCGGCAGCAGGAGATATGATAACCCAGAAAATAACTTTCTTAACACCAGAATCAGGATCTTATTTAATTTTTCTACATTAAAATGTATCAAAAAATTAAAAAAAATGTTAATAAATACGACAAATACAAATTCTTGTTTAATTGATTATTTAGTTTATTATTTGGTTTGAATTCAGATTATTCGAATTTTCATTATTTTAGTCATGAATTCTATGAAAAAATATTCAAATTGAGTCAAATACACTCGAACAAGACAACTTTTCCATCGAAATCGATTAATTTAAGAGCGCGAGACAATTATTTGAACTATTCGAATGATTCGAATAATTCGAATGATTCGAATAATTCGAATGATTCGAATAATTCGAACTATTCGAATAATTCGAATGATTCGAACTATTCGATTCGAAATTCGAATCGAATAATTCGATTCGATTCGAGACGAATAATTCGATTCGATTCGAGACGAATAATTCGTAAATTCGAATTTTCGCACACCCCTAGTTTAAAATATTTTTATAAAGAATTTAAAAGGAATTTTTTCCAAAGAATTTTTTTCATATTTTTTTTTTATTATTTATTTTGAAAAAAACACCAGGGGTAAAACGGGAATTTTAGAAACTTTAATGAAAAAAAAATTACTGAAATTTGATAATAAATTTTTTAAATATAAAATAATAAAAGTCCATAAAAATGAAAAAATTGTTTAAGTATGGTCGGGTTCCACTCTTCCCTACATGGAGAAAAAAATATTGTTCTGAGAAGTAGACTGTATAGTTACAATAACAATACGCAATAGTTATCTACTAGATTGATACTGCAACGATCTACTGTATCGTTCTGACAACAATACGGTAGATAGCTCTGAGACCTATACCGTATCGTACTGAGCCCTATCTGACACACGTTTGGAAATCTTTATCATTAATAAATAAATGATTAATAAATAATTTTGATTAAATAAAATAATTTATACAACTGACTTATCATTTGCAGTCTAAATAAATTTAAAATATAAATATAAATATATCTTTTCATTTTTGAGGTTATACATATATAAATATTTAAATATAATATAAATTTAATTAATTAAATTAATATAAATTGATTTTTACATCATTTTCACAATTGAAATATATAGCAGTTTTATTAGATTGATCATTAGGTAAATAATCAGTAAGGTTATAGACAGTTAACAAATTAAAAAAAAAAATGAACTCGAATTGTTATATTTGAAAATAGGCGCCAAAATGGATGTTTAATTAGGTTAGACGGTGGTGTGTGAGATGACGATCACAGAAAGTCGTATAGGGCTCACAGCTATCTAATAGATAGTTACAGGAACCATACGATATTTTTACCATAAGTATACGTATCGTTGTAACAATCTACGAATTGCTATACTTTAGATCGTTCGAGGAACAATTTTTTTTTTCCCGTGTAATAATCATAAAGAATTTATTTTTTATGACAGATGAAAATTTAAAAAATTTTACCAAATTTATAAAAGCGAAATATTTAAATAATTTAATTACTATGAGATTTTTAATAATCTTTTTATTTTCTTCGGGTTTTTCTCACAATTAAACTAGAAAAATCTCAATGAACTTTGATCTTAGCCGCAGAACTACATAATTAAAACTGATTAACTTGTATACCGTAATCACGACGGCAACAAAAAATAAAATAAAACATTATAAAAGAGGAGAGTAAAATAAAATAGCGAGGCAAACCAAAAGGGCCAGAATCTCATCACTCTTGCTTATCTTACTCGGGCAGCTACAGATTGACTAAAACACTAGCACACTCTATTACTCCTGTCACGGTCATGCGTCTTGGTTACTCAAGCATCTCCGGTAGCACGAACCGGCCAAATGCCTTCTCCATTGGCTGCGTAATTGATCGACACTTGGGATTAAATTTACCCCCTTTCGTTTAATCTTTTCTTCTATACGTCACGTATATTAGTACCTCCTACCCCACCCTCCCCCTACCCTTCATACAAACAGTCCAGATTATTCTAGATATACTTCTTGAATCCATAACGAAAAAAATCTCATCAACCAACGAAAGACAAGTAGTGCACTCCCAATCTAATCAGACAGGGTAGAGAGTACGTAGCCGGGCGCGGATAAAATTAATTGCAAAATTCATGGAATTAATCAAGTTCTTCTTTCTATATTTTTCTTTTCCTATTTTCAATCTTTTTTTTTTCAATTTCAACGTGGAAATTCTCTCATCAAGACACCTCAGTATACGCTAACAAGACCTTCATAACGATCCATAATTTTCATCCTCCGTTTGTTCATTTTTTTTTCCATTTTTTATATTTTTTCATCTTGTTCTTTTACTTCTTATTACTTTTTTTTTCTACTTCCTGAGAGAATAAAAAATTCCATTATATCGTCCGACCAGAATTTCACTCTTGGTCTAGCGAAGCGCGTTTAATACCCATTGGAGGATCGAACGAAAACTGTTTGCCTCGACGAATTCGTTTTCCCCACTTGCATCCTTACTATCGTCACTGCCACTTCCACCTCAAACTCAACACCATTACCACCTTCACCATACATATATATATTTATATATATATAGGGGAAGGGGGGGCAAAACGGGATAGGCCGGCAAAATGGGATACCCTCAAAATTTCGTCAAAATTTTTTTTTTTCAAAAAACTTTCGAAAATGGTCAAAAATGACATCTAGTATCATTTTACACTATCGAAAGCTAAAAAAAAACATTTTTATATTTTTTGCGAAAAGTATAAATAAAAAAAATGTACAAATTTTATCGTACTACAAATCTATTTTATCGTACTACAAATCTATTTTCATGGAGTATCATGAATTTAAGAAATTTATTTTTTAATTAACTCAAGAGACAATAACAACAATAATATTGATAAAAAACTCTAAAAACTGTAACATTGGTAATCATCATAATTTTAACCGTAGTCATCATTGTTTACTTGATTGCTTGTAACATAATTTTTGTAATATTTTATAACTTTAGTGCTATAATATCACATTATTAACAGTTATGTTAATTTTCTAATATTCAATATTTAATTATTTCTCTTATAAAAATAATTTCTTTGGAATGAAAACTAACTAACATTATTTTTAACATAAGTATTAAATTTATATATATAAAATAACTTGATAACGATATATAACTGATTCATCGTTAATGAAAGATAAATCTCTAAAATTATTCACAATAATCACAGATAAATTGAGTATCGTCGTCCGAAACACCAGCACATGAATCATGAGCCCACCTATGACAAAGTTGGCATTGCGTCCAAGATTCAAACGAATCACTGTACTTTTGATCTACAGTAAATACAAAAGAGGCGTAAATACTTTGTGCTGATTTTTGCGGGGTCCGACCTCTGCCTTGCAAACTGTTTTTTTAACTGACTTTTTCTGTTGAACATCAATTTAGAAAGACATTTTTACATCAATTTTATTCACTTGAAAAAAAAAAGAAAAAAAAAAATTACTTTTTTTTGGGGTATCCCATTTTGCCCGCAAAAAATAAAAATTTTTTTCTGATGGCAGTCTAAAATTCGTTATATTTATTTCAAATAGAATCAAAATGAAGCCAATTTACGATATTTATGTCCCTAAAAACTAAATTTTTCGTTAAGTATCCCGTTTTGCCCCCCCTTCCCCTACTATTACCATCATCGTTTTGATGTTAGTGCCTAGAATGAGACGATGAATTGTTGAAATAGGACATAAACCACACACACATATATATATATATATATATGTATATATATATATACGTGTGTGTAAAGGGAGAATAAGAAATAAAAATAAAAAAAAAGATCAATGGATTTTCACAACCCAACAGATAAAAGTCTCAAGTGTATATACATATATATAAACATCAACAATATACGAGAGACTTCGATATCTAGTTACGTGAAACATGAGTGAGCTTCTTGCTTTACTTATAATATTTCTATGTACACATAATACTAGT
This sequence comes from Microplitis manilae, assembly GCA_030273425.1. Taxonomy (NCBI): domain Eukaryota; kingdom Metazoa; phylum Arthropoda; class Insecta; order Hymenoptera; family Braconidae; genus Microplitis; species Microplitis manilae. Next base: position 18,006,758 of record CP092730.1, on the reverse strand, counting down.
TTTTATTTATTATCTTTTAACTTTTTTTTTTTTTACGCATCATGTTTATTTTCAAAAAAAAAAAAATATATGTATATTATATATAATTTTCTGGTTATTAAATATTTTTTGATAAGGAAAAAAAAAAAAAATTTGTAAAGATATAAATAACAATATTGGGATGGAATTTTTATGTATGTGGAAACATCTTTAGGTGTACCCAGAAGGGTTAAGTCGCATCACAAGGTAGATTGTATACAGATGCATGATACGTGAAAACATTGGCTCGATTCCGCGAGGGATTTTGAAACAAGGTAGACGGAAAACGGGCTGGAGGAGTGTACTAGGATACAGTTCGGCTGGAAGATCTGGAGCTCGAGATAAAGCGCTTACTGAGAGTAGTGAAATAATATGAGCTTTCTAACCAGCTTCACATATATGTATATATATGTAAAAGATTTTATCCTTATTATACGTTACAAAATTGTTTCAACTCTTAAAGTTCAAGTGACGATCAATTACCAGATTATTTTCTACAATTAGAAAGCCTAATTATTTTTTCTGAGTTATTTTGGAATTCATTTCACATAAATTTTGATTTAAATTCGGTTATAAAATCCAGTGAAATATATTTTGAAACATGGCCTCAATTTTTGATACTAAAGGATCGAAAAATTTCGATTTTCCAGCCTATTATTAATCCACTTGAATTTTTTTTTTTATCAGTGATTTTTTTTTTGTGGAGAAAATAGTCAAGTATTTATTAACATTTATTATTTGAGTCTTCTTTTCTCTGCTTTTCATTATCTACCATAATCGTTGGATTTCTATAAAACTCAAAACAATTCATTAATAATAGCTATAATGCAATCGGTATAAATTTACGTCGGGTTGAAATTTTCTGTACGTGAAATAGCTTATGATAAAAATATAAATACTAATTTTAATCCGAAAACAAAAAGCTCAATTTATAGATCATTAAAATAAATCCTCTTGAATGCTTTTTTACAAGAATAATAATTATTTTAAATTTCCTCTTATTCGCATAAAATAATATAATGACGAACAACTAAATATATACACTGTAAAAAAATTTCGGAATGAATGCGGAGTGGATGACTGCTTATTTACTTACTTCCCTGTGAGTGAAATTTACTCCGAAAAGGAGTTTATTTAAATATTAAAACTTCCAATCGGAGTGAATATGGATTCAAATAAAATCCAGACCACTCTGAAATCACTCCGTTGAAAAAACAAACTCCCCATATAGTCTATTACGGAGTAATTTTTTGTAAAAATTCCGAAACGTCTAGTGAATTCAAATTTACATAAAACTAGCGTACATGTTTCGCGCGCATGTCGTTTTTCATATATTTATTTTAATATATATTTTCTTGATCCCCGACCCGAAAGTACGGACTTCCTGGCTGCTTTTTGCTCCAGAAAGAACAACTTTTGTGGCTCACACGAATTACAGCGCGCTCTGGTGGACTACGTTTTTTTTCTGGCTCAGTCGTGTATCTATATTCACAAACGCGCTTGTGTCAGTATACTCACACATAAATAATACACTATAAAGTGTATAGTATACAGTGACAGTGCCGGCGTACTGACAGCTCAACATAACCAACAACATAACCAACACAGATCATTTTAAATCGTGATAATTACTATAATTTTTAGGAGTTAATACTACTGAGTGATATTAAGGGCATTCTCAGACTGTACTCCCCGCTTTTTAACAAATTTCTATGGGTTTCAACTGTTATAAACATATAAAAATTTTATTAATTAGCTGAAAAAAAATTAAAACCTTAGTTAGAAAAAGGAGAACGTATTCGTAATATCACCGAGGTATACAATTTATAAAAAAAAATGACTTGCAATTGATATCAGTTGGAAGTTAAATGAAATTTGTTGAATAAATTTTAGTCTATAAAATTTTTCCGTTTTTCCGTTTTTGATTAAAGTTTTAATTTTTTTTAATTAATTAATATAATTTTGATACGGTTATGAGAGATGTAAGCCATTGAAATTTTTTAAATAGTGGGGCACACTGTCTAAGCTCCAGGGATGACCTGCAGGATCAATTATTTTTCAGATTTTTTTTAGCCCCGCCCTGAAACCAGTAAAACCTCGGCTTCGCCTCGGTTTTGCAAAAGTCGGGCGGGCCGCCCCCTCCCCCCGCCTGTATCCGTAATTCCGTACTTTCGGTTGGAGATCAAGAAAAATAGTATACAACCCACGGCCAGAATGTTGGATACTCTGACACATGGAATATAGAAGCCTCGGCTTCGCCTCGGCATCTATATTCCATGCGCCAGAAAATCCAACTTTCTGGCCTAGGGTAGTAATATACTATTTCATGTCTTTTGCATACATTTTTTTGTTTTCGACCAATCACGTTACGAATAGTTTGGCTTCACATACAGGGGGAGGGGGGGGGCGAAGCGGGGTACTTAAGGAAATACTATGGTTCCGAAGGCTCAAATACGCTAAATCTTTTTGTTTTTAATGATATGCGAAGTAAATAAACAAAAATTTCGGTTGCCGTTGAAACAAAAATTTTCACTTTGGTGGGCAAAATGGGGTATCCCCTAAAAAAGACGATATTTTTTGACTGAAACTCGATTTTTGAAAAAGTTTAACAAAAAATATTCAAAATAATCCTCACTTATGTTTACAAAAGTGATTTTGGAATGTTTAAAAAACATTTAAAACATAATAGTAGTTTATCTATCGAGTGCGATCGTGTTTAAGACGCGAGTGTGAAGATTGGTGTCCGAGCCGAAGGCGAGGGTACTAACACACGAGCGTCTTAGACTCGATTGTACTACACGGAGAAAAAAATATAGTAAAAATTACAATCTTATAGTAAAATTTACTAAAAGATATGAAAAAATACATTCTGTATTGTAATTATTACTAAACGTTTAGTAAAATTTACTAGTTAGTAATAATTACATAATAAGATATTAAAAATTACTATGCGTAATGTATTTTTTACTAACACAATTGTATTTTCTACTATCTGTATAGTAAATTTTACTATTAGTATTTTTAATAAATACAAATTTAAGAACGTAAATTTTCTAATACAATATAGGATTTGTTACTATACAAAATATTAAAAATTACTATACGCAATGTATTTTTTGCTAACACGATTATGTTTTTTTACTATATGTATAGTAAATTCTACTATGTATAGATAAAATTAAAATTTGGTGGGGATAGCATATACAAATATGTATTACAAGTTCTGAAACTTTTGTCCGAAGGAGATATCGGGCCGTCAGACATAGGAAAGGACTCGCGCGCGGGAGATCAGGGTTCGAATCTCGGTTGAAACAAGTGATTTTTTAAAAAACAAAAATCGACTCCAACACCGATACAGATGGCATAAATAACAATAATAATAATTAAAATGATAGTAATAATAATAAAAAGTTAAAAGCTAATAAAAATTTTATTTTATTTTTTTCCATTTTAATATAGTAAAATTTACTAAACGGGATAGTAAAATTTACTAAACGGGATAGTAAAATTTACTAAACGGGATAGTACAATTCACTAAACGGAATAGTAAAATTCACTAAACGAAATAGTATAATTTACTAAACGGGATAGTAAAATTTACTTATCTGTTTATGAATTTTTCCTATAAATCTTAAGCGTTTCAAGATTACTATCTAAATTTAGTAATTATTACTATATTTTTTAGTAAATTTTACTATATTTTTTTCTCCGTGTAGATAAAAACATTAGTTTTTGTGACAGATATTTGAAATTTACTACATTAAGTGCCTATAAATGGCAGGTTATAAATCCGCGTCTATTTATTTGGTAAGATTGTTTTGAGTATTTATTGAAAATTACAGAAAAGTCGGTAAGTGGACAAATTAAAATGATGATAAATTTTGTCACAAGATGGCTCGTTAAGTTATTCCGATATTTTTTGGTCGTTTGCTATCACACATGTAACCAAAAAATAATTTTTAATCCGATGATGACGTCACTACTAGAGCGATTAGGTATCTTTTTTACCAGCTGTATCTTATCTAATATTTTTAGCTGCCGGCTATAGGCGCTAAATGTCGTAGATTTCAAGTATCTGTCACAAAAAATTTTTTTAATAAAATTTTGGGGGTACCCCCTTTGCCCCCCCCCTCTCTTCCCCTATTTCATTTAAATTTTATTATAGGATTCGTAACCACTCCGAATTCACTCCCGATTTTTTACAGTGTAAATAAACAAAGCGATATATCGTCACAAAAAAAAAGTAATGAAAATGCGGATGACAGAAGAAATTTTTTTAAATTTTTTCTTATTTTTTCCTGTCCAACTGACTGTTAAAAGTGTTTACTTCTTCATTGATGCCATGGGACGACTAACTCACTTAAGCTAATGTTGCTCCTGGGTCTATTAGACAGAAGTACAGAGTTTCGTGAAATGAGTCTGTAAGCCAAGTAATGAGATATCCCGGTGTTAATTTCTCTTTCTTCAGTTCAAATTAAGAGCATTAGCAAAGAGTTAAAGAACCTCGGAAAATTATTGAATTATGTCCCTTTATATATATTTTATAATTGCAAAAGTTTAAATTTATTTGTTTATTTATTTGTACTTTAGAAACTTTTCCAACTTTTTTGTTTTTAATTTGCATTGAGAGTTATATTTTTTTTTAAACATCAATTCCACTTCATTTCCTTCTGTTTTATTTTATTTTTAACGGCGTATTCGCATGAGAAACATTGATAATTGGATAAAATAAAGAGTCGAGTTTCACAATCACTTTTTTCGTCCATTCCCGTGTACTGTTAACACCCAAATGGCCTGAGCATTCGTGCCAATTCGCCCGTAGTGATAACATTGATTATTCCATCATTTAGTTTTATTTTTATACGTTTTTTTTTAATAATTACTATAACCGTCCATTAATTTAATGCTAAATTTCGTAGCATTTACCGTAATGATTTTAATGCTTTTAAGTGGACTAATAACTGCTACTCTATCATCTATTACTATTACTATCATCATTATAAAAATATTTAATTATTATTTTGTTAATGAATAGAGAAGATTTAAATTTAATTTACTTGGCATAGAAAAGAGTCAGTTTTTAAAATCATAAAAGAAAAAAAGCTTTTAGCAGTAACCGCAAATGACAGTGAAAATCCTCTTGTGCAACGTTATTTTCATTTGACGGGCATGCATGGAAACGCGTTCAAAGTGGGCCAAAGTGAGTTTTCCTAAATTACTGACCTACAAAAGGTACAATGGATTCGAGTTAGTAAAATAATTTTGACTAAAATCGACCATGTTATCAAAAGATAATCTCACTTTAAGCATATATATACATGTATGTGTGCATATATAGGTTTGAACAATAATAATAAATTTATAGGTTTATTAATATTCCATTGAAGTTTAACAAACTTCACACTTCAAAGTTGAATTAAACATTAAAACTTTCCATACTCTACAAGTATGAATATCAATTTTTTTTTTTTTTACTTTATGAACGTTCTTGCGCCGCACATGAGTCTTATGAGAGTTCGGAATATTAAATTTTGATTTTCAATTTAAAATTAATTCCTAAATATTTAAAGTACCTAATCAATGATTTACAAACCCTACATTTTTTCGCATATCTTGAACTTCTTATATCACTATGGTCGCTCAGTAGGCAATACACGATTTCTTTTTTTTTTTCGACAATACAATTACAGAAAAAAAAAAAAGAATATGCTCAAGTAGAAAATTAATAAAACTATGGGTGCAATTTTTTTTTGATAATTTATCGTTTTGAAAAAAAATTCAATTATTAGACGTTGGCTAATTTCTGTATCATTTTTATCACTGGTGCATGTTTGTTTTTTACCATGCGGAGTTGCCGTAAAAAATCTTCTGATATCTTGAATTTTTTTAAATTCTTTTTAACTTCCCGCTAAGACAATTGCAAATTTTCAAAAATTCGGGAAGTTATTGGTTTCAGTCCGATTTTTGAAAATTGAATTTCTAAGAGATCTTGACGTTTTGAGGTTCTAGGAAGCTACTTACTGATTTCAAGATGATGTCCGAGTGTATGTATGTATGTATCTGTAACTTTTGAACAGATGAACCGATTTTGATCGTCGAGGTGTCATTCGACGCGGCTTGTTGATATCTAAAAGCTGAAAAAATTTTGAGCTTGATCGGTAAGGCTCGTTCAGAAAAAAAAAAATTTTTTTTTGGTATATTCCAAATTTTTCAAACGACGATAAATCAATTTAAAAATCTGATCAGTTGAAGAACTCAATAAAACGCGTCGATTGCCACCTTAACCGCTTCAATCGATTGATTCGTTCGAAGGATATCGTTGGAGAAAAAGTGGTAAAAACGGTTTTTTTTCTAAACCAAAGTCATCTAAAAGTATTTTCGAGCTTGAAAAGCTCGAAAATGTATTCACACCGATTTTTTCAAGCTCCAGGAGCTCGAAAACAGCGGAAACTTTTGGGGCTGGTTCGCAGGGTCAACTGACTGACCGATTTTTTTGTAAGGTTTCGAATTTTTTATCATAGTCAAAATTTTGATCCATAGATTTATTCTTGGTATCCATTTATTATAAAAATGAAATATTTATAAAATATATGCATAGTCGATAACAGGCTTAGAAATTTTGATGAGTAATCATCTATTTAAACTGACAAACTACAAGAACGAATTGATAACTTTTTCTGACAGTAACGAGTACGCAAGAAAGTCCATAAAAAAAAAATAAATCAATGAAATTATGGGAGTTGCAATAAATTATTGAGATAAATTTTTTATGTTGTACTTAAGTATATATTTTTTTTCCTCGAGAAAGAGGTTATCTGGGTGACAAGATGAACCTTATCGATTGCCATCCAGCCACAACGTCTTTTTCCTTACCGCCCATCTCTGCTCATGAAAATACTCCTTTTCTTCATGGCCACCACGGAGGAATATATTTTTGCTAGATAGGACAGGTAACGGCCGCGATAACGCACACCAAGTGTGCCGGCGAGTACGATAACGGGAACACGATGTCTCTGCAAGCATTTCTCACTTTCAACCTACTCTGCGCTGGCACTGTTACTGCTGTTGCCACTGCTTCTAGTACTATCCTGGTATGCTTGGAAAAGGAATCTAAATAGAAAAGTCTAGAGTCTAGAGTCCTTGAAAGTGTCGTATGTCAGGACAAGGAGATACCAACTACTTTTGGTCAGACTACATTTCGCCTCGGTTTATATTGTTACTTTAAAATCTTACCCTTGTTTATTTTATATTTATTCACTTTTTATTGTTATAAAATACACTTTATTAAATTAAAACAATATTTACTACCAAAATATTATTCAATTTCAATCTCTATTTTTTAAAATATTTATATATTTTTTTTTTATATAAATCTCGTAAAAAAACAAATTACCATAAAATACTTCCGGTATTAAAATAAAATGCGTGTTTATACACATCGAGAGAATTTCTATATTAGTATATATATTTTTGTAATTTAAAAAATAGTAACCCAATTTTTTTGACATGAGCAAAATAGAATTTTTTTTAAATATTTTTTTTTATTCGCCATAAAAAGCAGGAAACATTCTACTGACGGAATAGTATTTCGTAATACTCTTTGCCATTTTTATCATTATTGATGGTCATAAAGCCTACGCAAATCGATTTTTCGCGAGTGCTGTATGGACAGAGGGCAGAGAGATGATTACGATAAAACGCTCAGCGTTGACGTTTGTCCTCTGACACAGCTCCAAAAATTGCAATCTCGAAAAATCTGCTTTTATACTTACTAAAAAATATATATATATTTAATAAAACAAAAAAAAAAAACTGGTAACATTTTTTTTTTATCTATCATCTAGTTTATTCAATTTGTTACATTTCCATCATGTGTGGAAAAATATTTTTCAATTCTACTAAATTTATTTGACATTTACTTTAACATTTTCATCATTAAAACTCATTATTATTATTATTATTAAATTTTTTGTTTCGACATATCCAGAAACCTGAGGCAAAATAAGTCACCATTAAAAAAAAAAAAAATTTTTTCATTCGAAACAATGTTTTTATGGTTTTTAAAAAATAATAGGGTAAGTTGGTCACCCCAGGCAGCGCAGAAAAATTTTTATTTGAAATTTTTTTTTTCGACAGTATGTACTATTTCAATTACGAATGGCTGTAACAAAACAAAACTACGGGTAAAATGAACAACAAAAAAAATTTCGCCAAATTTCGGAGTGGCTGCACTGCCTGGGGTGGTCAACTTCCCCTTCTCTACTCAGTAAATGAAAGTTTCGAGCGAAAAAAAAATTGTTTTTATTTTTGCTGAAAATGGTGGCTCATTTTGCTGCAGATTTTTCCATATGCATTTAAAAAAATAAAAATATTGTTAGGAAAGAATAAAAGATAAAAGCAAGTGGATTATCGTCGGTAACTTTTATTTTTTTTAGTAGCGCACGTTTCGAGACAGTTATGCGCAAGCTAGAAAATATACTGCGGTTTTGTAGAGGTACTTTTCGCAACTGAGATTTCTCCGTTACTGTCGTCGCCTCGGTTCTTTACAACTTTTTCCGAGTTTGTACTCTATTGAATCCAGTACAAAGTCCCGAGATAGTTATCATTGTCATACTCATGAAAATGCTTATAACCAAAAAAACGAAAATAAATAAATAAAAAATAAGAGCATGAAAATAGATAATGTTTAAAAGCATTCATGACTTGCAAATAAGGTAAAATTTTATTGCAGAAAGGTATAATATCTTTTGTATATTTTCTTATTGCGCTCCAAGTACAAGAGAACAGATTGCCGAGCTTGTCGAGAGACTTTGTTGTCTACAGACTTGGGTTATTAGATTATAGTGTACCTGCTTTGCGTGTTGGGTAAGATCAGTCCAAGGAGCGTTAATCCAATGATCTCTTCCCCTTTTACTCCGTTACTGCATAACCTAACCACTTAAATGTCGTGACTCTCGTGCACACTTGTTCTCTCACATTAGTTTGATATACGCTATGGCCTGAGTGCATGAACGCAAATTAACAATAATTGTTACTCTGCCTTCAAATTTTTTTTTTTATTTCTCTACATATACTTATTTTTTATTTACTTAATTATTCCAATTATTCGACTGATATGATTATGAGAAATGGATTTATAACAATTTTTGTTTTTATTTAGATAAAGTAGATAAAATTTTGTTATTACATTTGATATGGATCGGATAAAAATATGTAAACAAAATTCAATTGGTTGGAAAATAAAGTTTTGCTTTTGCTTTGAGGGATTGGTGAAGTAGGATAAAAGCAGGGGTTGAATTTTTTTATTTATTTTTTATTATCCGTTTTTTTTTTTTTTATAAATACTTAAATTAACTTTTGAAGAATATAATTTATATATCATTAGCTGACCTAGAAAAAAAGATTTTTTGAAGCTAGTATTTGATATTATGATTTATTTATTTTTTTATTTACTATTTTATAAGCTCATATTAATAGTCGATAGAAAATATCGCAGTTGTAATAAAAGTAGAACATCCAGTGATACAAAAATTATTTTAAAAACGATTAGCTTGGTTAAGTTCGAAGATGAGCAAAATCGGTCAACTAGTTTAGAAATGATGGACATTTGAAATTCCAAAAAAAATGAAAAATCCTACTTTTTTGGTTTTTTTCGTAAAGAACTTTTTAACGGGTTAATCTATCCGTATTATGTAAAAAGAACATAGCCGATAGGAAAAGCTATATTTTCCCTTTTTTATTTTTCGTTTTACGATAATTGTTCGACTCCTAATAAGGGTTCAAAGTTACATAATTGACTCATGTGTTATTGTGATAATGCTATTGCTTATATCTTTGAAAACTTTTGATGGCTGATTATTAAATTATATTTATTTATTAAATGTCGATCAATTATCGTAAGAAATCTACTTCCATTTCGGATGCCGAATGGCCTTTTTTTTTTTAGGTTATTTTGTTCTATAGTCGTCCCGATGAAAGCTTGGGATTTTTTTCCCACCAGTTCTTTCCCCCACCACCATAATACTAGATTGTGCGCATGCGTCATTTAAATGTGCGCATGTGCAAAGCCACTAAAGCCAATATTCGGAGAGTGGGGGAAGAAACCGTGGTGGGAAAAAAATCCCAAGCTTCCATTGGGATGACTATAGGTTATTTGTCAGAGTTATTTTGTCGAGGTTATTTTGTCTGAGGGTAACGAATCACGGTACCCAAAATCAAATGTCTATTTTTGACTTGCTATCAACTACTTTCTTAAAATGAATCAGTGAAAAGTGCTGCAAATCAGTGAATATTCACTGTATAAACAGTTATAAGTATACCACTTAATCAAACAGTGGTATACTTATAACTGTTTATACAGTGAATATTCACTGATTTGCAGCACTTTTCACTGATTCATTTTAAGAGAGTAACTTAGCTACACCGTATCCGTTTCGGCTAAAAAAATCCAAAATTGTATGTTTTGGCGAGGGCGATTTAACTAAGTTCTTACTTTTGAGCTCTTCCAGGTCAAAAAACGATTGGAACGAAAAAACATCAATTTCGTTGAAAAAAATTAATTTTTGTCCAACGAAATCTTGGGAACGAATAGACCGTTTTACATGTGCTCTGCAGCAATCGGAAGAGCTTGTTGAGACTTACACGCAGATAAATTTTTAGTAAAAATTATCCAAAAACTTTGACACTGTGAGAACATGTAGTAGATATCTAAATTTTTTCCATACACATTGTAAAATATACTATTCGATACTGAAAGATATCGTCGTATAAGAAAAGTTTACACTCACACACGCGGCCGGACGTTCATTCGGGAACAGTCAAAATAGCTTCCTAGGACCTCAAAACTTCTCAATTTTTTGAAAATTTTCAATTTTCATAGCAGGAAAAAATATACTATTTACAAAAAGGTTTAATTATAATTACGAAAAAATTTGAATGAATGAGGATGATATAAATCAACAAAATGTATATAGATAACGGTTGCAACCTCTTCCGATCGATTCTGCGTTTAGTAATCAAACTTTTCATATATAATTTTCGTTATAAGTATAGATTACAAAATATTAAGGAAAATAGATAATAGATTTTATATAAATATGTATTCTGTTTAGTTTATTGAATGTTGCTCAAGTTACCAATTATGTCAAGTTTTCCATGGAAATTTCGAAACTATACAAATTCGTAAACTCCTTTTAGTAACGTAGTGTAATCATTCCTTTCGGTATTCATACTTGTTATTTCTCTACATAATGCTCGGCTTCATAATCATCGAACTTTGACAGCAATTAACTATGACTACAAAACAAATTTATAATAGCAAAGGGCTTGAATTATATATTGTAATTAATAAATCTGAGTTTCTATCAAAGGCTAAATAACGTCAGTATTCGATATTCAGCTCCATCAATTGTTGAAAACTATTATAAACAAGTTTTTTCAAATTACTGTTAATGGAACTTAATTTATTAAAATTTTATTTTCCGTAAAAAATTCGCAAATAAAAAAAATCAATCTATAAATTTATAATTGTCAGCTAGTACCAGTAATTACAACAAAATTATTTATGTTATTACACGGAAAGAAAATTATAGGGAGTATTCCTATGCATTATAGGAATGGTTCCTATAATGGTATAGAAACTATTCCTATAATTATAGGAACTATTCCTATAATTATAGGAACTATTCCTATAATTATAGGAATGGTTCCTATAATTTATGGGAATGGTTCCTATAATATTATAGGAACCATTCCTATAATTATAGAAACTATTCCCATAATGGTATAGGTATCATTCCCATAATTATAGGAACTATTCCTATACTTATGGGTAATATTCCTATATCTATAGGACGTGTTCCCATAATTTATGGTCGTCATTCCTATACTGGTATAGGATGAAATTTCACAAAGTTATAGGAACCATTTCCATAATTTTCTTTCCGTGTAGTGTACTATAATTAGATATTTCATAGAACCGCAAATTTATTATGAAACTTTTATTTCAATTCTCTCCTTCGAGGTAAAATTATCAATAATAAAGTACACGTGAATAAATGATATGGATTAGTTGTTTTAAATATTTTATCGAGTCTTAAATCGGATGAAAGCTTTTTAGAGATTTAAAATAATTTATATACTGAAAATACTCAATATTATTTTTAACATTAATTAGTAATTTTCTGATTAAAACTAAGAAACTACACGGAAAAAAAATATTGTTCCTCGAACGATTTAAAGTATAGCAACTCGTAAATTGTTACCACAACGATACGTATACTTATGGTAAAAATATCGTACGGTTCCTGTAACTATCTATTAGATAGCTGTGAGCCCTATACGACTTTCTGTGATCGTCATCTCACACACCACCGTCTAACCTAATTAAACATCCCTTTTGGCGCCTATTTTCAAATATAACAATTCGAGTTCATTTCTTTAAAAATTTGTTAACTATCGATAACCTTACTGATTATTTACCTAATGATCAATCTAATAAAACTGCTATATATTTCAATTGTGAAAATTATGTAAAAATCAATTTATATTAATTTAATTAATTAAATTTATATCATATTTAAATATTTATATATATATAACCTCAAAAATTAAAAGATATATTTATATTTATATTTTAAATTTATTTAGACTGCAAATGATAAATCAGTTTTATAAATTATTTTATTTAATCAAAATTATTTATTAATCATTTATTTATTAATGATAAAAATTTCCAAACGTGTGTCAGATAGGGCTCAGAATGATACGGTATAGGTCTCAGAACTATCTACCGTATTGTTGTCAGAACGATACAGTAGATCATTGCAGTAACAATCTAGTAGATAACTATTGCGTAGTGTTACTGTAACTATACAGTATACTTCTCAGAACAATATTTTTTTCTCCGTGTAGATGACAAAAAATCAGTATTAAAATATATCATTTTTAAAAATTAAATTTACCCACGCGTATGTAAAAGTAAATATGAAAAAAAAAAAAATTAATAGTCCATAATGAAAACTTTTTTAATGAACAGTAGATTATAAAGTTGATAATTAATTATTATACTGTTTTTATTCAAATATGTGTTGAGCAATTACAAATGTGAGAAAAGGTAATTCATATGTCGACACTGCACTGTACTACAACAAAAGCTAAATCAATTTAACTTTTCACCTAACTCTCGTGATAGATATATATGAAAAAGCGTACAGAGGTGAAGTGTAGTACCAGGATACATTTATGCGCACCCACATACATATATATTTATGTATATCCGAGAATTGAATTCAGGATTTTCGGATACACGAATCCAACTTTCAAACGGTGGCTTCGTCGTTCATCTTTTCTTGCTTCGAAACAACAACGTTATCCTCTTTCCACTTTAGATCCAATCGCGATTGTTATTTCGAAAGTGACGTTTGGTTTATTTATCTGCTTATCGTTTTTAAGCAATATTTATTTATATTTCCTATGTTTTTATCTATAACTATTTATCATACTCATGTGCAACGAGATTGCCGTTTGATTCAATCTATAGCAAATATATATACACATATATACATATACAGATTCCAAAGCGTCATTTTGGCAGTAACATTTTTTTTCATTTTTACTGTTCAAAGTCATTTAGTAGGTTCAAAAAAAATATCCTTTTTGTAATATTCACTAATTCGAAATTCAAAAGTCCCGGGAAAAAGTCCTTTAGATCTGTGTAGATAATAAATTGATATATATGTAGATCAACATACATTTCCGTTGATTTGATTGATTTCTTCGTGGGTTTTACTAACAATTTTGTAAGTCTTTCTACACTAATGGAAAAAATTAAAGGATCAAAAAAAAATTCCAAATTTTTGGGTGATTTTCAACAGGCCGTAACTTCGAGAGAAATGGTCGTACAAGGAAAAAAAAAAAAGGAAATTGTAGCTCCAAATGTCTACTTTTTGGATTAGAACTTCAAAATTTTTTTGCGTCAGCGGTTTTTGAGTAATCTTAGAAAAACCAGCGACAAAAAAATTTTCAAATTTTTTTTACTTTTTTTTTTGGTCTACGGGCGTGGGAAAATTTTTTTTTGCTTAACCACTATAAGGATCGGATACCTTCATTATTCAGCTTTAATTTCATTTTTTATAGACCTTGATACGTCCATTTGTCGCCGAGATATCGGTCTTCAAATGAAAAAGGATCCTTTTGTCTTTGATTATCAATATCTCAGCAACCAATGATCGCACAGAAAGTTAATGGTGGGTTTCAAAAACTTAAATAAATTCCCTTGAACGATTAGTCATTTTTTTCGAAAAAAAATTTTTTCCTGTCGTCACATTAATTTGAAAATGCAACAAAAAAGGGCTTTTGGTGGTTTTTCGGAAAATCAAGCGCTGGATCGAAAATATTGTGGAAATCAATAATGTTGAGTGTGCAATTTACAGTTCAATATGTCCACAAAAACACCACAAAGGGCCAGATTGATCCAACCAGCCGTTTTTTTTGTTTCAGTCGATCGAATTTTTGAAAAAATTAAAGGATCACTTTTTTTGCTCTGAAAAGCTCATAATCTTTATCAAAATGAAAAAACAAATTTCTCCGAGCTTATTCCACATTTTCATTCCAAACAGTGCTTAAATTTCCAAAAAATAAAAAATTTTCAAAAAAAACAAAAATTTTTTCAAAAAAAAATTTTTTTTGAAAATTTTTTTTTTTTAACAACTTTAAGAAATTTAAGAGACCACGGAATGCAGCGAAGAAAACGTGTTTAAAATGATTGGGCGTTGGTCTCTTAAATTTCTTAAAGTTGTTAAAAAAAAAAATTTTCAAAAAAAATTTTTTTTTGAAAAAATTTTTGTTTTTTTTAAAATTTTTTTATTTTTTGGAAATTTAAGCACTGTTTGGAATGAAAATGTGGAATAAGCTCGGAGAAATTTGTTTTTTCATTTTGTTAAAGATTATGAGCTTTTCAGAGCAAAAAAAGTGATCCTTTAATTTTTTTAAAAATTTGATCGATTGAAACAAAAAAACGGCTGGTTGGATCAATCTGGCCCTTTGTGGTGTTTTTGTGGACATATTGAACTGTAAATTGCACACTCAACATTATTGATTTCCACAATATTTTCGATCCAGCGCTTGATTTTCCGAAAAACCACCAAAAGCCCTTTTTTTGTTGCATTTTCAAATTAATGTGACGACAGGAAAAAATTTTTTTTTCGAAAAAAAAATGACTAATCGTTCAAGGGAATTTATTTAAGTTTTTGAAACCCACCATTAACTTTCTGTGCGATCATTGGTTGCTGAGATATTGATAATCAAAGACAAAAGGATCCTTTTTCATTTGAAGACCGATATCTCGGCGACAAATGGACGTATCAAGGTCTATAAAAA
Organism: Microplitis manilae; assembly: GCA_030273425.1. Lineage (NCBI taxonomy): Eukaryota > Metazoa > Arthropoda > Insecta > Hymenoptera > Braconidae > Microplitis > Microplitis manilae. Next base: position 17,991,362 of record CP092730.1, on the reverse strand, counting down.
ATGAAATTAAAGCTGAATAATGAAGGTATCCGATCCTTATAGTGGTTAAGCAAAAAAAAATTTTCCCACGCCCGTAGACCAAAAAAAAAAAGTAAAAAAAATTTGAAAATTTTTTTGTCGCTGGTTTTTCTAAGATTACTCAAAAACCGCTGACGCAAAAAAATTTTGAAGTTCTAATCCAAAAAGTAGACATTTGGAGCTACAATTTCCTTCTTTTTTTTTCCTTGTACGACCATTTCTCTCGAAGTTACGGCCTGTTGAAAATCACCCAAAAATTTGGAATTTTTTTTTGATCCTTTAATTTTTTCCATTAGTGTATTAAAATAAGGAAATGACTATTTTTGGTTCTCAAATTTTGACATTATATCGAAATATTAAACAATAATTTTGTAATGGATTAAATGGCTTAGAAAAAAGGCATTAAGAAGAAAGAGATTAATTGAAAATTTTAAAAGGTGTAGGGATTTTATAGCAAAGTATAGAAAAAAATAATTTAAATACTTTATAAAAGTTTGAACACGTTCCATATACATGAAATTATATAACATAAAGCCGGAAAAAATTTTTGTAGTAAAGTATCAATAAATGGAATAAAATATTTTCTGTTTTCGTTTTTTGGGGGAAAAATTACGAAATTCTAAGCGACTTAAAAATATTAATTTAGGGCCCTAATGAGAGGGTTGTTTTTTTTATTAGGTTAATTATTTTGAGCAGTGAGTGTGAAAAAGATGTTGCTGCAAAATATGGCAGAAATATATTTTAAAATTCTACTAATAAAAGAGATTTTAATTTAATCTTGTTTTAAAATGTTTTATTTTTTCGTGGAGGTTAAGTAGTGCTGGATAGTGTCATGGAATCAGAGAGTCACTCGAGGGTATATTGCGGTAGCTGAGCAATTTCCAATTATCCCCAGCTGGGTTGGAATGTCGACGTAACGTTAGTGCACAAGCTTAACGGCTTTCCGATCTCGATTTCGTCTCATTTTTGTCCCCGCGCCATCTTGTCATTGTTTGGAAAATATTTTAAAACCATCTCTTCTATATTATTAATTCCACATTCCACTCCATTCATATTTACAATTTTAATCTCGTGTTAAATTCAAACATGATTTATTTCTTAATCACGTTCTTGATAACTCTCGGACCAAATTCGATACAATCAGTCGATTCTCTGGCTACTTTTATTTTTAAAGGTCATTGGGGCGCAAGGTGGCTTCGGGTAAAAATAGTCAGACATCAGCTCATTATTAAACTACACTAATATTATTTATTGACAACTTTATGTTTTAATTTATAATATTGAAAAAAAAATTCACGAGATTAAATTCACTATTCAGTAAATCCGTCTCGTATGCATGCTTCGGAACACAAAGGATTCATAAAGTCCAGGAACTGTTCCCTGTTCTCTCTTTTAGTTTTCATGTCTATCGTTTTGTGAAAAAAAAAAATCACAAGTATTTTTTTATTAAAAATTTATCATAAAGGAATGAAATAAACAATCGTATTATTACGAGAATTCATGCTTACAAAGAGAAACAATAAAAAAAAGTACGTCAAACATTAATCATAAAATTCCATTTGATATAACTTTTTGATTGATTGAAAAATACTACTCATTGAAATATTTTTATACTACAAAATAGTTTTCCGACGAAAACATGCATTCAGTATTTTATTTATTATTTTTAGTGTCTGTAATTGGACACATAATCCTTTTACTCGTCACTCATGTTTACAAAAGTTAAAACCTTTCAAATATTCAACCGATAATAAAATCCTGTACACGGAAAGAAAATTATAGGGAGTATTCCTATGCATTATAGGAATGGTTCCTATAATAGTATAGGAATTGTACCCATACTATTATAGGAATGGTTCCTATATATTATAGGAACCACCCCTATCCCATTATGGGAACCATTCCTATATTATTATAGGAACCATTCCTATAATATTATAGTAACTATTCCTATAATATTATAGGAACTATTCCTATAATAGTATAGGAACCATTCCTATAATGCTATGAAAATTGGAATAGTTCCTATAATTATAGGAATGGTTCCTATAATTATAGGAATGGTCCCTATAATATTATGGGAACTATTCCTATAATAGTATAGGAACCATTCCTATAATGCTATGAAAATGGGAATAGTTCCTATAATTATAGGAATGGTTCCTATAATTATAGGAATGGTCCCTATAATATTATGGGAACTATTCCTATAATAGTATAGGAACCATTCCTATAATGCTATGAAAATGGGAATAGTTCCTATAATTATAGGAATGGTCCCTATAATATTATGGGAACTATTCCTATAATAGTATAGGAACCATTCCTATAATATTATAGAAACTATTCCCATAATGGTATAGGTATCATTCCCATAATTATAGGAACTATTCCTATAATTATGGGTAATATTCCTATATCTATAGGACGTGTTCCCATAATTTATGGTCGTCATTCCTATACTGGTATAAGATGAAATTTCACAAAATTATAGGAACCATTCCCATAATTTTCTTTCCGTGTATAGAAATAAAATCAAGTCTTTCCAAAATCGAAAGTCCAAATTTCTTTAAAAATTTTTTTTTCTTATTTATGGAAGTTTTTGCAAATAAAATTTTTTTTATCAAAATTACATCTCGGATATCGAAGTAAAAATTATAATCAATAGATTTTTCTAAATTTAACTGATTTTCAAAACCTTCATTAAAATTTACAGGCCGAGGAATTTTGAATAAAATTACCCATAAAGTTTGGTACTAAGGACATCTAGCCATACGGAAAAAAATAACCCGTAGCCGCTACCAATTATTTTTCAGTAGCCGCTACCGATTATTTTTTTCCATGTAGTAACTAAATTTTTACTATGTTGTTAGTAGAAATCGCACTCCATTTACATGCTATCGAGTAACATATTTTACAATGAGCCTAGGAAAAATTTAAATATTTACCACACGTCCTCACAGTATCATACTTTTTGGGTAACTTTTACTAAAAATTTCTCTGCGTGAAGAACTAGGTCGTCAATATTCGAAACCAGACCAGAAAAATTTTGTAAATTCAACAGAACGATGTCTATTTTTTTAATGAAAATTTAATGGCGGGAATGTTAGTGTTGATTAATAGTTTATTGAGTGACGAAGGATGAAACAAGAATATTTTAGATGAGTGAAATTAACCGCCGGAGCAAAGCCGACATCACACTGTCTGAAACCATGTTATATCCTGCACCACATGCTATATTTTTCAGAACTACTATTTAGACATTTTCTGCTCTAAGAAATAAACCGATTTTTTAAAAATTTGCAAAATAGTATTGATCCAAAATTTTAGTGTCCCGAAGGATAAACGGGCATTGAAATTCGTCTTTTCATGGCAAATAGAAAAAATTATTTCAAAATCACTGTGGTACAACTAACAAGACATTCAAAATTAAAAAAAAAATTAGAGTACAAGAAAAAAAAATCTACAATTCAAAAATTTTTCGTTTCTTCCTCTATATTCATGAAATTTTAATATAAACGTCTCAAAGCATAAATAAAAATTATTATGCTAAACATTGACAATGTAATTTCCGAATTAACATTTTATTTAGTCTTGTATTTTGTCTCGTACAATAAATTAAGGAAATAATATGCATGACTTTTAGCCAATTTATCCGAGTTAACATATAAATTGCCGTTGAAGAGTACAATCAGTCTCTTTCTTCGCTCGTTTGCAAGAATTCAATTGAATTCCCCGAGAAACTCTTTAGTGTTTGAGATACAAGCCGTTGAAAGGAACGAAAGGGAGAAAGATACTGTAACTTAGGGTAAATGGTAGGAGAAAAAACAGTAATAAGGGTGCCATACGAGAATTTTCCATCTCACTTTATCTTCTGTTTTCTTTATTTTTCTTATAAAAAAGAAAGAGCCAACTATAAGGGATGACAGAGCACGGTAGGGGGTTGTATGCGCGATTCTGCGATGCGCGGGCGCTTTAAGCCGGCGCAAACGTTCCCCGATGCAGCATCCCCTACATCAGTTGCAAGTCAGAAATCGTCGCGTTTGTTTTCGTTCTCCGTGTCCGATTCACTGACCGATTCCCTCGAGTCTCCCCGATTCAAACTCGCGCGAACGCTTTAATAATAATTGTTATTGTTATTATTATTACCCACCCCAATGCTCAATGAGCGAAAAGATGACTCGGAAAATTACCGCACGAGAAGTCCTGACTAATGATAAATAAGTATTTATTTTTTTATCCCCACGATTTATTTTTATAAAAAAAAATAAAAAAAAAAAAAAAAAAAGTTTTTTAAAGTAAATAAAAGTTTAATTCCACGGAATTAAATTAAAAATAAAAAACGTGTATACAAGTGAATTGATTGTGATGAAATTTTTTTAAATGTATAAAAAAACTTTTATTCAAGTGCAATGGATAAAAAAGTTCAACAAGCAATTACTTATCTACTGCTCTTGATCGCCGGTAAGTTTGTTTATTTTTTATTTATCAAACCGAGTGTATATTTATCCGTTTAAATAACTTTTTAAAAGTTTTATTCTCACGATTATCTTACTCTACGGCATTGAATAAAAGTGGATATGGAGTAAGCATTGATAGGAATAATTAAATGACACAAAGTTTAAAGTTTGTTCTAAAGATACAAAAAAGTTTTTCAAAGTTTAAAATTAATATTTTATTTATTTTTAAAACCGAGTTGTAAATTTTCGAGTTAACTTAAAAGTGTTCTTCAGTGTGATCTGAGTTGTGATTAAGAGGCTGGTGTGATTGGGAAGGGCCTCGAGAGGATGTGATAGAGGATATAGAAGAGCCCACGAGGGTCGTCGACGCCTAAAGCTCGTAAACCCTTGTCGCGAGCTTATCCCGCCGTTAAGAGTTTAACGCCCGTCTGCATGCCAGAGGTATCATCAACGAGTGCCTCTCTGTGGGATTTTACTTCAACTCTTGCTCTTACTCACTTTATATCCACTATCGAATTTTTTAATTACTTTAAATTCATTTTTTATTTGGAAATTTTTTTTTCATAGTTACACCTTTCATAAGGCCGCGAGTTACAGTTACAGAATGATGAGAACTTTCTCGACAGTTGCCTTTAATTACTTTTTCGTACAACTTGTACAAAACACTTGAGCTTTCCTCTCAGCAGTTGAGAAGTGGGTGATAATGCCGAGAGCTTAGAAAGCTTCTCGTTTATTTTCTTTTTCTTTTTATTTTACATCGTACATTTAAATATACTTTCACATTTTACTTTCTCTCTCTTTTTCTGTCTCTGTTCTAACTTTACTACAGTTAACATCCTTCATTTCTAATATTATTATTATTAGTATAATTATTACTGTTATCATTATGAAACTCTTGGCTTAAAGTTTATTAAATCAAGTTCTATAAAATATGCATTTAATGCTGAATCAAGAACACAATTGACTTAGTCACGCCCTAATGAATTCTTTATTCATGGCAAATTGTTCAATTGCGAGATAACGAGATAGGAAATGAACAAAAAAAAAAAAAAATGTGTAGTAAGAAAGGGAGGAAATAGTGGTAGAGAGTCAATTAGTTAACTGTTGGACAGTTTTATTATTATTTTTGCTGGCCCTTTTTTATTATTTATTATAAAGAGATTAAAACAAACATAAATATGCCAGCGGGAAAAAAGTTATTGAGAAATATGAGAAAAAATATATATGGAGAAAATCCTTTGAGTCTACATTCTTATACTTTTTCTGTGTCATTCCTTTTTATTTTAGAATTTCACGATGATAAATGTGTGATGATATAACCGGGTACCCCTCGACTTCCGTGGTCTTGACGACGAGGCTTACGAGGTCACAATTTGGACACCTTTTGAACTCAAAAGTTCTAAGGGCGCCACTGAGAGTAAATTGCACGATCTCTCAGTATCGTGTGCAAGGCAAAACAAAGCAGAGAAATGAAAATCTCAAGGACGAGTTCGAAAATTTCCTTATCGTGGCTGGACCACACAGCTGCAGAGTTAGGTTTCCAATACAAATAAATTCAATCACTTAATGAGCGGTCGGTGAGACTCAGCGTCATTAGTCAATTGAGAATAATTATTTCAGTAAATATAATTTAATAAAATATCCAAAGTTTATTTATAATATTTATGTGGCAACAGATATGCTTTCAAATTTAATATTAAATGTTTTAACAATAATAAAATTTCAATTTCCCGACAATATTTACGTATTTTTAAATTTGACTTAGTTTTTACTTTAATATAAAATGCCTTTAATTTTAACAACAATTATTATTTCCTTAATATTAATTAAATCTTTGCTGGCGAGGAAAATCTCACACACTCACACTTATCAGTTATTTATTTATTGCACCGAATAGTTCTTGGTCCATTTATTGCAAACCTGATTTTATTTTAATAATATTAGTATAAAAATTTTCCTAAACAAAGTTTCCAGTAGTGCGGTCTGTGAAACTCAGCACCAAGGTCACGATACTTTAGTAAGACGCTACCAAGCTAAATTCCAGCACTTTCTAGAGAACGGTCTGTGAGACTCAGTATCTCTAGAAAAATACCTGCTATTGTTTCTAAACAAATTTAATAATATAAAAATGATTAATTAATTAGCATGTGGTCGCTAGACTCAACGGTACCAATTAATTAATATTACTTTACCAGCAAAAATACACCAAGAACTTGCACAAGATGGCGACCGAATGCTCTCGAACCCACGCCGTAAAATTCACTATTTCTTTTAAAATTTATATTTTACCCTCAATAACTTAATTATCAAATTTTCCCGATACTCAAAACTTTCCAATAAAATTTTTTATATAAATATAAATCTCCCTTTTAACAATAGAATCGAACCGTTATTTATTACCAAAATTTTAAATTTATACGTGGGTGACTCGCCTTCGCCATTACATGTCCACCAAACGTTCTGCTGTTGTGCTTGACTCGTCGTCGTACTGCTTAGCTTGTGACGCAGATCTTGCCTTCCTGAGTTTAATGATATCCCAGCAATCAGAAAATGTTGAATTCATATATACGCGGTCATTAGACTCAGCGTTATAATTAATTCAAAAACTGGCTTCAACTGCAGCCACAGCTTCAAAGACGATATTATAAAATTGATTTATTCGGGGTCAAATAAAGACGCACCAAGACGAGGATGTCCAATAAGTTGATATAAAGATGGGGTCTTTCGACTCACCATAAGCAGCAACGTGTTGTAAAGACCCACTCTTATAAATACTTGTGTAATGTATGGCTGATCTTAAGGTGACTGATCGCCAGCAGCTCCAGGCAGTGAGTGTCGCAAGTTGCGACTCTGAGTAGTTACGAAGCAGTGAAGTCCCCACTCTCGGACGATGTCAGTACCGTATATTTCTTTATAAAATTTTATTTTCAACCTATAACAGGCGGGACTCGGGGCCCCTCATGGTACCCGTTTGTCACACGGCCAAAATTTTAACCAATAAATAACAGTCCCAGTATTGATTTATTTAACGGCGTGGGGGCAACGGCAATGCGTGGGCCGAGAGCGCAGTCGAATAATAAATTCAAATAAAATAATAAATTTTATTTCAAAAATCCCTGTTACACTCCCCCCCGCCAGACTCGCGCTCGTACCACGAACATATCCGTTGCCCACACCTCGTAACGAAAATGAATATTTTTAATTAATAAATTGTCTCAATCGAACCAGTTAGCCCTTTAGCAACATTAAGCAGCAATGATTAAATTTACTCCAAGCTATATTAGAGTGAGTGAGGTGATGATAAATTTTACCTTACATACGTACTGATGTAATCCTAATCGATCGCGAATTTGGAAACCGGATCTTTCATTCAGAAATATTTTGAGTTTATCAAATAAAGCAAATTATATAAGAAGAAACTGTTAATGCCGATTATCATTAATGGTTATCCAAAATTTTGCCGTTACCTTAGAGACTTAATAAAAGAGCGAAATTATCTATGTCTATTGTATTAAAATCACTATAGTCAGTAGGCTTGAGGGCCTCTGATTTGCCTACGTCACTCGCGGACCCTTTATCAACCTTAAAGTTCCCAACGAGCATACTGCGTCAACTTTTATCATAAAATTTAAGAGGTCAATTCCAATTATTAAAATCAATCCAACTCTAATTTAAATAAGTGTCTTTAGTAACTTTTCATACGGGCCCTATACTAAATTATTCATCTTTCAAATTTTATTTATTTTACTATCAAAACCATCTACATTATTTTATTTTATTTATTTATGTATTTTTTTTTTTTCCACACGTGTGCGTCCCCTGGACATCTCACACATATAACCACGTTTTATGAACTTTACCCTTAAATTTTTTTCAAGTCTATTTGCTCGTGCAGGTCTTTTGGACTCATAACACGTAACTCACTAGGAGTATTATATATTTTTATAATATGAGAGTTCTATAGACTCTCAACCACCAAAATTTTCCAAATTTAAATATTATATTTTTCCACCCACTGAGTTTATATAGTCACGAATTTGTTGTTTGACATATTCGCGCCATTATTACTCTTATTTTTGAAATCCCGGGATTTTTTTCTTATTCCTTATAACCAACCTTTTGATTTGATGGGATGACTGAAGTCATTACCAACTAAATCTATTAAATTATTATTATTTTTCCTTAATATTTTTTTCCATTTTTTAATTTATTTAATTTTACCATTTCCTCATATTGACTTGAAAAGGGGTAGTTTCCTAAATTTTCCCAACTGACAACCTGAAATCTGCCTACGAGATTACCAAGCCTAATTCCGCGATCGGTATTCCGATCAGCCTGATTCGGGTTAGAATCAATCTTGATATCCTGCATAGCAGTCCAACCGCCAGCAATAATATTTCCGTATTTTTAAGTTTTTGTTGTTACCGCGGTCAAATCAAATACTTTATTTAATTTTACCGAACCTATAAACCTTATCTTCCTTCTTTAATTTAGTTTGATTAATATTTGGACCCGTATTTTTATTTAAATTAGAATTACTTTGAAAGATTAAATTATTTATATCCTATCCATAAATTGTATTATTATTTATTATATTTAATGCTCTTTTAAAAAATTCAGGCTTAAAATTTTCGAACTTTATCATTTTGTGCAAATTCAAACCGACATTCAAGACGAATTCCATATTAATTAAGATTCTAATAAACAATTAATAAGTTAAATTTTTGTTTTAATATAAGTCTTAAGAACACATTCTTTTGACCACATTTATTTTTAATACTTTCAATTAATTTACTACCTTATATACCCTAAAAATTATATCATTATCCAAACCTTTTAATTAATTTATAACAGCAAAAAAAATTTGAATTCCTAGGATCCGTAAAATTTTCTCAAAATTCCTATTTTTATTTAATTTTGCCTTTAGACTCATTTCCAATTATTAAATTATCATTTATTATTAAAATATCTACTTATTGTATTGCTACCTAATTTTGTTAAAATTTGAATTATTTATCCGAGATTTAGTATTCTTATCCACACCCATCTCGTCTGTAACCTTTCCAGTAATAAAATTAATTTTCTATAATTATAAATTTTACTCTCCTAATTATCACGAGTTCGGCTCAGAATCAGTGGAGATACATGATCCGGCCTTAATCGTTCATTTTCTAAATTTATTCTTATTTTTCTATCGTAAGAGCTGGATGAGCTCGTTGCTTAGACAGTTGTTGTTCGCGATTACAAGTCTGTCGTGTATGTCCCGCAGTATGACACAAATTACAAACGTCACGTCTCGGATTAGAGCAATTATCGAAAGTATGACCAAACGTACCGCAATTATAACAAGGTTTACCGTTCCGAGGGGTATTTGGTAACGGAGAATTATAATTATTTAATTGAAAAAATGGTGTCATATGGGCACGTGGAGGTGGGTGACTTTGGAGTGCCGAACATCGTGTATAATTTCCCTGTTGGTCCTTCTTATTTAAGCCAAAAGATCTAATAAATTCAGTTCTAAATTGTATATAGAAATTCCATCGTGAAAAATTTTCATTGAACCACCGCGCGACTCTACCTTGTAATAAATAACCCATAACTCGTAACAATTCATTATCAGTCCAGCCTTCCCGAGCTGCGTGAGCTTCAGTAGTTAAAATGAACTCATCTGCTGAAAAATTCTGTGATGGGAAACGTAATGGCCAGATTTTAAGATGATCTAAGATATCTTTCCATCTGCGATCATTCCCATATGTCCCCGAATAACAATTATTACCTACATTTTCGCGAGAGTCTAATTGATATGCATTAGGAGGGGGTACTGAAAAATCAGTTGGTGGAAAATTAACTACTGTTGTATTTCTCAGTGCATGATGCACTGTCTCCCCCCCGCCAAGACTGAGACCCGCAGGGTCGACAGCTCTGACACCTTCAAAATTTTTACTTGACCGCTCTCCCGGGTAATAATCAAACTGCGTAAGTTTGGTGCTAGTCTGTTCGCGTAAAGTTAATTGATTTACTGCTTCCGTAAGTCGATTAATCGCGTCAATCTGAATATTACTTATCTCACATTGAGTACGAATTTGTGAAGTCAAATTATCAATTTTTGCGTCAACTTGAGCCAACACTGGAGCGAAGCCAGGAATAAAAGCGTTGTCAACTCTTGTATCAAACAAAAACTGATTTTGACCATTAGTAAGAATTAAAGGATCACGAATATTCAACGGTGGTGGAGGTATTTCTCCCGGTACTGTTGTGAAAGATAATGATGGTGTAGTTTCTGTCGAAGTCTGAGTAATCAGTATGTTGTCCGGAGGTAAATATTGAATTTTATCTCCATTCCGTGTTACATGTGGTAAATCTGACTCTAAAAATTTATCACTCTGATTTTCAAGACAAGTAATAACACCCTTATCCGAGTTCATTTTGACTTAGCCGACGTTAACTACTAGTAATTTGTAAAAAATAAGAACAAAATTATAATTTAATTACACACAAGATGCGTGTTCAATAATTTACTATAAGAAATAATTTTATTTTTAATATGTTTTTCTTTTCCTCAATCTTCTAATTCTTTATCAATTTTATGTTTATATCTTTAATACCTTATTTATTTCTGTGTTTAATTCTATTTATAGATTTTAATCCTCTTTGTCTCAATTTTAAAATATTTCGTCTTTTAGTAAATTTGATTATTTTGCTTGCTTGTTTTATTTTTTTCAATGTCTACTGTTGCTACCCAAGCAATCAGTACCGTACTAACTAAGCTAAAAATATTGACTCGACTGCCTTCACGTATATCCGACGCTATTTTTCCCGCGTTATTTTTCTATCCTAACTTTCCTCACTCACTCACCAGCAAATTTTTGTATAATAAAGGAATTATTACAAAATTTAATTTTTTCTTTTGAATTTACCAACTTTAATTTTTAATTATTTCTTATTTATGACTCTACTTTTTAAATTTAACAAATTTAACTCTGCATGATAAGGAAATTATTACGTTGGGCGCCAAATATAACCGGGTACCCCTCGACTTCCGTGGTCTTGACGACGAGGCTTACGAGGTCACAATTTGGACACCTTTTGAACTCAAAAGTTCTAAGGGCGCCACTGAGAGTAAATTGCACGATCTCTCAGTATCGTGTGCAAGGCAAAACAAAGCAGAGAAATGAAAATCTCAAGGACGAGTTCGAAAATTTCCTTATCGTGGCTGGACCACACAGCTGCAGAGTTAGGTTTCCAATACAAATAAATTCAATCACTTAATGAGCGGTCGGTGAGACTCAGCGTCATTAGTCAATTGAGAATAATTATTTCAGTAAATATAATTTAATAAAATATCCAAAGTTTATTTATAATATTTATGTGGCAACAGATATGCTTTCAAATTTAATATTAAATGTTTTAACAATAATAAAATTTCAATTTCCCGACAATATTTACGTATTTTTAAATTTGACTTAGTTTTTACTTTAATATAAAATGCCTTTAATTTTAACAACAATTATTATTTCCTTAATATTAATTAAATCTTTGCTGGCGAGGAAAATCTCACACACTCACACTTATCAGTTATTTATTTATTGCACCGAATAGTTCTTGGTCCATTTATTGCAAACCTGATTTTATTTTAATAATATTAGTATAAAAATTTTCCTAAACAAAGTTTCCAGTAGTGCGGTCTGTGAAACTCAGCACCAAGGTCACGATACTTTAGTAAGACGCTACCAAGCTAAATTCCAGCACTTTCTAGAGAACGGTCTGTGAGACTCAGTATCTCTAGAAAAATACCTGCTATTGTTTCTAAACAAATTTAATAATATAAAAATGATTAATTAATTAGCATGTGGTCGCTAGACTCAACGGTACCAATTAATTAATATTACTTTACCAGCAAAAATACACCAAGAACTTGCACAAGATGGCGACCGAATGCTCTCGAACCCACGCCGTAAAATTCACTATTTCTTTTAAAATTTATATTTTACCCTCAATAACTTAATTATCAAATTTTCCCGATACTCAAAACTTTCCAATAAAATTTTTTATATAAATATAAATCTCCCTTTTAACAATAGAATCGAACCGTTATTTATTACCAAAATTTTAAATTTATACGTGGGTGACTCGCCTTCGCCATTACATGTCCACCAAACGTTCTGCTGTTGTGCTTGACTCGTCGTCGTACTGCTTAGCTTGTGACGCAGATCTTGCCTTCCTGAGTTTAATGATATCCCAGCAATCAGAAAATGTTGAATTCATATATACGCGGTCATTAGACTCAGCGTTATAATTAATTCAAAAACTGGCTTCAACTGCAGCCACAGCTTCAAAGACGATATTATAAAATTGATTTATTCGGGGTCAAATAAAGACGCACCAAGACGAGGATGTCCAATAAGTTGATATAAAGATGGGGTCTTTCGACTCACCATAAGCAGCAACGTGTTGTAAAGACCCACTCTTATAAATACTTGTGTAATGTATGGCTGATCTTAAGGTGACTGATCGCCAGCAGCTCCAGGCAGTGAGTGTCGCAAGTTGCGACTCTGAGTAGTTACGAAGCAGTGAAGTCCCCACTCTCGGACGATGTCAGTACCGTATATTTCTTTATAAAATTTTATTTTCAACCTATAACAGGCGGGACTCGGGGCCCCTCATGGTACCCGTTTGTCACACGGCCAAAATTTTAACCAATAAATAACAGTCCCAGTATTGATTTATTTAACGGCGTGGGGGCAACGGCAATGCGTGGGCCGAGAGCGCAGTCGAATAATAAATTCAAATAAAATAATAAATTTTATTTCAAAAATCCCTGTTACAATGAAGCGATATACTTGAAACGATCCTCTTAGAGATTCTTTTCATAAATCTTATTTATTTTTTTTTTTTTCGGTGTTTTAACTTTTATTTTTTTTATGTCACTCTGTTAAACAAAAAATACATCGATCTAATTTTTAAACGTCGTAACCCACAAAAACAAATCGCACCGGAGACATTAAAAACTGACTGTAATGATGATCCTGAAGCCGACGTCTAAAAATTTTTGATTTTTTTAAAAACGATAAATTCTAAAAAAAAAAAAAATTTGAAAATATGCACATGTAGGAAATTAAAAAAACTCTAAGTGCAATTTTTTATAATTTATTGTTTTTAAAAAAATCCAAAATTTTTAGACGACGGCTAACTTCAGTATCATCTATAATTACATTATAGTCAGTTTGATTTTTGAACTAATTTTGAAAATTTTTTTAGATTCAAATATTTCGAAATTAGGCTTAAAGTTAATTAATGAACCAATTGTAAAAATGGCAATTGATCTTGAGTCAGGGTTACGACGTGTGAGAATTAGGCCATCGATATTCAAACTTATTAAATTTATTGTAAGAGGATATGCATCAATGATATGTAACAAAACATATACAATAATAATTTCAGGCGCGAATAGGGCGTAAGAAAAAAAATAAATGATAGAAAAAATTCCAATTTTAAAATATCACGGCAACCTAAAATTGATTAAATTTATATAGCGATTTCATGACCGGACATTGATACTTTTAAACTAATTGAAACCAACGCGATCAAAGGCCGATAGTTTTTTTTAAATTTTTTTGTCACGAAATTAATTTCCTCTGTTATCATTTAAATAAATTTTTTAGATCGTTTTTTTCAATATATTTCACAGGGATTTTTTATAAATCGGAAATAAAAATCCGGATTTGATTTATCTTTTTTTTCAGAGATTCGATATTAAAAAAAAACCAGAATCAAAGAAAGGAAGTCATTACTTTGAACAAAAAAACTAAATTAACATTTAAATTCTCTGTTAATTTAAATCGTAAAAAATTACAAAAAAAAAAAAAAAAAACATTATTTGGATTTTCATAATTAAAATCAAATATTTGACGAAAAAAAAAAAATATTGATCAATTAAAATTAATCAAAGTAAGAAAAAGTAATGAATCTTTCTTTGAAATTTAAATATTCAAATCTTAAAATTTCCTAAAACTATAGTTAATGGTATCGTTAAATAAATTTCTTAAATCTCAAAATAAAAAAAATTGAACGTTATGGTTTTAATGTTTGAAATCTTAATCAACATCCTGTTTGCCATAAAGGCAACTGTTTTAATACCTTTCCTGTTTTAAAATCCTCATTACACTTCAACTAATATTCGTATGTATCTATTCATATTATATATATATATATATATATATATACATTTTTTTTTAATTGCCTCGTTGAAAGCTCTAGGCTAGTCAAGCCCATTCCCTGCCATCTAGAACTTAACCGTTCATATCGCAGAGTTAATTTCCCGTCTGGGTAATTCGGTTTCCTCTTTCTGTCCTCTCACCCTTAAAATCTCCCTAGAAATTCTCCTCACTCGCTTTTTACCCAACTATATATATCTATATCCGACTGACGTAACACGCGATCCATTGGAACTTGGTATGTAAATAAACTCAAAACTTTAGAACGCAAAATTGGTTTTACCTCCCACTGCTATTGTAACTGCATATATAGGTATATTGATATATACATATAACTTTATACAGTTAAACACAAGTGTAGAGCTTTAGTTTATGCATTTGTTCTCATGGGTTTTCACTAGAGCATTTTCCGTCTCTCGCCCTATGCCCTCAATTCTTGTCTAGCAGAACTCTTACGAAGCTTACACATGAGCTGAAATCTTGTCCTCGTTGTCCTGCCCACCTTGTTCCGCGTGCTTTACCCTTTACCAACAGAGCGTATAAAACGCCCGAAGGATTTCCAAACGAAATTCCGTTTAAATGTCGACTGTTCTCTACAAGAATGTCAACAAGACTTAGTTTTACCAATGAATAGACAAAATTATTTTGCTTTCTTCTCTATATTGAACAGTCCGTTAGGTAAATGCATTTATAGCTTGACAATTTGAAATTTTTATCCTCGTTAGTTGTACAAACAATCTATTTTTAATAGAGATAATAATTAGAATTACATTTGAAGTTAATTTCTGTTTATCGAAATATTAAATTATTGTGAGCTTCTGGATGCACTTGAATAGTTTATAATAAGCTTTAAAAAATAGAATTAAGAAGATAAAAAAAATGCCGTAATTTTCTAGTTCTGTGAACCGCAAAAAGTGCTTCTCACAAGACGTGAGAGACGCCGTCACTAGAGACCGCCACAAGACTCTTCACCTTGTGGCCGACATCTCAAGAATAACAGAAACGTATTTACGGAATTACGTCTGCGATTTTTCTTTTTTTCGTATATATATATATATATATATATATATATATATATATATATATTTGCTTTATATATTTTTTTATTACATTGAAGCAATGACTATTTTGTCAGTTTTATAAATCACTTAATGAGAAAATATTTCTCAAATTTCTTTAGTATAAAAAGTTGAAAGCTTTTTTTTTCTTTTTTTTTTATTAACTTCATAACTTTTTTTACATTTAATTAATAGTTTAATATTATGGCGATTAAATTTGGCAGACAGGGAAAATGTTTCCAAAGAAACGTACTAGTTGATAAAAAAAAACACATATATATATAAATATATACAGGTATATATAAAAGTAGTTGAGTCATTTTACACCAGTATAAAACTTTACTATAGCAGCAAAAACGGCCGTTACTGTGGATCAAGCTTCCTCTCTCTCTTTATTCTTAAGTCTTATCTTTTTTTCTATTTTCTTCTCTGTCTTTTTTTTATCCTAAATCGTTTGATACAACCAAGTTTTAAACTTTCGGCAATCTTACATCTTAAAAATCTATCGGCGTAACTATACACTAGTGAAACACTGAAACAGATTGATTCGCCATGGGCCATTTAACATTATACTTAATAGAAAAGCGAAATTGGTTTATGTCAAGTAACTAAATATACATTTCATTTATTACGTATAATGTTACATAAGGTCTTATTATTTTAAGTTCAAATTGATAGTTTTTCTTTTTTCTATGGAAATTTGAGCAATGCGCTAGTTGTGGATATTCTTTATTTAAAATTTTTATTAATCCACATGAGCGGGTGAAATAAACCACCCAAAATTTCTCATCAAAATTTTTTTGCAAAATTATTGTAAAGTATACTTTTACAAAAACCATACGAATAGGCCTTATTTTACTACGGTAGGGTAATAAGGCCTACGGGTTAAACAAACTGGAATAGTTTAACTATACTTAATAAAATTGATATTAGAGATAATCATCACTTAAATTTAGCAACAATACTTTTTAAGAATCAGAAGACTAGATTGTTTTGCTCAACAGCACTTAAAATTATCAGTATTCTTTTTAAGAGTCAGAAAACTAGATTGTTTTTTATAATTTCTTCTGCGCTACGATAGCATATGATGGATGATGAAATATAGAAAACAGAGAACGTAGTATCGGGGCTCTATAAATTTGTCGTAACATCTCTATGTGACCCTTCTACTAGAGTAGCCTTTAGCGGAGACGATTATTCTAAATATCATGTCTGTCACTTAGGCCTTATTACCCGCGGGTATCTTAATTATTTTTTTTCATAATACATGACTTATGTCAAAAAGCTTATCGATATCTACTAAAATTAAAAATTTGCTATTTTTGATAAACAGATTTTAAAGAAATTTGATAAAAATTTTTATGGCATCGAACCATAAATCCTGAAAATCTAATAAACTATGAAACAAAAAGTTTATTTGTTTCATCTACTCCATATTTACGAGTTAGTAATTTTCTAGGAATATTTTCACGGTTGAATAAATTTTTTTATATGAGTTTTTACAAAGAGATATAGTTATAAACTGTGATTCTTTGACGTTAAAGTGTAGCAGATAGAAGAGAGAGCTCCAAAAAGAGAAAAGGCCAATAGACTCGTTATCGAAACAGAGAAAAGGAAATCGATCTGGTGTTGGGTTTGAATACTCGGGAGTTTCCACTCTCGTTGATTATTCTATTCGTCAAGCGTCAAAATATTTGTCTCGTTTTTTCTCTTTGTATTCCAAACATTCAATACTATACTGCCACATAAAACCAAAACTTTTTTTTATTTATTTATTCATTTATTATTTAAATATTGTGTGCGTGTGTTTTTTTTTTTTGTTGTTTTGAAAAAACTCAAAGCTATTATTTCCCGCAATGTGTTTTACAAATCCACGGAAACTGATACCTTTCAATATGAATCCATCTGTTCAGTTCTGTTTTCAACTCTTCATAATTTATTTATTATTTTTTTTTTGGGATTTCCAGCGTGAAAATAAATATAACAGAGATGTTACAAACATCTGTGCATATAAAGTGGAAAACTGAATAAAGCATGATAAAGAATTTTATATAAAATTATATTTTATGAGCTTAAAATATGTAAATCAGAAGTGCAGCTTATTTGGATAGAGTTTTATATTTTTTCTATTAAATTTGTGATATTAATTATTAACGAAGTTAAAATTTTTTTTAATAACAATATTAATATTAGTATGAGGAGTTTGTGCAAGCACGTACAGTAACTTGTTATACTGAATGCAATTTTCAATGTTGGGTAACGCGTATACTCTCTGTCACGATTAATAGAACATGAGAAAATTTGAATTTACTCAAACAGTTAGATAGACTTCGTGACTAACTCGGTAGATATTATATGTAAGTAAGAAATGTCAGGTGCAAACTTTCCGACATCTCACGTTCAATAACAATTTATATGAGTTTAGTTTGAATCAACGTGTCATCTATATATAAATGTATTATTACATTTATGTCACTATTATTTATTGTTTAAACGTTGACGTATGGGAAATTGGGGTAAAATGAGACACCTTTTTTAACGAAAATTACTAGAAATAGGGTACACGGAAAAAAAATATTGTTCCTCGAACGATCTAAAGTATAGCCACTCGTAGATTGTTACCACAACGATACGTACACTTATGGTAAAAATATCGTATCATTCCTGTAACTATCTATTAGATAGCTGTGAGCCCTATACGACTTTCTGTGATCGTCATCTCACACGCCACCGTCTAACCTAATTAAACATCCATTTTGGCGCCCATTTTCAAATATAACTATTCGAGTTCATTTTTTTTTAAATTTGTTAACTATCTATAACCTTACTGATTATTTACCTAATGATCAATCTAATAAAACTGCTATATATTTCAATTGTGAAAATTATGTGAAAATCAATTTATATTAATTTAATTAATTTAATTTATATTATATTTAAATATTTATATATATATATAACCTCAAAAATTAAAAGATACATTTATATTTATATTTTAAATTTATGTAGACTGCAAATGATAAGTCAGTTTTATAAATTATTTTATTTATTTAAAATTATTTATTAATGATTTATTTATTAATGATTAAGATTTTTAAACGTGTGTCAGATAGGGCTCAGAACGATACGGTATAGGTTTCAGAGCTATCTAGCGTATTGTTGTCAGAACGATACAGTAGATCGTTGCAGTAACAATCTAGTAGATAACTATTGCGTAGTGTTACTGTAACTATACAGTATACTTCTCAGAACAATATTTTCTTCTCCGTGTAGAATGGGTGAATCGATTAATCTATTATATTTTACAGTCCGAGTCAAAATGGCTACTCCAAATTTATTTTCGAAATAAATGGCAAATTTTTTTTCAAAAACTGTTAATATATATGTGAATATATATCTGATTCAAAATTTCAATTATTTGAAAAAAATTGACGACTGAGATTTTTCATTGTAAAAAAAATTTCAGCTAATAACTTTGAGATATTATGCGACATGAAAATATAAAAATACGAATTTGAGAAACCGAAATTAAAGAAAATCTTAAATATTAGACAGTGACCAAAAAAATTAATTTTGATGAGAATTTGGGGGTTGTCACTTTGCCCCAATGTGAAGTACATGTATAATTATTTGAGTGGAAGTTTGTTGATGACAAGATTTTCTTGCAGGATAGTAATTTTGAAAGTTTTTCTTAAAAATATAATTTTGATTTTCTTTGATAAATAAATAAATAACTTTCTAAAATATTCATAAAAATAACGGCAGTAATAAATAATAATAAATATTTTATTTATCTCATAAATGTTTTGTGACATATAGAAAGAGTTGAAGGTAAGACTTTGAAAGTATAAGGAGGTCGTAAAAAGTTGGCAAGATATCTCTCGGTTTCTCTGTTCAGTTACGAAAAAATATCATTCTCTTAACTTTTCTTAGCTATCATACCCCAAAGTTTCTTTACCTCGCGCTAGCTTTCACGCTATCAATTCTCGTTAGGTCAAGTTTGCTGTGTATATGCGCAACAAAATATCCCCGGGTGAATAAAGAGTAACGAACGATATAAAAAGTGGATAAAAACAAGGAAGAATAAGCATGGAAAGAAAATTTTACTGCATGAATCGTGAATAATAATATAAAAAATTTTAGTAATATGATGTATTTCTGTGGAACATGAAAAAAAATACATGGGGATATCGATTCCTTTGGTTAAAATGATACGGATATGCATGCATGACAGAGATATCGGGTTCAGATAGAGAAAAATACTCTCACCCTAGATCAATAGTCGATGCTCAATATATCCGGCTCTTCTCTTTACATACCGGAACTTTACAAAATAAATAAACAAACACACAAACGAACAAGAAAAAAACACTTTTTCAAACGTATACAATCCCTGTGGGTTCAAAAAAAGTTATGTGGACTATAACTGTAATTTCTCTCACCCTCTTCCAAAACCTCACAAAAAACTAAAAAACAAAACAAAAACTACAAGGAAAACATTTTTTAATAATTACTCAAGTAAATTTTAAACCTATCAATTAAATGAAAAATTTAATATGGTCTTCAAAAATAAAACTGAATATGCATGAAAAATCAGATAGATCAAAAAAACATATTTTGTATGTAAAGATTTTATATCCAATTTTAGGATATGAAAAAAAAATACCAAACCTCAGTAATAAAATTTCGGTGTTCATTGCCACTCTTACGGAAAAAAACTAATGAACACTTATGAACTCTATTGAAAATTCATGAGTGTTAATAAGTGTTTTATTAGTGATGATTAGTGACCATTAAAACTCGGACTAGTGAATCTTACGATACTATTGGAAGTGGTTAGTTTTGAATAATGTTCTATTAGTGTTTATTAGTATTCTGGCTAATGAATCTTGCAACATTCTTGGACATGATTAGTGTTCACTACGGCAAGATAAACTGCAGTTTATGAATATTTTGGTATTTATTTATTATTTTGTACTATCACTTGAGTAATAATTATTTTGTTTTCGGCAATCTCAGAAAACAAGACGAGACGTATTCCATAGCAAGTACATGAATTCATTCAGGATTCCTGGATCTAATTTTCGAGGTACCGGGCAAAAACGAAATTGGAAAAGCATGGCCAGACGAAATTGAAGAGGAGGCGATGCAACTAAGAATATAGCACATAGCGAGTACTCATTCGTTTAGTCAAAGGTTTTCTCACTCGCTCTTAACACTCAGGCACCAGAAGAAGGAATGATGGCTAGCAAAGACGTCACCAACCTATATATATATATATATATGGTATATAGTTGTCCGTACACTAAGACGTCCAAAAACGACTAAGAAAGACCTTATCGTTGAGAAACGAGACGAAGTAAAGGGACACGTACCGTTAGCATTTCAACTACCATATATATAAATATATATGTATATATTTACAAAGTCCATATAGCTGTTAGGAAAACCACGAAAATTTACCATTTCTTTGAGAGATTGAGTTGGTGAAACTTGAACGGGCTGAATATAACGTCTTGAGTAATGGGCAGCCCCTTCTTTATACCGTTGAATATAAACGTAGTAAATGCAAAGCATAAGTTAATTGCTTTAAATTTATATTCACTTTGGGGCTTAGTTTATCGAGTTTTCAACACCAATGGAAAACCTCACCAACGAACAAGTCGGCCCGCGTATAATGCTAATAAACAAAATGGCGGTAAAATATTGCTGTGCTACAAAAGGTTACTTTTAATTAACCAGCTATTTCTCACATTAAATTTATTTGGTTCTTGATATTTATTAAATACACCAAACAATACGAAGGAATATTTATTATTTCAGTCTCATATACATGCTAAATAACCTCTGAATGTACCTCGAAAATTCTTGATTAAATTCCATGACTAATTTAGTTCTATTAGCCTCCCGCAAGATAGCGTACCAACGTGCGTGTGTTCTCAACAGTTGGTAATTTGAATTTTAGATTGATACCGCGTAAAGATTATTCGCATAGTAATATCTGATTTACGATTACAAATGTTACGGCACTAACTGCTAATGACTGATACTGCTGAATTTATTTATGGGAGTTCTCGTTTTATCATCGTCAGGGTACATTATAAAAATACGCACAGATATTTTATCTATAGAAAACAAAAAAAATTAATCTAAAGATATGAGCATCATTCCGGTAGAATTACAATAAAGTTCATTAGACTGGATTAATGTGCGCTGTGTGGATCGCATCGGTGGATAAGTGACTGAATGCTCATACGTGGACATGTGTAACTGTTTCCATACTCTGAAATTATGAATCAGTATTCCATCTGCTTGGCTACTGTTTGTGATTGCACGTCGGAAATAATCGAATGATAATCGACGATTGCCATCAGTCAACCGTTTAATCACAAAAACCAATGACACGATTTGTTCAATTCAGTTTTTGTTTGCAACAAAAATATTAACAAAAAAAAAAAAAAAAAACAAAAATGACAGTATTATTACTATGAAAAGTAGAGTGCGATATTAAAAAATACTAGACTGGAAAATTTTTTTTGTCAAGAAATCCAATAATCACAAAGTGAAAGAAATTATTTTAAAAAAAGTAATCGATTCGAAATAAATTTTTTTGATCACTTTGCGTTACATGCATGGATAAATTTGATTTGTTAATATAAAAAATATAATAAATACACGACGTTATTTTTTTCCATTTTTCAGAAGCATAATAAATTTTTTCTGCTTGTCTGCAAAACGTTTTACACATATTAACCTTCGAATAATAAAAAGGATTAAGCAGCATTAGATTTATTATATTTATTTGCTGTACAGTAAAATGAATAAAATAATCTGATTTATGGGGTAAGAAAATTAACAATTTGACAAAGTGGTCAGTATCAAGTAATTTGGTTATTCTGAAATAGGAAAAGGGAGGGAACTAAAGGAACGAGCGTCTGAGATTAAATTTCAGTGATTTTGTTGCTCAATCTCAATGAATCTCTTGACTTTCCCCTTGAATTGACGTTGTATGGCTTATAAACAAACAACCCTCGCAATATTTTATCTCAATGAATCACGAAATTGACGAGGGTCCAGACATTCAATTATTCACCAACCAAAATAATAAACTGTATCTATATAATGAACTAAAAAGTATACATAAGTATATAACTTATGAATATTTACGTTATTGCCCGTGAAGAATGAATCATACATGGCCGTATATGGCTTATATATGAAGCATATATGGCCATACATGGACATACCAACTTTTTTAATACAGTCATACAAAACCATGCATGGCCATACATGGCCTTGTATGATTAATTTTTCACGGGTATGTATAAGAATTTGAGCTGACTATTATAATTACTTATAAACAGGATGTTGTAGTGTTAAAAAAATAGAAAATTTTTTTGATATCACTAACAGCATATTGATTATTATATTTTGCTTTTTCGAAAGTGATTATATTCTTTGAACCTTACGTAGCACAACTAAACTTTGTTGTAACCGTCGGTCGCATAGCCTAGTCATCAAAGCGTCGGTCTCTCGAACGGAAGGTCCCGGGTTAGAACCCTACTAAAACGGATGCGGTCATTAATGTCTAGCGATAATCTCTGGATCGCCAAAATAATTAAAAAAAAGTTTTAAAAACTTTTTTTTAATTAAGTTAAAATTTCTATACATAGTCATATAAAGTCATATGTAACCATGTCTGACCAAATTTCATACATGGCCATGTATGATTCATTTTTCATGGGTGGACTCAATTTTTTTGGTTATCGAAAAATGTATTGGAAATATATAAATATATGTATGAGTGTATATTAACTTTTATTTATGTTTGTTTTAACGAGATAGTCTTTTGGAACAGTATGAATGTTTTGTCGTATCATAGAACACATCGAAGTCAGAGTTTGCGTCAACAACAATACCCCTAGTAGTTACTGAATGTGCGCTCAACCAACACTACGTTTATTTCCCAGATATTCCCGGTATAGTACGTGAACATTGGCTACCAAGAGTCACAACTATCTTTCTGTCTCTCTCTAGCTCTTTGTATAAACTCAAATGCAACACTGCACGGGTGCATGAACCCGAGACGATTGCTTCATGTAACTGACGCCCATGATCGGATTCGCTTCCGTGCTTATCGGGAATAATCGAGAGAGCGTTTTATTCACGCCTTCTTGAACATGTTCCATTCCACGACTCTTCACGTTCCAAGCTCAAAGCTTACCATTTTGTTCTTTATCTTCTGACGTAACTCACAAATTATTTACGGCTGAACGCATCATTTCGAAAAATCGTTAAATGCTTTAATTTTCAGATAATACCTGCGTTTGCATTTTATAGTTTTTTTTTTTGCACTCTTGTATGGATTACATGTTCCATTTTGTTCTGACGGCTCTTGTTTACGGCTTTATTTATTTTAGAAACTATTTCGTTAAAATATTACACTTCTTTTTATGGGATTTACTTTTTATACTGTAGTAAATATGTCAATAATAAAATTTATGGCTTGGAAACAAGTAAATTTCGAATGAAATAATAAATATGTTTTTTTTTTAAACTTTAAAAAACAATATTTTCTTTCTGAGTACTGTCTAAACATGAATGTTCGAGTCAGGATTTATGAAAATTTTTAATATCAAAAGTTATATTGCACACCTTAAACTAAGAGAATTGAGCAATGCTTTACTTTTGCTTTAAAATTTTTCATTGATTCGCTGACATTCAGTCGTGCATACAAAAAATATGTAATCATCTGTGAAAAAAAAATGTCTCAAAAATTTAATATCAGTGAACTTTCAAATTGAAGATAATTCTGAGCATTGAAAAAATTGAAGACAAAATTTTTTGATCTCCCGCGCTTGTTATTGCATATTTTTTATGAGTCAAAAAACGTTCATGATTGTTTTAAAAATTTTATCTGAAAAATTCGAAAAAACATTTCTACACTGTTAACAATGTTAAGTCCACGTGTTCAATTTCGGGGCTTGTTAATTAGGACGTACACGGCGCCAATGGTGTAAATATTTGAACCATTCATTTTGAATTTCCAATTACTGCACTTGATGTTTAATTTTCGGTTTTAAAAAATGTATACCAATAATTTCGTGCCGACAAAATTTTACTACGAAACTCTCAGCGAGATGACCGTGTAAAATCCCCAGGGACCATTTTTACACCAAAAATAATTAATTTAATCTTCAGAATTGTCTCAAGTGCCAATT
The DNA here is from genome assembly GCA_030273425.1 of Microplitis manilae. NCBI lineage: Eukaryota > Metazoa > Arthropoda > Insecta > Hymenoptera > Braconidae > Microplitis > Microplitis manilae. The sequence goes on along the minus strand of CP092730.1, from coordinate 17,966,391 downwards.
GAACCACTTTTTGAAATTAGTGGTTCGATTTGCACTTGGAATTAATGAATATTCACTTATTTTCAGTAATCAATGTTGAGAGAGTACTATTATGAACCTTTTTAGAATGGATTTTTTTCTCTACACGCCGTACTATTATGAAAAAAACATGCTAGTAATTTAATATGCTGAGTTGCAAAATTAGTAAACTTTGATAGTCATATCAAAAACTTTAATCCAATTAAAATTTTTAGTGACGTCGACTGGCCTGAATGTTTTATAGTCTTGTAAACGCGATAACTTTTGTGAGAATCAATCAATCAACTTAATTACTTTCAATGATTCTCATTTCAAGATTTTCACATACAGCAATTTTTGCAAGTGTATTTAAATTTCTGCAAATGACCAACATGCTCTGGCTTTACTATGACACCATAGCATCTCACACAACAATAATTTCTGCATGTACTTTTTTCGCTGTGTATCAAAAGAATATTAAGTAAATTTCTTTCTACACACAATTTTTAATATAATCACAAATTTGCTGTAACACCATTTTCCCTGATAGTGTTTTTTTGCTTTTAATCTTTGATAGATAAAATCTACAGCAGAAATACTGTCGGGTGAAATGTAATAAAATCCGATCGATTATCTGGTTTCTGTCTCTTAAAAATGTATGAAGCGTCATTCGATTAAACATAAAATGAATGTTACACAGATATCGATAAAGGCATATCAGATAAATTAAGGTAAATATTATCGACTTTTGTCAAATCGTCAGAATAATACAACAGTAGGAAGAAAGTTATTATCAATTATAGTACCAGACGCGAGTTATTGAGATAACATTGAATGTAATTGGTGACATATATATAGATAGTATAACCAACTCTCCTCTGTGGTTATCGAAGATAATTGGATGTGGTCAGTGAGAGGAATGTTCGATACGCTTGTAAACGTATACAAGGCACGTGTGACAATCATATTGCTCCCTTGAGTACTCTACCCATGTGATTGTTCAATTAGTTCTCTTCCATTAGATATATATACTATCAAATTAATATTTGTCTTTTCGTAGTAATTAATCTGTTATTTTCCCTCATACTCAAAACCCTAAAATTTTACGCTGAAAAAAAAAAAACAACATTTTTGTAAAGATAATTCAATCAGTATAAAAGCATTCGAGTTAATTATCGGCTGTCATGGTAATTTCGATTACCCACTGAGCTTAATTAATAGCTGACTTTTCGCATTAACCAAGTTACAAAGTTTTAACATTTGCGAGAGAGTCAGGTGTAATTAAAAATCCAATTGTTCGCGTTTACAAACTTCGTTATTGTTTGAAAAACTTTTTTATGCTTATGAATTATCGATAACACACTAATTAACATTTTTAAAATCTGAACTAAATAAAAAATGATTTAAATTTTAAATAAATATATCGATAAATTTTTATTTATTTATTTTTACAGAAAATTGTAGAAATAATTTATGTGCACTTATGAAAACTGATTTCATACAAATATGGAAATGGTTTCCGGTACACTCTGAAACCAAGTGTGTTGCAACTGTATTATTTTAGCACACATTAAAATTATTCCATGTTTGAGGCCATAAGTAGAACTATAGTTTTTTGTAGTTGCTTCAAGCGCATTTCATAGTTCATTTTGATTACACACTTGGTTTTAAAGTGTAAGGGAGAATTTAGTAGATAAAATATATTTTATATGAAAGCGGCTGAGGCAGCCGTTCGGCACGCGTGTGGCTCGGGCGATCACCGAAGTTAAGTAGCATCGAGCATGGTCGCTACTTGGCTGGGTGACCGTTTAGTCACGCGTCGGGTTCGAACGAAGGTCTCTGATCGCTAGGCGCGGGATGAGGATCCAGTGATCGGTAAAATGGGAATTTTATCGATCACTGGAGCTTCACCCAAACCGAACTGTACTGGCTAGGTTTTCTCTGTGGTTTCCCTAGCCACTGCACCTCCATTGCACAAGGGAGGTTGCAGGGCATCACCGTAATGATGCAGTACAGTATAAGCACAAGTCGGGCCACAGCCGCACAACGGAAGGCAGAGGAGAAGTAAAGCAGTTTGCGATATAAAGGCAAAAAGTGTACAAGGTCGTAATTGCGACTATACACTAGAAATCAATTAAAATAAAAAATAAAATATATTTTATATGAAATTTATCAAGTTTTTTATCGTAGCTTAGATCCCATAAAAGTCTGTCTGAAGCCTAATGCTGATTTTCAAGAAAATCTATAGAAATTTTCACTTTGATTCTCGACAGAATCTATACAGGTTTACCTCTATTAGATTCTCGAGGAAAGTCTGGCTAACAACACCATCCAAATCCATTTAAAAATCTTCGAAAATCTGTTTCGATTCCTATTTAAATTTTTTAGATACCGAAAATATTAAATAGTAGTTTTGTCGGCTTTCTAAAGTAAATTTCGGGCTTTTAGCGAGTAATCAAATTTTCTCATTCTATGAAAATGGGAAAGTCCCACAATTTTGTTATGGTTGGTTAGGGTGTTATTCACTTATGACCTAAAAATAAATTATGATTTTTTAAATTAAGTAGTGCATTAATACAGTATCACATTTCATATTAACCTTCTCTGACATCTATACTATCAGAAATTAGTAAATACTCATTAACTACGTTAGTGAAATTTTATCACTAAGATAAGCGACCTCTCTATCGGCCAGTTAAGGGCTAAAATTACTATAAAACGAGCTAATAAGATTACAAAAAAATCGGACTTTTATTGTTATTTTTAATTAGTAATAGGTTATTGAAAAAATAAGAAACCTTAACCTACCTGATAAGAAATCATGAGAAATCGCATCTGACGCACTAATATCTTTTTTTTAATTATAAAATGAATTTTTATAATAATTAAAGTATATTTAATCTGAAGTAGATTAATTTTACTTTTTTTTAAAAAACTACTTATGTATGAATACGTACTTATGATGGAAATATATCGATTTTTTGACTAAGTGGTCGATAAAGGGGGCCTGGCCGATAGCGGGGTACACTGTAAAAAATAATTTAAAAATTACAATACAAAAGGAATTGAATTTTCATAACTAGATATTTGAATTGTATTTTCAATGAAAAAAGCTTCAAATTTAATGTACGTATTTTGATAATCAAGCTGGTATTTAAAATTAAGAAAAAGAATATGAATTTTAATAAACGTACTTAGAATTTATACTTGTTTTTTGAATTTTCAAAGCAAGTATTGAAAATTCTAAGACATATTGAATTTTAATAATTCCATTTGAAATTTCATAATACTTATTTGAAAATTTAAATACTTGTATATGAAATTTCTGCGCGTGAGGTGCTACGCGTTCAGCAATCAAGGAATGTGTATTAATACTAATTAGTTAAATGTATGATAAATTTGAGCAATGTGAGCGGTGTACATCACACTGTTAAAAAAATTGTTTGAATTTTCAAAACATTGTATACAACACAATAAACACATACAATTGTATTTGAAATTTCATTGTAACGATCGTATAGAATTTAAAATACACGCTTTTGAATTTTTAAATAAACGCTTCAGATTTTCAAATATATCTATTTGAAAATTAAAAACAAAGTATTCGAATATTAAAAAAATTGTATTTAAAAATTCAAAACGAAGTATTTGAAAATTCATAGTGTTGATTTGAAAATTCAAAAACGTGTATTTCAAATTCTATATGAAATTAGTAATGAAATTTCGAGCACAAATGTATGTGTTTATTGCGTTATATGCAATGTTTTGAAAATTCAAACAATTTTTTTAACAGTGTAACATACCTTATAGTTAAAAAAGTAAGTCCCAGCTCATTTCAGTCAAGCATTTTTTTTTAACCACCCTAATATACATCTGACGGCCGTAATGAACTTTAATAGCATTGTGCAGTTTGAAAAATTTTAACTTGCGCTTTGAATCATTTTTCTTGCGTTTACTAACATTTTTAAAAATAATATTTCATTATTATAGATTAATTTAAATCTCATGTATCATAATATGACATTATATAGAGTTATTATTATTATTATTAAATGAACGATAGAGTAGATTTTACGTTTTATTCATAGTTGCCGAGGGTTGAAACAGCCAACCAAAATTGCTTTTCCCGTTCATCGACACAAGATCGAGGGGAAAACCCACTTCGGTGCATCGATATATCCAATCGTACGAATAATTGGATCCTCTTCTCTCTCTCAACACACATACATACATATATACTGTTTCCCCTACCACTTTTATCAGTCCTTCCGCAAGCTCTTCATCCATTGGACCATCGAGCATGAGATGAAATCTCGGTCAAGCGAGTTTTCAATTTCATTTTCTGTCACTCGTAATTTTTTATCATTTTTCAATTTATTATTTTCTATTTTCTCACTACTCTAAATTATTTTATGTCGCGACTTGTTAAAACTACCACTAAATAATTATCATTCACGATAAACGACAAGTTAAAAAAAAAAAATTTAATCATCGCTTATTCGAAAAACAATTATAATTTAATTAATTTTTTTTCCGATAAAATGTTCCAACTAAACTCCTTGGGTTTTGATTGACGGCTGGGAAACTTGTTAGTCTGAAGAGCTTTTTTAATTTAACTATTTTTACAAGAGTGCCCTCTTCAAAACCCAGGAGAGTCCACATGAGTGGACATTTCATAAAATTACGTCAATTTCAAGAAAACTAAGTCAGCTCTCAATTTTTTTGCTTGAATTTCAGTAATTTTGTTATTAATTTTCACAAATTAATGGAAAATTGTTTAAATTTCAATGAAAATATTTTTCTGCTAAGTTGATAAAATTTTTTGACAGATTTCAATTAATACGGAAATTTTTTTTCCGTTAGTTACACTATTACAAATCAACATTGAAACCATTTCATTCGCTTTTTTCAAGGGAGGAAACAATCGAAAAACATTGAATGAAAAAACAAAAAAAATAGGATTTAGAGATTTGCATTCGTGACAGTTTGAATGTATGTTCTGATAGAAAAAAAAAAAAAAAAGTGGTGTTTGTTATAGTGTTGTAAAGGATATATGGTATCGAAATCCAGTGGAATAATTTCTGTATGTGAGTTAGAGGGATAAGCGTAAGAGAGAAGAAATAGATGGATAAATAAATTTGTGAGAGAAAGAGTGAGGATGAGGATGAGAACGAGGGTGGAAATGCTGTCGACTCAGCAAAGTTTGTCTTTGCCGCTGTGTCGTCTTCCGAGCCGTTTACTCTATCTCCAAAATATAGAGTACAGTAAGTCCGCGCACTATCGATCGTCGCACCAGCAACTTGACAAATTTTCCGAAATTTAAACCCTCTGAAGTGAACGAGCAGTTGTATTAGTGTACCAGTAAGAGAGAGTAGAGTACATGAGAATTTTCTTCCACAATATGGCAGAGTGTCTTTTCAGGATAGTCACGTCCACTCGTTCACTCTTCATATTTTCCTGCAGCAATTTCGCCTCGATCGTGTTGCTAAGACGTGAGAAATTTCCCACGACTGTCAATTTCCACCACAAAAATCACTATTATTTTTTCTCTTTATTAAAGTTTTAGATCAATAAATATTTTAAGAATTTCAACGAAAATAAAATTTCGAAATTTGCACTCTTTGAAATTTCAATTCTTGTAATTATGCATTGCTTAAATAATTCAAAAACAATTAACATTAATTATAATTATAATTTTAGATAGTCTCAGCCATCATAAATTCAGCATCTAATTTGATCTAAATAAAAAAAACGATTAATTATAAAATTTATGGTAATTAAAAAGTTTAAACTACTAATAGATAACTTTGATTTTGAAATTTTGTTCTTAAATAATTAAACGACACCTCTAGTTCACTTGGACTTTACTAATAGCTACCTAGAAACTACTTCAACTCCAAAGGTTCATAACCTCCTTCTACCTCTAGTTAGATTCTGTGATCGGTACATTGTCTGAACAATTAAAATTTAATAGAACTGATTCAAATGAATGTTATGGTTATGAGAGTCAATTGTAACTTTAAATAAAATTTTAAAAGCGTCCGAATTGAGGTAAACTATTTAAAAATTAATTTTTGAGACAGCGAAAGTTATCTAAGACAATAAATGTATTTTTTTTGAATAAATATACAATTTTTTTTTAAATAAAAAAAAAGAGGAGTCAAAAAAAGACTATCCTCCATATTCAAATTAAAAAAAATCGATTATTCACTTAGCAGATAATTATGGAAAGTACTATGCGTAGTGTAATGAAACACGACATCAGATTTAGTGTGATATACCAGCCTTCCAGTAGTCAACCTCACCCTTGTCTGAAATCGTCTTACATCAACCAAATCTCAAGGGTTCTGATTTATGTTCCAATTTAAGAAAAAAATATGGACTGTAATACGAGTACAAAGTGGTTGAAAAAATAATTTCCGAGCACCTCAAAAAAGAATTGAATTTTTAAAAATTTCAAAACTCCCTCTGTAGGAAATACCGATAAAAATAAAATATTAAACTCCAAGTTAAAAAAGCATTAAGTTTTTCATTTTAAAACGAAAGCCTCGAGCAATATTTTATCTCATAAAGTTGCACCGGAAATTCCCGTGTTTATTTATCCAACGAATTTAATCGTCGGTTCTATTACGATCATTTCCATATTTTTTTATAACTTTGAGTAACTTTTAAATGAAAAATTTTTAAATCTATTAAATAAAACAAAAAATAAAACAAAACAATAAATGTATATATATATATACAATAAATGTATATATATATATATACATACATATATATATATATATATATATATATATATATATATATATATTTATATATATATATATTTATTGATAAAATACCAAACTATATTTTAATTGAAACAAAAAATTTAATTAAATTTAAATTAATCAATGTTTCAATAAATTGATCTTTTTCAGTTTATAGATTCAAATATTTCGAGATTAAAAAATACTATTGATTTGTCTACTCAGGTGAATTTATTCGTAAAATAATAGTATATGAAATGTGATATTTTTTCCAATAAGAAATATATCTTTAAAAAATAAAAAAAAAAAAAAGTATAAGGATGAAATTAAAGTGATTTGCGTAGTTTCTCAATCCGTAAAATGTCCTGAGGGCGTCGTTTGTAACTCTTACCGATCGATACGATTCGACGTCATTAGACTGGCGCAGTTGAATCCTGTTATCGTATTGTCATTTCACCGTTATCAGTACATCCGATCGTGCCCTCCTTGAGTTTCTCGTATTCTCATCGATAAATCTGCTACTCTAATACTCGAGTATACCCACCAGCTCATAAACAGTACACAGTGGTAAGATACCACTGTCGCATCGTTAGTCTACTTGTACTAAATCTCTCAATAATTTTGCGATAACAATCTCAGGTGTATTAATTTCCTCATTGTAATCCTCTTATAAGTCTACTAACAACTAAATTCAACTACTTACAAATTACATAATTGCTCGAGTAATAAAAATCGGTTAAATTAATTACAATCTTGTTGTTTTTTATTTAAACGCGATAATTTGTTACAATTTAATCCCGAGATGTCTCGATACTTTTTTATCTTTTTGCCGTCACTACTTTCTTGACTACTCAAGATCCAGGATAGTCTGTTTTGTTGAATGCTAATGGAGGAATTATGGCCACATTTTTTTTTTCAACATCAAACGACGGTAATTACTGTAGAGTTTGTCTTGAAGTCTAGTCCCAGTCCTTGCATTATTCAGGACAGCGATAAAAGAAATAAAAATTTTAAATCAACGACTCGAATCCTCCTTTCTTCTTTATAATTTTTCATATTTTATTTCGTTTCTTAAAACGTTTCGAGGAGTACTTATTCTATACTCTGTACAACAGATATTTTTTTAGCTCCGTACCCTAGTAGAAATAAACTAGAGTTTACTAATATATTTTCTGTACTAGTGTGTATGTGTGTGTTTATTTTTTTCCTGTTTAACCTCTATTTTTTAACGTGTGTGTTAATATGTAAATAATTTTATAATCAATAATTAATAATGTACACATTAAAAAATGGAATCAATGAAAAAAATGAATACAATAAGTAAATTGCGACTATGGGCAGTAGAAACAAATATTATAAATTGTCCTTCAGACGAATTATTAAAAACTGGGAAGAAGGAAGTCGAAAAAAAGAATAATTAAGAAAAAAAAATTTTATACATTATTAATAATAAAATTTAAATTATAGTTAATTTTTGAAAGTACGATTTAATGATTGCATTTATTTTTAAAATATAATGATGTTGCCGGCTTTATAGTTTAACATTCATAAATTAAACTTGAATTATTTAAGTCATTGAAAGGTTCAATAAATAAATTTTATAATAATTTTGTTTGTCAATCATTATTTTTTATTATAAGTTATAATTTATTTATTTAAATTAATTAATTTTTGATGTCTGTCAATGCGGGTCAATATTTATTTATTGATCTATATATATCGATGCTTCAGGTTAGATTTATCTATCACATATAAATTTTTGGAGTAATTTAGAAAAAGATACAATAATTTGAAATAATTTTTAATTTGCCTGGGTATTTTTTAGAAAATCGTTTTATTTTTCCGAGGAACTGATAATTTTAATAACCTCAAAACCTAAAATTTTAAAGTGACAGTTTTTTCAAAGCCGCCATGTTTCTCTCGGATCTCTAGTAAAACTGGCCAGTTACTAGACAAAAACTCGATTTCATTTCTACTAGGGTAATTTTATTTCGCTTATCTTAAAACTTAGGACTGAATTATTATGTTTCAATTACTTTTTTCTTGTTGCCACAGAGGAAAATATTTTTAAAATTTTAATATTTCATATTCAGATTTAAATTTTCATGCAGGGAAGGAGTAACAAAAATGGGGATGCCACAGAAAAAATTAACTTTTTCTTGATTTAAAATATTCACTTTTAGCTTACATTTAAATAAAATAAGACAAAATTACAATTACCATAAATACAATTTTTTTTTTCTTTATTTTCGCGCAAAATATCTCGAGCCAAAAATATTTTTCATATTCTAAAAAAAGAGACTAAATATAGTAATTTACATGTAAATTACTTAAAGTACAATTATTATCAAATTTATTTTTTAATGGATAAATTTTTTTATTATGAAAATAATTTTTTTTAAAATTTGAATTCAAGAAAATATTATTGGAAATAAATGCAATCGACGTTGTAATCCCCATTCGTGGGTTTCATATATCTCTCAATTCGACGGCTGTCAATAATATCGACTGCAGCAATTATCGAAAATTGATAATAAAAATAAAAAAGTTATGAGTCTCAATATTTTTACCAGATGAATTCAAAACGATGAATTATTCTCAACGTCAAGTTTCTCAATGCATAAATTATTTATATACAATAAAAATATATAACATTATTATTATTATAAAAAAGTTTACTTACTTGATTAATTAATTAAATAAAAAAAAAAATAAAAAACATCAATTTATAAAACATAGACTTTTTTTGCTCTACGAAATGAAAAGAAAGTTTTTTATTGAAAGAGACGTAATAGAGACATATATCAATAACAATATTTATTCTAGTATATACTACGTACACTTGGCATAGCAATTCAATTGAATTTATTTTTCTTTCATTTTTTTCCTCCATATCCTGTCAATTTTCCTAACGTCAGCGGGTAGAGTTTGCGTTCACTGCTAAAGGCATACAATTAGTTCTATTCAATTTCATCCTATTCTTCTGTCAATCTTTGCTTACACGTCACTGTTTAATTAAATATCTTTATTCTGTCGTCAAACTTTTCTATTCAAATGACATACTTTCAATTTATATTTGACATAAACTTCAATACACTCTATTCTAATTGACAAACAAAAAATATCAATGATCTAATTATTTTTATTTTGACAGTAAAAATATTTTTAATTAAAAGTTATTAGTAGAAATGATTGCAATAATAATAATTTTATTTACTTGGTTTTAAATTTTGTTTAAAATTAGAAAAGAAAATTATGTTTTACTTTAATTGTGTCCGAACTATTGAATTTAGAGACAAAATTAAATGGATGTTTTTTGTAGACAATTTAATTTCCTATGAAATTTTACTGACATAAATTTATCGTACTATCAGTAGTTTAGTCAGAATTTGATCTTAAAGAGGCGGCTTTATTAGTAACATAAGTTCTTTAAGTTAATTACACTGTAAAAAGAGCAGTGTTAAAATGAAATAACACCTGTGTAGGCAGTGTAATTTGGCGGTGTTAAATTGGTGTAAAAAAAAAATTCCATGTGTAGAAATTAGAAAAAAGTGTATTACATATAGGGGAGGGGAACGGGTCCCTTAAGAAATGAGGGCTTATATCTAGTATAAATGTCAGCCCATCTTGCCCCCAGGCCCATTTTGCTCACTCTCCCCTAATAGGAAGGGAGAGGGGGTGGATCCCTTAAAATTTTGAGTGCCTCGAATGATTTTGGGGTGAAATGGGTCCCCAAAATGTAAGGGGCCCATTCCCTCCCCCCCTTCCCCTAAAAAAAAAATTATAAGAAATTCATGAATATTATCTGAAGAAAATTTAAATTTTGCTATGTACTTATTTAAATAATTATTTATGTTATACTTGAAGTTGAATATTTTAACACCGGGAAATTTTTTTAACACCAGTAAAGAATATTTATACTGGCGACGGTGTTATTTTAACACCGTTTTCGGGATTGAAATTTAACACCGAAATTTAACACCTACACCGCCTGGACTTACCCTTTTTTTTTACAGTGAACTAAGGATTTTAAATAAAAATTTTGAATTATTTTTCACAGATACGATAAAAATGTATGAGAACAAATTTATAGAGAATTAAATTTGGTATAAAAAATATATTGACAAATTTTTTGTAGACTCAATAGCTTGTGAATTATTTGAATATAAAAAATTAAAAGAATTGCTCACTTAATTAAGTAAATAATTAATTAAATGAAAATGCATTGTTACTGTTAACTTGATTACTTAAGCATCTCAATGAAGCTTCTAGTTGTGTTAGATAGCAATTGATTGTATTATCTAACCGCACCATACAAAGGCAACGTAATTATTAGATTTTCCATAGACACTGTCTCTATCACAATTTAATGTCAGTCTCAGTCTACAGCAACCTGGTCAATGCTTTCACTCTATTTCATCCTATTTCTCTCAGTCACTCGGCCACCCTTTTTCCCTCTTTCTCTCTGACGTTCACTCACTTGCTTTATCTCACTTGCTCTCACAGACTCTGTTAGTCCTGGAGAAATAGTAACCACCTTCAACGGCAGTTCCTAACCCTTGCCAGTGACATTCTCAACATCTAATCGCCCATAGTAACCACGAAACCTCACTTCTGTTTCCCTCTGAGCTTTGTTGATGTCTCTGTGGTTGTTTGTAGTCTATTTATAATTTAAATCATTTCTTACATTTACGCTCATACAGCTTTTTACTTTCTTTTTATCGATTCGCTTTAAAAACTTAACATTTTAAAGGCAAGGTCTGTATTTTATGTTCGCTAATTTTTTGTCAATACACTTTAAACTGTCGTCCATTTATTATTTGATATTCTAAGTGGCATAAAATGTAGATGACAGAATATGTAAATTGAGTCTATTGTAATTTTAAATTTATTTACTTTTATATTCATGAAAAAATTTAATTTAAATATTAATGCCTCTATTACGGAGATTTAATAAGTTTAACTTGAGTATTTACTTCAGATTTTTATTAAATTTTGCACTATTCTAGTATCAAGTCTTGAGTAATGCTCTACTCTCGCTTGAAAATTTTTTACTGATTCACTGACATTAAATCGTATTTACAGTTGATTTATTACGCTAAAAGGGTGTAATGAGCATGATATTATAAGGAAAGCATGCTAATAAACTGATATGGGGCTAATTTAACTCAATAAACTTTAATAGTCATGTCAAAAAGTTTTATTTAATTTAGATTTTCAGCGATGGCCGCTGGTCTGTACGGTCTTATATTCTTGTAAACACGATAACTCTCGAAAGAATAAATTAATCGACTTGATTATTTTTGCATCAGCTTTAGATTTTTATAGAAAATAACTCTATTGAATATCTCTGTTCAAATCCTTCTCGTTAAATTATAATAAATAAATTAAAAATACGATTGATAGTTGTCACGAAGTTGGCTGATATTCTTATCTCCTTGTCTATCTTGGTAGATTTTTTCTTACTGTCTACTCTCTCTAACGAGTACTAGCAGCGACATCGGCGAGCCAGTAGTAAAAACTGTCGGCTTATAAAAACATGGTGACCATTATAAGAAAAATGGCGGTTTAATTTAAAAAATTTAACGTGACATATATCATAGATATAACCATTCAGTCATCGATATTTAAATTTATAAAATATCAATCAATAACGAATTTTCGTATTCCAATATCTAAATTAATTATCAATACCCTTTAATATTAAGTAACAAAGTTTTATAATATTATTTATTTCGAATAATTTTTTTTTTGATTAATACATTAAAAATCGCGATCAAATTGTCCGATGTCATAAGTTAACTAAGTATAAAAATATTTTTTTACAGCAATAACTGATAAATTTTCATCATTAAAAAACTGTGTTAAGGTCTGGCCTTTTAGATTCTTGTAAACTTTTTTTCTCATTATAAAAACAATTAATTTTTGAAAATATTTAATACAACATTTAATATACTGTTATTCTAAAGTGTATAATCTAAAAATCCAAATGGTTAAAATAATCGTATCTCTATGACAATCTCATTCTTGAGAATACTATAATAAAACGAGTGCTTTTACGCAAGTAGAAACAGTTGGGATGTAGTCAGACACAATATAAAAGAGATTCGTAGTGGATACGACGACAAGTTCTTGTGTAAGTCGTTATCGTTGGCAACGTAAGAACCCAACGAATGAAATTGTCCACTTTTAATACTCGAAATGGTTATGGAGTTGGAAGTAAACAGAACGTCAAACTAGCGTTTATTCAGGTTTTTTTTTTTTTTTTAATATTTTAAATATATACTTATCTACAAATGTAATAGTCTTAGCAGTACCTATAGACGTTAGTCGTAATCTACTAACGTCTATAAGTATTTTTAGAATGTACTCGCGAACATTAAATTCATTTGAATACTTTTCAAAACAATCTACTGCTCAGTTTGATATACAAAAATTATTTATTTACGAGTAAGATTTACTCGGTTATTTTTTCTTTTACCCGGGTTTTAGGTTTTGTTGAAATTTAAATCTGTTTCACAGAGTAAACAAAAATTTTTGCTGACATGCTCTCCAAAGTTACAGTTCTCTTTTTTAAATTAACTTTTATTTATTTACTTTATGCATACTCAAAAATTCGAATTTTATGAAAGTATTTCTTCTCTAAAAAAAAAAAATATTGAATAACTTATTCACAGACTTTGCACGCAAAAAAGAGCAGTTGAAAAATTACAGTTTCTACTGTAAATCAGGCTTTCCGGGTAAAAATCTGTAAACATTAAAGTTCAAACTGTAATTTTAGAAATTTGTTGTAGCAATAAAATTAATACAATTTTAAGCAGCAAATTTTACAGTTTAAATCGACAATATCGAGTTTGAAACTGTAATATTTGTTATTTCTGTAAAATTTACTGATAAAAAATGTAATTTCTACAGTTTCAGACTCGGAGCGCTATAGTACTAATTAATACTATACGAAACTGTAATTTTTCAACTGCTCTTTTTTCCGTGTGTTATGTCATGATTGCAATTAATTTTAAATATATATACATATAAAAATATAATACGATACTGCCATTCTAATATGCCCTATCCCACAATTGGGAAATTTTTCAGGAGACGATAAAAACGTTTCACGGTCGGCAAAGAAAAATTATTTGTATTATGCTTACATTGATATAACCTACAAATTTATTTTCATGTTTTCATAAAATACAGGCACTTGGAGTGAATAAATAATTTTGAATTATACACTGAGAGAACAATTTATTTGAGTCAACTAAACAGATTTATTTGGCAGAACAAAATCATTTATTTCATTCAAATATATATTTGCTTATAGTTAACAAATCTTAGTTGGGAAAAATTCCACGACGGCTGGTGGCGCTATCAAATACAGATTTGTTAACTATAAACCAATCATTATTTCATTCAAATGGACCATATCTTTGTCTCAAATAGATACTGATAGGGCCCATTCAAATATGGGATTTATTTGCCTGAAACAAATCTCATTTGACTCAAATGAATTGTTCTCTCAGTGTATGCTGTAAGAAGAGTCAAAAATTATGCATCATTACCTTCTTACTCATGTCGTTAATTGCTTCCTTAAAATTAACTTAAAATCAAAAATGTCGAGCGTGACTTAACCTCTATACGAATGTGGGATACGACATATTAGAATGCGCGAAAGTCTGCGTGTGGGATACGACATGATAGAATATTTATTTAAAAATACTAAATAAACAATTTGACCTCGAAAATTTTTACATAAGCTGCACATTGTTACAATGATTCTATTTTTGAAAAAAAGTGAAAATGTCAAATTTTGTGGGATTCGCCGTATTAAATTGGCAGTATCAATATAATAATATATATATTACGGAGATTTTTTTTTAAATTTAAAAAGCTGTCTGTTAATTTTTTTTTGTATTTTACTTCAATAACATGAATTTTATATAAATATTGTATGCATATAAAATATATATTAATTTTTTTCTGGATGTTGAAAATATAGCGGACGTAAACGCTTGAGTGATATAATACGATATTAATAAATATAACAAGGTTCTGAAAATTCATACTCACTAAATAAGTGATGAATTTTTTATCAAAATATATAAAAAAATATGTTTAAATAATTTAATTATAAAAATAAATTTTTAATAATTCTTCATGACGTAAAATTTCAAAAATTCATATTTCAAATATCCATTAATAATAAATTTAATAAAAATGGAAGATAAAAGTTATTTATTCCATTCTATTTAATAACGAAAAAGTAAATAAAGTTACATTATTTATTTATTAAATTTTATTTTTTATGCGAACAAATATTTTCTAGTAAATCAGAGTAAAAAATAAACAACAATAACATTTTTATTAAATAATTGCATATAAAATTAATTTTAAAGTTGTCATTTATTTTTTGTTTATTAATTAAAACAGAAATTCGTACCCAATATCATATTCATGTAAATTTACATATAATGTAAAGTACATAAAAGCGTAATATATTCAAATTAATGTAAAGAAAAAGAGTTCATATTTTAAAATAAAAATGATAGAGGATGTAACGTTGCAAGTTGTCGAGTCAAGTCAAGAGTAAAATTATATTTACATATGATTTATTTGAAATTTTCTAGTTGTATATTATTATTACAATGGTTCTATTGAAATAGTTGTTATATATATTAGCTATGCTAATTTATGGAAATAAAATATAATGGTTTAAAAATAATAACATCTCAACGCTCACAATTTACGCAGTTACAGTTCAAAATTTTGTGTTAAATTAAATACAAATCGTGTGTTGCAAAGGGCTTACACATATTTTTGTGTTAATTTAACACAATGCGTTTGTGTTGATGTTTAACACAATTTTAATTTTAAATAATTGAACACAAAATCTGTTATTTTGACAGAAAATTTGTGTAAATTTAACAGACTTTTCGTGTTAAAATGAACTATAGTCGTCCCGGAGAAAGCTTGGAATTTTTTCCCCCTCTGTTATAATATTCTGAATAAGATTTTCTGCGCATGCGCAAATCCAAATATTATGGTAGAAGTGGAATAATGGTGGTAGGGCAAAATCACAAATTTTCATTGGGATGACTATAATAAATATAAGCACATAACCTAACCAACCCAAGTATACTGATCTAACCTTAGTACAACTTTTGTCAATTTAGCAAACAATTAGTTCGATTTTCAGTGATTTTTCTAAAAAACAGAGCTATGAATTATTTTCCCGTAAAATGAGAATAAAAAATCATTGAACCAGATCATAAAAATATTCAAGTTATCTATGGTTATATTTAATTGTGTATCAATTATAATCCAAGTTTTTTTACAGACAATGCTGCTACAATGCTTTGCTTGGTTATAGTAATGAAAAAACGCGCGGAAGTGTCTAGCTAAACAACACAAATTTTGTGTCAATTTTCGAATAACACAAGAAGTGTCTTACATTACAGATTTTCTAATCATTCAACATAAAAATCTGTCAAAGTAAAATAACACAAACGGTTTGAGTTCATTTAACAGATTTCTGTGTTGAAAATCAACACAAAAAATTTAACCAAATAATTTTTTAACCCAGATACACAAAATTTCTAACTGTGTACATGGTAAATAGCTTGTAAGGTAAGTTAATTATATTAAGAAAACATAAAATCTTTTCTTCAGTAATTAACTCGTTTTATCATGATAAAGTATATACTCAGTATTAACTTACATTTTTTTCCACTTTAAATTATTTAATAAAGAATTACGAGTTTTTTATTTTTATCCATTTAATTAAAGAACATTATCAAAAGTAAACTTAATAATTCTTATGAAAATGAAATATTTAATTAGCTCGATTCACTTTATGGTTTGATAAGGATTTTATTAAATAAATTTTATAAGGAAAATATAAATTTTTATACGATAGTGAAAATTGGTGAGTTTGAGCTCATGAATGTAAGATGGTATAAAAATAACTCGGCAAAATAAAAAGCATATGAAAAAAATAAAAATAAGAGGAGATTCTTCTCATCAGGGTTCTCGTTTTCACGGGTGAAAAACTTCCTCTCTCGTCGCGACGACCGCGAAAATAAAATAGAACAGCGGCCCCATTTTTCCCGAATTTCCTAATATTTTTTTTACCTCCAGTATTCTCATTCCCTCGGCTTTTTTTCCATCACTCTTTCGATTTCTTGGAATTCTCGTTTCCACTAATAAGTCCGTCGACATTTTTTTTACTTTTTCTTGCAATAAAATTTTTTTTCCATTTATTGATTTCGTTTGTTAAATTTAGTTCTTTTTTTTTATTAA
The DNA here is from genome assembly GCA_030273425.1 of Microplitis manilae. Lineage (NCBI taxonomy): Eukaryota > Metazoa > Arthropoda > Insecta > Hymenoptera > Braconidae > Microplitis > Microplitis manilae. The sequence goes on along the minus strand of CP092730.1, from coordinate 17,949,346 downwards.
GTTTCTCAACTTCTTTATTTATTTATAAAGCAAAACACGAGTTTCGAAAAATTAACTGCATAGCGTGTGTCGATACAGAAAACTTTTCCAATCGTTTACATCCTGACGTATTTCCGTGTTTAGATTTAACTTTTTTCTAAAAAAAAATATGTATACATACATATATATATATATGTCTAGGTGTAAAGAAGATTTACAGGCTCAATATTTTATCACCATTGCACTAGTTAGGTTCTTACATTTACCACAATCACTCTACGTCATTCAAGACGACTCATTTTCTTTCTCAACTTACGTCTGGCGTAAATCCAGATTAAACTTTTTTTATTCCTTCGTATTTTCTCTTATTACGATCTTATTTTTTTTTTTTTATCTCTGGGTAATACTTTAATTTATTAAGTAACATCTTCATTAGTTGTCTACAATAATATAAATAGACTATTTTTGTCTCCACTAATCTTATTAGCCATTACTTATTACACTTTTTTTTATTTATCTCTGTTTTTGTTAAACTTTTTTACGGAAAAAAAGCTGAGCAAAAATTACTTAGTAGAGCATCATAAAAAGAGAAAAAAACCTTGTGATTTCTCTTTTTTCCCGAGTAATATAAAATATTACCCATAAAATTACTTAACCAGGTAACATCTTACTTACATTTATCTTATTAAACCAAAAGGATAAATCATTTTTATTTCATTAATTTTAATCTACTGCATTTACGACCTTTTTTGAAACTTGAAATTTTTTTAGCAATTATTGGAGTTTTCTACAATCGATAATAATTGTCTACACGGAAAGAAAATTATGGGAAGTTTTCCTATGCATTATGGGAATAGTTCCCATAATGGTATAGGAATTGTACCCTTACTATTATAGGGATGGTTCCTATATGTTATGGGAACCACCCCTATAATAGTATGGGTACAATTCCTATAATATTATGGGAACTATTCCCATACTCTTAGGGGAACTATTTCCATAATAGTATGGGTACAATTCCTATAACATTATGGGAACCGTTCTCATAATGTTATGGGAACCATCCCTATAATATAATAAAATTTTTTTTTTGCAAAATAGTGTAGAAATTTTTTCAAAATTTGAGATTTTATCAAAATTAAAATTTTTATTTCCAAAATTTGAATTTTCTTGGATGTTCTGCGCTGACAAAAAATTTCTGTTAATAATTTTGATGTTTTTTGCCAAATACGAATTTTTTTTTTCAATGTTTGATTTTTTGTTGTTATGTTTAATAATATTTCTGTGTATTGTAGAAATGATTTCCACACTTTTCTTTAAATTAATATTTTCTCGATAGTATGGGAACCATTCCCATAATACTATAGAAATGATTCCCATAATGGTATAGGAATGATTCCCATAATATTATAGGAAGTATTCCTATAAATTATAGGAACCATCCCTATAATTATAGGGACCATTCCTACAATGGTATGGGTAGCATTGCCATAATTACAGGAACTATTCCTATAATTACAGGAACTATTCCTATAATTATCGGAAACATTCCTATAACCATAGGAATCGCTCCCATAATTTATGGCCGTAATTCCTATACTGGTATAGAAAAAAATTTCACAAAATTATCGGAACCATCCCCATAATTTTCTTTCCGTGCACAGATAAATTTAATCTTTTACTTCACTGTAAAAAATTGTAAGTGAATTCGGAGTGATTACGTTATTAATTCAATCTGACTTTTTACATTACAGTAAATTTAAATTTTGCAGTACAGATTTTAAAAAATAAAATACTTGATAATTTAAATAATCAATAAAGAAGTAAATATTATTTGCTCATGATTACCGTTAAAATAATATAAATATTTGGACTAAGTATAAACAGAAGCGATTCGTTAACTGAGAACAGAAACGAATTCGTTAAATAAAAGGGATGTTGGTTTTCTAAATCAACGTTTTGTCGTGCGTACTAATACGTAATTTCGTTTATATAAAAAATTTATACGCAAATAGTTTATATTTGACTGTTAAACAAATCAGATACTTATACAAAGATTTAACGTGTGCGGATTTGTAATGAGTTATCAGTAATGAGTAATGAGCAATGACCTACAACGACTAATGAGATATAAATTTCAATAATTATTACCCCGTTTATTATTACGGTATTTACATTAAAGTTTTATTGGGTTTATGGCTGTTTAATATTTGCTATAGTGAGTTTGCAGTTGTCGGGAACCATAAAGCTATTTTAATCATTTCGTATTTAGATTTTAATTTTAATCTAGGGATTATTGAAAATTATTGCAAGTTTATTGAGGAATGTTTTGTAACTAAAATGCTAAATGTGGAAAATTACACTGTACAAATTTTCTGACAACGCAGAAAGTCATCTGCTTTGCATTTACTCCAGATTTAATAAAAATTCAGTCCGCAAATTTTTTTACAAAATATACATAGTAAGTAACATGTCATGCATGACACTTTTTTATAGATGATTAATTTTTTTCGCCTATCAAACTTGTGCTAAAATTTTTGAACATGAGGTCAGATGAAGCAGATGGCGCTTTTTTTTTAGATGCTACAGTTTTCTTCAATATTTTTTTTTGCGTCTTCTGTTCACTGGCGGAAGCAGAAGTTGTTAGCAACATGCTGGCGATATGGTAGTTTTTTGTAGAAACCATGCGTTGGTTACAAAAGGTATAGGTTGAAATTTCCAATAGTATACAGTTGAAAAACAAGTAATATCATTGATTGCTGTTATCAATTATTTTTAGTGTCTGCAATGAAACAAACTCACAATATTTTTCTCATTTCCAATAAAAGAAAATCTGTTGATTAGCAAATTTGGAATAAAAACCCAATTGATTTTTGCAAATTTTTAGAAATTGCAAACTTTTTTCTATGGGAAGTAATTATTGTTTGATTGAATACATAGAAGTAAAGCGTTCCAATTTTTTTCAAAAAAATTGGGTTTAGCTGGAAATTTAAATTCTTTGAAATTTTTTGCAATTGTCATTGATATTTCTTTTATATCATCACTTGGATCGAAAATTACACGTTTCAACGAGAGAAACAAGTCAATTTCAGACCAATGCAATTTACTAAGTTGAAACTGATCAGTTTGTGCCTTAGGGACAAAACTTTATCATTTCTACTCGCGAAATTAGTTTCTGACTTTATTTCAGTATAGCCAGAATCAGAATCACATTTGTAAACTGTAAACCTCAGAAATAATCATATGTCATTGTAACCAACCAAGTTGACAGTTCAATTTATTCATGCGCTATTGGTCTCAAATTTCCTCAGTTCCTTTTATCCCCGACATTTAACCTCTAATTTTTAATACTGGTAATTATAAAAAATATCATGTGTGGAGGAATGAAACAGAACTTCCGGTTTCATTTGATGGCAGCTTTTAACTTCAACTCAGACAGCCAACCTCTTGTCTGAAATCTTTTTGTTTTATCTCTGGTCATACAATACATGACTTTTTACTAAAATTAAATGGATACTATATTTTTTCTTATACATTTTTGATAATTTGTCCTCATAAAAAACCCAATTAAGCCCAAAAATATATTTCGATTCAAAAACTAGATTAAAAAAATTTTTTAAAATCGAAATATTTTTCCGATCCAGAAATTTAAATTTTCCTTAAAAAAAAATCATGAAATTTGAAAAGAACTCAAATGTCATATAAATTTTAATTCAACACAGTATTGATTTTTATTATTACCGACTCTATTTATCTTTAAAATATAAATGAATGATAATTATACACGAAATTTCCTCCACGTTCTCGAATATAAATTTACATTTATAAAATGAATGACAAATAAAGTGAATGTCACAGTAAAGTAATAAAAAATGGGTGTGGTAAAAAGCAATAACCCGCGAAAATTGAATCTTCAATTTACTAAACGCCATGCCATAGTTGAAACAACGATCCGTACAAAATAAAATAAAAAAATAACAAAGAAAAGGAAAAATGTACGTGAGTAAAAGAGCTGTAGGGGACTTGAGTTAATAAAACCTACGACTTTCAGTGTGCTACTTCGTTACGTAACGTATTACAGTCAAGAGAATGAAATTATTCAATAAAAAATCCACATACTCTGATATCTAATCTAATTGAAGTCAACGGATATTGATACTGAACATTTTCTACACTCGCTTGCAGAGAAATATCGAAGAAAAAAGTCTTAAAAGTATGAACGTCAATTTATTTTTATTTTTAATGTCAATCTCGTTACCCGACTAGAAATTATAGTGAGGAATGCCGAAGAATTAGTGAGGGGCAAGTTTGGATTGCCTAACTTAGGCAAGCCTAATATGCGCCTAATTACATCCATGTTAGGCAAAGCGAAGATCGGTTTGCCAAATATGGATGGAATTCGGGACATCTATGGCAAGCCGAATTACGGCAAACCTTCGGTTACCGTTACTTCCTGCAAGTAAGGTGTTCCTAAGGTTTCTCGAAGTTTAACCTGCCAAGCTTGAGGGGAACTAGGGACATCTATGGCAAGCCGAACTTCGGTAAACCTTTGGCTACCGTCATTTCCTGCAAGTTAGGTGTTCCTAAGGTTTTTAGAAGTTGGCTTGCCAAGCTTAGGTGGAACTAGGGACATCCATGGCAAGCCAAACTTCGGTAAACCTTCGGCTACCGTTATTTCCTGCAAGTTAGGTGTTCCATAGATTTCTAGAAGTTGGCTTGCCAAGCTTAAGGGGTACTAGGGACATCTATGGCAAGGCAAACTTCGGTAAACCTTTGGCTACCGTCATTTCCTGCAAGTTAGGTATTCCATAGATTTCTAGAAGTTGGCTTGCCAAGCTTAAGGGGTACTAGGGACATCTATGGCAAGGCAAACTTCGGTAAACCTTCGGCTACCGTTATTTCCTGCAAGTTAGGCGTTCCTAAGATTTCACGAAGTGTAACCTGCCAAGCTTAAGGGGAACTAGGGACATTTATGGCCAGCCGAACATCGACAAACCTTCGGTTACCGTTATTTCCTGCAAGTTAGGTGTTTCTAAGGTTTCTCGAAGTTTAACTTGCCAAGTTTAAGGGGAATTAGGGACATCTATGGCAAGCCGAACTTCGGTAAACCTTCGGTTACCGTTCCTTCCTACAAGTTAGGCGTTCCAAAGATTTCTAGAAGTTGGCTTGCCAAGCTTAAGGGGAACTAGGGACATCTATGGCAAGCCGAACTTCGGTACTTGAATGTAAATCTTTAGCGTGTACTCATAACCTTCTTTTAATCTACTCATAATAGTACTGCTGGACAATTTCGATTTAATTGACAACTTTATTCGATTAATTTTTTATATTTAATTAATAATAAATTTTTTATATACTTTTTTGATGGGGGTAGAGCCTATATACTTTTTTAACAATTTTATACATAACACTATAATCAAAATTACACATATTACAATTATTGATATACCAGATTTTATAGTGGACAAAAAAAAATAAGAAATTTTTTCGTTATTACTAATAATAGATATTCAATTATATTTTGCTGTTTTAAAAGTGATGTATTCTTTCAATCTCATGTAGCACAAATAAACTTAGTAGTCACTATCGGTAGCGTAGCCTAGTCATTAATGCGTCGGTCTTTCGTTCGTTAGGTCCCGGGTTCGAATCCCACTAAAGCGTGCGCGGTTAGTTGATATTTATAGCGTTTTTTCCCGAAATAAAAAAATTCTACTAGATTAGGACTCAAATTAATCACATAACTGACGATTTCCGCAAAGCCAAAATAATCATTCAAAAAAAAAAAAAAAAAATCAGAAATCGAGTAAATTTTTTTTTTTAATTTAGTTTAAATTTTTATACTCGGTCGCTTGAGAGTCACTTAGGACCTTTGCAGCAAGTGTGGCTTCCAAACTGCTGCCGAATTTGGAAGCCAAGTAAGGCTGAGTCTCGCAACTGCGTTACATCCCAAACATCGCCCTTGTTTGGATACCTTACTTGCCACAAGTTTGGCTTCCAAACTGCCACCGAATTCGGATGCTAAGCTTAGGGCACTTTAGGCTTAGGATCCTTGCAGCAAGTGTGGCTTCCAAACTGCCACCGAATTTGGAAGCCAAGTAAGGCTGAGTCTCGCAACTGCGTTACATCCCAAACATGGCCCTCGTTTGGATGCCTCACTTGCCACAAGTTTGACATTCGGCTTGCCTCATTTGGAGCAAACTACCGCCTCACTACAATTTCTAGTCGGGTAAATTTAAGAAATGTCGGTTTCTTTATACGTACGGTTGAATAAACGGATTTAACACAGACGCTCGTCTATTTCTCTAGAGAAATTTTCTTGACGGGCATTTTCCGCGGGCCAGCGAGTGAGTAGCTTTTAAACCATCGCAAGGTACTCGCGGAAAATAATGGCGCCGTAAATCCGGAAGTAAGACGAATCGTTGCAGAAATATTGCGGACTTGAGAAAACGGACAATAATTTTTTAACAAAATCTCAGCATTCAAGTAAATAAGACTTATCTCTCAAAATATATTTTGTTAAATTATTGCTCGCTGAACATTAATTACTTGCTATTGCAACTTTAAAAATAAAATATAACCTAAATATTATTTCTCGTATTTAAAAATTAATCTCGAGCCCTTGAATAATTTTTAATTACTCTGCACTTGACTACCTCTTAATAATAACCGGCACAATATAAAAAGGAAAAGAGAAAAAAACCCAATTGAGATTCATTGGCTTTAACCAAGTATTCATTCCCTCATTAACTCGGGTTGGTTTTTTGTGTTAACGATAATAATAACAGCCCTCGATACAATTCTGGAGCTCTCGCTTTAATAATCCGGTCGATTATAACGCCACTCAGTCTATAATGTCAGACCGATAATTATTGTAGACCACAGACGGTCGTTAATTATCACCGGATGATCCGTGCATGTCTGGGATTACTTCTCTGGCACGTTTCCGCTTGCTAATAATCCTTCATTGATTTTTCAATTATCTACAAAACCAACCCTTACTCTTCTCTTACCACCGACGCGGGCACCGCTGCCACCACTAGCTAACGCCAGTGCCCAACTTTGTTATGTTTTTTTTATGTTTTTAATACTTCCCACAAGAACCCGAACAAATTCTGGTATAGTAAATAGTTTTGTCACTAAGCTCCGAAGCACCATACCAGCGAAACTCTAAGCCTGTAGTCTCAACTCTGCAGTCGGTGTGTGCGATCTACGAGACGGCTTAAAGCTAAAAACTTGTGGTCAGATGGCGATCGTATCCCCGATCCGCCCGTTCCCTTTTCCGACAGTTTTAACTCCCCGATTCCTCCCCGAATCCGGGAACTAACAAGCCGGGATGAGGGAGTCGAGGGGTTAGTGGACGGAAAGTGCGATATTACACTTGGGGATACATGCTCTGGAATATATATTTATTCCTGTAAAGCTTGGGGTCTCTCCAAACTTTCTGGAATCGCTTGCATACAGATGGAGGTTAACGTCTCAGACTGGATAATGCGCTCTCAATGGACTTTTTGCGGCAATTACAGCTTCTTTACCCTCCCATCAGTAGTTTGCTTTCTGCTTAACAGTTTATGCTTTTCTACATTTCTGCTAAGTGCTATCCTCCTTACTTTTTGTTCGTTATGTTAATTATTGGTTCCATTACATTCTATTCAAATTTATGAAAAAATTACATGCTTACCAAGCACTAGAGAAATCTTAAGGTGCGACTTTTCACACAGTTTTTTAATGATGAAAATTTATCAGTTACTGCTGTAAAAAAATATTTTTTTACTGTTAACTCATGACATCGGACAATTTGATCGCGATCTTTAATGCATTAATAAAAAAAAAAAATTATTCGAAATAAATAATATTATAAAACTTTGCTACTTAATATTAAAGGGTATTGATAATTAATTTAGATATTGGACTACGAAAATTCGTTATTGATTGATATTTTATAAATTTAAATATCGATGACTGAATCGTTATATCTATGATATATGTCACGTTAAATTTTTTAAATTAAACCGCCATTTTTCTTATAATGGTCACCATGTTTTTATAAGCCGACAGTTTTTACTACTGACTCGCCGATGTCGCTGCTAGTACTCGTTAGAGAGAGTAGACAGTAAGAAAAAATCTATCAAGATAAACAAGGAGACAAGAATATCAGCCAACTTCGTGACAACTATCAATCGTATTTTTAATTTATTTATTATAATTTAACGAGAAGGATTTGAACAGAGATATTCAATAGAGTTATTTTCTATAAAAATCTAAAGCTGATGCAAAAATAATCAAGTCGATTAATTTATTCTTTCGAGAGTTATCGTGTTTACAAGAATATAAGACCGTACAGACCAGCGGCCATCGCTGAAAATCTAAATTAAATAAAACTTTTTGACATGACTATCAAAGTTTATTGAGTTAAATTAGCCTCATATCAGTTTATTAGCATGCTTTCCTTATAATATCATGCTCATTACACCTTTTCAGCGTAATACATTAACTGTAAATACAATTTAATGTCAGTGAATCAGTAAAAAATTTTTAAGCAAGAGTTGAACCTCAACACTTCATGTTTGAGGTTCATAAAACTTAAATTTTCAACATAATTAAAAAAATCATCACTTGTTTCTTTCCTATAAAAAGAAATATTTAGTAACTAAATAATGAATATTAATATAGAATAAATTAATAAGATTATTTTTTGAAAGTTAAAATAATAGCTTCGATACTGCGCATTTTTGTTGAATAAACCTCTTTTTATAAACTTTTTTATGCTTCTTCAGCAGGCTCTTCGGTTATTTGTGGTTCCAATTACCCATTCTTGGTATAGCAAACTAGACAGTTAAAATTCCACCCCCTTTACTCTTTATACCCCCCGGCGTCACACAAGCGACCTCTAATAGGGCGTCATAAAATATACCAGAGGGTTATGAAAATTAATTGCGTGCCAGCAAGTTTCTCCAGGTTTTCGTTAAGCAGTTCTCTATTTTTAGCCGTTGTTGTTGTTGTTGTTGTTGTTGTTGTTGTTGTTGTTGTTGTTGTTGTTGTTGTTGTTGTTGTTGTTGTTGTTGTTGCTGCTTCTGTTTTTGTATTCTTACCTGTGTAACGTCTACTTTGCAATGTCTTGTGATGCACTGTTCAACAAAGTGGCTTTAATTTAGTGCTGAATTTAGTGCATAAAAGATGAACATAAAGAGTAAAAGAAGAGATTCGGAATAGAGAACAAAGTGGAAGAAGTGAGTTTCGAGGAGACTGAAGATTGCAATCAACGAGAGGAATAAAGTTGTATAATTAACAGAGAAATTGAATCGAAGCCGTTCAGATGACGAATCGATAATCAAGCTTTTAATGAGAAAGCTCTTACGTTTACTTTGTTTTAAAACCCTTCTCTTTAATCGTATATACGTCAGTGAAGTGTTCATGCTTGACAATACTTATTAAAATAAACACTCTCGTGCTTTTCTAATAAAGCTTTAGTCTAGTATTTTTAATTCACTCACTTCTATACTTGTCTAGGTATTAAAAAACTGGAGAATAAATTTTTATTATGAGTGTTTCGCACAAAAGATTTTATTTTTGATCAAATTGTTTATTTTCTGTATTCAATTTACAGACTCAGACTGGGAATTGTGTGAATGCTGAGGTCTTTAATAATAAGTGCTTGTTGTATACTTCATCTTTTTTCTTTTATTCTTTTAAATAAAAAAAGTAAGTTATGTTTGCAGAATTATTTTCCGAGTTTGCTGAGTCTCAAGATTTTATTTGTGCAGTCGCTTTCGCTTTACACAGCCAGAGTGGTGACCCTGCTTAAATTTTAGTGGTTAGAGAGTTTCAGTTGAGGGGAGGGGGCAGGGACTTTCTTTAGAATTTGTTGTTTAGGGTAGTCCATAGTTCACTGTAGTAAGTTGAGTGTCTTAAAGTAAATAAGGTTGAAGTTACCTGTGAGTGGATGTCGATGTGGATAAAGATATTGTGTGGGTTTATAAGATTAACGAGACTTTTTTCAAATTTTGGAAAAATAAATCTTAAGTGAAAAAAATAAATTTTAAGTGGAATGTTATTTTTTAAGAGAAGGAAAACAATTATTCTGTAAATGAATTAGAGATCGAGTTTCATTCAATTCCCATTTATATTGTCCTTATTTATTCTACAAAAAAAAAAATTCGCTTTTATTCCCAAATTCAATTAAATATTTTTTTTGACCATAGTTTGCTTTCTTCGTTATATATTTATTTATAAAATAAAGTTTTGTTTGAAACACTTAACAATGAAACGCAACTTTTTTTTTTTTTATTAATATAACGATCTCATAAATTGGCTATACACACTTTTAATAACAATTTCGTAAATCTACAGCAGTTTCCTCTAGCAAACAAATATAAATAAAATACTGGCCTGCAAACTCGTTTATTTATCGTTCAATGAGGTCAACGTTATTGTGTAATAAAACAAAAATACCAATGGACAATAAAAAAAAAAGCTTAACTCCCTGCCATAAGAATGGAATTGGAATAATAGATCGATAAAAAAAAATAATAATAAATGATTGTTTTAATATTTTTTGTTAAAGGTGCAACTGGTTTAAGAAATTTAAAAATAAGTGTGCCGTCAATGGTCCGTTCAGGCGATGCAGTAACTCTATCATGTATCTACGATCTTCAGGGTCCTTTGTATACGATAAAATGGTACTTCAATGACCAAGAATTTTATCGTTTCGTTCCAAAAGCGATGCCAACTCAAAACAGTTATTCAGTACATGGTATGAAAGTTAATGTAAGTTTTTTAAATATTTTTATTTTTATAAAACTTTAGTTTCTATGAGAGAAACCACATTTTTAACGCATCCGTAAATTTCAAATTTTGAAACTACTAAACCAGGTTGAGGATAAATTTAATATTTCCTGAAAATGAAGCGTTCAAAATTTTGACAACAAAAATATTTAATTTTTATTTAAATCTTAATATTGCTCTGTTTGATCACTAAATGTCGTACTCAGATAATTTCAATAAAAATATTTTTTTTTTTTATGTAATTTTATCTTTTAGATTCATTTTATGATGTACAATAAATGTATATCCCTCTAGGTTTTTATGATATTTCAGATACTACAGTAGTAAAGACAGTCTTTTTTTTTATTGTTGATAAAAACGCAGTAATTCATATAATATGTTCTGATAAATATTTAAATTATATTTTTTTCTCTTTTAATACCGAGTATATGAAATTTTTTACCTCTATATTTTTTTACAACACAGGGATTTAGTAAATACTCCACTAAAATCCTTAGACTTTTTTTTTTCATGTGAAAAAAAATTATTTTTTAGATTTTTTATTGGTAACATTTATCCTTTTGCAATCAGTTAGACATCGGTAAACAGTTTTTCAACAGTGAGCGTTGAAAAAATTTCGCTGCAAAATGGCAGTCTAATGTATGAATATAAAACTCCTGTTGTATATATTTATTATACAAATGCGCTATACATCTCAATAATTCATTTTTCTACTCAAATACTAGAGTATTATCATTTAGATCAATAATACAGTGAGAGACAAAATAACTCTTAAAAAGTTTTATTTTTTCTTCTTACGAAAAATTATGCTACTGGAAATATTAAATCGAAAATATCATTCGTGCAAAAATACAATGATTTCGTTCAAAATCAGTTTTTTACCCAGCTGAAAAATTTCAAGCCAAAAATATAATAAAATGTTTTCCGACCGAAATTGAGCTGAGACGGCCTAAAAATGGTCAAAAACTTGATAATTTTCTAAGTTCTATAATTTTGTTAAAAAAAAAAAAAAAATACTATAACCGAAAATAGGCCGGCTTAATTTATCGGCTAACTTTTGGCATTTTCTAACAAAATTTCTCGACTTCGGCGTGATTTTAGCACAATTTTGGGCTTTTTGAACAACATTCAATAGTTTCGATATGTTTTCGGTTAACTTTTGGACTTTTCTAATAGAATTTTACGAGTTCAACATAATTTCAGTGAAATTTCGGGCTTTTTGAACACAATTCCATAGTTTCGGCGTATTTTCGGCCAACTTTCGGTCTCTTCTATTAAAATTCTACGGCTTTAACGTAATTTTGGTGAAATTTCGGGCTTTTTGAACGAAATTCAATAGTTTCGACGTGTTTTCGGCGAGCTTTCGGTCTTTCCTAATAAAATTCTACGACTTTAACGTGATTTCGGTCAATTTTCGAGCTTTTTGAACAACATTCAATAGTTTCGACGTGTTTTTGGCGAACTTTCGGTCTCTTCTATTAAAATTCTACGACTTTAACGTGATTTCGGTGAAATTTCGAGCTTTTTGAACAACATTCAATAGTTTCGACGTGTTTTTGGCGAACTTTCGGTCTCTTCTATTAAAATTCTACGACTTTAACGTAATTTCGGTGAAATTTCGGGCTTTTTGAACGAAATTCAATAGTTTCGGTGTGTTTTCGGTTAACTTTTGGTCTTTTCTAATAGAATTTTACGAGTTCAACATGATTTCAGTGAAATTTCGGGCTTTTTGAACACAATTCCATAATTTCGGCGTGTTTTTGGCCAACTTTCGGTCTTTTCTATTAAAATTCTACAATTCTAACATGATTTCGGTGAAATTTCAGCCTTTTTGAACGAAATTCTATGGTTTCACAGTATTTTCAACCAGATTCATCTTTTTCGGTGAAATATTTTTACCTAGGTAGTCGAAGAAATCTTTCAGCTCGAAATTTGCGAATCTTTTTTTTAGAATAGTATAAATACATTGAAATTTTCTTCTGTCCCTTAAACTATTCTCCAACTAAAATATATATGAAATTAATAACAATAGTTTTTATCAATTTGCTACTTAAGGAAATATTGTTTCCACAAAAGTTATTTCTTCTTTAATGATAACTTATGTGTTGTATTCAAAAAACAATATTCTGCAATTTAAAAAATAATTTAACACATGACAATAACTATGTTGGCTTATATAAATAAAAAAAAAAGTATATCCCTGCCCTTTGTCTATTCATACACATATATTTTCATCTCACTACTTTTCCCATTCTAAGATCAAACATCCCCGACATTATTTTATATAAATAAAATAAAAAGTGTCATTTTGAGATCAATATACCAGTTGAGTTATGATCGACCTTTTCATATATATCCCTTAAAACGAACTTTTGAAATTTCATCCATAGAACCTTTTGAACTGGAGCCTCGACGTTTCTCTTTTTTTTTTTTCTTTCCAGCGCCGATACTTTCCTTTCGCCTTTATCCACGACGGCTTAGGATCTCTTTCTTGTTTCTTGAAGGCTTTGAGAGACACAAAAATGAGACAAGTCGTCGTCGAAGAGACGAGCCGACCGTGTCCTTTGACATTCTTTGTTTCTTTTCTCTATTATTTTTTCTTTATCTAGACGTTTCAAAAGGAATTGAATAAAATTCTTGTTCTTAACTTTTTTATTTATTACATCCTTTATTTTTTTTGTCTTCCCGATTAAATTTTACGTCGTCGCAGATTAAACGTCTACGGTCATGATCTAACGCTTGATTGATACGTTAATTTATTTATGATATTCTTTTTAATAAAAAATATTTATTTTCTCTCTCATGTCGAAAAAATATCGACAATTTAAAAAAAAAAAAATCCGGGTCAATCTTCACATTGTACAAATTAATTAATTTTAAATAGAATATTAATAGTACATGATGATAAATAAACAAGTAGTAAAATAAACTTGTTAAAAAATAATTTATTTTATCTGACACGAGTAACGAATGTTTTAATTAAATTCTCTTGTATAAATCCCACGAATTTATCTCTTGTTTTGGTCAATCAAAATTTAAATAAAAATCTCTTCGACAATTTCTCTCCTGTCATTGTTAAATATACATGTATACACATACATATATATGTATATATAGTTTAGTTGTCGTTCCACAGCTTGAACTTTAACATACTGCACACTCTAAAAGTACATAGATAACCAGCATTGTAAATTTAGGTCCTGTTTAAATGTACAAAGTGTCCGACATGTCGGGTCATTTCGCCGTCGTGTCGGCCTACGGGTTGTTACACTACCAAATAATCACATTAATTATTTTATAAAATATATATTAAACATAAAAACACGTTTTACTTCCAGGATTTACGCGACTACTCAGTCACTACACTATTAAAAATTTTAATTTTAATTAGAAGCTCATTACTTATTTATTATCAATCAGTCAATTAATATAAAGCTGATAGTTAATTGAAAAAACAAAATTTTAATTAAAAAACCTCTTTTTTTATGTCAAGACTTTAATAAATTCACAATTGTCAAAAATTAATTAACGTTTTTAAAAAAAAACTGATTCTGTATTTTTCTGATTACTTAAAAAACCCAAGTAACACATACTTGAGCTAGTGCTCTTGTATAAGAGTCTTGTGCAAGGCATATAGTTACTAGTGCCTCCTTCTACGTATGTGTCTTGCGCAAAATTATGTACCAGAAATCTGACTTCAAAATTGTGTATGATTTGCTCATGGTATTGTAGGCAAGAACATTGAAGATATTTCTAACATGGTGCGGCCAAAAGTTTCTGACACATTTCTTGCCCAAGAAACTTGAAGCAGGCACTTGCGCATGGGTTGCTCAAGATCTGCTCAAGGCGCGCGATACCCCCCATACTATTCCTTCCCCCACCACTTTTAACTTGAACAGATCTTGAATAAGCTGTGCGCAAGGTACATCCAACATGTTTCTGGCGCCAATTTTCCCCTAGAATTGAATAATAACTTCACCAAAATTCTTGTGTAAGGTTAGCATAAGACTTGCGATTCAAATCTGCCCCAAATATCTGCAGCAAGACCCATAGGCGAATAACGCTAGCAACTTTTTTTGCTAGAAATTTCGACAAAAATTTTCAACACTTAATATTTTAAAATATTATCGAGAGGTTACTCGTAAACTTTCTTAATTGCGTGAAAAAACGGTATCTACAGAAAATTATCAAATTATATTAAATTTCACTGTTAATAGTTGTGAAAAATCTCAACGGAGTATGTTTTACTATAAACCTATACTTAAATTTTATCGATAAAAATATAAAAGACCTCAAACCAACCAACTGAGTATTCACGAAACATAAAAATCGTGATAGATTCAGCAAAAGCGAATCTCGTTGGATAGTTCGATGCATTGCATACAAATGTCTCTGGCGAAAAGACGATTTAGATGTTAAAGTCGGCGAAAATGTTGTAAATAAGGTTAAAGTGATGATAAAAAATACTTCGAACGATGTAGTAGTAGTAGTTGCAGTAGTAGTAGTAGTGGTAGTATCCTACGAAAATTGCAAGAATAAGGAAATAGAGTTGATAAGAAAAGTAAGCGTAAGAATAAGATATAAAAAAGTTTTAAATTTTTTACTGTTAGATCTCGACCTCAGATGAGAATAGCGTCACGCTCATCAACGTCTCGAGGGAGCTGACGGGACTTTACAAATGTGAAGTATCTGAAGACTTACCAACGTATCACACAGCCATGAAGGAACAGCAAATGCAAGTGGTTGGTAAGTATCATATAAATATTTCAAAATGTCCTTCTAGGGAACTCAGCTCTTGCTATTATCTAGAAGACAATGTTCTTTTATACATTTATAACCCAACTCAGTTTGTAAGATCGCGTGTCTGGCTCAATGCCAACGGTAACAGATCCTGACGTACCTGCAACCAGCTCCTATCACATAAATTATTACCAGTATCATCTATTTTAATAATTATGGAAATATTCAAATAATATAATTAACAGATGCCCCAGATACGGATCCAGTGATACTTGTAGATAAGCATCGGGTCGAACCAAACGAGATACTAAAGGCAAACTGTACATCAGGAGCATCACATCCTGCACCAAATGTCACGTGGACTCTCAACGGAGCAGCAGTAAGTACTCACTTCTACTACGTGACTTTTTTTATGTAATTCAAACTCCCTTTTATACTTTTACTTAAACTTTACACTCAAGACGCTTCTCTGGCATCAGATCTCTGGTCTCTGTCCGAAATGTGGATCAAAACCAGCATGGCTATAAGTTTTTTACAGTCGAGACCCTCCTTCAATTTATCCACTCGTAAATTTCCGTCCTGTTTTACGTTTATGTTGCGTTGTATGTACATTTATATATATATATATATATATATATATATATATATATATATATATATTTTTTTATTACTGTCGTTAATTATTTTTTTTAACCAACGTTAAATAATTGGTGAGCAGGGTGGAGACGAATGGAATTTACTGAGACAGATGATATGTAAGAAGTAGAGCTGTGCGAATAATTTGAAAACTTTCGGATAATTCGAAAATTGTCGAATAGTTCGATAATTGAGGGATAGTTCAAAAACTGACGAATAATTGAAAAATTAACGAATAGTTCGAAAATTGATTAATAATTCGAAAATTGGCGGGTGGTTCAAAAATTGGCGAATAGTTCTAAAATTGACGAACAATTCTAAAAGTTACGGATAATTCGAAAATTGATTAATAGTTCGAAAACTGTCGAATAATTGACAAATTGACGAATAGTTCGAAAATTGATGAATAATTCAAAAATTGACAAATAGTTCGATAATTGACGGATAGTTCAAAAATTGACGAATAGTTCTAAAATTGACAAATAATTCGAAAATTGGCGAATAGTTCGATAATTGACGAATAACTCAAAAATTAACAAATAACTCAAAAATTGACGAATAATTCGAAAATTGTCGAATAGTTCGATAATTGATGGATAGTTCAAAAATTGACGAATAGTTCGATAATTGACAGATAGTTCGAAAATTGACAAATAACTCAAAAATTGACGAATAATTTGAAAATTGACGAATAGTTTGATAATTGACGGATAGTTGGATAATTGACGGATAGTTAAAAAATTGAGGAATAGTTCTAAAATTGACGAATAATTCGAAAATTGGCGAATAGTTCGAAAATTGGCGAATAGTTCGAAAATTGACAAATAACTCAAAAATTGACGAATAATTCGAAAATTCAAATTTTGAATCAAATAGTTAAATTCAATTCGAACATGATTCGCACACCTCTAGTAAAAAGTCTTATTCTTATTTTATAAATGTATATAATAATTTGGCTGGATGCGCTACACTATTCAGACAGTTGCTAAGGAAGCTCTTGGTCTGGTATATATATTTATGTAGATATATGTTGCTAAGTGTACGTGCTGGGAGTTACTTACGCCCACAGTTTTCAGAGTCTAGGCCATAACAATGGATCGACTAGTGTCATTTTATATCTTTTTCTTCTATATTGTCTTATTCGTTTTATCTTCACCTACCTCAATACATTTTATGTTACGTCTGATCGTATGTCGTGCATCCCATGAGAATTCATTCTTTCAGTATTCTTATAGTGCTACATATATAAATAACAAGACATTTACATCGACACTATTTACGACAAAGTATTTCGAGAATAAAGTATCGGTTGTAAAAAAAAAAAATAGACAAATAGGTGTTATTACGTTGACCATTATTCTAATTTAATACCCAGGATAATAATAATGGCAATAAATTTAAATTATTTAGGTTTATAGGAATTACTTTTTATTTCCTACTATCAATGGATTCCTGTACAGTTTTGAAATTAAATAAGATGGGGAGAGAATGAAAAGTTGACATTTATTTGAATTTTCTGGGAAAAATTTCTGTGGCAGACAGAGTGAATTTGTCGATAGAATGTTATTTTGTTTTTTTAAATAGCAAGTGAAAATTAAATAGCATCGGGTGTTTTATGACGCATTGATATTCGATATTTTTATCGATTGAAAATTGATCAAGTTTCAAATGTTTGATCAAGTTTTAAATTCATTTACACTGAAGTTTATAAACGAAATATAATTTTCGATATACCTGAAAATCAGAACTTCTTCTGCGAAACGAAAATAAAAAAATCATGAAAAATAAAAAATTTACTTGACTTAGATTTCTGAAATGTTTCGAATAGGCGCTACGCGGAGGAAAAAATATTGTTCTGAGAAGTATACTGTATAGTTACAGTAACAATACGCAATAGTTATCTACTAGATTGTTACTGCAACGATCTACTGTATTGTTCTGACAACAATACGGTAGATAGCTCTGAGACCTATACCGTATCGTTCTGAGCCCTATCTGACACACGTTTGAAAATCTTTATCATTAATAAATAAATGATTAATAAATAATTTTGATTAAATAAAATAATTTATAAAACTGATTTATCATTTGCAGTCTAAATAAATTTAAAATATAAATATAAATATATCTTTTCATTTTTGAGGTTATATATATATAAATATTTAAATATAATATAAATTTAATTAATTAAATTAATATAAATTGATTGTTACATAATTTTCACAATTTAAATATATAGCAGTTTTATTAGATTGATCATTAGGTAAATAATCAGTAAGGTTATAGATAGTTAACAAATTTAAAAAAAATGAGCTCGAATTGTTATATTTGAAAATAGGCGCCAAAATGGATGTTTGATTAGGTTAGACGGTGGTGTGTGAGATGACGATCACAGAAAGTCGTATAGGGCTCACAGCTATCTAATAGATAGTTACAGGAACGATACAATATTTTTACTATAAGTATACGTATCGTTGTGGTAACAATCTACGAATTGCTATACTTTAGATCGTTCGAGGAACAATATTTTTTTTCCGTGTAGTATGTTAGTCGAAAATTATAGCCACCCTCAAGTCACCCTCAGTCAGTAAAATTTCATAAATTTTTTCATTATCGTTGCGCGAAAAACGTTCCGATCTTCAGGTAGATAATTTTCACTCTTTTCCAATAAATTACATATTTTATTTTTTGTTGTTTCATAAAAGTCCGGCTACTCTAATATCATGATTATCACGATAATTTAAAAAAAAAAAGAAAATCCCTGCCTTTAATCGTCTTAGGATTTTAGATTTCAGCCCTCGATAAATTCGTTATAAATAAGTAAAATGATAACAAAGCTTACTAACGAGAAGATTAATTTATTTTTTCAAATTTTAAGCTTTTAAGTCCTTGAATCTAACGATTATTTATTTACAAGTTAATGAAGTGTATTGTAATCACCAGTAATTTTTTATAAGTGACTTATATTCAATGCCAAAAAACGTTTTCCAATAAAAAAAAAGTATAAGTTAATTAAAAAAATATATATATACAAAACATGTTTTGAATTTCGGTATAATGTGATAATTATCGAAATGGTAATTAAATCTAATTACAATAGTCAATTATATCGAATCCCGAATATTCCGTGTTCATTGATTTTAATAAATAAATTTTCCTATGGTATTGTAATAACATTCGGTGGTAAATTCAACAAATAATGTAGTCAGACTGGATACAAATATAACTAGTAATACCCCAATCATATAGTATCGAAAATGTGTAGTTATCAGTAGAGTCACTGGTTTGTAAAATAACGATCTAAATCTACCGCAATTGTTTATATTTAATATTTTAATATTTACTTTTCGGTCTCATAAATATTAATTTATTAGTTTTTACTTTGTTTCGTTTGAATTTGGGTTATGTATACACATAAATAATTGATTACGAAAACATGAGTGAAGTTACGAGTAGACAACAAGAGGGTAAAAAAAATATTGAAATAAATTAAGAAGCTTCTTAAAGTTTAACAGCAGTAGTAAGTAGTAGAAATACTTTGTGAACTGTATAATGTATAGCATAAAGGAATACTCTTTCAGTTAAAAGTAGTAGGAGTTACCGGAACGGTGGTGGAACGAACTAGAGTACTAGTCGCTTGAGTAATATTTACTTGCGGTTTAAGAGGAGGTAAAGAGAAAAGTAAAGTTTAAAATAGTGTAAAAAAAGATAAGGTTAATTGTAAATAGTTAAATATTTAAGAGCGACCTGGAAAACACAAGCGACCCATCGATTTTGTTATTAATTAACTTGTCTTTTTATCATGTAAGCAAATTTATTTTTTATTTAAATAATGAAAGTTTAATTTTTAAATTAACTGTTTATTAATTACTAGCTGACCGCAGAAGTATTTAAGTGGTGATACTTTTTAAGTGACGTAGAGTCAAGTGCACAGAAAAAAAGGATTTTTTGGCGCAATAAAATTTTCGTTCTCAATTTATGATGCAAAAATTTCTTAGAGTAAGTAAAAATTTCCTTGGGGCGAGTGGAAATTTTTTGCGCCAAAAAATCTTTTTTGTCTGAGGATATAAAAAATTTTAACCTATTTTTGGATGGTATGAGTGTCTATTAAACAAATTCGTCAAATTTAAATATTTAAAAAAATGTTTTTTTTTAAGACCTAGAAAAAATAATTTTCGGCTGAAAGTGAATTTTTGATTCAAGAAAATTTTTTTGAAAACCTCAATTTTTTTGGATAAAGTAGAAAACTTCTCTGATCAAGACAAATTCTCTTGACTGAAGAAAACCTTGGCTTGTTTCTTAAAAACGTTCTTCTTCAAAAATATTTTCTTGGCTGAAGATAACTATACTGAATTTTTGTGTATCTGAATACGATGAATCTTTTTTCTTCGACTTCCATTTCGAGTAATTAAACTAAATTTTGAGTTAAAGTAAAAGACCCAGTACCCGATCACGCATGTATTTGTATACCTATATTTACAAAATTTGACTAAATATAGATATACAAATTCATGAAGTGATCGAGTGCTAGTTTCCTGATCGGGTACTAAGTCTTTTACCTTACCATAAAAATTTTTTTCACCGGCGGACAAAACCGACCACCAAAAAAAAATTATTCAAAATAAACAAATTATATAAAATTTGAAAAGACAATGAAGACACCGCATGTATTTTTTGTGACCAACAATCCATTGAGTCCCGAGAAAAATGAAAAAAAATTTTGAAAAGAACTTTTGAGTCACTCAAAATTGGGCAAAATTAACAAAAGATTTTGAGAAAAAACAAATATTTTAAAAAAATTTTTGAGTGGTCTGTTTTACCCACCCTTCCTGTATATACATACATACACATATATATATATATATATATATATATATATATATATATATATATATATATATATATACAGTGTAAATTCTCTCATATAGTAACGGGCTTTGTTTGAAATGATCGAACTATCAGTTAATTCTATTTATCGAGAATTGCAATGGCGATTTAATATTAAACTGCCTACACGGTTTATATTCATTGGCTAGTGAATAAATAGAAGTATATTCGAACATATATTTCCATATATGTACAAATATAGATTTTGCAATGAATATATGAGAATAAATGGAGTAAAAAATGATAATCGTGGTATTACAGTGAGTAAATCTACAGATTTACTAACTGTAATACACTTGGTACAAATTCAAATCCGGTTTATACTATTTTTATTCTTTAAAATTTATATTTTTATAACATTAATTTGTATTCGTATCGTTTTCATACCTCGTACTTTTTATTTCGCTGTTTTTCTCTCTGGGTAGTTGGATACAAGATCTCGTGCGATGTTTATTAATTTTATTCAACATAATTAACATTCAGCGAGAGCTTTTTGTACCTACTTTAATTACATTATATAAATACTGGGATTTTATACGCTTTATATATTTTATAGTGATAAATTAGCCCGGAGTTTTAATTTATGTTAAGTGGAAATTCGCAGCAAATTTGTTTGTCATTTGTGATGTGGTTTTAACTGAGTATATTTGTGTGCTCTATATTATTTGCGCGATGGTTAATTATATGATATTGAGTTGTCGAAAAATAATGAATTTTCATAACTATTAGGAGAATTTAGCCAATAAAAAAATTCAAACACTACTTTGACTCACTAGTGTCGGTCGAACCTCTTTAATGAAAAAAAAATTTTGAAAAGTAAAATTTGAAATTTGAATTAAATGACATTTATTAATTTGAAAAACAAAATAATTTTTAGAATACTATATTGTCATTATTAAATATAAATTGTCCAAATGCCGATAAAATAATTTAAAATTAACGGTACGAAACACATTCATGTTTTTCATATATAATTAATTTGCGGTAACTCTAGAGTGAATTAAATGAGATCTAGTAATTTATGACGTTAATTATTAAAATTAAATATCTTGATAAAATACCGTAACCTCACGTGAATAATGATAAAGTGATCATTCATTAACATTTAATATTCACATAATAAATATCAATATATATATATATATATATATATATATATATATATATATATATATATATATATATATATATTCAATAATACAATTCATAGATAAAAAAGAAGTATTTAAATTACAAATGATATAAATTCCTATACCCGAATTAAATTAAATTCAACTTTTTACAATCGTGACAATTTGACATTTAATTAAATAGTTTAAGATCTCGTATTTTTAATTTTATGGAAAATAAAATATACTTTTATTTTTACTCTACTTATAAAAGTGTTCGAAGGTTAGATAAATTAATAATAATAAATTTTAAATTGCATTCTCTTATAAAATTATTTTTTTGTTTCTCATTTAGATTTCGATTTATTATAAAAGCTAACCCGTGTAATCCATTTCTCATTAAGGATTAATCTCAATTTATTTCCCCGTTTCCATTTATTTATTTAGATTTTTTTTTCTTTCATAAAATTTACGACAGGCTTCTACAAGTTTTTCAAATTTTATTTTTCATTAATTAATTTATTTTTTTTCTATTCTGTCGTACAGAGTCCGTTTTTAAAAATAATAGAGAGTTTGTTGTACTTTTTTTTCATCGCACTTCCGTTTAAATTTATCGCAAAATTTTTCTTTCCACAATTAAAGAAAAATTTTATTAAACAGAATATAAAAATCAAAAATTTTGAAGTTAAGTGTAAAAAAAAGTTTTATGAATAATTACTAATTAAATATTGAGATAAGTAATTAAAAATAAATTAATTAAAGATTAAAAATTAATTCGGATAAGTTTCTATCGATTTTAAGATTTTCTGCTTCTAAGTAAAGTGGGTTTAAAAAGTTTATATATATATATATATATATATATATATATATATATATATATATATATATATTATATATTCTGTTTAATTAATCCACTTAAAATCTTTAGAAATAAAAGAAAAAATTATTTTATCCCTCAATATAAAATTCTCATTTTTATTTTGTTAAATAAATGTTTAAAAAAGTCTTAATTTCAAAATTAGGGTAACAGTACCAAATATTAATCGAGTTCCATTTAATGACCAAGTACCTAAACACCCTTAAAAATTTTTCAATCGTTAAATTTTTAACGATATTTAAGTATTCGGTCATTAATTGGAGCTCGGTACTGTTACCTTACTTACCCGCATGAAAATACTATATGTAATAAATATATATGGAAAAATATATAATCAATATAGGACCATATAAGTGGCCAAAAACGATATATATATTCTCATATATAATATAGTAAGTTTTAATATATTATATACGTAAGTTTATAAGTTAATACATGTATTATATATATTCATAATCATATATGTAAACTTATAAGTTAGCACATATATGTATTACATATATTGATAATTATATATGTAAATTTATAAGCTAGCACACATATATATTCTGAACACAATGTTTGAATCTTATAACAGAGAGAAAGACAGAAAAGAATAGATTTTATTTATTCTTACATATATGGGGACACTTATATGGTTCTATATATCGAACAATATACAAAAATTTATAAAGTTAAATACATGGTACATATATCGTGCCATATAATGATGGATTATATATGTATTCTTATTTGTTTCCATACATAAATAACATTTATGTTTGAATATATTGAAATTATAAGTTTTCAAATATATAAATAATATATTGAAGTTATACGAAAATATATGAAATCATATAAGAGAAAACATATATAAAAATATAATAAAATCGGCCAAAATCTATATACAGTTCTATATAAGATTTCATGTACTGTCACATATATTTATATCTGTAACATATATTTTTTTATATATGTTTACCATATATGATATTCATGCGGGTATATTTCAAAATATTAAAAATAAAAAAAATTATCTTTACAAATTTACTTCTTAGTTCAATTGCAAATTACTATCCTGCTTACGTACTTCAACTTCAAAATTTTTTCAAATTTATCTTTTTATTTTTGAACATTATTCCGTTTTAACCGAAAAAAAATTGACAATTTTTTTGCCATCCCCATTTTACCCTACTCTTCTCAACTTAAAGAATATTACCCAAAAATTACTAAATTCATATATATTTAATTATTTTTTTAATTTAAGAATAAATCTCTATTTATTTTAAAATTCACAAAGCCACCCGATAAAACAACGAACCCGAACATCATTTCATATTTTGAAACAATGAAATCTATATACATCTATATTTTACTTGTTAAATATAGATGAACAGGTAATCTGTGGCAATACCTAGAGCAACCAAAGACTGAAACGCCTGTCGATTACTCCGCATTATTATAGAACGTTGCTTTCCACAGTTTAATCCATCCTCACTCAGTTCATTTACTATTCATCCAATCCTCTCTTCTCCATTTAAAAGCTTTCACTTACTGTTGACATTATTTTACGCCGCTTATCTCAATAATAATAATAATAAAAAAAAATCTTAATCCAAGAAAATAAACTAAATCTTAAAACAAACATACATTTAATTTAATCCCTCGACAAAAATCACTTTACCCCAAAAAAACTCTTTTCTTCTGCATAAAAATAAATTTATATTTTATGATTTTAATCTCAATGATCTTACTCTTGTTCATAAATCACATTGATCTATCCAAGGGTTTCTTTTTTGAATTTAAAATAACATAAAATATAAAAAAATATTTCCATTGAAGATAAAAGTCTTATACATTTATATATACATGTTACTTTAGTCGAGCATAAGGAAGACTAAAAAAAAAACCGAGATTCAGAGAGGATCCGCGGAGGAAAACAGATTTTACGACTCACTCTTTGGATGGCAAACCTCTTTCTTCATATTTTTTTTCACTCACTCACTCATTTTATCTCCTATTCATGTTTATATATCACAGATAAGAGGCTCCACAGATTCTATTGTTCGTCTCCTCTACAAGTACCTCCGCTATCCGCATCTACATATGCCATGTACTAAGTAGACATAACAGCAAAAAAAAAAAATAATAATAATAAAATAGTAGAGCATTCAGTTTGTGGCAGATTACATTCCTCGATATGATCAATAAGATTTTTATCGGTGCGATAAATCCCATTTAAAATCATTTTATCTCTTGTATCTTTCTGTTCATCCCTTTTCTATATTTTCTTTACTCATTTTAAAATGAGAAGAAGCATGTATAAGAAAAAAATGATATTCGCTCGGATAAATTCGTTAAGTAGATTGATAAGATATTACTGCGTTTATAAATATATGGGAAGGGGGGCAAGCGGGGTACTTAAGGAAATAATATGCACGGAAAAAAAAATATTGTTTCTCGAACGATCTAAAGTATAGCAACCCGTAGATTGTTACCACAACAATACGTATACTTATGGTAAAAATATCGTATCGTTCCTGTAACTATCTATTAGATAGCTGTGAGCCCTATACGACTTTCTGTGATCGTCATCTCACACGCCACCGTCTAACCTACTTAAACATCCATTTTGGCGCCTATTTTCAAATATAACAATTCGAGCTCTTTTTTTTTAAATTTGTTAACTATCTATAACCTTACTGATTATTTGCCTAATTATCAATCTAATAAAACTGCTTTATATTTCAATTGTGAAAATTATGTAAAAATCAATTTATATTAATTTAATTAATTAAATTTATATTATATTTAAATATTCATATGTATAACCTCAAAAATGAAAAGATATATTTATATTTATATTTTAAATTTATTTAGACTGCAAATGATAAATCAGTTTTATAAATTATTTTATTTAATCAAAATTATTTATTTATCATTTATTTATTAATGATAAAGATTTTCAAACGTGTGTCAGATAGGGCTCAGAACGATACGGTATAGGTCTCAGCTATCTAGCGTATTGTTGTCAGAACGATACAGTAGATCGTTGCAGTAACAATCTAGTAGATAACTATTGCGTATTATTACTGTAACTATACAGTATACTTCTCAGAACAATATTTTTTTCTCCGTGTGGTTCCGAGGACTCAAATACGCTAAATCTTTTTGTTTTTAATGATATGCGACAAAAAAATTTTCACTTCGCTGGGCAAAATGGGGTATCCCCTAAAAAAGGCGAAAAAAAAAATTTCTGCATATTAAATGAAATTGATCAAATTAAATTTTTTTGTGAGCTATCTACATAAAGAAACATTATGTTTTACACAATTGTTGGACGCAAAAGAAAAAAAAAATTTTTACTGGTTTTTATCATAAATTAAAAGCCATCAACATTTTTTGATTGAAACTCGATTTTTGAAAAAGTTTAATAAAAAATATTCAAAATAACACTCAATGATGTTTACAAAAGTGATTTTGGAATATTAAAAAAACATTTAAGAAATAAAATTTGTTTCCCCTTCTCCTATAATATCATGTCTTTTGCAAAGAGGAATTTTAAAAAATATAATAAAACGTAAAATGAAAAAAAAAAAAAAAAAAAAAAAAAAGTAAACCGGATATGAGGTTGATGTCGTGCCAAACTCCAAGCAATTTGACGTGCAGTCCAATAAAATAAACTTTCAATATTATTTCCACGAATTCGGCAATTCCTTTCCACTTTAGTTGACAAATTTTATTTTATCTTTTTCGCGGGATTATTTTTTTACCGTAGCCATGGAAACCTTTTAAATGGAAACGAAAAACAAAAAATAAAAAACGTTGGAAAAAAAAAAAAGCAAAATAAAACAAGAAACAACAAAGATACTATTCACACTTGGGAGTGAATTTTTCTACAGGAGTCAGAGTTGACGAACAAAGGGGTGAATTCTTTTGTCACTTCCTGCACACTCTTGCCTTCATTTATCTCGAGGAAAACAAAAATGAAAGAATAGTAATAAAAGAACCGAGTAAAAGCTCGCTCGCGTTCGACTTGTCCGACTCGTGAAATGTCGTAATGCAGCCATCTGCACCGCGACATTTTAGCAAAAAGATTCTGCCTAGGAAAATAATAAAAAAAAAAAAAAAAAAAATACGCAACTAAAGAAAGAAAGGGGTAGAATAATTCCCGTTCCCTGGCGAGTTATCTTCATACGCAGACAAAAGTGTCGACAGCGGGAATCAAAAGCGAGTGGAAGAATACACGAAAGGACGAGGAGAATATCACCCAAGTGTTGAGTAAATTTAAACGGAAACAGTAACCGATAGCGTAGAAACGACCTCACTCTCTGCTTGTTTATTTTTTTTTCTTCTCTTGTCTATATACTTACAAATGTGTGTGCGCTTCACAGCTTTTCCGTTTTTTTTTCACAGCCATTTCCATCCGCACATTTTGCTTTTGTTTCTTCTCTTTGTGCGAGGGTTTTTATTTTTCATTTTTGTTTTTTTCAATCCACCAAGGATTCAAATGAACACGTTGAACAATCGTACAATGAAACGTCTTGATATCTTTTTTTTTTTTTTTTGATATTTGTTATCCAACGCAACTAACCTGGATTTCTGTGTCCTTTGTTTTTCAGCTGAATAACGCCACGATGGAATTCAAAATCCGTACTCGGAAAATCCCAAAGGACAAGATGCTGATGACCTGGTCGGGGCTCGAGCTCAAAGCATCCAGTGGACTCTTTCATGACAGTAGACTGAGATTGCGGTGTTTTGCGAGCATCAATGGAATTTATACAGCGACTGCAGAATATGAAGTCGCTGAGGACGCGCCGTTGCTTGCTCCTATCACTGGTGATGCATCTCCTCATAGGGGTAGTAAGTAGATAAGAGAAGAGACCGTACAATTTTGTTTTATGATTTACTATTATATTTATTTTTATTAATTTTTCTTTATCAGCCCAAATACTTTGGTCTTATTCCCGAGTTCCTTGAAACTTTTGCCATTTTTTTTACTTTTTTTTTTATACCTTTTTTTATTCACCTGATTTACTTGAATAAGTTCACGATGCAATTCAGAGGGTTCATGGAACAAACTCTCGTAGCGCGGAAAACTTTCTACGGTTTTTCACCAGAGTAAAACCAGAGTTTTTCAATCGCACTACTCGTGGGTTTCATATCTTTTTTTTTTAGCCATATATATATATATACATATATAGTGATTCATGACCCGCATTTTACATTGCTTGCAGGCTCGGTTTACTTTTGAGTCTTCATAAAACCAAAATCTTTATATTCCAGTCTATGAGCTTTTGTTGAAGAGAAAAATTCAATAGTTTGATGTTTTCATTTCGATAGATGGAAAATTTAATTTCGTATTTTAATAATAATGAAAAAAGGCTAAATCGGACCCCCCTTTAATTTAAACCAAAAAAATTTTTTGATTAATTAATTTAATTTTTAGAAGAAAATTAATTAATTACAGTAAAGTTGACCGACATAAACAAATTAAAAAATGGACTTTTAAAAAATTCAAAATTCAGTACATCGATACTGCCATTCTAATACGTCGTATCCCACAAAATTTGACATTTTCACTTTTTTTTAAAAATAGAATCATTGTAACAATGTGCAGCTTATGTAAAAATTTTCGAGGTCAAATTGTTTATTTAGGATTTTTAAATAAATATTCTATCATGTCGTATCCCACACGCAGACTTTCGCGCATTCTAATATGTCGTACCCCACATTCGTATATAGGTTAAGTCACGCTCAACATTTTTGATTTTAAGTTAATTTTAAGGAAGCAATTAACGACATGAGTAAGAAGGTAATGATGCATAATTTTTGACTCTTCTTACAGCATACACTGAGAGAACAATTCATTTGAGTCAAATGAGATTTGTTTCAGGCAAATAAATCCCATATTTGAATGGGCCCAATCAGTATCTATTTGAGACAAAGATATGGTCCATTTGAATGAAATAATGATTTGTTTATAGTTAACAAATCTGTATTTGATAGCGCCACCAGCCGTCGTGGAATTTTTCCCAACTAAGATTTGTTAATTATAAGCAAATATATATTTGAATGAAATAAATGATTTTGTTCAGCCAAATAAATCTGTTTAGTTGGCTCAAATAAATTGTTCTCTCAGTGTATAATTTAAAATTATTTATTCACTCCAAGTGCTTGTATTTTATGAAAACATGAAAATAAATTTGTAGGTTATACTAATGTAAGCATAATACAAATAATTTTTCTTTGCCGATTGTGAAACGTTTTTATCGTCTCCTGAAAAATTTCCCAAATGTGGGATAGGGCATATTAGAATGGCAGTATCGACATGCGTTTTTTTTATTTTATCAATTTAATTGTTAAATTTTTATACATGTAATTTAAAAATTGTCTTATGTCTGCTACATTTACACCCATAATTAACTAATTCATATTTGAATTGCAACTTTTTCATAATTTTCTTGCCGTGAAAAATTTTTTTTTGTATTCTTGGCCTTTTCATTAAAAGCAACTCAAAGCCGCTAAAAAAAATAATCAAAGTTTGTTTCTTCAAATTAAATTTTAATAAAACTGAAGCTCATCTTCGAAAGCAATATCTTCACTATTATTAAATCGAGAAAATTAATTATTGATCGTGATATCATAAACTGAGATATTCTTATTAAAATCTAATGTAAAAATTTTTCTTTGATCATTCGTACCGTTACTTTTTTCATTCACCCATATCTTTTTTATTAAAACCAACCCTTAGAACGTCAATTCCTTATAAACTGCAACTCATTAAAATAAAAAAATAATTAAGTAATAAAATAACATAAATTAATTTCCAATATCATCACAAATAATCATAAAAGTTATTTAAAATCTTAGTAATTTTTTAATCCATTTATCTAACATCCAATTTCATTTTTCCATATTTTCATTTCCGGTTACTACCGCAAAAAGCTTATAAAAATTATAGTTATAGTTTTTTTTTTTTTTTTTTTTTTTCATTTTTTATTCCCAGATTATTTCCATTGAAAGTGTCTGCTCGAACCGCGTGATTTCGTTATACACGAAAATGGAACGACTTTTATTGTCTTAAGTATAGGTCGTTTTCATTTGATTCTTTTTATCTGAATGTACTCTATCCTCAGTACTTTCTCGTACACGAGAAACAGATATACTTAAATTTTATTTTTTTATATTTTCAGTACCTTTACTATAATAACATTGAATTTTATTCATCTGAGATGAAGCTTTGGGTAAGGCGCCAAGCTCATAGTCTTGGGTAAAAACTCCTCAAATATTTAATTTCGATTTCGTGATATTCTGCAGGAAATAACTGCAGCTTGTACACCCTTATATATATACATATATATCTATATACTTAACTAGACTAAGAAATACAAGGATATGAGAAAAAGACAACGCTGACAGTTTTTCTATCCCCTTACTGTCCATTCAGCTAAATTGTCCTTTCCATTTCCGAAATAAGCACTAGACTCAGCGACGTTGAAAAAGTCTACAAAATATATATATATATATATATATAAAATACACATATTCATATATATCTATATGGTCAATACATTTACTAACATATACCGTATTCTATACTTTTATTTCTAGTCCAGGATCAAACACCAAGTGCTCTATACTAGAATTGTTCCGTTTCAATCCCAGAACTGTTTACTTTATGACTCGTAACATTTAGACCACTCAAAGTAAACGAGAATTACTTCCAGAAATACCAACTTAAATTTATTTTACAAAAATAACCTAACATTCAATAGTATAACTAATAGTTATACATTATATAGATTAAATTTAACAATTTTGATCTTACAATCATTTTCAGCCGCTATCAGCTGCACCTGTTTGAAACATTAGTCTTCAAAGTTTCCTCTACCCCAAAGTAACCTTGTAAATTACGTTAGTGTAGAGGGTAAGAGAGAAATTCACCAAAACCTTTCAAAATAAAATTTGACATTAAAATTCACCAGTGTCCGATTCTATTTAAATCACTTATTCAGACCGGCTTTAGACCCACGTCCATTTCATTTTTTGATCATATATTCTGTTTGTATATGTTTTTATAAAACACTGCTTCGCAGTCTGCAAGATAGTCTTCTTTGACATTCGTATCATGCTATCGATTATTACTCACATTTTTATTTTTCGAAGTAATATTTATATTTTGTACGACTAGGTTACATTGGAGAGGCAAAACGGGCTCATAAAAATAAGTAGGAATTGATGGTTAATTATTTCATATAACTCCTACCATATGTTTAACACCATGCTAGTATGGTCTTAAGACAGATACTGAAATAGTACGTGAAATATTCCAAGGCAGTATTGTAACAAGTCCCAAAAGTATGGTGTTATTTACTATACTGTATAGTACTGGCTATTGCATTGCTCACACGTATAAATAGCAGGCACGGCAAAACGGCATGGCCCTGAGACCCATACTACAATGCCGAGGGCACAATGCTACTAGTTTTTCCCGCCATAATTTTTGGCTTCAATCAATGTATACTACAGTAGAATCTCCCTAATGTGACTCTCCGTAGTGTTACACTCTCTGTAAATTTAACAATATTCTCTCCCTAATATTAACAATCCTGTCTCCTACTACGTTTTTTCGCGCGCCCAATAAAAAAAAAGCTTCGTGGCAGAAAATTCAAATCCTCCCACCGACACCTATACGATGAAACCCTAACCTAAAAATGTATTTTTTTTCGTACATTACGCATTTTTACCGCACAGACCTGCGCACATAAGACACGAGTATTGGTATGGTGGAGACGACAGGATTTGTTAACATTACGGAGATTTTACTGTATCGTATTACCGCCAAAACTATATAGATGTCGTTAGACTAGGTTCATCTGCCAGAAGCATTAATACGGCAAGGCAGTATGGGCCTGACGGCCATAATGACATTGCGACGCCTGCGACAACTATCGCCAATTTTACTATTCAGTAGATACCATACAGTATGGCGTTCATGTCCATACTGGCATAGTGATATCTGCAAAATATTTCTTACCGTATATTCATAGATATAAAATAAATTTTAAAAAATAGTAGTTTTATCTTTCCAATATTGTTGAAGCTGCATCATAAAAAAATAACCATTTATTTTTTTAAGATAAAATATACAGTACAAAGCACATACATCTACACGTATATAATTTTGGTAAGCAGTCGGTACAAATATTGAGAACACATGATAAATCGATTTTTTAGTAAATAAAAAAGATCTTGAATTTAAAAGTACGAAGTTAGTATTTGTGCATTTGCTTTTCGACTTTATTTACCATTTACTTTATTCAAGGTGATGTGTTGCTTTTATTTATATACATGCTCCATACATTTATATGTACAAGTACCTATATATAACTCAAGCACCCTCTGATCATTGAAACAGTTTTTTATCAAATGTGCACATGCTTGAATTTACAAGTCTCTTGTCGTTGAGAAATTTCTTGCTCACTCACATTATTGATGCCTTAAAAAAAAAATCCCCTATTTTTCAGCTTCCCTCCAACACAACACTTCTTCGCTAGGGTTTTTACAAGAGGTGTACAAGTGAAAACAAGTGTTAAAGTATATTAAGTCTCTTCAAGTTATTTAAGAATATTTTTCTTACATTCTTTGTCTTCAGATGTTTTTACAGCCGTATTGAAAAACTTTAATACTCTTTATTTATTATTTTTTCCTGACTTTCCTTTCATCCGATTATTTGTTGAACCTTACATTCACTGCCGGGTTTCTTAACCTTCGAGTCTTGTAATATTTCGAGCTTAATGTCTGCTATTAATTTTTAAATATCCAAGAATTTCTTAGACTTGAAGGGTCATAAAAATAATTTGAGAATAAAAAATTTTAAGCTCTGCAGTAACAGATTAGTCCACGAGCCCACGGTTTTTAAGTTTTATTATTTTTTCATGTCCCCCTAAGGCTCGCGAATAAAAAATTAAATAAATGACGTACTCTTACCCTCTGACACAAAAGTTGTATTAATGTCATAACTTATTTTTTATATTACGGAACAGTGGGTTTCATTCTCTACCGAATTATATTTTTAAATACCATGAAAAAATGTTTTGTCAACCGCTTATATTTTTTATGAATTTTCTTTAATTTGAATTTCGGTTTTAATACAAAAAAATTAAACATTGCAATTTTTAAAAAATCTGATTCAATTTCGGAAACTACTAAATCAAATTTTTTTAATGTTTACATTTTTTTTAATGAAATAAAATTAAAGAAATAATAAAAATGGTAATTTTATTCGCCAAATATTACGTTTTATTTTTTCGGTTTAAAAGTTAATTAAGTAATAAAATATACACATATATGAATAATTATTATTCTATTTATTTAATCATTTTAAAATAAGGCAGCGTTAAAAAAATTTTTTTGGACGAGAATTTATATTACACTGCAAGTTAGAGATAAGAGTAATTTAAAATAAAAAATTAACTGTTTTTAAATACTTTAATCATCTTATGAGCCAACAAAACAATTTTTAATGAATTTCATAGCTTTGTCTTTCGATAAAAAATACTCGCTTGTTATAAAAAATTATTAAACCCTTTCACAAGTTACTCAACTTTTATAATGCCGTATCAGGATTAAAAAAGACGCATAAAACTTGAAGTTGTTTGTGATATTATTCCATTGGGACAAAATTCAAAATAATTTTACCCTTGTACTGAATTAATTTAAAGCTTACAGAAAGTAAAGTACGGTATGTTAGTGTTTTCCGCTCATTTAGCAGAATTCCCTTTAATAAATCCTTTTCATTGAAAATTTAAAGGTCCAATTTTCCAAAATATGTTTCACTACACCGTGAAAAATCGGGCTTTAATTCGGAGTGATTACAGATTTGATGTAAATCTGAATTTACTCTGAGTTTCGTAGTTTAAAAAAAAATCACTCCACATCCGGAGTAAATAGAGATTTTATCTTTTCAAAGGAGTGATTTCGAAGTGGTTGGGATTTTATTTAAATCCGCATTTACTCTGATTCGAAATTTTAATATCAAAATAAACTCCCCTTCGGAGTAAATTTAACTTCAAAGGAATTAAATAAGTAAACAGTCATCAGCTCCGCATTCACTTCGGATTTAACCCGCGTTCACTCCGAAAATTTGTTTCAGTCTAATCTTACAATTATTCATTAATCTAAACCTTACACCCAACATTCATGTCATCATTTTATTTAAAAAAAAAATATCTTGATCCAAAAAGTTTCAGACACAATAAATAATTTTCAAGATTATTTTCGATATATATATATATATATATATATATATATATATATATATATATATATATATATATATATATATATATATATATATATATATATATAACCGATTATAGATATAACTGAGCTAATTTAATTATTCGACTTTCTGTTTTAAGCCTTATTATATAAATTAACCCACTTTATAAAACTTTATTTATTTATAAATTATCATTATTGATTTCTTATGGGTTCTGGTTTGACTGGTGGGTCGATATATCGACTCGTGACCAAGAATCCGAGGGTGAAAGCCATAGCGCAGTGGTCGTCTTCAGTATCTTACTAATGGAATATTCGCTCCCAGCTTTCACCACCCCCTTTATCCCCCTACGCCACCATATTCCATTGGTTTAAAGTGGTTGCATACCAAGAACACGCCAAATTCCACTGGTTAATACTGATGAAATTTCAAGAGATAATGCACGTACATATCAATCTATTTCTGCATTAACTCCGGTTATAATTCTCTTATACATCAACACCAACATCTTGATTTGTGGTCTGTCAGTCAATCAGTCAGTCATCTTTATATGTCTTTTAACATTTGAACGGAATAAATAATATTTAAACTATTTATTTATCAGATTAATTTAAATGGTTGATGTCTAGTTGTGTATAAATAGTTTTAAATTCAATCCGAGGTGTATGTGCTATACATAACTCGTACATTCGTCAGTTCCAACAGAGTATCAACTATAGTTTTTCTCACTTTTAACAAAACTCTGTTCCTCATATATGAGGTATTCATTACATGCATAAACTTCTGTAATGGCAAACACAACATTACTCTGAGTTTTGCGAACCTAGTGAAGTAGACAAAGACCAAGAAAGTGATAGAAGGAAAGAGAGAGAGAGAGAGAGTTGTAGTATAGTTAGTAACTGTAGCTCCCTTCTTTGTAATTTACTCAAAAGTCCCTCCCGTCCAACATTCAACTCCATAACCTTTCAGTCATTATTTTAACGCTCTGAATTAATTTAGTCCATTTGAATTAGACAGAACTGGGGGTTTTATTTTATTCATTAATTATTTATAAATTTTAATTTTTAATATATTTTTTTTTTTTAGTTACGATTCCCAATATATTAATAATTTCATTCTATAAATATTTAATGCCCGAAATAAAATATCATTTTTTATCATATTTAAATTTTGTGAGAGAGAGTTGGGTAAAATGCGCCAATAAGGACATTATTAATTTTTTAAAAGTTGAAATATTAAATTGCTGTGAAAAAATATTTTTAGTAAAATGAGAAATCCTCGGATCAAAAAAAAATATCGATACTGCCATTCTAATACGCCCTATCCCACAATTGGGAAATTTTTCAGGAGACGATAAAAACGTTTCACGGTCGGCAAAGAAAAATTATTTGTATTATGCTTACATTGGTATAACCTACAAATTTATTTTCATGTTTTCATAAAATACAGGCACTTGGAGTGAATAAATAATTTTGAATTATACACTGTGAGAACAATTTATTTGAGCCAACTAAACAGATTTATTTGGCTGACCAAAATCATTTATTTCATTCAAATATATATTTGCTTATAGTTAACAAATCTTAGTTGGGAAAAATTCCACGACGGCTGGTGGCGCTATCAAATACAGATTTGTTAACTATAAACCAATCATTATTTCATTCAAATGGACCATATCTTTGTCTCAAATAGATACTGATTGAGCCCATTCAAATATGGGATTTATTTGCCTGAAACAAATCTCATTTGACTCAAATGAATTGTTCTCTCAGTGTATGCTGTAAGAAGAGTCAAAAATTATGCATCATTACCTTCTTACTCATGTCGTTAATTGCTTCCTTAAAATTAACTTAAAATCAAAAATGTTGAGCGTGACTTAACCTATATACGAATGTGGGATACGACATATTAGAATGCGCAAAAGTCTGCGTGTGGAATACGACATGTTAGAATATTTATTTAAAAATACTAAATAAACAATTTGACCTCGAAAATTTTTACATAAGCTGCACATTGTTACAATGATTCCATTTTTAAAAAAAAGTGGAAATGTCAAATTTTGTGGGATACGATGTATTAAAATGGCAGTACCGATATATTCATATTTTTGAAACAATTAAAAAAGTTGAGTTGAAACCCGGGTCAAAAATAAAACTTGATTTAGACTTGGCAGTCTTAAATCATGACTAAGTAATCAGTTGTCGAAACCGAAGAGATTTATATAAGTGTATATTTTATTATTTAATTAAATTTTAAACCGAAAAAATAAAACATAATATTTGGTAAATGAAATTACCATTTTTTATTATTTCCTTAATTTAATTTTATAAAAAAAAGTAAACAGTAAAATAAAAATAACATTGGATTTAATTGTTATGGCGACGCCAAGGATCTGTCGCGCTTGTCATGTCCTTGTTGGCACGACTCCAAATACTTGAGAGTGACGTCAACATCGTAGTAAAGCGCTCATAAGATACAAATCGAAGAGGAAAATTGAAACGATGGCATTGCTTCCAAAATTGTTATTTTATACTAGACACTCCAGTAATGGAAATCAGGCTTTTATTTTTCAAACTTGACAATTTGTCTTGTCCTCTTACTCAAGACAGTACAATTAGCGAAAACAAAAAAATTTTTTCCAGAAATTTGCAATTTACTTTATATGTAATTTTTAAACATAAATTCCAACTTTGTATTATACATATTAGGGTGTGTTATTTTATGCCAACTTTTTTTGCAACGCACTAACAGCTTCTATAGTTGAATGAAGGTAAAGTAAGATGCCTGTTAAAATTAGAGACAATTCAAAAAATAGTGTTCTAATCGACTTCAAGAGCTTGACATAAAAATGACAATATCTAGAAAGTCATGCGGAATTTTAAAAAACTTTATCAGAGATAATTTGTAGAGGATGAAATTGTCTGCAAAAAATGTATCATAATATTTTGTGATAAGTCTGATAGTTTCGCTGGAAAAGTAAAAAGATCTCGAAATTTACTAAAAATTTGACTTCAAGCTCCGATAACTTTTGAATAGGAATTCATCAAAAAATGATGAGTCTTTTTTGTAGAGCATTAAATTCTCTACAAAATTACAGACACCTGTTAATATGAAGGGCTCAAATTTTACCTTCTTGTAACTATAGAAGCTGTTAGTGCGTTGAAAAAAAAGTTGCCTTAAAACGACACACCCTACTATATATATTTTTATTAAAATAAAATAAAAAAATAAATAAATAGATTCATCATACAAACTATACGCTCTAACAACTGTCATATGGAGCAGTGCCAAAAAATTGATCTCCATTAATATATTTTTTTTTGTTTTGTTAAATATTTTTTTAAACCGTTGCAACGAGGATTAGTACTAGAACATTTCAATCTGACAGACGAATTGACGAAGTAGTAACAATACAAATGAATCACGTCATGAAAAATCCTTGATAGTAAATTTTACTAATCCAGAAAGATAAAATAAATATATATGTATACATATGTGGATGCGGATGTAGTTGAATGACGAGAGACGTTAAATTTACGAATTTTTATCAATCGAGAATACGAAAAAAAAAAAAAAAAAAAAAAACATAAACGACAACGAGTATCAGAGAGTAATGGAAGCCGTTGGTGATTAATCTTTTTATCGGGTAATAAACTTTCTAAGCAAATTTATTGCAGTACATTTTTTTTAAATTTTTTACTGCAGAAACGGAGCCATCATAAAAGTTTAATAAAACTAATAACTAATTGAAATAAGTAACAAGATAATTTAAATTTTTCTCAGTAATAATTTTCTTTGTCATTTAAAAATATTAATAATTCTTTTTAAAACTCTAAATTGTAAATTACGTAGTACAGTCACTTTAATCCTGAAATTCACTTACACAATCAACATAATTTACATCTACATTACCTCTGTCTTTAAAACAAAAGTAGAGAAGAGAAAAAAAAGTTAAAAAAATTTCACCTCAACGCTAATGCGATTTTTCTTCGCTCAAGTGAGTCTTTTACTCTCCAACCAAAAGAAGCTTTACTCAAAAAAAGCTTTTAAAAACAAAAAAAATAAATAAAATAGTAAGACAACAGTGGCCTGTTATTTTGCACGAAATAATTTTTATGAAAAAAAGTAATTACTTTATTTTGATCTCTCTATTTTTGGTTAAAAAAATTTTTTTAATTTTTATTAATAGTAAGTTTATCAATTATTACAGTGGACTCTCGATAACTCGAACCTTGTTAAGTCGAAATCCTCAGTAACTCGAAAAAAATTTGTATTCCCTTCCACTGAATTCTTAAATACGCGATATCTCGAATTATTTAGACTCTGTAACTCGAACTTAGTATCGTTTCCCTTCCAGTATCGATAAGGCATATTTATACTCTATAACTCTAATTTTAAAAGTGAAACTTTATAAGTCGAAGTTAGTAAAATATAAAGGCGTTTTTCTCCGAACTGTCCTAGCTTATAGCCATCAAATCTAAATTCCTATAGGAATATTCAATGCTTCTTATATTCTTGTTTGTAATGTATATTTTTTCTCTAGGTTATTTTCTTGCAAAGTTGTTGACTGTTAATCAATTCGTATGTAGACATCATGAGTGCTAAACAATTGTTTTCTTAATTTTTGGCCAAATTTACTTGCAAATTTCGAACATCTTGTTAAGTCGGAAACTCGTTAACTCGAAATTTTTATCACTTCCCTTGAAGATCGAGTTATCGAGAGTCCACTGTATTAAAAAATGAGAATCTGGGACAAAATGGGGCATCATTATTAATTTTTTTTAACTCTAATTAATCATTATTATCTATATTATTAAGAGAATAACAAAAATTTTGTTCCTTCCATATTTCAATGATAGAATTATTTAAAGGTCTTGATGTGTTTTTTTAATTGCCAGTTATCGAGATAAATAAATTTTCACCATTTCGCCAAAAATTTAATCTTTCGGGTGCAAATTTAGTGATAAATAGTATAAACACCATGGAGGAAGGTAGGACATGTAGTCAATTACACTCACGGGTTGAAATGTCCTAATTTTTTCCCTTGGTGTGTAATATACTATTATCTATATCATTCAAAATACATTTAAATTACGCGGGAAAAAGAAATAAATTATTACTTTAATTATCTGATGTCACTACATACTGTAAAAATTTCACTGAATATATAAAGAGCTATCATCCTCATTATTAAGAGATACTAAGAAAAATTTTGTCTATTGCATGTCTCTGTAATAAAAAATTTAATTTGGTAACAACGAAAAGATCTTGACTAAAGTCTGTACCTTTTCATACTTCCGGATGTTTTTTATGCGATCGTCAGTCCGAAGTTTTCTAAATAATTACTACTATACTCAGGCAGCCACTTAGTGACTGCAGGTTGCTCGTTATTTTTATTATTACTATTATTTTAAAATTTATTTTTTTTCAATTCCTTACAACAAATCCAATCTTATGGACAATCGAGTAGCAAATCCCAAGTCCTGTGTTGGCTCAATAAAATAAAAATAAAATAAAAGCGAAATAACTGAAAACAATTTAGTTTCTCAAAGCTTTTGTCTCTTGTAAAACGGTTTCTTGGTCTGTTTGACAGAGAATGGATGCGAAACTACATTGTCCGGGACACTCGAGGACCGATGGATGAGGATACTTTGTCTGGTAGCCAGTGCAATACTATTGTCCAAGCTCAATAGGTAGCTTTATTCACCAACGGACATCATCGATATACGATTAACATCGTCCATGTAAAACCTAGTAGTCTAGGGCTTCCAGTTATTATATATATTTATTGTATGTTAAAACATTAACTATTTATGACGTAGATAGACGACGAATCATTTTTATCCGAGAGTATAAATAATAACAAATAATAATAATAAATACTAAAGTAATAAAATAATTAATTAAGGTCGTTCGAGTTAAGTAACGTAAATTTAAATTTAAGCCGATACACACTTGTATTTAAAAAAAAAAAAATTAAATATTACTTTTAAAAAAATATATGTTATCTTTACATGTACATTGTTATTAAAAAAAAAAATTAATTATAATAATGAGTAATTATATAAAATAAGGGAATTAAAATATTAAAACTCGAGCCAGAATAAATACAATTGTCGTTTTAAATTAAATTATAATTTTATTTGTAATGTAAATAATTATTCCTTCCATTAATTAAATGTATAATAAATATATCGGATTAAAAATAATATTTTACTATATTTATTAACTTTTTTTTTATCACCAATTCACTGAATTATGTGTAAGAATCGAATGAATTTTTTAACCAGTCTGTCATTTAAAAAAAAATTCCTACCTCCTGGATTTTAAAAAATTTTTTTATAAGCTGTGACTCTATTGTTGAAAAATTATTTAATTATTTTACTACTTTAGATTTAGAAAATGCGTAATAAAAATTTGTTTTTTTTACATTTTAGAATCGTTTTTCATGTAAATACTAATGGTTCTGTTTGTAACAGTCAAATAGAAAAATTTTTAGTGCACTACAAAAACTTATGACCGTAAAAAATATATGAATACAAAATAAAGTAAACAAACGAGTTGAAGCAACCGTAAAAGCATTGAAAATAAAACATGAGTATTAAATTTATTTTATTACAACTTTAAATAATTTTGAGTTTTTTTATATGCTAAAAATACTATTTATTTAAGACGGTTCAAAATTTATAAATTTAAAATTTTTTATTTGGATAAATATAGTAAATTTTATTTTCAACCTTTTTTTCTGTAGCAAAATGAGCGAAATTTTTGAGATAGGGAGTGATCCATCTACAAAATGCAGGAAATAAAATTTTCAGAAAAAAGTTTTTTTTTCAAAAATTATAAATTACCCGCCATGTGCAGCTGATCAATTTACCCCATCTTTTTCCACAAATAATAAATAAAAATATAAAAAAAAATTTGAATGAATTTTTCTGTAAAAAATATCGTCTCATCTAGCCCCATGTTCCTTTATATTTTAAAATTAAAATCCTTTATTAAACTTAGAGCATTTAGTGTAAAATAAAAATTCAATTGTCGTGCTGAGCAAATAAAAACCTCTAGCAACATGACCATAGTATGCACACACAGCAAGAACACAGCACAGATACGGAGACACGCATCGCTCGAAACGGAATTAACCATAGTTTTTCTCGTCGAAAAAAACTAGAGCGTACAAAAGGGTGCATTTTCCATTATGCAAAACACATTCGTCCTCGTGCTAAAATAAAAGGAAAAAAATTATCCGGACCAGCAATGGAACACCAGACTATAGATAAAAAAATGAGGCATAAAAAGTAAAAAAGGTTGGAAAAAATTTAAAAGACAGTGGAACAATGCACAATCAGGCAAAGCGAAAGAGGATGACTCAGAGAATATACGACGCGCGAAATACGGAAGCCTGTTTAAAAATGTCCGTTTAGTCTAGGTCGTCTGGGTGACCCCATTTAGGTTATAAAATGTCTCAAAATTCATCGGAGTCTCCAGAACACCGACTTGGTATTTGTAACTTAGCCGACTCTACACTGAGAGACAAATTTATTCCCCAGTAATAAAAACACGTATTAGAATTTTTTCTAAAACATTACTACATATTAATAAATTTTAATTACATATAAGTATGAATTTTATTTTATAATAATAAATTCGATTGCAGAGAGATAAATGAAAATTTTATCAAAAATAAAATTTTATTAGTATTCAATGAAATTTTATTAGTATTTAATAAAATTTCATTAGATACAAATATGAGTTTACTAAAATCACCGCAAGCTTTGTTTTATGGCGGCCATCTTTAATTCGTATGAAAGTGTCAAATTTGACTGCTGTTAATTTGAAAAGAAAAAAAAAAAAAAAAAAAAAATTTGTGAAATATGTACGAGAGACGTTTAATAATGGAAAATTTTCAATAAAAATAATGTTTTTTTCGATATGATTTGTGTGTTTATTATTTTTTCATGAACTTAACCTAACTTCAAAAATTCGAAATGTTGTTGTTTGACGAACTATACTGGAATTAATTTATAAATTTATAACGAATAAAGTATTTATTAAAAAATTAAAATTATTTTATAATTTATGTGTTTTAAAAAAAATATCCACGTCTCAAAAATCGCCCGAAGTTTAAAATTTAAGATTCTAACCTAGTTAATATTTTTTACTTCAAATCTAAGGATAACTTTTAATATTTTGATATTATTTACTGCTAATAAATAAATTTATCTGTAAAAAAATTTTTCATTTTCAATTTATCTATGGAATACAACAAATTTTTAGATTTCACATACTCATTTATTAATCATTCACAATATAAATTCATTTAGTATATAAATAAACACGTAGTCGATACTAATAAACACGTATTAAATACTAATAAAATTTGAAACGGGATTTTAATAAAATTTTTATTCGTATTTAGTAAACTTTTTATTTGCGCATGACCATAATACGTGTTTTACTAAATACAAATAAATTTTATTACTATGTAATAAAAATGTCTCTCAGTGTAACTTTATTTTTTATTTATATTCTATTCCATCTTGTCAACATTTTCATTTTATTTAATCAACGAGGCTTAGTATATTTTTAAATTTCCAGACCCACTACACTAATAAAATAATAAAAAATATAATCATATAATAATGAAAGAATAAAAAAAACAGTAGAATAAAAACTAGACGGTATCTCGGGCATCTTATCGATAAAATCCTCACACCAGAGTCTCAAGTGATTCGAGACTCGTTTCTGCAGACGCGTGATTAGACTTCCTTCTTATTTTTTTTACTTTTCTTCTCTTTTCTTCTTCTGCTTCTTCTGCTTCTTCTTCTTCTTCTTCTTCTTCTTCTTCTTTAGTCTCTACTTCTACTTCTTCTTCACTTTGACACTACAGCTTTCGTGACTTGTACGCCAAAGAAATGGTTATGAATTTAAATGTACTTTTTTATCAAAGCCAACAGAAAAAATATATTTTTTTATTTTATTATTTCGATGCAAGCACGGCATAAATCGAAAAAAAAATTAATACTTGGATACACGATATTTTTTTTTTTTTTTACTAATTTAAATAATATTTTTATTATTATATATAAATTTTTCGGCGAAGGTAAACCCGAGGCAGTCTATTATGGTACAGAGATTTCAGAGCTAGAGATTTTTTTATC
The DNA here is from genome assembly GCA_030273425.1 of Microplitis manilae. Classification (NCBI taxonomy): domain Eukaryota; kingdom Metazoa; phylum Arthropoda; class Insecta; order Hymenoptera; family Braconidae; genus Microplitis; species Microplitis manilae. Next base: position 17,905,909 of record CP092730.1, on the reverse strand, counting down.
GCTGATTAATCTCATCTCGGTTTTTTATCGCTCTTATACTTTAGGCGACTACACTACGGTCTGGTCCAGACTACAGTAATTTAGTTGAGGTGTATATCTATGTAGAAAATACCGTCGCTCCAATAACGAGAAAATCGAGAGGGTGAGAGCTTACATGCGGAGGATGTAGAGATAAAACTCTAGAGGACGCTTGATCCGCAAGAAACTTGGACCGACCAATTATAGCTATCAATTATTCTCAACTACCGGGGTTATTTTGCCCCAAGTATGATGGTCATACACCGGATCGTATGTACTGATCAGCTAGTCAATGACAACGTCTGTACTCAACAGAGTTTAACTTCTCATATATTTTAATTAATTTTTTTTTTAATATCAAGGAGGAAAAAGAATGAATAAATATAAAGAAAAATTTTTTGAATATCATATATATAGGGTAAGAGCAGTAGCCAGCCACTTCATGTTAAATTATATCAATATATATATTTCTCCAATGTTAAAATATATGACTGGCTACTAATTAGGGGCTATTGATGCTCTTACCCTATAAGGGAATTTAATACATGTAAGGGAAGCTGGACTAAAATGAGTTGAGTTAAAAAAAATTTGTTTGAATTTTTTTCAGTGATTATTGATAATTTCATAAAAAAAATTCACTTCCTTTGATTCTGAAAATTTATATACTTCAAAAATAGAAATTTTATAAGTTAGCAGACATTAGAAAATTTTTGGATTTTTTTTTAACAAAGAAATAAATATTTAAGAAATATTTTGAAAAATTACACATATAAATTATGAAATTTTCGACATGTCCATTTTTTTAGAAATATTTTTTTTTTATTTTTTATCTGTTAAAAAAATTTTTTTTAATTTCAAATGTCTGCTAACTTTGCTATCACATTAGTTCTGCTTCCGTCCCACAGTTTAATGAAAAATAATTTTTAATATAATTAAGGTATATAATAATAGCAAGAAAAATTTTGTATTTTAATTTTTAGAATAACCCGATTTTCCCCAGTATGTCACTTTATACTTTTTCCCCTATAAAAATGTGTCAAAATTAATTAAAAATTTTTTTTGAAATTTTTTTGTATCATTTATATATATTTATATCTATATTTATATTATAATATGAAAATGATAATTTTCAAACTTTTTTGAGTTTTCAGAAGTAATTTTAAATAAAAAAATACGAGTTATGAATATCGATGTCACACTGCTATGAAATGTGGAAAAAATATGTAGTCATAATCTTTTTTTTTTTTTTTTACTTATTTTCCAATATGTACTTTGCTATCGCTATCAGTGGCAAGCCATAAGCTAGAAAAAGTTAAAAAACCAAAAAAGTTAAGATAGAAAAAAAAAAAATAATAATAATAATAATAATAAAAGAAAAAGTAGTGGAAAATAATGCAAAAAAGGCGTGAACGTCACGGGTGTGATGAACGAATTGCGGCTTTGGAACAGAATATTTTTACAGATATGCAAAAAAGCTTTGGACAGCGTTAGTGGAAGTAGACGCTAGTAGTATAGCTCAACATAGAATCATCCGACGGCTGCCAAGGGATATGGCTCGTTTCCGCTAACCATCTAGAAATTGCATTAACATCGTATTGTACCCAAGATAAAAATACTCTTTTACGTTTTTCTCATTTACTTTTTTTACACCGACAAAAACTACCTGAATAAATAAATATAATCAGAAAACAATTAATAAATAATTACTACTTGTGTTCTTTTTTTTTTTAACTGTAGTTTGTTATTTTTATAAATACCTTTCTTTTTTTTTTTATAGAATTCATTATTAATTTTTTTTCCGTTTGTACTTTGATGAATTTTAAATATAGATTATAAATTTATATTCCGATAGAAACTTTAGTGCAATAAATTTAAAAAAAAAAATTAATGGATTTTTTAATGAAATTATTTTTGTATAATTTTTCAAATATTTTCACAAATTGTGAATTCAAATTTACATATTTTATATTTTTAAAAATTGGGCTAAAATTACTTAATAATATATGAGTACTAAAAAAGTGGCAAAATGGACCCTTATATATTTTTGTAAAAAATTGTACGAAAGAGTAAAAAAAATGAGGCAAATCGGGTCACAAAATACTAATTCCATTATATTTTAAATATACATCACATATATTTACGGTGAATTTTCTCTTACATACTTCTGTAAATATGAAGGCCAAATTTAAAAAAAAAAACTATTTTTCATTATTTTTTTTTTTTACAGTAGCCATTTTGCCCCCAATAAATTTTTTTTAAAATTAGTAAGATATTTAACAGCAATAAAAAAATAAAATCATAACTCCACCCAATCTTCAGAAATTAAATTTTCTCAATTAATTAATTTCGTATTATTAATTAATTCATTTTAATTAAGCTACAAATTGAATTCAATTTCTACAAATTCAATCTCGGTTAATATGTTTCAATACTACAGCTGAGTTTTCAGCTTTACAATTTTAAATTGCAGCTAATCTGTTAATGAGATTTAATTTCGATGCGTCTTTTCCGGAATTTTCCCGGCATCAAATACTGAATTAATTCGAAATAGATTGAATCTATACTTAAATTAAATTAAATAATTTAAACAGAAAATATTTTAAAAATTTTCAAATGATAAATTAAAAATAAAAAATATTGAAATTAATTAACATGAAATAGTTAATATTAATAATGGAAGTTATTAAAATTAATTGAGTATCAGGTGTCATAATGATGACTCATGACGTTAATAATAAATCTATGAAATATTCGCACAGTAAACCGGCCGATGGTGATTAGCGTTCGACGTTTCTAACTAGCGCAGACATAAACGCCACTCGAGATGATATTGAAGCTTGATATAAAGCATATATACCTTCACCAACTACGAGCTTCGAGGTATGAGGTTAAACTCTCAGTACTATTAATACCACAGCTCTCTATTAATTATCAAGCCCAATGTCTCTCATGTCTTCCGTGGAAAGGGTTGTTAATATCAATCTACACATCCCTATATTCCCCTACCAACCCATGTGCTTCACACTACACTATAATTCCTTTAAAACGCTTTAATTATACATTCAAATCTCTTATTTTAATCCTATAACACTACTAATCCCTTTATTAATATTTACTCAACAAATTTATTTACTATAATTACTTGATTGAAAAAAAATTTATTTTTTTTAGATCCATCGAAACATTAATTTTATTAAATAACGTCGATGTTATTTTTTAAAAATTTAAATTTTTTCGAGTGAGTCAAAATAAAAATCACAACGTAAGCAAAAAATATTTTTTAACGAGTGTTTAAATTTTTTTTTAGAAAAACTTTGTAATTAAATTGAGTTTTTAATTTTTTAAATTGAAATATAAATTACAGTTGAGGCCAAATGATATATTTGAAATAAATTTATAGGCTAGGGTAAATTGGTCATCTTGGGCGAAATCAACGATTGTGATAATAAAATAAATTTTTAAATTGAGTTTCAGAGTGAAAAATTTACTAATTTATAAAAATAAGTGATGAAAAAAAAAAAAATATTGGAAAATCCAAAATTGCACACTTCAATCGCGCATTTTATTTTTAATCATTACTTTTATTTTTTTTTTATTATGAATTTTTATTCAACTTTTGAGTTATTGATTTGATTTTTTTATTTCTTAATTCCAGTTTAATTTTTTTTTTTATTTAAACTTTTTCTAAATATCCCGCATTTTTGTTGTAGATGTCGCTCTTATTTTTCAAACCTACTGTTTTACGCTAGTGCTGCTGCCAGTAGTTGATAGTGAGAAAAAAAGGAAAAAAAAATGTACTTTTTTAATAATAACAACAGTAAAAATAAGAATGGCCGCAAAACTTTTCGTGAATAATCAGTTTTACGTTTCTAATTAATTACAATTAAACTAAAAGGATTGAGACAGTAATTTTCAATAGGGTTCTTGTGATCGAAAATACAAAGGTAATAAAAAAAATTTAGACCGATTAATTGCTTCTATCGAGAGTTATTTGGTTTACTAAGCTTCATACACGACGATTGACAACTCGTGTTACTGGGATTAAAATAATTTATATTTAATTAATGGAATCATGAATCGACTTAATATTGGTTCGAAATTATTCTTTAATACATTGTCTTGTTGTTGGTATAAAATTTGACCCATTTTAGTGTAACCGAAAAAGTCTAGAGATAATTTAATGTGAGTGAATGAATCAAAAAATTTAGAGCGATCATAAAGTACCCTCAGCGCTTTCGCGCTCAAGGTGTGCAAAGTTATTTAAGAAAAAATATAAAATGTTTAATTTTTTTAAGTGACAAATATTTCTCATTTTTTTAAAAATAAGCAATTTTTTAATAGAAAATAATTTTTTGAAATGATATTTTATTTATAGTTAAAGAAAATTTAGGGCGAAACGAGACACCAATTTTGGCGTACACGGAAAGAAAATTATAGAAATGGTTCCTATAATTTTGTGAAATTTCATCCTATACCAGTATAGGAATGACGACCATAAATTATGGGAACACGTCCTATACATATAGAAATATGACCCATAATTATAGGAATAGTTCCTATAATTATGGGAATGATACCTATACCATTATGGGAATAGTTCCTATAATTATAGGAATGGTTCCTATAATTTATGGGAATGGTTCCTATAATATTATAGGAATGGTTCCTATACTATAATAGGAATGGTTCCTATAATAGTATAGGAATGGTTACTATACTATTATAGGAATGGTTCCTATAATATTATAGGAACCATTCCCATGAATTATAGGAACCATTCCTATAATTATAGGAGCTATTCCCATTTTCATAATGTTATAGAAATAACTCCTATAATTATAGGAATGGTTCCTATAATATTATAGGAATAGTTTCTATATTATTATAGGAATAGTTCCTATAATATTATAGGAATGGTTCCTATACTATTATAGGAAAAGTTCCTATAATAGTATAGGAATGGTTACTATACTATTATTGGAGTGGTTACTATACTATTATAGGAATGGTTCCTATACTATTATAGGAATAGTTCCTATAATAGTATAGGAATGGTTCCCATAATGGCATAGGGGTGGTTCCCATAATGGCATAGGGGTGGTTCCTATAATATATAAGAACCATTCCTATAATAGTATGGGTACAATTCCTATACCATTATAGGAACCATTCCTATAATGCATAGGAATACTCCTTATAATTTTCTTTCCGTGTAATTTTACCCTCGGGTTTCTGTTACATGAAAAAGAGCTGAATAATTTTTTTCATAAAATGAACACGCTGATGTAAAGCATGTGTTTGGCATATGCGTGTATCATAATAATAATAACAATAATAATAATAATAACAATAATAATAATAATAATAATAATAATAATTATGTATTTAACCGAAATTTAATATAGTGATAATTTAACGTGGTCTGAAATGTATTCGCCACGTATGTCACTATGATATAACAGAAATGCAATTGCACTCTATGGAATAATACGAGGAAATCATAACATTTCACAGGTTCCGTGGTAACTCGTTGTCATTGTCGGCGTCGTGCTTTCAAACATCTCACTCACGAAATACATATTGTTCATATTGTAAGTTATTATATACATTGACGTTGTCGGATTCTCTTCCTTTACATTATTAGAATTTACCCATAACTATTACTGTATACACACAATTTGTACTTCATATTTCAATCAAGCAGATTAATACTGCTTAAGATTACTCAAATTTTTTTTAGAAACAAATAGAGACGAATTTTTTTAAAAATAAAATTACATGCTGGGGGTCAAATCATAGCTGATCTATAGATTGTATAAATTTTTGAGTGTTCGTTTCTTGACAGATTCACAGTAATTAAACCAAATTTTCAGTTGCCACAAAAAAAAATTTTTCATCGAGTGGTCAAAACAGACTAGCCCCGAAAAGATTAAATTATTGAAGATAAATAACTTTAATAAAATTTTTAAATAGCGAGGGAGATACCGTATGTACTTTTTGCTGCCGACAATACATTTGTCCACGAAAAAATTTCTGAAAATAAATTTGGGACACTAAAAATTGTACAGAAATGATAAGAGTCGGAAATGACGATTGAAAACTATTTTGAAACAAAAAGTTTTTTACCAAATTTGATGGGTGGCCCGTTTTGTCCACCCGGTCCGTTTTTCCCGTCCTTCCTCTTATATATAGAGGGTTCGGGAGAAGGGAGGCAGAATAGGATACCCCCAAAATATCATAAAGATTTATTTTTCTTCCTTTGTATTCAAATTTTTTGTTTTCACTTTTTTTTTAGAGGATATTTTGCCCGAAAAAATGAATTTTTTTTTTTAACGGTAACTGAAAATTTTTTTCTATTTACTTTGAAAATCATTAAGAAAAAAAAAATTTAGCGTATTTGAGTCCTCGAAAACTTAGTACCCCATTCTACCCCCTCCCCTTCATCAACTGACATTCCATATAACCCTTGTAAAAGTATAAAAATAAATCAATTCATGTAATTAAATTTATTGTATTTTTAATAATCTCATTGTCGACGAGACAATGGAAACTTTTTTTAGGTTGACTCTATAGGCATTAAATTATTTAATTTAAATACAGAAGAAGGATTACAGAAAACAAAAAAACGAAGACGTTTAATAGCTTCGTTATAAATTTACAAGTAATTGAAAGTTTAATGCCTATCAATAACTGAAGAAAGAAAGAAATAATTATGAATAGTTATTATTTTTATTCATCATATTAATTCAAATTCTTTAGTTTATGAGTTCCGTTGCTACAATGGGATTAAAAAATACCTCAGAGGGATGTAAATTGAAAGACGCCATTAAATAATTATCGGAAAGTGTTCTGCATATTTTTTATTTTTTTTTCTTCTCTCTTCGTCTATTATATTTTATGTGCTTTATTTTATTTAACATTCATTTCGTGTTTCCGTACTTGTTGAATTATAAAATGTGTCATGAAGACATTAGAGAGCAATTCTATGCATTAAAAATAAATGACACTTTTTTTTTTATATATAAATTAATATTTATATAAAGTAAGAAAATTTCATGATGTTCCTGTCGAGATAATTATTTCATAATTTATAATTATTAATTAAAAAGCTCAGTTTCATAAGTGTGACAGGTTGATGTCTTTTAATTGTCTCTCTTAATGAACAACCCGTACATTTACTTAATTATATACACCAGAGATATCAAGAAGTTGTGAGCTTAATTATCCGAATTATTTTACTTTATATCTATATCAATTTCACAAGAATAATTAACGAAATTTATTTCGTTATTTTAATTTATATCAAAAAGGCGGCTTGCAAGTAATTTGCGGTCGACTCAGATTTGTCACAAATTTTAAAATTTTGATCTAGAAATAATTTTTTTAGAAATTTAATTATCACGAGTAAAAAATTTTTCGTCATTTATTTTTACGTGACGTTTTTTGATTTTAAAGTAAAGTTAGGGGAGGGAGGGGCAAAATGGGGTACTTAAGGAAATACCCAGTTTTCGAGGACTCAAAAATCCTAAATTGCACACCTCAATCGCGAAAGCGTTGAGTTTTATCAGTAGATTGCTACAGTCATATTTATCAAAAACAATAATAATTATTTTGAAATTATCTGAAGACTGATAATTTTTATGTCAATTTTTTTAATCCACTTGAGTTTACCTTGTCCCAAGTAAATAAATCCTATATAATGTAAATTAATTTCCTCTTAGAATAGAAACTACTCGACTAAGTCAACAGAACCTGTCTTGTCAAATCAGCAACGAGAATGTCATTTAAACGACGTGATATTTTTCACTTTTCTTTTAAAATTCTCGTGTACTTGCTGTAAATTCAACGTGATATTTTTCTCCCGGTAGGTTTTATAATAATTCAAGTTACATATCTAATATTAATATATATATTACTGTAATAATATACTGTTACAGTAAGTGTGCCGGAAGTAATTTATGCCCATTGGATAATACATTCTTACTAATAGCATCACGACTGTAATTATACCAGTTAAATTAATTAGCATTCCACGTTCATTATCTTTGGGCTTAAGCTTCCACTTCATATATACACATATATGTATATATGTCTTCATACATATGCACTAATTTCCCAGAAACTTTTTTTCAGTTATAATTTAACTTGGATTAATATCGTGTTTAATAAATTTTATAAAATTAACATTTAAATTTTTCCCGCTTGTTTTAAGGAGGCGCTCAAGTGAAAATGGCGAAAAAACACTTAGAAGATTAAAAGTAACTCCAGTAATTCCTAAATGAGATTCCATTTTTTAACCAAAATATTTATTTTGTAAATGTTTGTATAGAGCAATTTCGACCAAAGAAATATTTCCGCATTTAATAAAATTGAAAATACTAATTTAGTAATGCTTGTATAAATGATAGAAAAAACTTCAATGTCAATATTTAAGTCATAACTCATTGTTATGAAGTATTTATATTAAAAATTTTCAAAAAAACTAAATGTAGAAAAAAAAATCGGTCTGTCGATTGACCCTGCGGGCCAGCCCCAAAACTTCCCGCGTATTTCGAGCTCCTTGAGCTCGAAAATACTTTTGTATGCTTTTGTTTTCAAAAAATAACGTTTTTTACCATTTTTTCTACAACGATATCTCTCGAACGAATAAACCGATTGAGACGTGTAAGATGGCAATCGACGGGTTTTATTGAGTTCTATAACTGATCAAATTTTGAAATTGATTCATCGAGTCATTTTTGAGAAATTTTCAAAATACTAAAAAAAATTATTTTTTTCAATTCTTTCGACAACGGTTTCTCTTGAAAGAATTAACCGATTTTGATGTTTGAGGTGGCATTCGACGCGGCTTATAAATCTCCAGAGCCCAGTCCATTTTGGAATTAATCCATCGAGCCCGTAAAAAGTTATTCAAAAAAAACATTTTTGAAAAAAGTTTATTTTTGGAATATCTCCGAACGAGCCCTACCGATCAAGCTCCATTTTTTTCAGCTTTAAGATATTGAAAAACTGCGTCGAATGACACCTTGAAGATCAAAATCAGTTCATCCGTTCAAAAGTTACAGATATTTACATACATACATACGTACGTACATACATACATACATACACTCGGACATCATCGTGAAATTCGTCAGAATAGCTTCCTAGAACCTCAAAATGTCGATATCTGTTGGAATTTCGATTTTCACAAATCGGACTGAAACCAATAACTTCCTGAATTTTTGAAAATTTGCAATTTTCCTAGGAAAATTCCCGCTAGCGGGAAGTTAAACATTTTTTTTAAGTTCATTTTATTCTCAAGTCCACTTTTTTGCCAATTTAATAAAATAATTTTTTTTTTAGAGTAAAATTTCTAAAGGGTCGAGCTACTTGACATGACCAACTTACCCCGTAGTTTTTTTCAAATTCTATGTATAAATATTTACAAAAAAAAAATATTTTTTATTAAAAAATCGTATCATTTTTTCCCAGGCTCTCCTATACGTATTTATTTATTTTTCTTTTCAAATTTATATATCTATTATTATAAATGTAATGTAGCTATTATATATATATATATATATATATAGTGATTGAGGATATAAGATGGGCATGAAAATCCATCAAGGAGAATTAGTGAGCCTCGCTCGTCACCCGTAGTTTAAATTTTCCTCAATAACCTCTACTCGGCTCTCGCCGATAAACGTTCTATGGCGTACTTGCGTGGGCAAAACGTCGTTACCAGGCTGCCATGCAAAATTGGGTTACGTCAACACCATTGATAACTCGTGAACGCTCGGGCAAGTGGCTGAGTAACGTCATGATCGTGATGTCTCGTGAGAATTTACTCATATTCTCTCCTCTCCCTTTTTCTCTATACAACACTTTAAAATGCCGTGTTAACACATACTAAATGCTTTTAAGTGGAAAAGTTAATCTAACACACATAATAACCTGACATGTATGCTATTATTATTTATAACTTCATTATGACAACTTTTTATTAGAAAAACAAAAAAAAAAGAAACTTGTGATTGTGAAAAAATTCGAATCAAAGTTTAAGTTCACAGAACGTATTAATTATTGGGTTTATGAAAAAAAATAAAGAATTATTTTTTTTAGAAAATTAAATTCTTTATAAATTTATTCCTGTATATTTATATCGTATCTTTGAGAGGTTCGTTATAATTTCTATTTAAAGTACTCAGTTCATAATTTAATTTAATTGGTAATATTGCATCTTAAAGATGAAATTCTGACTAAACTATTGATATTACGACTTTTACACTGATATACAATTTTATAGGAAATTTAATTTTCTACAAAAAAGTCTGACATGACTTCGTCTGTAAAGTCAATAGTTTTTACACAATTTCAATTTACACCCGTATGAAAAAACCATATACTGTCGATAATATATAAAAAAATATATGGTAAATAACTGAACATATATGGCGGCAAAATTATTAATATTAATTAATAAATTCTATTTCGATATTATTATAAATGTATAAATAATTTAAAGTATACATTCATACTAAAAATTAAAGGAACAAAAAAATATAAATAGTTGTAGGTATCTTGTAACTACATAAAAATACTAAAAATATCATAGCTTACATCATATATCAATAAGTATTTAAATTCATCATATATTTAAATACGTATATCTATATAAATATATATTTACATACATTCAGTGCTGCCAGATCGTGGGATATTTTTACCCCCTCTTGCCATTACACTCCATGCTATTTCACCACGGGAAGGGGTAAAAATATCCCACGATCTGGCAGCACTGCATACATTTATACAAATATATGTGAACATATATTTACATGTATAAATATTATGTGCCAATCATATAATGAAATCATATATCTTATCATATAACTTAAAGTGTAGCATAAAATATTATAAGCAATACTTATAAGTTATCATGTAAAAAAAATATATTACCGATATATGTGTTACAAATTATAAAATCATATAATATTTCGGGAAAATTTTGTATATGGCTCCATATATGACTTCTTATAATTCCATTTACTTTATCATATATTTTGAATTATACTGAAGCTCATATATTGCTTTTTCATACGGGCAGTCAAGTAATCAAATTATTATTATTATTTAAAATAATAAGTAAGATGATTTAAACACTTGATATAAAGTATCAAAATCCTCTTAATATTGGAAACCGTTTCTAAGATGAGTTAAAATTACACTCTAATCGCACCCTGTCTGATACGATCTCAATTCATCGTTAACGAGTAATTAGGCCACGAAACCAGAGCAAACGTAGTTTGAATAATAAATTAAATTCAACGACAAGCGAAATTTATTGTCCCGGAAATGGCTTGGTGCTACTGTGTTTTACCTTCACACCCTTACTTGTCCAATTAATTTTTTTTTCCACTTGATCTCTCAAATCAAATAACAAAGTCAATTACTTTTTTTTCCTCTACTCCCGTTTCAAAAGCAGGCATAAGTTGAAAGATACTTTCCTAATACGGAGAAAAAACTGTAGCTATTATGATGATAGCTTACGAGAAAAGTTATGCTTTGCTAATTTTATAAGATGCTCATTACTTCATTTTATCTATAATTACCTCTAATTTTCTTCCTCTTCATTTAATTGTAATAATAATAATTATTATTATTATTACAATAATGTAAAAATTATTTGAAACTTAAACTTTCAAATAAAATATTCAATTGATTTAAAACTTTCTTTTCATTCATTTGTAAAAATCTAAAGTTATATCGGGACGAAATAATACTTCGGAGGAAAAAAATTTTTTTTTTATTGAAAAAAATTAAATTGTAAAGTTATAAGAGCGGAGCTGGTAAATTTGCCATTCTGGGTAATGCGGACAAAATTTTTTAGCACAAAAATTTTTTTTCAAGTGCTTGTCATCTGATTAATGAAATGAATCGTTATAAATATAAAGAAGTTATAAAAAGAATTTGGTAAAAATTTAAGATTGACTACATGCGAGTGATAAATTTGTCTCGTTATCCCCCGGTTAAATGTAAGCTTTTAAGTAAAAAAAAAATTTCCACTTCAAAATGGTGTCTCTTCTACAAATTTCTCTATAGGAGAGCAAAATTTGTTCTATAACAACTGGAAATTTGGTTACTTCAAATGTAAGTTAACAAAAGAGCCAACCGGCCTTACCCGGAATGGAAAGGTAGATTTCTTCACAATAGTGTAATCCTACAATAAAATTTAGATGAAAAATATGTGAAGGCAAACTATTCGTAACGTGATCGGTCGAAAACGAAAAAATATATGCAAACGACACAAAAATATACATTAAAATAAATATATGAAAAACGACACACGCGCGCTTGCGCGCGAAATACGTACGCTAGTGAATACTTATTTTGTAAGCTACAACATTAATTTCAAGGAATTGAGTTGTGCATTATTATTCAAAAGTTACTAGAGGACTAAGCTGCAAAAATAAGTTTTTGAAATTTTTTGTGAAATTTTCGACATCACCGAATTGTTAGAAAAGATTTAAAAAAAAAAAAAAAACACGTAACATATAGTGAAAAATAAAGCTAATCGTATGAATTTTAAGATACATTTTCTGTAATTAAGTTATCACTTTCAGTTCGAAAATCACTTAAAGATAAAGCCAAAAAATTTTTACACTCACAACTTCCAAACTAATCGAGCGATTGGGCTCATCTTTGAACTTAATTAAGATAATCGTTCATTGAATAAGTTTGTAAAATTTCCGTTAAGAATTACGGGCGCTATCGTGATGACAAAGCGCGTTATATCGCATATATATATGTATATATATTCGGCGACGATACTTTAGGATTAGATTGCAATAATCACTGACTAAATTACCAACTACCAAAGAGTGAAACGTTGTGAGAGATGATGAGAAGAGGAAAGATGGAAAAAGGTATTTGTGGGGTGAAAGGCGTTTTGTCTAAGTATACGATAGCTGAGACTCCTCAGTTAGGTGTGTCTATCGTATACCGAGGTATTGCGAGAGGCGCGAGTTGTGAATGCCATCTCGCGGAGTAAAGCCGAACCACCACATATACTATATGTATATACATAAACTTTTGAGTGGATGATATTTTTTTGACTCTACTTTGTAAAATAAGACCTATTGCAATAGTCCGATTTCTAAAGAGATCTACCTAAAAAGAAGATATATCGGATTCAAATACACAAAAATTCATTATTTCCTCAGCGGCCCTGTTTTGTCCACTCTTTCCCTATGTATATATATATATATATATATATATATATATATATATATATATATATATATATATATATATATATATATATATATATGTCATTAACTTTCAAAGTGTTAAAGCTCAATATATATATGTATATATATATATTGAGCTTTAACACTTTGAAAGTTAATGACATATTATTTGACTATAAAAGTTGAATAAATAAAATTAAATAAATAGAAATAAAATACTCACAAAAATACTGAAAGCTTTAACACAAATAAAAAAAAAAAAAAACTAAATATATGACACACATTTAATTTGTCCCGCAATCAATTATTTTTTGTAAAATCAAAATATAAAATATATATTGAGATAGAGCAAATACAAAAAGCAATGGCCTATTGCCACAAAAAATGTTTGCGTAAAAAAAGTAAATATAAAAAATTATTTGTCGACATATGTAGATATATTTGCACTACAAATAGTTTATATTTATAAATAATTAAATGACATTTCGAAGAGATGAAATAAAAATATTGAAATAAATAAATAAAAAAAAATGATTACGACTATATTTTTTTTATATGATTGATTTTATTTGAAAAAAGGTAATAGTCTCGATCGAGTGTGACTTTCAATTATCCGTTCTACCGGCAAGCTAAATGGTTTTTCAAAGAGTCTACTTTTCTGATAGGACCTAGAGAGAAAAAAGAGAAGGAAAAAAGGTGAGTAAAAATGTAAGAATGAGGATGAGAAAAAGGATCATGAAGCATACTTATAAAAGGAAAGAAAATTTAACGGGGATTGGAGAATCTGAGGATTGAAAAAGATGATGAGTTCATGTGATTCGCGATAAAACCTCAATTCAACTAAAATCTTTGTAAAATTTATCTAATAAAACTTTTTTTGTCCTCTAGTAATGTAATTAATTTTATAAAATAATTAAGAGTATTGTATGTACTCATTTATCCATGTGTCTGCCAATGTTTAAATATTTTTTTAGGCTTATTTGTGTTGCTATAATTATACTGTAAAAAATCGGGAATGAATCCGGATTTTATTTCAATCCGAATCCTCTCCTTCACTCGGAGTTCCGGAGTTTGAAAAAAAAATCACTTCGCCTGCGGAGTTAATGAGGATTTTTTTATGCGCGGAGTGATTTCAGAGTTGCGGATTTTATTTCAACCCGCATTCACTCCGATCCGAAGTTTTAATACTTAAATAAATTTATATTTAATAGAAACAGCTGCTAATTAAAAACATAATTATTCCAATAAATAATTCATTCAGATATTAATAATTAAACTTAAAATATTATGTTTTTAATTTATAAAATGTTTTAGTAACTCACTAAATTATAATTTCATATATATGATACATAGTGAAAATATTAAATTATTGAATAGCTATAGTGACATAGTTTTTATGGGAATATTTTATATTTCGGTACAATATGAAATGTTATCTCGTGGTATGGTTGATGTAAGTCATACGACAGTTTGTGACTCAGTGGAATTATATTTGTTAAAGTTTTATTATCAGCTGCTTATAATTTTTAAAAATAATTTCGCGTGAATATATGGTCAGAAAGCTCGTAATTATTTCCGTACTCAATATAAATGTCAAAATATCAAAGACCTAAGCTCACTATATTAGTAATTTTTTTTATAATTAATATTTTCCGAAACTCCCCTTCGGAGTGAAGCTCACTCAGAGGGAAGTTAATAAATAAAAATCATCCACTCCGCGTTCACTCCGAAATTTTTTTTTTCTTATTGTAATTTTCAAAATATTTCTATATCAATTTGCAGAATGTCACTAGTATAGTCCGGTGTTAACATGAGACTACAGCATTCGAAATAAAAAAAATTTTCCATGTAATGTAAAAATACTTCTAACCTAAAAAGAAAAAAATTGACTTGGAATTGTATTTTATTTTTTTTCATTATATATGTGTAATTATATAAACATGTCACCACATATACTTGTAATCATACTTTGACCTCAAGCTCTACCAGGACTACGCTTCTGATGGCCTCCAATAATTTTTTGTCACGAGTAATTATTATTTAGATTATTCACGACTGGTTATTTTTACCCGAATTACTAAAGTCGGTTCGCTAAAAATAAATTTCAATCTACCGCGAGACAGAGTAGTAGAGTGTACTAATTTTTTACCAATTATTTATTAAATTCTGAGCGCAGTAGTAAGTAACAATAAAAAAATAAAGACAAATGTAAGAGCATAAGAGACAGAAAGGCTCGCAAGCACACACTAGTATGGCAGAATAAAATAAATGAGGAACTTTGTCCTGAATAGATTTGCAAAGGAGGTGAGAAAATAACGTTTGCTACTACGCCGAGAGGAAGCCTGACAAATGATCTGTGCCGTAGGCAAGACTTTATACCAGACGCGACTTGGCGTCTCTCATTTTTACTCGCTTGTGCCGCCTGTCGCCCGCAGTTCATTTAATAATTCCATCTCTTTCCTCACGCTACTCCACCTCGTAGGCTCCATAATATCAGTGCCTCTACTATCAGCGAAAAAAATTTAATGCTCAGAAAAGGAAATAAAAAAATTAAACAAATAAATAATAGAAAAGAAAAGTAAACCTATAAAACTTTTTGTAATTTGAAATTGTTCACAGAACAAAATAAAAACCAAAAAATATAGAGAAAAATATATTTTAATATGTCTGATTCATATCAGAACAGACGTAAGTCATTGCTTAAGGAGGTTCATCGGATAATCACTTTTCTTACAATATCTTTCAATTTTTAAACACAAATACTTTTAAGTGTCCTGTATACGTAGGAATTTTTTAAAATAGTCCTTGCGGTACTAAATTTCAAAATATTAACAATTAAAAATCGTACATTTAACATGCATTCCCTATGTTGACCGTAGTTAGAGTGAGCATTTTATTAAATAACAATCATACTTTTCTTACAACATTTTTTTAAAAGCTGAAAATTATTAATTCAATTTATAACAAGTAATTTTTTTCAATAAAAACATAAACGAACGGTATTCATTTTTTTGTAATCAATTTTTAAAGTTTGTTACTTTTAATGATTTTCAAGCTTTCTCCCATAACCTGACGAGTGAGAGATAGTGACTTGGCAATGTTGCAGTGCGCGGGAAATTCAAAACACAGTGGAAGCCCAACAGATTTAAATAATTACAAATTATTTTTTAAATTTAGAATTTTTTAAATTTAGTCGTGAAGTCATTGTTATTTATTATTTATTATTTGTTGTCTCCAACTATGTATAATCTTGAAATTATTCAAAACACTTTCTACAACACATGCTCAAGGGGAAAAATATTCTAAATTAGAATGCAACGTAGCCAAGTATGAGAAAAGACGCAATGGGATCATTTTTATACTTCTGCGCATATAAGAGGATGCGCAAAAGTGTACTGTATCTCAACCACTTCTTATTGTAGTTAGAATGTTTTACACAGGAGAAATCTTTCTAAAAGTTGCGAACTACTGCTACCGATGAACCTCCTTAACACGTATTATTACTTTTTAAACAGTAACTAGTGCTGTGCTAGACAGTACATGAAACATATGACTGGTTACTGTTAAAATGGTCATCGTTCATAATTCAAGAGTATACAAAACTATCATCACAGCTCTTGTTGCTGTGTAAAATGTGAGAACTTAATATTTAGTGACAGAAATGGTTACTTATCTCTCGTAGATCTCATTGACATCCAGAACAGTATTCAGTCCTTTTTTGACATGAATGATTACCTTCATATGTGTCTCTACTATTCTTGACACTACAGACCCACATGAAGTTAGTGACCATTCATGTCAGAATAGGACTGAATACTCGCTGAAAAAAAAACTGCTAACTATCACCATCTTGTAATAGGGAATGATTACCATCTGTATGGGATAATCATTATCATGCTTTTATGTTAACCCTTTCCCGAAAGTGTGTATCGAAATGTAACGGTGTAAGCTCTACGGGGGTAGCGCCAATCAAAGTTCGTCGTTAAGGCTGTGTGAGTAACGGTTTAATCGTAGTAGTGCATGCATGCGCCCCCTTCTACTATTTTTTCTGCCCCTTCTCTTCTCCACAGGCTAGCGCTCTCTCGCTTTAAGACGAAGACGTACGATTCAAATTGAGAGTAGGGACTCAAGGTCAACCGGAAAAGGGTTAACTACTCGTTCCTCGTATAGTAATAATTAATATCGTCGATAGTAATAGTTACCACCTAGATAGTAATAATTCTTACGCCCGAAAAATTTTTTAATTTTGTCTTCTAAGACAGTAATGATTATCATCACGGATAAGAATGGTTACCATCTTCAATAGTAATAGTTACGATCTAGATAAGAATGCTTACCATCTCTGATAGGAAAAGTTAGCATAAAAGAATAAGAATCATTAAAATGTGAGGATGGGAATAGTTACTTCAAGATGGCAAGTATTACCACTTTTTTTCAGCATGTACTGTTCTGGATGTCAATGGAATCTACGAGATATAAGTAATTATTCCTGTCACTAAATAGTAAGTTTTCGCATTCTATATACCAACAATAGCTGCGCTGAGAGGTTTGTATACTCTTGAACTATGAACGACGACTATTTTAACAGTAACCGGTCATATTTTCATATACTGTCTAGCACGGCACTAGTTACTGTTTAAAAAGTAATAGTACGTGTCAAGCAATGACTTACTTCTGTTCTGATATGAATCAGTCATATTAAAATATATTTTTTGGTCAATTACTGTGCAGGACAGTAACCAGTACTATTTATTTTTTTCTGTGTTGGTTATTAAATTTATCAAGTAGAAAACTGGCGATAATGTCGGCCCTTTATGAAAAAAAAAAAATCTTGTTCTCTAAAAAAAACTTTTGCCTATTTCATGGGGCTTTATTTGTCAATAGCTCACACACGCATTGAGTTTAAAGAAGAAAAATGAGATAAAAAGGCTACGTATATATGTATATAAATAAATAAAGAAAAACTCTCATAATAATAAAATATTTTTTTAGTTTTATTTTTTGAGCTCTCACACTTTTTCTCTTTTATTTGTCACGTCCGCGGATAATTAACGGTGTGAATTATTCCCAGTGGCATGAAGTATATAGCAGTAGTATAGAACTATGGCGGTGGTTTTGGCGTTGGTGCAAGGGAAGGGAAGGGGTCCTACTGATGCTGATGGTAGTAGTAATGCCAGCGAGTGTATAGAGTATAGAGAGACTCCCCGAGGAGTTTTGCCTGGTGAGAGTTTATTTTTCACACTCGTGGAAAGCTATATTTTTACAGCATTATCGTTTATAATATCTCACGTTGAATCGAGCTTGCGCCTCAATAAATACTGAGGACTTACTGAATCTATTAAATAAATATTTAAATTTCATTTGAATCATGCGATACAATTTCTTTTTTTTAAATCTTCAAAATCACTGACTCTAAGGCCGGTAGCGAATTTTTTTATTTTCGAGTTGAGAAATATATTTTTATTTCAAAATATGAAAAGTCATAAATTAGTTTACTAATGTATATAGATAAAAAAGTAAAAATTACTTGCAATAAAATTTGAAAGTAGAAAATTAAAAAAAAAAAATTGTACGGTAAAATAAATTTTGTTTATGACAAATTACTCATAAATAATTTTCAAAATAAAAAACCACAATTTGGAATAATTAAAAAAAAAATTATTATTCCAATTCATGATATAAATTTATTTTTATATTTATTGAGTGAAGTTATATACATTTGTAAAGTACTTGTAGAAATATTAAAATACATCTATATTAAGATTCCCGGGTCACAAGAATATATGAAAACAGCAAGAAGAAAAATTTCTAGGAATAGAAGCACTAAAGTATTATATATTTTATTTTTTATTTATATTCCATTTTATATTTTTTTTACAGTAGTAGTTTCTCCCTCCTTGCTACTGGTATATTTTATTCATACCGCTTTGCATGTACAAATATGTACCTGGTTGCCGCCTTTTCCTTAGCAGACTTACTGAGTATTTCTAACGTACAAATGTACGTGAATATATTTACTATGTTGCAGTACAGTTGACTATTGAATCAACTATATAATTCCTAGCACACCGCTTTTAATTTAACCAACTTTTTAAATAAATTTCCTTATGTCTATATAACTTTTATCATAATAATAATAACAAACAAGAATATTATTACCATTATAATAAATAGATAAATACTGATTTGAATTATTTAAACTGTACACTGAGAAAATTAAATGATTGTGTTTATTATCCTAAATTTTCAGCCCCAATCATCTAGGATGATAAGAACGATTTTAAATGCAAAGATAGTTAGAGTTATAATTTTTGTTAATAGGATTAACAATCATTGGATGATAACAGTTACCATCAGGATGATTAGAGTTACTATCAGGGATGGTAACTATTATTATGAAAAAATCGATCGAAAATTCAATAAATTTAAAGTAGGGGAAGGGAGGGCAAAATGGGCCCCCTGAAATTTTGGATGCCTCGAAATATTTGGGGGCAAAATGGGCCGCCCAAAATTTTTAACGTGAAAAGTGTTTGAGGTGGAGGGGTGGGGCAAAATGGGCCACTCAAAGAAAATTGTAACAAAAAAATTAACTAGGCGGAAAATAAAAAAAAAATAATTTTTTCGTTACAATTTTGTTTTTCGAGAGGTTCATTTTGCCCCACATATCACGTATTGACCTGAAATACAATAGAAACATTATAGAGGTCAGAATTTGACGGAAAACGAAAAAAAAAAATTTATTTTAGAGTGATCCATTTTACCCCACATATCACATAGTGGTCCAAAAATATGATAAAAACAATATGGAGGTCATAACTTGACGGAAAATGAAAATAAAACTTTTTTACTTAATTTTTGAAAGGGTCCTTCGTGCTCCAGGCTCCCCTATTAACATTTAGCATTTTTTTTACCCTTGTAAAATGATGGTTTCATTATAATCGAATTAATTGTTATTCTAATTATCTTTGATGGTAACTATTATAATTTCTGATGGTACCAGTTACCATTGAAAATTATAAATATAACTATTTAGGATAATAATCCTAATTAACTCGAGTTAACATCCATGATCGTAATACTTATCATCCAGATGGTAACCATTACAATCTAGATGATTTACACAATCATCTAGATGATATTCATTACTATCAGATTGATAGTAAAAATTTTACCATCACTAGATGATAACTCCAATCATTTAATTTTCTCAGTGTATTGTTGACTGTATTATTAAATTGTTGAATTGACGGATCGAATTCAGACCGTAATAAAATCCATGTTCACTTCCCATTTTTTTCAATATAAATAAACATAAAATAACTTTATAAACGCAATTCATTGCCACTGAGATTCTCGACTCAACTGTGAGACATTTTGATATAAATAATCTCGAAAATGGCGTGTCCACTGTACGCCCAATAAATCTAGACATAAACTATTCGAGTAGAGAAAGGGGTAAAATAAAGTTATGACCAGTCCATGAACTGATATAGACCGATATAAAATACTCTGTATATTGTGAGACACCTTCAACTTCCTTTTCATAGTTTTGATTTTTATTACACTCAAGTACTAACAACTTAACTTATTCTAACAACAATAACAATAATAGCAGTAAGTAAAATTTGTAGGTATGAAGTATACCTTGACAAAACTTCCGCCCGGATATATTATTACGTTGACATATAAGCAAACTCAATTCAACGAGTAACCGAAACATGTAACACAATGATATATGTTTGCATGGATTCGCGTGTTCTACAAGAAGTTGAACACATATTTGTATCAAGAGAGAGATGGAGAATGAGTGAGAGATAAATGGATAGATAGATATAAACAAGATGTAGATACGTGATATATTCAGGAATTTAGCTGTTCTCTAATTAAAGAAGACTTTGTGTTATTAACTTGCTCACAAACCAGGCACGTACGGATTTAGTTTGTCAGCATAACATGTGGGCGTTGGTTTAGTTTATTATAATTAAAGTATAGATTGCGGAATTATGTGTTTTAAATTTAATTATATGTACAGCTACATCTATACTGAGAGAAAAGAATAGTTCTAATTCCTACACGGAGAGAAGAGAATGGTATATTCTCCAATAGTAACATAGTAATTATTACTATGTAGCATGGTAACGCAAGTTTTTTTGCTGTATTATTTATTTGACATAGTAATTTGTCCGATGTTGAATGGTAACGCTAGCCATGCTAGCATGGGAATGGTTACCATGCTACATTGGAATCATTCCTATGCTACATTGGAATTATTACAATTTCGATGAAGCTGCTTCCAATTGAAGCTAGTAAAAGGTTAATATTAAAATAAGGTTTTATAATCAATAGATTAGGTTATTTAATTAATAATAAATAAATTTTTAACTAAAATTTTGAAATAAAATAATAAATATTAACATTAACAAATTTTAACATGGGTTATTTATATTAGAAAAATATTATACTAATTTAATTATTTATTCAAAGACGTTTAATTAATATTTTATTGTAAGTAAAATTATTAATTATGAATTATTAATGCAGAGGAAATTAACAATTATCTAAATTAAAAATATATTAAATCCATTAACAACATTTTAAATCAGTATACAATAGACAATGATACTTTGTCAAATAATACTTGAGTTTCGTATAATTGATAATTTTCATTAAAATAATATTCATTGATATAAGTAGTAATTAAGTTTAATATATGTACAGGTTATATATTAGACGTATATACTATATAGCAGCGCTTAATATTGAAACTGCTTTCACGCTATTCAGCATGGGACTCAGTACCATTCTAGCATGATTTTGATTACTATGCTACAAAGTAATATTTACCAGAAGCATGGTTACTATGTAGAATGGTAAATATTACTTTGTAGCATAGTAATAATTCCCATGCTACATAGTAATGACTCCTATGCTTTGAAAAATAGGACTGGTTACCATGCTACATAGTAATAATTACTATGTTACATTGGAGAATATACCATACACTTCTCTCCGTGTATGTAGAATGGACGCGTCTTTTCCAGAATTCACCTCTGACTGTGGAGACTTCAGCGCAACCTGTCGGCTCATTCTGGAATCGACCCATGCCATAATCTGTTACTTATCCCACTTATATCATAAATAGCTATTTTTCGGAGCGATACCTCACGCAAGTGACCGAATAACCTCGAGAATTTTTAAAGTTTTGAATAAAAGTTTATTTTTAGTTTTTTTCAAATTTTCCCGCGTTTCTGATGATTTGACTATTAAGAGGATATGCCATCCATTCTCTTTCAAATGAAAGTACCCTTGTTACACTTACATTAGCAAATGGAAATTTAAAATGAGCCGTTCTCAGATATAAACTGAACTTTTCGAACGAGAAGCATTTCATTCGATAAATGATAACTTTACGCATTGAATGAAATATTTTATTTAATGATTTGAGTTTTGATTTATGAAAACGGTTTATTTAAAAATCACCTATTTCACTCTTTTAACACTGGTTGGATAACACAGCTACACCAATGTGTGGATTAATTTTGACACTGCTTTTTTATAGTATCATTTCTTACTTTACTACCCTAGGTGTGTAATATACTAATTTCTCTTCGACGAAGGCGCAAAGCGGCATCATTTCGCACAGCAAAAGTTAACGCTTTCCGCCCGGAGGGAAAAAAAAAGTAAAAGGACTGAATATGATGAATAAAATGAAATTTTAGTTAAGAAAACAATTATAAATTGTAAGTATATAACCTAAAAAACAGTATTGTGTAAAAAATTATTATGCCAGTTGGCGACAGATCGTCGTCGTGAGGCCATGCGGTATTATAAGATATGAAAGAGAGAAGAAACAGTAAAAAGAGATAATAAAAAGTTAAATGAGAGCGACAGAGACGGAGAAAATGATGGTGAGAGGAGCATAAGAGGAAGAGAAACTTGAAAACTCTCGTGAAACTTGGATGGTCGACGTCCTACGGAAACTTTTCTCCACGGCTAATCTCTTCCGGTGAAGCAGGAGTATACCTTAGGCTCTCGAGAGAAGTAGCGTTTGTTTCTGAACAAAAAGAAATAAGTAAAACAAAAAATAACGAATAGAAATAAAAAATAAATAAATATAAAATAGAAAAAAAAAAAAAATGTAACACAAAACAACGGACAATGTCGACAATCGGTGTTTATAGTCGTCATTGTAAACGTTTAAAGATACTGTAATTTAAAAAAAAATACATAAGTATTTTTATTTTTAATTGACAGTAAATTAAATTTTTTTTATCTGTGTACTTTTTTTCGTTCATTAAAAATTTCGATTACATTTTTAAATTTTAAATGAATACTTTTTTTTTTTTTTTATTTATATAAATTAATTTATTTTGCGCATATGAGAACTCAGCATAGATCAGTCTAAATACAAATAAAACAACTATACAAATTCGTTTAGCTTTTGAACTAAATGCATTTTACACTAAAGTCATACATATAAAGTCATGCATATATATAAATAGTGGTGAAATAAGTGAGTGAACCAGGATCGATGTCTCTGCAGCTTGCAATCAGGATCAGCCGATCTGCGGGTAACCTCAAGCCCGAGAAATTCGAGAAGCCGATGATATAGAGATAGAGTAAATGAAGTTGAGGGTTTACGAGCACTAACAAGTACTAAAGTCAGACTTCAAACATATCTAATAAATTTAATTTATTATTTTATCTTATAGCTAATATTTATATTAAATATTTAATTTAGTTGTAAGTTTTAGTGACTATATATTAGTATAGTAAAATTTATAATGAAATTTTACATGAGTTTCAAATTAACTTAGAGTAGATTGGGTAAAATGGGCAGCTTCGATCAATGCATATATGACTTTTGGTAATTGATAATGGGGTTATTTTAAATATTTATTGTTAATTTACTAAATTTCATAATTAGCTACTAAGAATTTTGATTTTTTTATTATTAACTTATTAATTAGTTAGTTATATAGATAGATACTTTTAAAATATTAAAAACTTTTTTTTCCTACAAGACATTTTAATTTTACGGAGACGCAATTAGCGCGATTATAAAGAAACTGCCAGGTGTTTCAGTAGTGGAAAAACATTAAGTTTACTCAAGTTATACTGTGCCCTATTTCTTAAAACTTTTTTCTTCATTGAAACTAGGCTAAGATAAATTATATCAAGTAAATTAGTTTTGCTTAGTCTATTTTTAGGTTTTACTTTCATTTAATATTTAATTTTCATTATACTTATACAATGGGGTGATAATTATTTTTCTCATTAATAATTTATCAGTCTCACCTTAAGGGATCTTAATTTATTTGAAAAAAATAACTGTAATACTTGAGCTCATTTAAAAATAGGTCAGAATTTTTTAAAAATTATAAAAATATCTGGTGACTGTATTTGTTACTTTTTTTAATAGAATTATATTTTTGGCGCAGAATAAAAATTTATTAAATTACCTTTAAGAATTTTACTCCGAAGGGGAGTTTCGGAAAATATTAATTATAAAAAAAATTACTAATATAGTGAGCTTAGGTCTTTGATATTTTGACATTTATATTGAGTACGGAAATAATTACGAGCTCCTTTCCATATATTCCCGCGAAATGATTTTTAAAAATTATAAGCAGCTGATAATAAAACTTTAACAAATATAATTCCACTGAGTCACAAACTGTCGTATGACTTACATCAACCATACCACGAAATAACATTTCATATTGTACCGAAATATAAAATATTCCCATAAAAACTATGTCACTATAGCTATTCAATAATTTAATATTTTCACTATGTATCATATATATGAAATTATAATTTAGTGAGTTACTAAAACATTTTATAAATTAAAAACATAATATTTTAAGTTTAATTATTAATATCTGAATGAATTATTTATTGGAATAATTATGTTTATAATTAGCAGCTGTTTCTATTAAATATAAATTTATTTAAGTATTAAAACTTCGGATCGGAGTGAATGCGGGTTGAAATAAAATCCGCAACTCTGAAATCACTCCGCGCATAAAAAAATCTTCATTAACTCCTTATGCAAAGCGATTTTTTTTCAAACTCCGAAACTCCGAGTGAAGGAGAGGATTCGGATTGAAATAAAATCCGGATTCATTCCCGATTTTTTACAGTGTAATAATAATCATAATTGATAACAATTTACAAGATCAAATATCGTAAGTTGTGCTGATTAATAAGCGTAAATAGTTATTAGTGTAATTATTAATTATAATTGATGTGAATCTAGTTAGATATCCATAGAGGTGTATATTACGTTTACTCGTCGGTCATGCAAGAGCAATGATCATTGACACACCGGGAGTGTAAATACACATGTAACACTTGTGAATACACACTAGAGGACAATCAATCGCATCGATCTCTATCCGAGCAGCTCGCTAATATGTAATTTGTCAGTAAGTCTCAGTGCTTTCATCCATCTATTGAACGTTAATGTCAATCAATCGTGAAATGAAATAATGCAAGCCCTTTTGCTAAATTATACTACCAATAAATTATTTATTGATTGGCATTATTAATTGTGTTATCATTCGTATAATGATTACATGATAATTGCTATTTTGTACCACAGCCACATATATTCAATTAAAAATAATTACATACTTATCGTAGTATAACATTTCGTTTGAACCATAATGTGTTATTAAATTATAATTTTTGAATAAATATTTAAAAGAGGTATGATTGAAAAATTAATAATGCATTAATCAGCTGCATGGATAAATGTTTTGATTCAAGCTGAATTATAATTGAACATTTATGATGACATAATTTATTCATGTATCCTTGATATTAAACAATAACAAAAAATCATTTGATCGAAAAAAAGAGAAATCTTAATTTTTTATTATCATGAAAATTTTTAACTTCCCGCTTCGAAAATCGATGATTTTTAAAAATTTCAGGAAGTTATTGTATTCACCCCGATTTGCGAAAATCGAAATTCCAATAGATGTCGACGTTTTGAGGTTCTAGGAAGCTATTCTGACTAAATTCAAGATGATGTCCGAGTGTACGTATGTAAATATTCTGTAACTTTTGAACGGATGAATCGATTTGATCGTCGACGTCTCATTCGACGCGGCTTGTTATTTATTATAAGCGCTGAAAATTTGAGCTTAATCGGTAGGGTATGTTCGGAGATATTTCAAAAATAAAATTTTTTCAAAAATGTTTTTTTTTAATAACTTTTAATCCGCTCGATGGATTGATTCCAAAATCTAATCGGCTCTAAAACTTTGTAAGTCGCGTCGAATGCCAACTCAACCATCAAAATCGGTTCATTTGTTCAAGAGAAACCGTTAACGAAAGAATTAAAAAAAAAATTTTTTTTTAGTTTTTTTGAAATTTTTCAAAAACGTCTTGATAAATCAATTTTAAAATTTGATCAGCTCTAGAACTCAATAAAACGCGTCGATTGTTACCTCAACCGTCTCAATCGGTGAATTCGTTCAAGGGATATCGTTGTAGAAAAAATGGTAAAAAACGTTATTTTTCGAAAACAAAGGCATACAAAAGTATTTTCGAGCTCGAAAATGTATTCTCAACAATGATTTTGAGCTCAAGGAGCTCGAAAGCAACGGGAAGTTTTG
Source organism: Microplitis manilae (assembly GCA_030273425.1). Lineage (NCBI taxonomy): Eukaryota > Metazoa > Arthropoda > Insecta > Hymenoptera > Braconidae > Microplitis > Microplitis manilae. The sequence goes on along the minus strand of CP092730.1, from coordinate 17,879,031 downwards.
GGGCTGGCCCGCAGGGTCAACTGACAGACCGATTTTTTTTTTAATAAAAATATTAACTATTTGTTTTGTCGTAAGATCATATTTATGTATGGGTGAAAAAGCTCGAGACTTAAAAAATTTTGAATCACTCGCAAATAAATTTATGGAAAAAATTTCCCAAAAAATATGATACTAAGAAGACATGTGGAAAATATATAAATTTTTACCATGCACATTGTAAAGTATACTACTCGATAGCATGTAACGAAGTGCAATTTCTGCTAACATACACAGAAAAAAAAGTTATCTTGAGTCAAGAAAATATTTTTGAAGACCACCGTTTTCGGGAACCAAGTCAAGATTTTCTTGAGCTAAGTGAATTTATCTTGGTCAGATAAAATTACTACTTTATCTGAGAAAGTTTAGGTCTCCAAAAAAATTTTCTTGAATTAAGAATATTTACCTTCAACCAAGAATTTTTTTTTTTCTGTGTAGTAAAAATTTAATTACTGATTAAATGTCCTTAAAGTACTAACCTTTATGGGTAATTTTTACTAGAAAATTTTCTGCATGCAGTAAATTCTGACTAGTTTTTAAGTTAGTAATAATAAAATATATTGACTCAACTAATTTAAATAAAAACTTGGGATCATTTTCTAGTATATAAAAAAAAGATATTTTGAAAAAAAAAAAAAAAAAACTTACTTTTGAATATATTACCATTTAAATATAATCATGATAAAAAATTTTCAGACATATTTTTACTTTAAAAACAAATTATAATTATTAAATTTCAAATTTCACTGCTATCATCTTATATATATATAAATATATGTATGTGCAAGCTAATGAGTATTAAAGTTGTTAGAGACTCATTAAAGGAAATTCATCTGTTTATTTACAAAGTGTATATTAACTAACCCTGTCATCTTGATTCGTCTGAATTATTTATATATCTATATGTATGTATGTATATATATATGAATTTTCTCAGCAGTTGCAGTTAATAACAAAGTACATGGGCTATTTGCCAGTATAGCAAGTAAAGCGGATGCAAGTAAACGCCGTGACGAAATGCGCTACACATACACTACATATTATAAATAACTGAAATATATATGTATATATATACTACATATAGATACATATATATCAGAATAGTAAAAGTCTTGAGGATTCCCCGTAGAGTCAACGGGGATCAGCTGAAAACGTATAACTACTTCATGTCTGTCGTGAGTACCAAAATCCGGAGCACCGAAAGAACGAGATGGAAAAGATGAAAAAAATAATAATAAAAAAAAAAAAAAAATGAATCAAGACCAAGACCGTAGGGTTGTTGGAATTGAATGCGTTTCAAGGGATTCCCCAGAAACCGATGATGCTTTTTTCCATGCAATATGTGCCAGACTCAGCAGAATTTCCTCATTTTTTTTTTGTTTTATTACTATTTTTTTTATGTCCCTGAAGTTCCGAACGTTCGTGCAACGAAAAATATTTTTCTCTTTCAAAGTTCCGTTTATAATCAGAACAATCTAAATTTTTGTGTAGAGTGTTTTTTTGAGACCCCACATATGTCAAAAAAGATTCAATCTAATATGGCTGCCGAAAAAACCCTCTAATTTAATTTGTGATTTTTAAGAATATTGTATAAGTGATAGGGGTAGGTCGTATAGGGTGTTCCGGCGGCCATATTGAATTAAAACTTTTTTGACTTGTGTGGGGTCTTAAATAAACACTCAACACGAAAATCCAGATTGTTCTAATCATAAAAGTATCGTTCAAAAAAAAATATATTTTTCGTCGCACGAACGTTCGGAACTTCAGAGACATGTGTTAGGGGCGGCTTTGGGGATGTTCCGGAGGTTGTATGGACCTGGTGATTTTTCTTCACTTTTTCAGCATGTATTAGAAGATTCTGGTAGAATTTCAGCGAGGGCTGAGTGATAGAAATATTTTTTTCCAACTCTTGTATTTATTTTTTCCGTATGACTATGTGTTAGGGGCGGTTTTGGAGATGTTCCGGAGGTTGTATAGACCTGGTGATTTTTCAGTGCTTATACTACATGAAGTAGAAGATTTTCATAATTTTTTTACGGGAGCCACTTTTTTCTTTTTTTTTCGTAAAAAAAAATTTTCGTTGGGCAGCAACGTTGGGAACTTCAGGTTCATTTTTTTTTTACTTTCTGTTACTAGTGAACTCAACGTCGCTCAATGGAACAATCTTCCTCAGAAAATCCTTCAATATACATATGTATATATTTTTTCGAGAATAAATTTCTAAACTTGAAAATTTCTCACTTTTCAATAATATTAAACTCCATGGAAAAATATTAAAAAATATTCTCCCCTTTTTTATTTGAGATACTTATTCATTCAAAAATAATAATGTATACAAAAATGGGTTAAGGAATAAAAAAAATGATATAATTTTATACGTATTTTTTAAAATGTGGGTAAGTGAAGTGTGAATAGCATCTTAAACTTTTCTTTAAATGTATACATGGACCTTTGAATGAAAGTAAGCAAATATATGGATATATATTACGTATAATATGTAGTGTGGTGATGAAGAAGATGCATGCATTTTCAGTTACTACACGAATAAGAGAACTGTGTTGTTGCCTACATAACTTTTATCTCTCTCTATTACTGTATTACTTTACTCTATTGCAGTACTCTATCTAAAGCTTTATATATATATATATATATATATATATATATATATATACAGACAAACTGAAAACAGAACGGTAGCTCATTAGTGGTAACAGGCAGCAAAGTAAGGTAGGAAGCTCGTTATCCGTGGATACACAAACCCCGTATGCGTCTCCTTTTCGTAATCCAACTTTATATATTTTTTTTATTTTTATTTTTACATTCTCATTCTATTTAGACTTATAAAAATAAATTTTATTTTAAGTAATTTTTTTTTTCATCATGTAATTTATTTAATTATAAAATTTATTTATTTTTTTTTTTAATTAAATTGATGTGAATAAAGTTTTGTGTGAGCGTGTTACTGTGCGGGCATATAAATATATATGTATATATATTTTTAGTTTAGTGTCTTATGGTTCAATTTCGAGATTGAAATAAAACTTTTGGCAATATAATCTTTCTTTACTAGTATATTACACGTTAAAATTCATTTCCATTGACACATTGTAAAATATATATATATATATATATATATATATATATATATATATATATATATATATATATATATATATATATATATATATATATATATATATATATATATATATATATATATATATATATATATATATATATATATATTGTTGTAAGACAAGTTTATATATTTTTGACACAAGAAAAATGAGTTTATAAAAGTTTAATACCGATTACCTTTCACCGCAAATTTGACATTTTTATAACTTTTTACGTTTTGAAATATTGTTGAAAACTAAAAAATAATAAATTTTAAATAAAAATAAAATTTTTTTAAAAATGATAAAATATTGTTTTTTTTTTTTTTTTTTTCTCATCCATTATTTAAGTTATCAAGTCAAAGTAGAATAATATTTTAGAAAGTAATGGGTTTCGTACACGCTACTTTTCTTGTTTTTTGACATTATTATTATTATCATTATTTTAAAATATAATTAATGATTCTAATAATGCACGCAATGCCAAACCCTTCAATCTCCATAATGACCATAATAACTTTTAATCTGTTTTTAAAAAATAACAAACAAGAAAAAGAAACGTTATCTTTGAAAAGTACAATCAGAAAAAGTTTTCAGTTAAAAATATATATATATATACATGTGTAAATATATAAAAGTGTAGTCTTACATTATGGAAAGAGGAAATCGCAGCGATTTGTCGTCGCTCTGCAATTTCCTCTAGACTGTAGTTCACAGCAGCTTTAACAGCACAAGTATACTGATGTACCAGCGAGAGTAAGAGAGAATAAGAGAGGGTGAATACCTCTTGCAAATATATCATCGATACAAATGTTTGCGTACTTGCACCTCTATGCTTTATACTCGCTTACACACAGCTACGGCTATACTACTGAATATACGTGGGTGTGCGTGCATGTGTGTGTGTGTTTATGTGTGTGCGTGTGTGTGTGTGTGTGTGTGGATAACACAAACATTTGATGTTATTTGAGACTTGCAAAGATTAAGCCTCAAACATTTGAGAACGCTCATAAAATTTATACTCTACGTTGAGTAATATTTAATAGTTAGTGTACACGAGATTATTTATTGTTTCATGAATTATTTTATGTAACATACATATCATAAATATACTATCACCAGCTGGCCTAGCTACGCTACCCTAATAATTTTATTTTTCAAGTAATAGAAAGTTAAATTTATAAAAAAAAATTTTTAAGAAATTTTAGAGCTACACAAGTGTCTGACAAAAAATGGATTTAATTAAAATATTTGAATCGTTTATTTGAGAAACCCCATAAGTAAAGAAAACAAAATTTTTCAGGAAGCACAAAAAACATTTTTCTGGAAAAACTTGCCATTGAAATAATAAATAAATAATTGAAGAGAATAATGTTAGCGTCTCTGAAAAATATTCAAACAAAAAAAATTCAATTTTTTAATTGAAACTTCTTAAAAAAATTATTTAAAGTTGATTGACTTATGGGGTTTTCAACCAAACGGAAGAAAAATTTATAAAATCATTGTTTTTTTATTTTTTCCACTCAAATAATTTATTAGACTGATAAAATGAAGTATATAATATGTATTTAAATTCTGAAACTCAGAAATTACAAAAAATAATAATTAATTTAAGTATTTTAATTAGTCATATTATTTTTTTTTCCAATAAAAGCGCGAATTTTAAATAAAAAAGAAAAAATTATTTCTATAAAACTAAAACTGCATACGTTTATTTGAAAAACCCGATAAGTCATTAACTTATGGGGTTTCTCAATAAAATAAAATTTCTGTCATCCCGTTAATTGTTTATTGAACACGGATTTGATGGATATTTTTATTAATTTCTATAGGGCAACATTCAAAAAACCCAAAAATGCAAAAAACCCAATTTCGAAAAAACATGACTTATGGGGTTTCTCAAATAAATGATTCATTTATGACAATTTTTTTAATAAAACATATCCTCTGTACACTCAAAAATTCGCGGAGTAAATGCGGATTAAATTCAGAGTGGATGATGGCTTATTTATTTAGCGCCCTGTGAGTTAAATTTACTTCAAAGGGGAGATTATTTTAATATTAAAACTTCAAATCGGAGTGAATATGGATTCAAATAAAATCCAAACTACTCTGAATTCACTCTGTAGAAAAAACAAACTCTATTTGCTCCGTAGGATTTATTTTTTTGTAAAAACTCCAAAACTCCAAGTGAATTCAAATTTAAATAAAATCCGTAATCACTCCGAATTCATTCCCGATTTTTTACAGTGTAGAGATTATTTTCTTTTTCTTTTTATGAAAAATTTTTCATAGATCTTAATATAACCAGAGTAATAGGAAATAGCAATCAAGTTATTGAAGGATTTACACTATTATGAAAAAAAAAAATAAAAAAGTTAAAAAAAAGCATTAAGGAAATAAAAAATATATAAAAATCCAGAACCAATGTGAAGAATTCTCGCAGGAGGTATGAGTCGAAGAAAATGAAGTAGTAGCTCAAGAGAAAATCGAGGTAGTTTTTTGCTGAGAATTCAAAGGTAAACTTTGTCTTATTCCTCACTTCCTTTCCATCTCTCCTCCCTTCTTACTCTTTTTAATCCGTCAGCTTTTTTTATCTGTTGATTTTCCTGGCTTCTATAAAAGCTAATTGAAGCTCATGCAATAATGAGAAGTGATATATAAAAAAAAAAGAAAAAAAAAATAGTCCAAAAAAAAAAAGTTTAAAGTTTTTAATCAGTTCATAAAAGTCCATGGATATAAGTTGACAATAGCGTTAGCGAAAAGTCTACTATGAATAGATTCTTTTGATCTTTTTCCTCTTCGCATTATGAGACAAAGAGTCAAAGCGTTTCAATTGGCTTCTCGTGCGCGTTAAATGAAAAAATTCTAAAAAAATAGAAATGAATGGCATATATATAGCTGCGTACATTTATTCAATGATTTAAAGTTTTTATAGTAAATAATTATCTGCATATATATTAGTATCTTTATCAGTTTGTGATATTGTACTGCGTTAGTCTATCATGATCATGATTATGATCATGGCCATTTGGAATGACGATGAAAGTAATTACTTTAGTATATTGCGGAGTAGTATTTATACTGATAGAGGCAGAGAGAGAAAGAAAAAGAGGGAGAGACTGTAATGATAATGATGGGAGACATAACTGTAGCTTTGATATTAGTCGACTCAACGATTAAAGCAATTGCATTTATATCTAGTCAACGTGGCTCTATATTCTACTCATACATATATACATATATACTATGTATAATGTGTCGCTTTAACTTTCTCTTTAACACTTCAAAGCATTATATATCGTTTGACCTGTAATACTGAGAGTTTAAGTGAATAGCAATTGCTTTTGCTCACTTGCTATGTATTAAGGCTTCAATAGAACTGTTATTTGATCCTCATCAATGCTATACTACTGCGGCAGGTCTAATGCATGACAGTATTGCGTATAGAGTGTCTATTGAAGCCAACGAGACTTTACTGGTATATCATGTTAATCTAACCGGAGAAATTAATGCCATTGAAAGTCTTGTTAATTTTCAGATATTAGAACAGGATTAAATTCGTGTAACTAAATTTCATTGAGTAATTGCTTGTTTCAATGACAATTTATCTAACTAGTTTGTTTCCTTATTTAAATATTTCTTTTTATTTTTTATAGTGTTTTTGTAATAAGACTATTCTACCCCTCACTCTTTTTCAATAAAAATAAATGTGTAATAGATTTACCAAATTGAGATTGTCAATTTAAAAAAAAATTGTTTCACTTAATTTACCCTGGGTAATTGATCCGATACACGGAAAGAAAATTATGGGAATGGTTCCTATAATTTTGTGAAATTTCATCCTATACGAGTATAGGAATGACAACCATAAATTATGGGAACACGTCCTATAGATATAGGAATATTACCCATAATTATAGGAATAGTTCCTATAATTATGGGAATGATACCTATACCATTATCGGAATAGTTCCTATAATTATAGGAACCATTCTTATAATATTATAGGAATGGTTCCTGTAATATTATAGGAATGGTTCCTATACTATTATAGGAATAGTTCTTATAATATTATAGGGACCATTCCTATAATTATAGGAACCATTCCTATAATTATAGGAACCATTCCTGTAATTATAGGAACTATTCCTATTTTCACATTATTATAGGAATGGTTCCTATACTATTATAGGAATAGTTCCTATAATATTATAGGGACCATTCCTATAATTATAGGAACCATTCCTATAATTATAGGAACCATTCCTGTAATTATAGGAACTATTCCTATTTTCACATTATTATAGGAATGGTTCCTATACTATTATAGGAATAGTTCCTATAATATTATAGGGACTATTCCTATAATTATAGGAACCATTCTTATAACTATAGGAACCATTCCTATAATTATAGGAACTATTCCTATTTTCAAAATATAGGAATTGTTCCTATACTATTATAGGAATAGTTCATATAATATTATAGGGACCATTCCTATAATTATAGGAACTATTCCTATTTTCACAATATTATAGGAATGGTTCCTATACTATTATAGGAATAGTTACTATAATATTATAGGAATAGTTCCTATAATATTATAGGAACCATTCTTATAATTATAGGAACCATTCCTATAATTATAGGAACTATTCCTATTTTCACAATATTATAGGAATGGTTCCTATACTATTATAGGAATAGTTCCTATAATAGTATAGGATGGTTCCCACAATGGTATAGGGCTAGTTCCTATAATATATAGGAATCATTTCTATAATAGTATGGGTACAATTCCTATACTATTATAGGAACCATTCCTATAATGCATAGGAATACTCCCTATAATTTTCTTTCCGTGTAGAGACTAGAAAGCATTCGATGACAAAAACAAAGATTTAAAAAATTTGAATTTATAAAATTTGACATTTTAATTTTTATTTAAAAAATAATAAGAATGTCTCGAATTATAAATATGTATGAATCTCATAGACTTCTTTTGTCAATCTTCTACAAATTTATTTTTCAAGAACTCGGTTTTTCTTCCCGACATATAACTTAATAAATAAGAATTTATAAATCCATCTGTACTTAATAATCTTTCATGAAAACCCGGTTTTGCATGTAACGAAATTCGTACATTCAAATACATTATGACAAATATGTCAAGAAATCTCAAGATTCTCAGTGCTCTATACAACCTACGAAGGAACCTCAGACTTATGTGCTCCAGAAACACGCTGAAGATATACAACAGTAGAAGCAAGACTGAGAAAGGTTCTTTCTTTTCACTCATGGCAGTATCTCCAGTTTAGAGCACCGAAGAGTAGATACTGGATACTTTCCAGATAGCGAACTCCGCCTTGGCTTTTCTCCTGAGGAGCCCGCAGAGTGCATATATACATACACGTATTCCCTATACTCCTTTCCACGTCTCCTTAATCTCATCTCTTCCATCCAGACATAAAATTTTTTCAAATCTACCAAAGTTTAATTTTTCCATTTTAAAACCAGCAGGGATGCTTCATGGAATTCAAGCTACCCGAAAATAAATCCGAGTGCAATCTCTAGTGTCTTTTCCCTCATATTCCATTGTTTATTTTATTTTGATGTGTTCTTTTTTTTTTAATGCCAGCGCGCTGTTTTGTTTATTCCATTTCTTTTTGTTAAACAGTACAATTACTTATTCTATGTCATACAATTCTCGGTATTTGTTTATTCAGTGTCGAGAGACTCATTTGTCGGGGTTGGTACGTCGCCAAACTTGGTATTGCTTCATAAATCCTTGACCGAGGTTGCCTCGACATCATTCCCGTTGGTATTGTGTCACAGATAGTACCCCAATGTATACCCCAATAATCGGATCCGCCTTAGTGATTTACCGTGTACTCTTCAGACCAAGAATATCCCTCATTATTTCTATATTGACACTCATTTTTAAATATTTATTCTCCGCGGAAAAAAAAACGTTAAGCTGAAATTACTATATAGCTGAGCAAACTAAAAATGGTCAGAAAATAAAGTGAGTTCTCTTTTCTCTCAAGTATAAGATCGTTTACTTCTTTTGGCGCGTTTAGTTGATAGTAAAATTGGGAGCTGCGCGCGCACACTGTAACGCCAATCCGACACTATGAAGTTGGCCACCAAATATAATTAAAAGTGTTGGGAAGTCTACGGTTTCCGTGGCACCGTCAAAGAAGTTGTAGAATTGAGGAAATAATACTTTTTTCAAATAGCTATAACTTCTTCAAAAATGGACTAATTCAGACGTTTTTTTTTTCAAAATTTTTGCTTTTGAATGTACTCTCCGAGAAAAAATTAAAAAAAAATTAAAGACATTAAAATCAATGAAATTTTTCACTTTTTTGAAAAAATCGCATTTTTCTCGAAAACTAAGCGAGTTATCGAAAAATTTTATTCTCGAAAAAAAAAAAAAATTTGTTGAGTTTTACAAGAATTCATTTGGCGGCGCCATTCAAACCGTAGATCCCCTAAATACGGAAAGTAATTTTTTATTAGGAATTGTAATTATTAATTACACATAAATAATTAAACCCATTTTTTTCTAAGCTATCTTTAACTTGAAATTAATTAATTTATCAGTTGAACTCAACAAAAATGTTCAAATTTTAATGATTAATTAATAAACTTCAACATGAAATAAAAATAATTCTGGCTCATAATAAAATAGACGCAGGAAAGATGAGATGAAAATAATAAAATAAAAAATAAGCTTAGATTAGTACCGACTGAGTGGTAGCTAAAGATAAAGTGATTACTTTCACCAGCCGACTACTCTCATTCAGATCTTTTCTTTTAATTTACCGAGTTCGAGTTCTTTTTTATAACTCATACTCACTTGTATGCTCACCTTTCTTTCAATGTTTCGCTGACGATAAAATTAAGCTTCTTTGACTCGTCCAAGAGTTAGAGCTTTACATTTATTTATTAATTTTTAGCTTTTATTTTTTTACAACTTTAAAAATTATTATTGTACTTAATTATTTTTCTTATTTACTTTTCATGCTCGCTACTGTATTTGTAAACTTGAGATTTAATTTGTTTTTATAAGCTCTAAAGTATCGTGAATTTACGAGTAAATGTCGAGTAATTGTAAAGAAAATTTTATTTTGTATTAAACTTTTAATGTTTTTTATTACAATAGTTTGAAAAGTTTACTTGGCATTTAAACTATTTTATGCTTAACAAATAATCACGATTGAGTTTAAGTAAGTTTTTATATTTTGAGTACAAAAAAAAATTATAACAATCAAAGATAAATATTTTTTATTTGTCTCAATATTCATTTTTCTTTTTTTTTAAATAAAAGACCTGAATATTAAAATTTTTTTTAAACTTATTCTCACTACTAGTGAAATCTCTGACATCAATTGTATAAACTCATGCATTTATACTTCCTTGAGGTACTTTTGAATATTTATAGATAAATATGACAGAATTGAGACCGCAATAAGGTCAAAATGTTATAAAACACTTTGAAAAATGGTTTATTGTAGTTTGTTAATTAAAAAAATGCTAAATTAGCATTTGGAGTATGCAATAAGCTACTAAAATAAAACAAAATTGTTTAATAAACGTCGTATACTTTGTACATGTACATTACTCGTATCTTTAAAAGACATAACCATGACAAAGGACCAAAATATGTAATTAATTTTCTCGCTCTTTCTTTCATCTTTCATCACAAAACCCTCCATCCATTTTTGAATCTTTTACTTGAAATTATTCATTGAATTTTCTCAATTTAAATTCAAATATTATTCTACTTTGGTTACCCATGTGATTAACTTTTATTTTTTATTCCTATTAATAAAAAAAAATTTAATGTACGTATATATGACGGTACCCCTTTCCCCCCCCCCCCCCCCACCACCCTTTCCTATATGAAATTTGTTCTGTTCAATGATGTTTTATTCAATTTCAACTTTAATGTTAATAAATGAAGAAGAAAAAATTGTAAAAGAAGAAGAAGAAGATGCTCACAAATAAAGAAAAGAATCATGAATATATTCAAGAGGTAGACAAAATTTCTGGAGGGTTGTTCGCGGTATACAACTCGAGTACTTTGAAATAGGCTGAAGGAAACAGGGGTTGAGAAATCTTTCTTATGGTAAACAATTTAGTGTAGATTCAACTGAGGCTGAATAAGGTTTCTCGGTCAAAGACGTATTGTTTTATTTTATTGAATAATATTTAAATTTATAAATTTACAGCATTCTTGCGAAATAAAATACTTTATATCTGTAAACGTTTTAAATGGAAGCTTTAATTCTATATTTTGTTTCTAATCCGATTTTACTTTATATATTGCAATAATGAGCGTATGCACTCTCGTATGAACTATATGTCCAATTTCAGTTTTATACAATGTTATATACATATATATACGTATATACATACTCATTTTTTTATAATAATAGTATTACATTTCCTACAGTCGTATACTTTATAGCTGAGTTAAACTTTAAAGCTTTTACTGCCCTCTCGTCTTTACATTGTCTCTTAACGATTCGGTATTAAATTTTTTTTATTATTTAAATTTTACATTTTCTCGTTTTTTATACTATGAATTAAATCTTTATTATTTTCTCTCAAACACTAACATTTTACCTATCTGATTTTTGTATTAATGATTAGTATTTATAGATTTTTAATATTAATATTTACTCCCTGATTGCGATTTCCTATTTCCCGTGTAAATAAAATGGGAATAAAAAAATTTTAAGTTTGAAATTTTCTACTTAGCTAATGACGGATTGTATAAATAAGTTCAGGACATATAAGAGTAGGATATTTAACGCTCTACAAAAAAGGTTTCTTATAATTTTTTGATAAATCAATCTATTCAAAAGTTATTTGAGCTTGAAGTCAATTGTATAGTAAATTTCGAGATCTTTTTACTTTTCCAGAGAAACTATTAGACTTATCACAAAATGTCATGATATACTTTTTGTAGACAATTTAATTCTCTACAAATTATCTCTGCACGGAAAAAAATAATCGGTAGCGGCTACCGATTGGCGATCGGTAGCCGCTACCGATTTTTTTTCGGTAGACGCTACCGATTATTTCGGTAGCTGTTACCGAAATAATCGGTAGCGTCTACCGAAAAATAATCGGTAGCTGGTACCGATTTTAATCGGTAGCTGCTACCGATTTTAATCGGTACCAGCTACCGATTATTTCGGTAGCGGGTACCGATTATTTCGGTTCTACTGAACAGTTTCAGAAAAATTCTTTTTTACATTTAATTACTATAAATCTGATATATTTGTGCATTTTTGACCCTGCGTATGACACCTGGGGCAATATGAACCAGCTGAATATTACGAAAAAATTATTTTTTTATATTTTTATCGTCAACTTAAAAATAAATCAATATATTTCCGCATTTTTGACCCTACGTATGCCACCTGGGGCAAAATGGACCAGCTGAAAATTACGACATCTATCGAGTGATAGTCGGAGCAGGCAGTACTAACGGAAGCAACTGCGTGCAAAATATTTAAATAGTAAAAAAATTTTTTTACCTGTAATTCGACACCTGTAATTGGAAAAATTTAATTCATTTTTAACGCCGCTCTTTTTACAATTTCTCCATGCGGTGTTAAAATGAAATAATACCGGTGTAAGAGGCTTAATTCGGCGGTGTTAAATCAATGTAAATGCAGAGCAATACCGGTGTAAAAATGGAGTAAACTGCGTCCGCACATAGTATTAACTTTGAAAATTTTATCAAATATAAAAAAGTTTACACACACACGTTGACACACACACATACACACACTTTCGGACCCACACACACATTCGCACACACTCGGACGCACATACACTGATACTAAAAAAATCGGTAACTACTACCGAAATAATCGGTAACTGCTACCGATTTTTTCGGTAGCGGTTACCGAAAATTAATCGGTAGACGCTACCGATTATTTCGGTAACAGTTACCGAAATAATCGGTAGCGTCTACCGAAAAAAAATCGGTAACTGCTACCGATTTTTTCGGTAGCGGTTACCGAAAATTAATCGGTAGCCGCTACCGATTATTTCGGTAGCTGTTACCGAAATAATCGGTAGCGTCTACCGAAAAATAATCGGTAGCGGCTACCGATCGCCAATCGGTAGACGCTACCGATTATTTTTTTCCGTGTGATAACAATTTTTCAAATTCTGTATTTTTTTCTAGTTATTTACTTTTTAATGTCAAGATTTGGAAATCGATCAGAATACTATTTCTTTAAAGAAATATATATATATATATATATTACGAAAATATGTTCCTGACGGGTATATTTTTTGTAATTCAGCCTTGATTGTTGAAAGTTATCCTTCACTTAAAAATCAATAAATAAATTAATAAATATGAGGAAATGAATTTAATATTTATTATTATTACGAGTGCGTCATGACATCTGTGTTTTTTTTTTCTTACAATATTTTTTTCTCGCATGCTAAATCGCCAGTTGCTCAATTTCAGAGAGGGAACATTTCTATGAACGGTATTCCTATATATATTTATATACCAATAAAATCACGTCAGAATGACGTATCTTGTGGCTTATAAAACTCGGATTTCTCACTGAACGTCTCATCACTTGTAGTGGACATCTTTGAAGATCGAACGTCAGTTCTACCATTGGACGTAACTCTAGGTAATTTTGACGTTTATTTAAAAAATTTAACGCGAAAAATAGAAATATTTATAAATTATAGATTTTGAACATTTAAATTTTAAATTTAACTAAAGCTTGAGTTCCGATGCCTCGACATTTAATTAATTTCAAATTAGGCACAATTCTTCTTTCAATCACTGAGTTATAATTATTGCTAATTATTTTTTTTAATATTTTATTTAAATGAACTTTTTTGATGGACACTCAAAAATTAGTTGACAAATTTCTATTAAAATAAATTTAACTCCGTGAAATATTTTTTAAATCCTTACGATTTGAAAAAATTAGAATAATCAATAAATAATGTATCAATTTAATAAAAATAAATTCTAGCTGAAAAAAATGTCTAAGACGTTGTTGGTATTTATTATCCTGGGATGTCTGATCGCAATCGTGACACCGGCGGTGTATGACTACGCGTGTTATGAACAAGGATGTAGCAAAATTGAAGGTCGAGTAAGTAATGCAATTATTCAATATCATAAAAATGTACAGTCATTAAAATAAAATAATTTATGAGAATAAATTTTTCAATTTTTTTTTTAATTATCTAATTGGTCACGATCATTAAAAACATTTATGTTCAATAAAGTTGTTTTATTGCGACATCAAATAAATCAATCAACTTAATAATGAAATAAATATTTTTAAAAGCAATTTAAGAATGATGTCTTTGAAAAAAAAATAAATTGCTAAATTAATGAATAATTTCTATTATTTACTGTTATTGTTTTTTTTTTCAGTGCTCTGAAGATAAAGATTGTTGTGAAGGATATAAATGTCACCCACAAAATTCATCCTGGCAAGTAGTCCAAAAAAATGGATGCTACCCAGAAAATCCTATTCCGTGTAGCAAAAGAACAGACTTAAATTAAAAAATCTTGTAACTCTTTGATAAGTAAGAGATCGATTGTATTTAGCAAAACGGTACTCATGAAAAAATTATTGTCTCACAAACTAAAAAATTTTTCAAGACAAAAATAAATTTTATTCAAATTCTTTACTACCAAAAAAAATTATAGTTTTAAAAACTACAATACTCCTTTTCCAACATTTTTATTGCAACAAAGATAGTGATCAACTATTCCTTGGTACAGATATTGGTAAAAAAAAAAAATTGCCGACATTTCAATGGTGTGACATGTGACTATAAAATTTTTGTGAAATTAAAATATAAAAAAACTGAATGGTAAAGTTTTATTTTTTTTTTTTTTTACTTAATCAAATATTTTGTTTTAGACAGCGCTCTTCGAGCTCGAAAATATTTTTGTACGCCTTTGTTTTCGAAAAATAACGTTTTTTACCATTTTTTCTACAACGATATCTCTCGAACGAATTCACCGATTGAGACGGTTGAGGTAACAATCGACGCGTTTTAGTGAGTTCTAGAGCTGATCAAATTTTAAAATTAATTTATCAAGACGTTTTTGAAAAATTTCAGAAAAACTAAAAAAAAAATTTTTGTAAATTTTTTCGTTAACGGTTTCTCTTGAACGAATGAACCGATTTTGATGGTTAGGGTGGCATTCGATGCGGCTTACAAAGTTTTAGAGCTGATTAGATTTTGGAATCAATCCATCGAGCGAATTAAAAGTTATTCAAAAAAAAACATTCTTGAAAAAATTTTATTTTTGAAATATCTCCGAACGTACCTTACCGATTGAGCTCAAATTTTCGGTGGTTATAGTATTTAACAAGCCGCGTCGAATGACACATCGACGATCGAATCGGTTCATCCGTTCAAAAGTTACAGAATATTTACATACGTACACTCGGACATCATCTTGAATTTAGTCAGAATAGCTTCCTAGAATCTCAAAACGCCGACATCTGTTGGAATTTTGATATTCGCAAATCGGGGTGAAAACAATAACTTCCCGAAATTTTTGAAAATCATCGATTTTCTTAGCGGGAAGTTAAAAATTTAGTTAATTAAATTGCTGAATTTAAATGACATTATGATTGAGTATTAAAAACGAAATGTATTATTTGAAATTGAAGATTAATTATGTGAAATAGGTCAATGGTTATTTTTGACGAATTCAATAGGGCTCTTATAGAAATTCACTAGAGATCCACTAGGATATTAAAATAAATAAAAATAAAAATAAAATAAAATAATATAATAAATGTAGATAAAATTTAAACAATGAAAAAGAGGTTTATCAATATAAATGCAACAATGAAAACAAAAAATAATATTTTTGTAAGCAATATAAGAGAATACTCGTCTGTAGAAACATTAAGCGTTCAATTTCGGGAAGTGCTTCAACCAGAGAATAACAAATGGGATAAAATGGTCAAGAGAAACAAAATATACACCCACATACACCCACACACACGAATACACACATCTATATACATTTACGTATATGTTCATAAAAATATTTTTCTATTTCCTCGAATTCTATTTTTGATTTCCATCGATATGACAATTAGATTTTAAATTGAAATTTAATAATTAATAATTTGAACCTATCAATCATATCAAAGATATCGAAATATAATATTAATTAAATTTATATCTCCACCACAATAATTTATATAAATTTAATTAATTATCTTCTGTACAGACATATTCAATCACTAATGAATTGTTAGAATTCATACAAATTTAATTATGATCCACAAATAAGTTTATTAATTTAATTAATAATTTAAATATCACTTTAGTATACTACAAAGCGTAATATGACTGATTAAAATAAAATAATTTTCTATTTTATTATTTATTATTTGTTATTATCTATTTTGCTGGTATACATTGTCGGTAAATAATCGTTGGAATAATATTGTATATAT
Source organism: Microplitis manilae (assembly GCA_030273425.1). Classification (NCBI taxonomy): domain Eukaryota; kingdom Metazoa; phylum Arthropoda; class Insecta; order Hymenoptera; family Braconidae; genus Microplitis; species Microplitis manilae. Next base: position 17,862,374 of record CP092730.1, on the reverse strand, counting down.
TTATGTACTCGTTTTATTTAATTAATTATCAATTATAAGTTATTTAATAATTTGCCCGCTCATGAAACAAATAATGCTAGTTCATGTACATTTATTTTTGTTTAATTTTTTTTTAAATTTCTTTTTTACATTAATGATCATTGTGCCTAAAAGCAAAAAGGCTTATGTATATTTATAGGCCTTTTTGGTTTTAATTTTTTTTATTATCAAAATATTCATTTCAAATCATTTCTAAGCGATTGAGCAAAAAAAAACAACTTATATGCCTTTTTGGCTTTATGGTAGATCTACATACAGCGTATGCCTTTTTGGCATTAGGGACGCGATATATTATTTTCATATCACTCTTACATGCTATAAAGAACACATTACTATAAAGACGAAATACTAATAAATAAGCCTGATACTTTCATTAAGTTGTCCGACACGTATTATTATAAAAAAATGTTCACCAAAAAAAATTTATCATGGACGTTAGTCTGTAGTTAAAAAAAGTCTGTGGCACAGATATCTTCAGAAGGACTTGACAAAATGACTTTATTTTTTTTCGCTGTCTTCAGAAGTATGCAAAGAAGGTTCGAGGAAAAAAAATTATAGCAATTGCACGGAAAGAAAATTCTACCAAAATTTACGATGTTAACATCGTAATCGTGGACTAGACTTTCATTGGCGTCAATTTTTAAATGTTTTATTTCAAAATTTACTATAGTCTTTGTTAAAATTACGATGTTAAATAATAAAGAATACAACTTACATTGTAGTTTTAACAAAGACTATAGTAAATTTTGAAATAAGATATTTAAAATTTGACGCCAATGAAAGTCTAGTCCACGATTACGATGTTAACATCGTAAATTTTGGTAGAATTTTCTTTCCGTGTGTTCCCATAATATTTTTTTTCCCATGTTCTTTTTGAAAATCACTTCTATAGTCCTTCTCATTTTTTTTTTTTATAATGAATCATTTCTGTTAAAATCGACATTTTTACAAGTGAACTAACGCACACTGCAGCTATTTATTTATTTTTTTTTTTTTGTTTCTATTTGAGAAATATTTGAAAAAAGTTTTTGAGTTAATAATATGTTTATTTAGCGTTCTCAGTGTCATGCATAAAAAATAGTTCTTTATACTAGTGGATTTAGTGTATAACTCTGAAGCAAATTATACTGTATAAAACGAGTTTTCATAGAGAGATGTGCTCATCTTAAAGTACCCACAACCCCTATTTTCTCAGTGTCGCGCTCGTTTTCTCCTACAAAACTCCGCCTGTGGCGTCAACTTGCACAAGATTAAAACTTATAAGACCTACCGTGGTCATTAAAAGTTTTTAGCTAGAGAGTGAGGTGTCTTAACACATATAAATGGATCCTTGTGAAGCATCTTAATAACAAGTCATTTAATATAGCTCTTTATTTACTCATATTAAAGTATATTAAATACACAAATATATAGAGACGTTATAAAAAATTATTGACTAGAGCAAGATATGATCAGAAAATTAACTGATTTCTTCTTTCTGGAGAGTAAAAGACTATCGTCGTTCTCAGTAGAAAATCCTCTAATTTCACATCAATTAGAAAATTACTTTCTTAACTCCAACAAAAAATGTTAAAGGGAACCGCTACTTTCAAAAATGGATATAAAAAGTATTTTCGTCATGCACTTTAGTAAAAGAAATATTTGCATATTATGCATATTTAAAATATTTTTTTTAAAGTTGAAACTATGAATTTTTTACTGGTTTTTTAGATCTGCATAATTTACAAATATGGAGTCAGGCGGTTTTCTACTGAGAGTGACGATATATAAGAGCAAAAATTACTTGTCATTGGTAGCATCTAAGTAATAATTGTCTTTTTAAATTAAAAGAGATCTAATTGTAATTATTATCAAGTTTTTTTTTCGTGTAAAAAACACAAAGTAAATTATTGTGAGTAAAATTTTTTTAATATTATTTTTAAGAGAATGAAGATTATCTAATACCCGGGAAAATCAGACTAGTAATTTTAGTAGAAAATTTTTTAATCTCAAACCATTTCAAATTCTTTTTTTTCATTTTTACCCCTAGTAGTTTTTTTTCTTTACGAGCATACAAATATGAAATTATTTAACGATTGAGAAGCAAAAAAGGTTTTAAATTTTTTACATCAAATTTCTGAGTAAACACAAATAGGTAGATGGTAAAAATGAATTTCAAAAAATAAAAGAATTTATTGGGGATATAGTTAGAATTGAAGTACCCTTCAATGTGTAAAGTAAAATATTTTTCCTGTGAATCGTAGAAATTTGTATTGCGGTTCCCATTGGCAATTTACAACTGACGGTATAAAAGAGTTTTGCTATGTATGAGAAATCTGTTAGTGACACAACGTTCTATCGTTTTTACTCAATGAGGAAATGGTCACTCGTATTTATACTTTCTATAAAACTTAATATAAGAAAAAAAACATAAGTACGTATAAAACTTATCCACTCATAAAGTGGGTAAAAAAATATTTCGATTTATTATTGATCATATATTCAGTATCAAAAGTTAAAGCAATTCAAAAATTAAGATTTATAATGAATGATTCAAATTTTTGACAATTATGAAAATCTTAATTTTGAAGTTACGGCTTTCTTTTTAGTCCTATGAAAAAATTATAAGAGACATTTTTTTTATAGAATTCAATTTTGAACAACTTTTGTTGGAAAAATTTTTTTATATGACCAATATTTTTACCGCAATTCAAAAATTAAGATTCATAATGAATGATCCAAATTTTTGACAATTATGAAAATCTTAATTTTGAAATTACGGCTTTCGTATTAGTCCTATAGAAAAATTATAAGAGACATTTTTTTTAGAAAATTAAATTTCGAACAACTTTCATTTAAAAAAATTTTTTATACGACCAATATTTCTGCCGTAGTATCAAAACTTTGACAGAATTAATTATTAATTGTTATTTTTAAATCAAATCACAATTCCTGGCTCTATTTATGAGGTAAAAGACCTAGTTCCTGACCAGGAAACTAATACCCGATCACTCCATGTATTTATATATCTATATTTAATCAAATTTAGTAAATATAGATATACAAATGCATAAGTGATCGGTTACTAGTTCCCAGATCGGGTATTGGATCTCTCACGGAAAAAAGAGCAGTTGAAAAATTACAGTTTCGTATAGTATTAATTAGTACTATAGCGCTCCGAGTCTGAAACTGTAGAAATTACATTTTTTATCAGTAAATTCGACAGAAATAACAAATATTACAGTTTCAAACTCGATATTGTCGATTTAAACTGTAAAATTTGCTGCTTAAAATTGTATTAATTTTATTGCTACAACAAATTTCTAAAATTACAGTTTGAACTTTAATGTTTACAGATTTTTACCCGGAAAGCCTGATTTACAGTAGAAACTGTAATTTTTCAACTGCTCTTTTTTGCGTGCTGACATTAACTTTAAAATTAGTGTTTGAAATTATAACCCGGAACCAGGGTGTCAATATAGAGAATTTTAATTAACATTCCAAACAATAAATTTTATAATACATGTCATAAATTTTTCATGTCTAAGTTGCGATTTTTAAAGTTTAAATATTAATTTTTCCTGCATAGACAATAAATTTCAATATATTTTTTCTATAATTATTTACTTTTTAATTATAAATGAAAAAATGACTATTTAGAATGATAGTATTTACTGATAACTTTATCATTATATTAATTGTCACTTGTCAATTTTTATAGTTCATTTATTTTCATGTATGAATTGACTAGATTTTTTCATAAAAATTAATTTCATCAGCCGGCAGTATTTTAAATTATAAATTCTAAGTAATTTGTTGTCAAAGTTGACTTGTATTGAATTTGATAAAATAAAAAAAATTTTTTTTATCCAACTTAATTTGTAAATTTCAATTAAAACTCCAATTAGAACCTACTTGATACTGTGTTAAATTTTAATTTAACCGTAACTAAATAATAATGAAAATAAACTAAAAGCAAACAGTAAACAAAAACAAATTACTTTTCATCTTTAAACAGACAATTAAAAAAACCATTTGTCAACACAAACATCCGTCAAAGGGTAAAATAATTACAAGATAATTAGCAGAGTAACATAAATAAAATCCATTTTTATCCGGTACTACAAAAATAAAGTAATATTTTTAATTTAAAAACACGTATCGCTGAATAGTAAATAAACATTTAATTTCGCCGGGATTAACACATACGTGAGTTAGCAAGCTTGTGGCTCTATTATTACACTTACATTCAATTACGCTAAATCGGGTGGCAAAGTAAAAGGCAGCAGCAAAGTGCGACTCTTGGCCTATTCGCGCAGAATTTAATTCTTAGCCATTAACACGACTCGAGTATAAACCTGTTTATATGCTGTTTAGTAACATATGCTTACTTCGTATATGTAACAGCTTGAAAATTAAAATCATCCCCTCGAAATTATAAATTACGACCTTTAATCTAATACTTGTTAATAAAAGACTCATTTTTAAAATATAAATTGTTACTTTACTCTTTTTATTTAAAAATTACAAACTCATTACGTTGTTTTATTTATCAATAATTAGAAGATTCGAAGGAGGGGAGAGGGAGCTTCGAAAATCTGTGGAAGGGACGTATTCTAAGGGTCGATGATCATATTTATTACTTTATTTAATAAATTTCAAAGCTCTCCTCAATACTCAACGTGTAATTTTACTAAAAAAAAAATTATAATCAAAGAAATTGAAGTAAAAAAAAAAATTATTAAAAATAAATCCTATTTTAAAATAGAAATTTTATTTTTTCTAAAAATTAGAGTTTACGTAAATTTTCTAGGCCTACTATTTAATCCAAGATACTTTAATTTGCTTGAAAATTTCTAATAAACTTCAAATAATTATATGAGTGTTAATGTAGCAGACGTCAGAAAAATTTTAAACTATAAATAAATATAGTAAATAATTAAAAAAATAATATTTATCAAAAATGCACTTATCAATTTCGAAATTTTTCAAATGTGCATTTTTTTTAAATTTAATTTTCTTATTTATTTGCTCTATTTATTATCAATTTGTAATTTATCTGATGTCTGCTACATTGATACTCATAATAATTACGGAATTCTGGAAAAAAAATTTGTGATTTGTACAAAATTTTTTACAAGTCCCGTTTTGCCCCGGCGTCTACAGCACCCCAGCTCTCGCTACATCAGTTGTTTTGTATAAACAGTTAACTATTAAAATAATTCGAAAGTTATTAAATAAAATAATATCGCGTAATATTAAAGTTTAAGTGTGAAAGCGGGAGCAAGTGAAAAAATGTAAATAGATGCAGATATAACCCGTTGAATATTCGTTTAATTTGTTTGAAACTTTGGTTAAGTGTTTAATTAGTTAACTTCACATATACTGGGCGGTGGGTAGCACAGGTACGCAAACACTTAGTAGGTAAATTACAGGGCAAGCTATTCCATAACTTAGCAGCATCCCAAGGGAGTAAGTACTGCTGGTTTAATGTATAGTAATATTCCGGTAAAACAACATATAACAGAAGCCACCTAATAATACAATGAGGAGAGCAGAAGAGAGCGGGAGGATTATAAGGAAGCGAAGGAGTGTCTAGACAAACCCTCATTTCTTACTTGCGTTCTTTCTCTTTCTTGCTTTTCTTCTTACCCTCCCCCGTGGCATTATTAATCGTTATGAAACACTCTTATTCCGAAGAGACTGAGTAAACGCTGTAGTCGTAGAGTCTCATGATTCTTTAACGACTTAACAACTTATTTAATAAATTACTTATACTTTTATTTTATATTTACAATTATTTTTTTTTTTATTACAATCTGGATGTAATATTAATAAACTGTTAATCTGGAATAAAGGGATTTATTTTTTGAAGTATTATTAAAATTTAATGAGCATATTACCGTACAATTTTTCGGGGTTATTTTTCTTTTTAAGATAACTAAGGATATTTCGTTGAGAACATTAATAACGTTGAGGCAAAATAACTTTGAGGTTTTTGAATAATTAAGAAATTATTTGTGAATTTTTATTACACGATATTACACGTAATTCGTTATCTTCAAATTCAAGAGAAACACGGAATTGTTTTATAGACTTTCTTGGGTCATATTATCGAGTCAGGGTATGATGACGATTTTTTATGTATAGAAGCAGTAGAATAGACGTTTAGAATGTAAAGGAAAGAAGTTTCACGGAAAAAAAACCTGAAAACCAGTTAACTATCGGCCCTGAGACTTCCGATATTTATAATCTATTATTTAATTGATTTTGCTTTTCATTTTATTACAGTATTTTTCTGATTATAGTCAGCAAGAACTAAATGCAAATTTATTTTTATAAAAAATCGAGAGCTATTATTTTACTTGACATCAGTGGTATATTTAAAAATACCTCCACCGATTATTTGTTTCTAGTTCGAACTAGTAACTGACTCGATTACTAAACACTTCTTGTTATTTTATTATCGATTATTAAATAATATATTTTGTTTTATCTCGTTTATTATTAAAATGATATCGACATCCTCTATTTTTAATGATACTAAAGTTAGCCGACTCCAATAATTTATTAAATTTATTCAAAACTATAAATTATACAAAAAAAAATATTTAAAAAATGCACTAGTAGTTTTTTGAATTTTCTACAGGTGCATATTTAAAATTTTTTTTTTGTAATTTATTTGCTGAAAAAAAAAAAAAACTCGAAAATTATGAGTTGCCTTTTAACTTCAGGATCATTATTTTATGATCCGGAAATCAACAGAAAACTGAGAATTTTTTGACTTTTTTTTTCAACAAAACAATTAACAAAAAAAAAAAAAAAATAAAAATATGCACATGTAGAAAATTAATAAAACTACAAGTGCAATTTTTTTTTGTATAATTTATAGTTTTGAAAAGTCATTAAAAAACTATTAGACGTCGGCTAACTTCAGCATCACATTATTTTAGACGTAAATTCCGTATCTTTAATGTAATGTAAGTTTTTATTGAATAAAATGAATTATAATCACTTTATTACTGATTAAATTGGAAGATTTGAAATAATTAAAAAATTCATATGCTTGATGAGATATTTACTCATATATACTGTATATATATTGATAAAAACAATCAATATATAATTTTTTCAATAGAAAATTAAAAGCCCTTTCAAACAAATACCAACATGACCTACTTATTTTTATCAGTACTTAAGATATACATATATATTTATTTGTATAAAGTAAAATATATACATATCATTTGTAATATTAAAAATTAGCAAAGCTTGTGGGTACTCGTTTGAAAGGGCATAAAATTTTCTATTAATTTACGTATGCAAAAGTAATTATTTTAAAAGTTTTAATTAAAATATATTTGTCATTAATTTCCAAAATAATAAAAATTATTATTATGGATAAATTATCTATGGGTAAAAAATAATAAAGTGATTATGATATGATGTTACTTACATTAATTTTAATAATAAATTATTTTGTCAATTGTCAGTAAGTTCATAAATATTTTTTGCAGATTTTTCTATGTAATTTTCCATTGATTTTTAATATCAATGCTTGTAAATAAATTATATTCACTACGAATATTTGTAATTTAATTAATTACTTTCAAGTGAGAGACATAAATAAATGTGTCAGCTTCTCAGGTTTGTTTACTCATACGCCATTTTAAGAGTCCCCACCTCCTTGTTAAAACAAGCGGGAAAATTTGAAATTCAATTTTTCAATTAAATTTTATGAATATTTTTATATCAAATAAAAATAAAATAATTATTATAATAAAGTAAATTACCCAATGAATTTTCATATTAAAAAAATAAAAATTGAAAAAAAAAAATAATACAATTTAAAAATTTTTTGAATTTACTCACTCTTCCCGCCATTTTCATTCTCTGCTGCGAGTGCTCGTACATCACCAACACACAAATTAATAAACTGAACATAAAAACTCACTAAAAAAAATAAATTAATACAACTCACTAATCACTAAACAACAACAAGCACTTGAGAGTATTATTTTTTATAAAACTATCACGTTTAAATATTTTTATTTCTATATTAAAAATTCCGACAACCAAGATGGCGTAAAATGACGCGAGAACTAAGCCCGCACTGAATTTAATTTATTTCAACACTAGCATCACTCACACACATAATTTAATATTTAAAACTATTCTTAGTTTAAAAATTAATTATTTAAATGTAAAAATATTTTTATAATTAGCTGGCACAATAATTAAATTAATTATTTTACATGACGATCACAATAAGAGCCTCGGTTACGCGGGAGCTTGACTGACTTTGAGAAGCTTCTGGCGCAAGCGCAACGCAATTCTGCCTCTACTGCGCAGGTCGTTCCAAGCGTCCCCCCAACTGCGCAGGTCATTGCAAGCGTCCTACTTCCCCAACTGCGCAGATCGTTCTAAGCGTCCCCCCGACTGCGCAAGTGTTTTGTGTCCGACTGCATATCGACGCCATTGTAGTTACTGAACTTGGGACTTGTTGAGCTCGTGATTAAATAATTAAATCTGATGTTTTTACGTGTAAATAAATTAAAATTTTTGTCGCGATATATTCTCTAGTACTCGACGAACATTTTGAGATAATAATTCTATCGGACATTGAAAAATAAATTCAAAAATTACATTCAACTAAACTGTGCCTCTAGTACATTGTCGCGCACCCAGTGTTCGTTGTCGTTCGGTAAAAAAATTTAAAATTCATACAAACAATTTTTATTATCATAATTTATGTATCAAAGTGCTAATTAATAATAAATTAATAATAAATTTTTTTTTTTGTTAGTGATGAGTGTTTAAATAATTTTTTTTTTATCTTTTAATGGCGCCATTTTCAAAAAATTTATTAGTGATTTTTTTTTTTTCGTTAGTGATGAGTATAAATCATGTTTTTAAATCTTTAAATGGCGCCATTTTCAAAAAATTACTTCATGTAATTTATTATTTTTTTTTTTTTTTGGAAGTGATGAGTATAAATAATTTTTTTAAATTTTTAAATGGCGCCATTTTCAAAAAATTTCTTCATGTAATTTATTATTTTTTTTTTTTTTTTGGAAGTGATGAGTATAAATAATTTTTTTGAATCTTTTGATGGCGCCATTTTTAAAAAATTTATAAATGTAATTTTTTTTTAAATTATAAATGGTGTTTAATAAGTGAATAATGTTCGATGAGTGAGTAGTGTTTCATAGGTAATGTCAGTGGTCAGTTTGTGTAGTGGTTTAAATCAGTGTACTTTCTTGTGAATCAATATTCCATTGTTTGAATTTCATTTTTGGGTTGAGCTCCGAGCGGTCAATCACAGAGCAGCTAAATGTAAGTCTTTATTTTTTTATTACAATAATTTATCATTTATTTTTTATACTCGCAAAATGACTGATTATTTAAAACTATTAATTCGATTTATTGGTAATATTATATATTTGTTTAAAATTAAAATTTAAAAAAATTTTGAATCCGTGCATTTTCGGTCGATTGAACAAAACCCGAAAAAGAAAAAATATTTGCTTTGTCCTCTAAGGGTCTAAATTAGTAAAAAAAAAAAAATAATAATAATATAAATATTCAAAATGAGATTAGTCAGAAAATAAATTTTGCTTAATATTATTTTTTTATCAGAAAAATGAATTATGCAAAAAAAATTGACTTTCTATTATTAATTCTTGAATTAAACAATGAAAAAAAATTCAAAATTTAAAAGAATTTAAATTCCCTTATATATCATCCGATGTATAGCGGTTTCTATGCAGGCAATCGTAATCCCAACTGATGAATAAAAGAGCGTATGCAATTGAGGTGCAAATTTTAACGGAACATAACGCTAGTCGATTGTCGAAACCGATGAAAGCTGTCATTTATATAACAATTGATTTAATCAATAACCCTATTCAATATATAATTATTCAAATTAAATGTTCAAAATTAATTAGCTCCCTTAAAAAGAAATTTCAAACAGACTATTTTTCGTTACATTAAAAATCTTTTATCTCCAATTCGTTTATACATGACCTGGTTATTAAAACTTTCATCAATCGTAATGATAACGAGCTTACAAATAAAGATCAAGCAAATAAAAAAAATATATACAAATTCACAGACTGCGCTGGTGGTTTAATATAAGTTTTAATTGGCTAGTACTAATTTTACTATGAAATATTATCTGTGACAGATAATTGTACTAGAGTAGGAGTAGTAGTAGTTTCATATACATAAAACATGTGGATTGATGAGAAAACCATTGAATTGTCGAAGAGAGTTTGTCGAGAGTACTCTCACTAACACAACAGCACAATAGTTTAATACTTGCCACCAAGAGCCCGTGTTAAATCGGTTCGCTAGCATGTACAATAGTCGATTCGTTTTGATTTTGTCCCGCGGCTGCTCGTGATCCATCCCAGTTGCCAATTACAAAGTCCAATCCATCCAACTTTTTTTTGTTAATCCTTTTTTTTTGTTTGTTGAAATTCTGTATTTAATTGGACACTCGGCTAGAAATGATACTGTACAATACTGGTAACTGTTACATTCATGAAAAAATTTAAACAATAAAATTTAACACAATATCAGGCCGTTCATAATATAAGTTCGCACTTGGGGGAGGGGGGGGCAGTTCATTAAATAATTTAAAAAATTTTTCTATCGGTTTTTTTTAATTTTATTTTTTTGTTACCACGAAAGTCATCCGTTCCATATTCAGAAATATATATGTCCATTTCTACGTATATACTCCCGTCATAATTTTTCTGTTTTTAGATGTAGGGAAGAGGATCTATCATTTTTGATACATTGATAGGGGGTTACAGAAAATGTGACGAAGGGGGGGGGGGGAGAAGGTAAAATTTTTCGTGAGGTATTTTAAGAACGGGCCCTAGTTAACATTAAACGTATGACCATTTTGATAACATTGTATGGAAAATAGGAAAAATTTAAAAAACAATAATTGGTTGGAGGTATAATATTCGTGTTGGAAAAAATTCTCGATGGTATTGGAAGTTTTTTTAGGATAAAGCCAACAATGAATATTTTTTATTCTTTTTAAAGCTAATAAGTGTGAGCAGATTTTTTCAACCGTACAACGTTTTTTAACTTTTGTAATGCTTATTTGAATGCTTTATGTTAATAATAGGTCAACTATTAAAAGTAACATTCGTTTACTTATTTGTTAGAGTTTGGATAAAATATTAAAAAGTTATTTTTAATATTACTAAAGAAAAAATACGGTTTTAATAAATTACTTTTTTGTAATTTATATATTTCATGGGTCAGTTATTATTGTAAGAGAATTTTTTTTTATTTTTGGCAGGAAAGTCATATTAAAAATTAACTTTTCGTTGATATTTCTGATTTTCGGTCTTACTCGGATTCAATCAACAAAAAAATACGAATTTTCTTTGCTTCCCAGTCAATGTGACAGCTTTTTCTTAATCGCATAAAATATTCTGTAGTAGGAATTTTTTTTTAGATAGAAACAAATTTTGAAATTTTCAGTAGGTATCAAAAAAATGAAAAATTTTTTTTGCCAATGTCCTGTAGCCGGGACTAAAAAAAAAAATAATATCTGCTCTACAGATAAAATCGAAGTATCATTTCTCAGATACTTGGACATTATTTATTTCAACTCACTTGATTTGTAAAGTATTTAGAAATAATTGAATTGAGTAGAGGGCGTAACTTCAGTAGCAATAACTCTCTTGTAAAACTATAGCACGGAAAGACAAAGTATTAAGGAAAATTTTTATTTAACGTTTCAATAAACGATTAACTTGGAAGTAATTCGAGTGAGTGCGTCCAGTCGACGACGACGACGACGATCTGGGGCGTCCCATAAATTTAAAGAAGAAGAACTAAACCAAAAGCACCAGCCAGGAAAGAATTCACCGTGCGATACGGAAATCGAGTACTCGAGCCGGAACTTAACACGCCAACCGGCTTCCACGTTGCGTTACCATAACAATAAATTCAACTGAGGAAACCCAACGACCAAGCGCGCAACCGTCATGATATATGCTATTTTTACAGATTACTTTATTTAAACCTCCATACACTTTATTCGTTAACTAAATTTGTCTATTAATATTTATACACTAGAAAAAATTTGCGGAGTGAACGCGAAGTGGATGACTATTTGTTTATTCACTCCCCTGCGAAGTGAGATTAACTCCGAAGGAGAGTTTCGGAAAATATTAATAATAAAAAAAATTATTAACACATAGTGAGCTTAGGTCTTTGATATTTTGACATTTATATTGAGTACGGAAATAATCACGAGCTCCCTGTCCATATATTCACGCGAAATTATTTTTAAAAATTATAAGCAGCTGATAATAAAACTTTAATAAATATAATTCCACTAAGTCCCAAACTGTCGTATGACTTACATCAACCATACCACGAGATAACATTTCATATTGTACCGAAATATTAAATATTCCCATAAAAACTATGTCACTATAGCTATTCAATAATTTAATATTTTCACTATGTATTATATATATGAAATTATAATTTAGTGAGTTCCTAAAACATTTTATAAATTAAAAACGTAACATTTTAAGTTTAATTATTAATATCTGAATGAATTAATTATTGGAATAATTATGTTCCTAATTAGCAGCTGTTTCTATTAAATATAAATTTATTTAAGTATTAAAACTCCGGACCGGAGTGAATGCGGGTTGAAATAAAATCCGCAACTCCGAAATCACTTCGCGCATAAAAAAATCCTCATTCACTCCACATGCGAAATGATTTTTTTTTAACTCTGGAACTCCGTCTAAATAAAATTCGTATTTACTCCCGATTTTTTACAGTGTATATATACATACATATATACATAGCAAAAATTTTTGAATGGACATTAAATCTATGTATGCATGTTAGCAGTATTATAATAAATTACACGTCAGAAACACATGTGGGCGAATATGTGTAGGTACCAAAACTTGGAAACAGTCTATAAAGTTTTAAGGCAACACATTTTCTCGTATGGTTATGATGTGGTATACTAGATATTACACTTATGTTTATATTTATAAAAATAATGATTTTTAAAATGTAAAAAAACAAGTGTAATGTTAAATCAATGTCAAGATATAGTTGAGATAAAGAGGTTACTGTTCCGGTGGATTGAATCACGTATAACCTAAGGCCAAACTAGAAGTCAGTATATATAAAACTGCGAGTTGAGTGTTCATGAAGAGTCTTGTTCTGCGGTAATTGAATGTCATGTTTGATGTCGGTTATCTAGAGTCTGCAACAGATTGAAATGTACTTAAATATAACATGGTGTGAGAAATGAAGTGCGTAGATGAGATAAAAGCCCAGTATTAATGTTCAAAAACTATCTTATATTTATAAATCAGCAATAGTTCTTCGTTGGATTTTCTTGGTGTGTTCTTGTACTAAAAGTGAGACTCATTTTGAAATTATTATTAACTTTAAAGTTCAATTTTTTCCGTGCATCCTCAAAGTATTTAAAAGCAACCCTGAACACAGGCATCTAAACAAATATATATATATATGATATATAAATTAAGGTTTCTGTTTAAAACTCAGCAGCTCCTTTATTCTATGAGAAATATCGGTAACGGCCATGGTACTGAGGTTTGTGCGTCGCGCGAAGCCACAATCCCCGCACATGTATCAAGCTGTCCGCGACCCGGTCTCTAATTTGCATTTCAACGCTTGCCTCTCGTCCATTATTACTAGCGGAACAGCTTGGTTGAATTTCACAGACGCATCGCGAAGCACAACTCACCCTCTTGCCTCCCTCTTTCATACCCTACACCCTACACCCTGCACCCTAGACTCTCTACTCTTCAGTCTCCACTCCCCCGCTACTCACTCAACCCCACTATATTACTGTATACACTCCGGTACTCTATAGTACTCGAGCTTGCTCACCTCTTGTGTGTCTCGTCCCGCTACTGCTTCCACTTTCCAGTTTCCCAGCACGTCCCACCGCATCCCAGTGACCCAACACCCCAATCCCTAAACCCCTACATGTATCTCAACATGTTAGCGTGTCATACTCCACTTACTCGAGACTGCTTTTACTACCACGACTACTATTTTTATTTTATTTTATTTTATTATTTATTTTTTAATGCTCAAAACTTAACTTCGTCTGCTATTATTTTTTTAATTCCACTGAAAAAATTTCATTTGCTTGGCAAATATAAATTATCACATGTCAACAGATTTTAAACTGTTTTTTTTTTTTTACGAATTAAACAAAAAAATTTTTATTACTCTAATTGAGTAGGGGAAGAAAATCGGGGCAAGATGAGCTTTAAAATTATTAGTTTTATCCAAAATTAGTACATGGCGACAAGACAGACATTATTTTTTTAAAATACGTCATGATTATTCTTATCACAGAAGAAAAAAAAAAAATTGATCTTAATCTTAAAAAGAAATTTCCAAAGTTTAATTTTTTTGAGAGTCATTTTGTTCGTCGACTAAAATAAAGTAAAATTGATTTTAAATTTTACGATGGCCTATTTTAGCCAATATTTTGAATTTATTTTTATAGCAGTCATATTTTCAAATATTTATCAATGGGCCAAAAAAAGTAAAATTACTGGAAGAAAAATAAAAAAAAAGACAATTTTCTTCAAAAGGTAATTTTTCCTTTACCTAGAAAAATCCTAGAGAAAACTTTGAGAAATTGTTTTCCTTTACTTTCATGTGTTCCAATTATTATAGAAGACTTCGTTGAAAATCCTAGAGAAATCCTAAAGAAATCCTAGAGACACCTCATCTAGCCTCACTGAGTAAAAAAAGGATTTTGAGCCTCAAATGATAGTCAAAAAGCCTCAATGAGCCTCAAATGAACCTAGTCTCGATTATGTAATTCAAATTCGATTAGTATCAATTGAGGCTTTTTGAGGCTGGATTGAGGCTTACTTGGGTTCAATGAGGCTATATATTATGACCTGGGTATTTATTATTTCTGGAATTTTATATTTTCAAAAACTCTAGCTTAATAATTAATTTTTGCACAAAGTATCAAAAAAGTCTGACGGAACCCAGCTTTTTTATTTTTAGGCGAGAGTAGAGCATACCTCTGCCCTGTCATGGCAAAACGACGTATCTCGAGATACGCTGTTTTGTCGTAACAAAGCTAAAACGGTTTATTAAGTGTCACTTAATAATAGGATATCATCGAAATTTTATTAATTTTATTAATTATGCCAATAATATTAATCAAATGTGCGAATAAAAGAAATGAAAAAAAACGTATCTGTTTTGCATTGGAAATTAAAAAAAAAAGAAAATAGAGATGAAATTTTTTTAAGCCCTCAGAGATACGACATTTTTCAGGCCTAACACAAAAATTAAAAATTGTTACGACAAAACGCCGTAACTCGAAAATTTTTTACAATCGATTCTTCGAGTTACAGCGTTTTGTCATAACAATTTCATCTATTTATCAAAATAAGCATTAGTTTGCTATGATACAAAAAACGTATCTCGAGTTACAACGTTTTGTCATAACAGAAATTAATTTTTCTGTCAAATTGGACTCAAATTCTGTTAAAACTTTAAACGCAATTTTCTCGAAACTATAATTTTTCAGATACGTCGTTTTGCCATGACAGGGCAGACCTACGCTCACGCTTAAGGCATGCAAAATAAGAAACCAAAATGTGTACAAACAAATTAAATTACTTTGTATGCTTTCAAACAATTAGCTTTGTTGTCCTTTGCGTAGTTAGACAGAATGACATTGAATCAACTTACAAGAGGCTTTCAAAAGCTTTTAGTATCAACATGTATATATATATATATATATATATATATATATATATATATATATATATCTAATTGCACAACTTGAAACAACTCGCTGTGGTTTTGTAGCAATAACTTAGTAGCAGATACTTTAATCAGATGAACAATAATTTTAAAAAAATATCCCCCGGAATAATTATTTATGAGCTGAAATTAATTACTGGCGTTTATGATCAATAAAATAATTAAGTTACGGTTATAATGATAATAGATATGATTTGCTAATGAGTATAATTAAGTAAACTGTATGGAGAAGAAATAAGGCATCAATCATCGTTGACAAAGTGACTTGGCTTGTTGTAAATTAATAGCCCACCTGTGGATGTATGATAGAAGCTGTTAACAAGGCGTTTTCATCGAGGTGTCAGTCCCGATCAGGACCTAAGAGGATTAATTCGCAGACTGAACTAAAGCTAAAGAGCAACGGTCCATGAAAGTCTTGTCCCTGGAAGATCCTATTTACAACTTGTCTCTAAGACCTATAAACTTGCACTCAATACCTTATGATGCTCTGATGGCACTCTGAATCCTCCGTAATGTTCGAATGTCATCTGTCTTGCGGCATGACGACTAATATTGGATCAGGGTCTTCATTTTCAAGTTTCAAAGAGGCAATAAGCTGAAAGGTTCATTGATGCCTTTATTAATCAAATGTATGAATGAAAATATGACCAGTATTTTAATTGCAATCACGGAGTGAATGCGAAGCGAATGACTGTATTCGTTTTATGTCCATGGAGTGAAATTTATTCCGAGGAGGGGTTAGTTTTAATATTAAAACTACGAATCGGAGTGAATGCTGATTTAAACAAAATCTAGATCACCCCGAAATCACTCAGTTAAAAAGCAAATTCCCTGTTTACTACGTATACAGAGTGATTGTTTTTGAAAATTCCGGAACTTCGAGTGACGAGTGGATTCGAATTTACATCAAATTCGCAATTTCTACGAATTCACTTCCAATTTTTACAGTGTATAAAAATTTATCGCAAATTTATGTTCATATTTTTAGTTGATCGTCAGGTGATTCTATTATCAGCTGCTCAATAAAATTTTATTTAAAAAAGTGATAACAATTAAATAACCTGCGGTTTTTATAATTTTTAAACATTATAAAAATCTCGTCTACTTTTGAAAATTATTTTACTTAACTCATATTAGAGTTCATTTACTTAAATATCAATCACTATTCTTTGAGATTGATGAATTTAAAAAATACAAAATAGGTGTTACGTCAATAACACTGACAGAAAAATTTTAGCAACTCTTTATTTTCTTATTCGAGTCCGAACTGACTTATAACTCAAAAATGAAATAATAAAACTTAAGAAAGTTTCTGTAGATTCATCATAGAGTTGAATGAATGCAGATATAAAATAAAAATACCACTAGGTTTTTGGTTATATTGTAGAGATCATTATCAATGTGTATTACCACTCTCACGTGAGCTGCAATGTTTATTCGCCGGTTGAAAAACTTATGAAATAGAAAATAAATGTATGAAAAAAAAAAATGCATGAAACCAAAAAGTATAGAAGCAGATGAGACCAGGGAAACATCGTAATGTCTATTCGGTAGTTTCTATTCATCAGTAAGCAATAGAAGGATGATAATTATCACGTAGTATTCGAGAGTACACCGAGAGTTGCTTGTCGAGTGTACAATCGAGAAGTGAAGGTACAAAACGAGAATATGCTCTGTTAAATAATAATAATAATAAAACGAAGAGTGAAAAGATGGTTACGTTAAGATACGAAAATTATTTAAAAGTAAAAGGCTAAAATATAGTAACGAGTTCACTAAAATGAAACACGCTCTGATAGTTCCATTGCAGTTTAAAAAAAAAAAAAAATATTATCGTTGCAGTTTTCTTTACCATTTTCATATATTATTATTTTTTATTTTACTTTCACAAAAGTCACCTTAATATTACTTGTCATTGTCATGTGTGTAGTAATTAAATTTTCTAGCGACAGCGATACTAAAGTTAAAATTTTATTAAAAACTTTAAATAATATACTTTTATAATTTAGATTTTTTTAAAATTTATATACGAAATGATTTGTTTGCGGATTAAAAAAAGGGCAAAATAATACGTCATATCTAAATTTACATACAAGTATGACAGAGTGTATGATAGAGATACACAACAGCCGTTTCTGTTGTATCGTCACTGTGGTTGACGTTATGCAACACGACATAATTCATCCAAATATACATTTTAACCGTTGATAAATATTTTATTTTTTATTTTTTCATTCGTTTAAAAATATTTCTAATGGTTTTGATGTCACGAAAATTAATAATCGAAATATTTCAATAATTATCACTGTCATTAAAAACTAAATTATTACTTAAATAATAAATCAAATCTATACATTGCATTTTATTGTGATTTTAATTTAAATAAATTTAAATATTTTTTTTTCCTTTTTAAATGTCAATCAAAATGTAACTTCGTTTAATCTGTTATTTTAATAGAAACAAAAATTTCTCAGTTTTCATCAGAAGAGATTTTTTTTTTGTTAATGCAGTATCCGTTATTTTACATTAAAAGTTAAATTACATTACATTGTGTAACTAAATTCACCTCATATTTTCATTACAAAATGTCGATATGTCACTTTTCATTAATATCATGACAACGATTCGAATAGAAGAAATTCTAGAAAGAAGGCTTTTACAAAATAAAAAAAAAAATAAATTTATAAATAAATGAATGACAAACAGCTCGATAGAATTTATAAATAAATGAATAATTATTTATTTTGTCACTGAATACAAATTTGATCAGGGTAACTAGATAAAGAAGCAAATTTTAAAATTATTTTTTGATGATGAGTTCTTAAGTGACACAAAGTACCTGAGGTCAGGCGAGACAACTAAAAAAATTTAAAGCCATTCTCAGAGAGTGACCTCACTTATTTAAAATATTCAATGACTTTCAAAGGTATAATAATCGTATTCAAATTTTAATAATTAATTTTTAAAAAATTAACGGATTGATTGAAAAAAGCGCAACGCAGTTACAACTTCGCCGAGACAGATTTTAAAAAAATTAATTACTATCAATTAGGAGTTAAACGAAATTTGGAAAATAGATTTCCGTAAAACCTTCATGTCAATTTTTCAATTCGAATTTTCAAATTTTTTGGAAATTAATTAATAAAATTTGAATACTGCTATGACAGTTCGAGGTCATTGAAGATTTTTAAAGAAGGGGGGGGGTGGTGGCCTGAGAATTCCCTTGATTAAAAAAAAATATTTTTTTTATTTAAATTAATGTGAAGTAAAAAATGGGTGCAGATTCGATTAAAATAAATAGTATAAAGTAATTAGATTCAATGAAGATAAATAATTTTTCTAAAAATGCAAACTAAACATCAGGAACTTGAAAAAAACACTCGAAGCAAGTGTGTTAGGAACCGAAGTTGGCGCATCCCTGACTATTATCCAGAAGACTTCTGTACTTGAGAAATTCTATAACAGTAAAGATTGGCCTGACGACGCCTCACGTACCCGACAAGAAAGCTTCACGTTCGCCTCGGCAATCACCGCGCGACAACGCCGTGCTTTCTTTTCACCTCCGTCTCTCTACATCTTCAGAGGAAACTCTTCTCCAACCTCTTGCTCCTCTCACCCTATCGCAAAGCAAAGAGACAAACAAGCACGTCTGCCTCGTCCAGCTTTTCTCAGTCCTGTAAAATCTACCACCTCCAGTTATTTTATAGAACTAAAAATACAAAAAAAAAAATCTTACGATATAAACGTTACGATTTTAACTCCATCCTCACGTACGATTTTCTTCGTGTGATTCGAGCTTTTCACCTTCATTCTTCCTATATACATTTACTACCTTTCTCTATCTCTATTTTATATATATACAAACATACATACACACACATATACATATATATATTCTAGTTCAGACTCTGTAAAATCATTGTTATGCGGCATAACGCGTGTTTACCTCCTGAACGATTATTATCCTGAGTTTACGGACCAAAATATATATATATATATATATATATATATTTATATAGTACAGTGATGAGGAGTTACGTTGAAAACCAAGAAAACAAGCTCGAGGGGTTGTTACAAGGGACAACGCTTTCGTTTGTGCCAAAACCTTTTAGTATATATATATATATATACATATATACTATATATGTAATCTGTGGTCTACAAAAGAAAATGCCCATTGGGAGTTAAAGTAAAACAAAGACAGACAAAATAGTACAGTATATGAAGAGAAATAAAGGAGATAGAAAATACTTGACTCAAGTCCCGCATACGTAACTCTTGAAGCGAAGCTGCGAGATTTATAGAGTACACGAGACTCGGCATGAAGATAAGATTCAGATTCAACGCGCAATGAAAAAAGAATAACACCAAGACACCACACGCAGAATTATAAAAGCATTTACGGATTTAGAATTTTTTTTATTAAATAATAAAAGAAGAAGGAAAATATATAAAACATATATATAAAAAAAATGGGTTTAATAATTTTTTTAGGGTGAATATTTATGGGCTCCAGTCGATGGACTTGAGGGGTGGGTTTAGATGGGCAATATGATGTAGAACCAGAAATTCCGTTTGCGACGCTGGTAAACGGACGCCGCACTTTGCATTCCTAAAGTAACCCATATGGAAATCTCGTGGGATTCAGGACATGATTTATATTCCTAATGAGATCTCGGAATGCTCACTGAAATGTGATAGCTTGCATGTTCTCTCGTCTAGGTAGATTGCTGGGTGAATCGCTGGTTGCTTGGGCTCTTTACTCTTCAGGAGTGTGGGCTCTGATGAGATAATTTCCGGTTGAACGGGACGCCAGCCTCTACTTCAATTGTTCAACTGGAAACTCTAATTAATCACAATAGAAAATTGTTTAGTCAACTTATTATTTATTTTTCATTTTTTACACTGGAAAAAATTAGTGGAGTGAACGTGGAGTAAATGTGAACTGATGACTGTTTATTTATTTAACCCTCGGAGTAAAATTCACTCCAGAGTGAAATAAAATCCAGGCCACTCCGAAATCAATCTGCTGAAAAAAAATTCACTATTTACTCCGCATGCAGATTATTTTTTTTTACTCCGGAACTTCGAATGACGGAGTGAATTCGGATTTAAATAAAATCCGTAATCACTCGTAATTTTTTACAGTGTAAGAATACATATCTAAGAAAATATCACTTGGGCTTCAGAAAAATTCATCTCATATTTATAACTTATGACATTATTGAAAAAAGTCACACTTGGGATTTTTTCTCAGAAGATCCGGTAAACTTTTCAAAGCTTACATAAAAGCCAAAATACGTGCGCAAAAAATACTAGATCAAGCATAAATTTTTTATTGAATTTTAAAAAGTTTAACTCAGTTATAAATTCCAAAATATTTTTTAAACTTAATTTTTTTACATCGGACAGATAGTGATTTTTCAAAAGTGTTGTAATGAATTACAGATAGAAATTTTCTATTAGAAATTATATTTTTTTTATTGCCTACTATAATTACTATCGATTTTTTTGTTTTATTTTTCTTTCTCATAAATAATTTTTTTTTAAACAGAGTAAATTTGAGAAATTTTATTGTCCCCTGATCTAAGTAATTTCATTAAATAATTTAAAAAAAAAAAAAAGTATATTCTGTTATATAAAAATGTGTTAAAGTTAAATAAAAAATGAGAAGCTAAATTGAAAGTTGATGGGACACTTATACTCCCATGAGATAAAAAATGTCAATGTCATGGCTGTCCAAAAGGATAGAATTATATAACCTGTCTCTTCTTCTCTCCTCCTCTTCTCTTTAATATCCTCTTCTTTCTTCTTATCGTTTTCTTTACTTTTGTAAAAGCCCGTGTACTGTTTCCCTTCGCGTCAACAGCTTGGCAATATCCATTCGAATAGATGTTTTATACGATGGAATAGAAAACTCTTGTCCACATCCCCAAATACCAAAAAAAAACCTAAAAAACAAAAGCCCAAAAAAAATAATAAAATATCAATGTGATAAGAAATGGTCTGATAAAAAAAAATAAAACTCGAGAAAAAAAGTATAGCTAAAGTTTTATAAAAAATATTTTGGGAATAAATAGTACAGTGACAAATGAAAAATGACATTTGGATAAAGTTATAAAGAAAAAATATAAATAATAAAATAAATTTTGAGAAATAAATAAAAATTTATGTATGAAAATTGACAAGTACACGCGAATTACACGGAAATAAAAATTTTAATTTTAAAATTCTTGCTTCATATTTCTTATTGACTACTTCATATGATAAAAAAAGCTACACATATATAGAGATAGATATAAAAGAATATTTTTATCGCATACTGTGGTATAAAAACGGATAACGAAATTCAGTGAGGCTGGAAAAGTATATTTCTCGGGCGCAATACAATAGCTGGTACAGTACAAGAGTAGTACGTAGAGTAATATGAGAGAGCAGTAGTAGTAAGAGCGTACACACCTGGAGGACATGTTGAAGTAGAGAAGTAAGTGTAGGAACATTCTTGGTACAAGGATAGCTTGCGACTTTTAAAGTGACGTCGATGTCGACGGAGATTGGATCGAACCGCGGAATCTAATTTCACATCGCTTTCATTCTACACTACTACCTCACCCTTTTCTCTCCTCTCTCGCCTTTCCTTTCCCTTCACTTCGCTTCACTCTTGTAATACCCTTTTCTTTACCTTCATGCTTTACTCCTTTACTTCTTCCTCTTTATCCTTCACTTCTTCCTCTATCCTTCACTTCACTTACACTATCCGTGGATATACTTCGCTTTCGCTTCTATACCTTCGAAACACGATAAGCTTGAAATACATCATAAATATCCAGCTAAAGAGCTATTTCACGCTGAACACGTCTTAACGGTTAAGGAGAGTGTGAATTTTAGTGGCTCTTCCTCTTTATCCTCAATAAGAACGATTATATTCTATGGGATGTAATAATATATATTATGTATACTTGTGAGTACTTGTTAAATATCTCCATCCGATGGAAGTTATAATTGACTTGATGAAGATTTAAACACCCGAGTACTGATAAAACCTTTAATTATTATTATAATTCACTAATTAATATTCTCAATGGAAAATATTACTTTATTAAATCTGTGAAGTTGATTTTACTATACTTTTAGTTAACGCAAATTTACATTTTAGCGAGGGCGAGTGTACAAAGGGAGTATTATTTTCATGGTTGTAATTAAAAATTTTTAAAAGTCACTGCAAAAAATTAGGAGTGATTACAGATTTTATTTAAATCCGAATTCACTCGGAGTTTTGAAGTTTTTTGAAAAAATCACTCCGCATAAGACTAAATAGGGAATTTGACTTTTCAGTGGACCGATTTCCGAGTGGTCTAGATTTTATTTAAATCCGCATTCACTCTGATTCGAAGTTTTAATATTAAAATACTCCCCGGAGTTAATTTTATTCCGAAAGGGAGTAAATAAATAAGCAGTCTTTCAATCCGGATTTAATCCGCGTTCACTCCGAAAATTTTTTAATGTACTGTTGAAATTTCAAATAAATTTTTACTATGTTATTAATATGATATTTTAATTTATATAGTCTACCATAAAAAATTGTTTTTTTTTTTTTTTATGAGTTTATAGGCTTGAATATAAAAAAAATTATTTTCGATAAAATTAATAAATTGTAGTAGTAAATAAATTTCGTTTATCTCTTTGGGCACTAGGTCATATGCCATAGGTCGGCTATATCAATAAAAAGAGTGATTTTAATTTTTATAAACAATGAAATTTATAATGTCGGTCTAAATTACCAATCGATAATAATTATGATTGGTTTCAATAAAACCACTGAAGCTGAAATAGTAGTTCGCAGCGAAATAAAGTTGAACTGGGCCGCGAACATCGCGTGGCATCAATAAAGTATTTTAGTAGTGGGAAGATTACTTTCCAAGTGAAGTAACCAAATCTATATAAATACAATAAGTAACCAAAGCAATTTAGACAAGCCTCGTGGCAAATGAGGTGTACCCTGATTAACGCACATTGGCTCAATTACATGGGTTTTAGTTGAGGGAATGGGTGATTGCCCGCTATTAACGATCTGGGCGTTGGATGTAAAGGACAGTGAACATCACCCACGCTCCAATTTACCCTCTCATCTACCGCTACTACTCTGTCCTACCCTACCCAACTCTACTCTACTCTACTCTACTCTACAATTAAGCTCCAATTTGTAAAATATTAAATAAACTACTGAACAAAGCAAAGAACAAGAGCAATATATATGTAGAGATCATAATAATAAAAATAGGTGTGTTTATTTGTTATCACATAATAAAGCTACACCACGTAAAATCCAAAATTCTGGTGGTTTGATTGTTTGCAACCACAATGCAGTCACCAGCAGTACGTACGTTCTCTTGGGTTTCTTGTAAACAGGACACTATATTGGATTAAAGCATTTCGTTAGCCAAGATATTATTATTATTATTATTATTATTATTATTATTATTATTATTATTATTATTATTATTATTATTATTATTATTATTATTCAGTTATTATTTAAAAAATTTGTTGTACAATAATCTAAAGCCAATCCGGTGACTTTTTTTACAATTAAATAATAGTATCTTATATATCATGTGAAATAGATGTCACTAGATGTATACAATAATTTATGTAATGAATGCACGAAGAAAAACGCCGCTAATGTCTAAAGTCAGCGTCATGCAGTCAGAGTTATAAAAATGATTAACTTTATTATTATTAAAATATATTCATACTTAATAAAATTGGACACTTTGTTTAGTACTATTCACTTAAAAAAACTTAACTCAATGAAAAAAAAGTTATCGTTGGTGTTATGTCGTATCAATTAATAGAGATATGTTAGCTTACAAAATTCAGCTGACGTTGTCTTGATCTACACACGTGTGTGCTGAATAATTAAATGCACGTGTGCAGTCTAGAAATTTTGGTCATGTTAATAAGGCAGCTAAATTCAAAGTGACGTCATAAGAGAGAAAGCTGATAGATTAGTTATTGGCTTGAATTATTGAGTAGGGATATACTCCGGCCTTTTCACTCAAAATTCAGTGGTTTAATATAAAAATGAGGGTTTTAATATATATTAAACCACTCGTTTGACCAATCAGAAGATTGTATTTTAATATAAAATTTTATGAGGCTGAATTCAGCCAATTAGCGGCGTATTCTTCGGCATGAGTTACATAAATAAATTTTATACTTCTGTTAGTTTCCGTAAGAGTACTTCTCTTTTATTAAATTATAATATAATTGTCAAAAAATTTATTATTATTATATTATCACACAAACGTAAATATAAAAATAACAATAATAATAATACACAGAGAGAAAATTATCGTAACCGTTCCTAGTACGATTATGAAATATCAACCCATAACGTTATAGTAATAATTACTTGGAATTAAAAAAAAAATACACGCTGGTAATTTCTGGAAAAAAACTTCCATAATTATGGGAACAGTTCCTATATTTTGGTAAACGTTTCTATATCGTATGGTAATTAAATTACAGTAATGATTACCATACCCATAGTTCCCATAGTCACATAGGAATAAATTCTATATCCACATTGGAACAGTTCCTATGTGCCTTTGGAAATAAACCCCATACAATATGGTAACTGTTCCCATACTATACAGTAACGATTACCATAATTTTATAGGAACTATTCCGATATCGTATAGAAATGAAACTCATACAGATAGAAATGTTTACCATAATGTGTACGGATGTCATTTTTATAATAGATACTTCGAAAAAACCTGTTACCATACGTTATGGGAACCATTCCCATAGTATATTGTAATTGTTACTGTAAATTTCTCTCCGTGCAATAATAGTAAGATTCATAATAATATAGTTATTGAAAATACTGTACTTGATAAAGCTTTGGATCCTTAATGGGTTTATTGTACAATGCAAATATATGTACCACCGGCATTTCAACATAAAGGACTTTGTTAAATGACTCTCGTAGACGATTATTTCTGCGATCCCAACCGGCACCATCTAAGTAGAGCCCGTAAACATAGATACCTTCCTAAAATGACAAATTTTGAATACTATCTTTTGTTTTGTTTGTTAATAAGAGGGTAAATGTGAACTGTGAATAGAGATGGTGAAAGAGAAAGAGAGAGAGATTAGGGTGTTGAAGATAGTGGTGTAAAGGAGAATGTATTAAAGCTCGGGAAATTTAGCTGAGGAGATTACGTACAGCGGGTGAACTTCTGACGTCTTCAGACATCTGCCTCATGACTTCATTGTGAAGGGTGACGTTGTCAAGAGCCCAACCTTTGTGTGCTCGTGTTACCTCTTGTCGCATCGCGGTTAAGAATCCTGTTGAGTTGTCACAACGTGTGGGATGAACGAAAAAATAATAGCCAGTGGAAAAAGAATGATTGTGATGGAGAATGCTCATTCTCGAGATCTCTTACTCTGAGTTTTTTTTTGTTTTTTGTAAGAAAGTGCTTTATTTTCTTCGTCACTTACCTTGTGGATTAAAAAAACCTGTCATCCAGAACTTCGGCGGACGAGAGTAGAAAATCCAATTTGAGAATTGCTGATTCCTCTCGAGTAACTCCGTAAACCAAAACCCGAGAGTCGACGATTCCCAAGAACGTAAACGCCAAACTTTGGGGATTCGTGCGTCGTAAATGTTATCCAGAGCGTCCTTTAATTGCTGCATGATGATAATTAATTTAAGATTTATCGCGCATGTGTAATAAAAAATTTATTGAGTAACGTGTGCCAAAAAAATCTATACTTTCTTTAGTGATACTAAAAATATTCTGGGCATCGTTTTATATCAGACGTGACAGCATTTCACTAGTCAAAGTATTTTTGTTAGAATAAATTTTCACAAAAACCAGAATTTTGAAAATTTAATTATTATTTTTTTTTACAAAGAAAAATAGTATTTCTTAGCGCAAAAAATTTTTACTCTTCCCGAGAAATTTTTTACTTGCCCTAAGAAATTTTTCGTATTATGAATTAAAACGAAAAATTTCTTAAAGCGAAAAAAAATATTTTTTTGAGCCAAGAAAAAATTTTTTTTATGTGTAATAAGACTTTGTAACCATTAGAACTACGACTTTTTGTCTGAAGGCATTTTTTGTAGAACATTAAATTTGCTTTCTGAATCAGTATTGTGACCTTTAATAAAAAATTTATTTCTACATAAAAAACGTTGACCACAGAATTGCCATTCTTATCTTAATCTGAACAAAAATACTAAACAATGAGACTTAAAAATTTTTTTACATAAAAGTTAAAAACTTTTTCGACTTAATTTTCAACTTTAGATATTTTCTATAGACACCCTATTAGTAAAATAATTTTAAAAAAAATAATAAATATAAAAAAGTATATTCGTACTTCATTCATAATAATAACGCCATCAATAGCAAGCAGTAAATCCTTGAGCATTGAGCGTACGAGTTTGATAACCACTTGCATGCGATCAATTTCCTGTTTGAGAAATATATTCATCGGTTGTGTGATCCCCATGATCTGTAGACGAGCTTTTACTTCAAATGGATCGTAAGTTGCCGGTAATTTATTTAACATATCTTTAGCTTGTCTACTGACAATCATTTCTCGAGTTTCACTCGCTCCAACTCCACTCGATTCCTTCGGCTGTACTGATATTATTACATCCAATATCTCTTGTGTCGTACGACTCTGATATCTATATTTATTTTATTCCCATATATTTAGTTTTCCCCTTTTATTTGTAGAGTGATAAATTTATTTTAAAATATTTACGTTATGTCAGCGTTACGATGAAGTCCGTATACTTGAGGTGGATCAATAGATTCCATTTCGTTGATAGCTGTCAAGTAATCACTAACTTGTTTAAAATTCAAAACACCATAGCCAGTGTGAAATAAGAAATTCTCAGTGAATAATGATTCTGTGAACCAGACTTTGGTGAATGTATTTAAAAGACGTTTGTCATAGTCATCAGTGACTCTACCACCGTATTGAACTTCTCCGATCATATATCTATCAAAATATATACTGTCAAAAATTTTTGTGTAAAAATTACCTCCGAGAATTTACCCCCCATCCCTAATTTATATTTTGACTTCGGTGTAGTCTATTTACTTGAATGCTAATCAAGATCCGTTGAGATGAAACTGATAAATTTAAAAAACTGAAGATAATGGTTTAAATGATTAAGAAAATGAAAATCACCTAATAGTCTGCCAACTGATTCCCCGCTTTGGATCATAATCATTCAAATGATTATTTATGAAGATACAGGACGCGAGCCAATCAGCAGAATTGAACTCGTAGGGAATGTTCCAACCGAGGGGACCGTACTTTCTTCTCTCTTGAACTATCGTATGTAAAAAAGAGATTGTGAAGACAAGTGGAATATACTGAGCAGAGTCACATTGATCCAACATGTCTTGATTCATACTACTGTAGGTCGCAAGTAAACCAGCTCGTATACCTGGTAGATGGAATGTGATGTCATGTGAATTCATTTGTCACTTTCAGCAAACTTGTCGTGACGTAAATGAGCGAAGTGAACTAAGGGAAGGTAAGGGACAAGGGGAGAGAGAAAAGAAGGAATAAAAAATAGAAAATTAATTGCGTGATACCCTGAGGTGGCTCGTATGTGAATTTAATAGACATCTGGAGCAGGGAAATTGGAAAATCATTGTGTGGCTCCGTTGTGATCCAAATACGGAAATTTTCATGTGGTAATTCCATTTCTAATATAAAATCAATTAATTCATTCATGTAATCCAGTCCGAGATGACAGTTTTGCAGTAACGCCCAGTATCCCTAGTAAATTTAATTCATATTTTAAATAGATTTCAAAAATTAATTCACGTTAAATTTAAAATTTATAACAAAAATAATAATAATAATTTTATTAAATTAAAAACATAAAATTTATCCATTAGTTACTTATTCACATGTCTACTTCATCATTTTTTTTATTTTCGTAAAAAAAAAAATTTCGCCGTGTTTATTTTAACGGCCCATTTTTACCCCGTCATTTTATTTTATTAAAAAAATTCAGGGGTCCATTTTTTGCTTACGGGGTTTATTCTACCCCTCCCCCTTCTCCGACATGAAAAATATCTAAAGTTAATTTACAAAACACTGATGGTCTGTTTGGATTCTCCACTCAGCGCACTGGGGCGCTTGCAATATACCCGGAAAAATTTAAATTCATAATTAAATTTAATGAGTAGAAAAAAAAGTGAATTACCAATTAAAAAAAAAAAAATGTATTAATTATCAGTGTATTGATTAAAGTAAAATTTAAGTGAAACAGATCTTAGTATTTCAAATCGATCATTAATAATTAGAAATTAATGTTAATTTCGTGAGCGAAAAAAGCGTCCAAGTACCCTGGGTGGCAGGTCCGAACACACTAATAGAAATAAAACAACGGAAAATATATAATTAATGAATTATTTAAAATATATAAACATATGTATTCTAAATATATTTATACATATGTACATATGGGCCGTAGTCCCGTGTCTGCAACCTGTTTCGTAGCGTATCTCCAATCTGTCACGAAGACTGTCTCCAATCTGTCTCTAAGACTGTCTCGAATCTGTCTCGAAGACTGTCTCCAATCTGTCTCTAAGACTGTCTCGAATCTGTCTCCAATCTGTCTCGAATCTGTATCCAATCTGTCTCGAAGACTGTCTCGAATCTGTCTCCAATCTGTCTCCAATCTGTCTCGAAGACTGTCTCCAATCTGTCTCAAAACCGTCTTGTAGCGTGTCTTTAATCTGTCTGGTAGCGTGACTGTAATCTGTCTCGCACTGCAAGATAATTAACGAGACAGGTTGCAGTTACTACGAGATAGGTTGCAAACACGGGACTACAGCCCGTACACACATATGTATATATATATTTAAAATAATTTATTAGTTATATATTTTTCGTTGTTTTATTTCTATTGGTGTGTTCGGACCCGCCACCCAGGGTACTTTGACGCTTTTTTCGCACACGAAATTAACATTAATTTCTGTTAATTACTGATCGATTCAAAATACTAAGATTTGTTTCAGTTAAATTTCACTGCAATCAATACACTGATAATTAATATATTTATTTTTTAATCATTAATTCCCTTTTTTTCTACTAATTAAATTTAATCATGAATTTAAATTTTCCCGGGTATTTTGCAAGTGCTCCAGTGCGCCGAGCGGAGAATTTGAACAGACCATGAGTCAATTATTTACTTATTTTAAATTTTGAATAAAATTTAAATTTGAACTTCCCGCTATGAAAATTAAAAATTTTTGAAAAAACGGACGTTATTAGTTTCGGTCCGATTTTCGAAAATCGAGTTTTCATCAGATTTTGATATTTTGAAGTTCTAGGAAGCTATTCTGCCTATTTCTGGATAGACGTTCGGCCATGTGTATGCCGTTTTTTTTTTATAATTTTTTCGTATAACTCATAAACCACTCGCCCGATTCGCTTCAAAATGAAATTAGTTCTCAGTCTTAGTAAGCTCTTTTGATTGTCACCTATGTGCTAGCGTTCTTCCAAAAGACTAGTCTGATATCTCCGAGGCCTCCAAACATTCCGCGGACGCCTTAATTTCGATCAGGATTGCCGCTTAAGAAATTCTATAGAAAATCTAGACTCAGCTCCCTGAGTTTTAAAACAGCGGGAAGTTTTGGGATTTTCCCTTAGAGTCAACTGTTTTTCAGATTTTTTCGTATGAATTGGACTCATTAATTAGACTAATTATCTTCGTGAGAGTACTTTTCTCTGTAAGAGTACTTTCAAAGTCCGAGATGTGAAAAGAAAAACTTACTTCAGTCTTAGCACTCTGTAGCAATCGACGAGCATGAACTTCTTGACCCTGGCCCATTGAAATACTTCTGCAAGACACTTCAATTTTTTTCGCCAACTGATGAATACTCGGCGTAGGATCTGAACCCATGCTGAGAAAGCATATCATGGGAGTATTTGGTCTCGACTCTGCATGCATGACATCCAACAGCGTTATCACTGGCTCTGCGTATTTAGCCCCCAGCGAACTGCCGATATACTTTCGAGATTGCGACAGTGTTCGGTCGATACACCATGCTCTATTGGAAAACAACAACCCATACTGTTACCGTCTCCCCGAGAAACATAAAACTTAATATTCTACTATTAAAAAAATGTTTTTATTAGGACTAAAAAAAACATCACTACAAAAATATATACCCAAGTAAAAAATCACTGTATAGTTTTTTTTTATATCAGCGATTAAGTTTATATAAAATTGTAAATAAAAATATATATTTACGGTACCGTATTAAAAGAAGACGACGGAATGGATCCAAAGTATTATAGCCGTCAGGAATTATTTCTTCTTCTGGCGCTTCGCGGTCGTACCAATACTTCCAAGTCTTTTCAGAAGCTTCAACCACTTTAACAACATACTGAAATTGATGTAATGATGACAGTGCGATTAAATTCAGCCACGTCATGTCGGTTATCCATTTAAACGGTTTTGGTTTAACGGTATTGAGGTCCAATGCCGCACCGCCTTTTATTAAATACTCAAACTCTTGATGACTTATTGCGCCACGTTGTAAATCTATTTTCAGTGTCATCAATAGTACAAACATGTACTTGTGATTTTCATACAATCCACGTGATTTGTATTTAAATACTTCATAGGTCAGGTATTCGATTATGTTGTTAATACGTCTGGTATTGATGGGCGTTTTTTCCGATCTAATAAGAAAGTTATTTTTAACAAATATGAACGCGATTTTGTTTCTGCAAAAAGTACAAGTACGTGTGATAAATTAAAAATAAAAAGAGAGCAGCAATGTACCGTGTCAAAGAGATATCGAATCGTTCTAAAAATTGTACGAGCGAAGTCTGATACATGCTGTTCACGTAAGCCATGTCACATATCAAAAAGTAAAGCACACTGCCTCGTGTAGCTACTGGTCGAAATTCTTCTCTCGCCGCATTTATTTCTATCTCTGTGTTTCGTGCGATGTTAAGCTTTCTAGTCACATCAGATGCTGTTTTTCTTGTTGTATTAAGTACTGACATCAACTCAACATCTTCGATCAAGGAACCCTTTACACAACAATTTTATTATTATTATTTATTATGTTTTAAAATAATAAATAATTTTAATTAATGTAATAATTATAATGTCAGTGGCGCGGTAATTAGAAATCGCATACAAATTATCAGCTTACTTGAACTGTTGTCAGCTTGTGCAGAAGGTTTGCCTCCAACTCCTTAATCTTCCTCTTGTTCGTGGTGACGTCAGTGATTAATTGCATTCTCTCTGTCTCTAATTCACGTTTTTCGGTCATTATAACTCGCCCGAGAAGCTGATCCTCCAAGCCTGCATACAAACGTATTACATGACACACATGACAACTTTAATATCATTTAATTTATATAAAACATTGCCGAGTCTAAGCCACTCTAACATATGTATTTTTTTTTACTTTTAATTTAAATTTTCAAATAATTATTTTTTTAATCATAACTTTAACAGTCAGATTATTTTAAAGAAATACATTTTTTTTGTTTTTCAAAATGCTTAGTGTAAAAAATATGGGGTAAAATGGCCACTCGGGACGAAAGAGCTATAATTTTGAATAAAAAAATTTGTTTCACGTTTGTTATTAGAGTCATTTTTTTTTTTACTGCGTAAGATTGCAAAAAAACCAAATTGTCGGGTAGAATGGATCACTACGAAAAAAATTTGGCCAAAAATTTGAAGCGGTCACTTTGCTCGGGTTGGTCAACTCCATCATCTTTTAGATCCGGTAAATAAAAATTTTAAATTCATAAAGGCGAAAATTAATTCCCTCATTTTTTAAATTTATTGATCCGGCCCAAAATATTTGAATTATTTAGTCTCGAAAATTTGAATTCGATCAAAAAATTAGTAGAGGTCACTCTGAATTTTTAAAACTTCAAAAATAATAATAACAGTGTATTTTTTTTCATGAGACTATTTTTTAAAAATAAAAAAAAATCGTTGAAGCTGATATATAATTAAATTATATTTCCAATAAATTTTACTATGGGTGCAAAAACTGACACAAAATTTACAAGTGTCCCATAGTAAACGTATGCGCAGACTGCACGATTGTGGCCTATGCGCATACGTTTACTATGGGACACTTGTAAATTTTGTATCAGTTTTCTTATACTTCGGTTTTACTATGCACCCATAGTAAAATTTATTGGGAACTTTTCACAGTGCATGAATTAAAAAAGTATAGTTTCTGAAAAATAAAAAATTTCCACCTTTCATAGTAACAGTGAAGTCAATAATTGAAGTCTTGGCAAATATCTCAGGTGTATAAGACGGATTAGGCAATTTAGTTGTAATATATAACCGAAATTGATTATTAATATCAACTTCTTTATCGCCTAATTTAACTTTCCACGAGTTGCCAATTTTTATAAAATTTTTTTCCAACAAATTATCGAGCACTGGATCCAATTCTTCAGCAACATCTTCGATCAATAAAGGCCGTCCCATAGATACACAGTCTTCTAAATAATTTCTAAAATATTTATGATTAAGTAACGTAGTTTGCAAATTGAATTCTTGTTCTTTATTTTTAATCCAAGCTTTTCCTTGCAGCTGTGGGTCGATCAATAATGGATATCTCGTAGCTTGTGTTACAATAATACCATTTTGTATTGATAATTCGTCATTTGGCAGTCCTTGTAAATTCCATTCTCCTGTCTATTAAATTACAAAAATTAAATAATCGAATAATGGCTCCGAGTTTACGTTAAATTTTTAAATGTCAAACGAGTTAAACCATTGCTGTATCTGACAGTGAATCAACAACGTTGACATCTGCAGATACCGGAATTTTTCTTGTTCGCAGTAAATTGAACCACCGTTTTTGTATAAATATACGAAATTCTTGATTAAACGGGCCGCAGTAAGATAAAAATCCAGTTAGTATCAACGCATCACCGATCAGTCGTTCTGTTTCGGATTTAAATGTTGACAATTGATTTGTCCAACGTACACGTTCACCTGACAATCCCTCTATTAATGCCGTTGCAGTGTCCATTTTTGATTGACATGCATTTGCCAAATCAACAACTTTCTATAAATTTTATTTAAATAATTTATATCTAATTTATCATCAGAATTACTCTAGACTTTTTTTTCTCATTACTCGACTCTCAATTAATTGATTTTAATATTTTTTTTTAATCGATACCTAATATTGATTGGAAAACCAAAAAAAAATTTGAATAAATTAATATTTTAATGGAAAATAAATATTTAGAAGCTTTCATAAATCAATAGCTAAAGAGTTCAATAAGAAAATCAAATAAGATTTATTTTTATAAAATTATTATTCTAGAAAATAGAACAAAAATAATGCTTGCATTTAAATTAATTTTTTAAATTAAAAATAAATAAATTAAACTAATAAAAAAAATCTGGGCATCGGTTGACCCTGCGGGCCAGCCCCAAAACTTCCCGCTGTTTTCGAGCTCAAGGAGCTCAAAAACATCGTTGTAAATACATTTTCGAGCTCTTCGAGCTCGAAAATACTTTTGCATACCATTATTTTCGAAAAAAACAGTTTTTAGCATTTCTTTCTCCCGCGATAACTCTCAAACGAACTATCCGATTTAGATGTTTAAGGTGGCAATCGACGCGTTTTAATAAATTCTAAAGCTGATTAGATTTTTGGATTGTGTGGTTGAGTTGTTTCAAAGATATTCGCAAAAAACTGTTTTTTATCATTTCTTTCTCCAACGATAACTCTCGAACGAATTATTCGATTTAGATGTTTGAGGTGGCAATCGACGCGTTTCATTGAGTTCTAGAGCTGATTAGATTTTGAAGTCGATCGTATAAGTCGTTTTCAAGAAATCAATAAAAAACTAAAAAAAAAAATTTTTTTTTTTTCGTAATTGGCCAATATCTTCGAGTCTACTTGGTCAAATGATCTGAAATTTTCAGAAAAGTTGATGGCCAAAAAACTCTTTCGATTGCCGCCTTAACCATCCAAATCGGTTTATTAGTAAAAAAGTTATAAAGAGTTTACATACATACATACACACACACACACACACACACATACATACAGACACTCGGACATCATTCTAAAAATAGTCAGAATAGCTTCCTAGGACCTCAAAACGTCGACATCTGATGAAAACTCGATTTTCGGAAATCGGGGTGAAAACAATAACTTCCCGAAATTTTCGAAAATCATCGATTTTCTAAGCGGGAAGTTAAAAAATGGTCTATCACTAAGTGACAAAAAAAAAATTGGTATTAATATGGATGAAAATAATTTTAGACTGAAATTTAAGTATAAGGGAAACTAAAGGAAAATTTGGTAATTTATTTAAATATATAATGTCCTTATGAAGAGTAACGGAGTAAATTCAAGCCTATAGTTGACTGAAATGCTTTTAGCCCTTTAGCTTGAGATATACTGAGACCTTATACAAAGTTGTAAAAGGGTTAACCCAGCTCCGCTTTATACCTAACTTTCTATTGCTAACCACCTTACAAATACTTAACTTTAAAATAACTGTAGGGTTACCGTAACCCTACGAATAGAGTTAATAAAACTTGCTAATTAATATTTATTTTAATTTATTAGGTAGGAAAAAAATAATGTATTAATTTTTTATAAAAACACTAAAAAATCGGGAGTTGATACGGATTTTATTTCAATGGGAATTCACTCCGTCACTCGGAGTTCCGGAGTTTAAAAAAAAATCACGAGGCATAAGGAGTGAATAGGGATTTTTTTATGGGCGGAGTGATTTCGGATTTGCGGATTTTATTTCAACCCGCATTCACTCCGGTCCGGAGTTTTAATACCTAAATAAATTTATATTTAATAGAAACAGCTGCTAATTAGAAACATAATTATTTCAATAAATAATTCATTCAGATATTAATAATTAAACTTAAAATATTACGTTTTTAATTTATAAAATGTTTTAGTAACTCACTAAATTATAATTTCATATATATGATACATAGTGAAAATATTAAATTATTGAATAGCTATAGTGACATAGTTTTTATGGAAATATTTTATATTTCGGTACAATATGAAATGTTATCTCGTGGTATGGTTGATGTAAGTCATACGACAGTTTGTGACTTAGTGGAATTATATTTGTTAAAGTTTTATTATCAGCTGCTTATAATTTTTAAAAATCATTTCGCGTGAATATATGGTCAGGGAGCTCGTAATTATTTCCGTACTCAATATAAATGTCAAAATATCAAAGACCTAAGCTCACTATATTAGTAATTTTTTTTATAATTAATATTTTCCGAAACTACCCTTCGGGGTGAAATTCACTCCGAAGGAATTAATTAAATAAAAAATCATCCACTTCGCGTTAACTCCGTAAATTTCTTACAGTGTATCTTCTACAATATTTTCGATTGGTTTAAAAATAAAAAAAGAAATCTAATGACATTATTAAAATAGTTCCTTTTTTTTTTCGTGAGTTACCTGATACTCGGTCATTACAGCGTCAAATTCACCTTGAACAACTTTCAAAGCTTCATCTTTAGCCGCTAGAACTTGTTGTGCTGCAACTAAGTTCTTATTAGCTTTCTCATGTTTACTTTGTTGAATAGCTAAATTGGCCTTTAATAAAAAAAAAAAAATAGAGTTACAATAATCTTTAAATAAAGTATTTACAAAAAAAAATAAAAAATTACTTTTAATGGCAACACGTCTTTGTTAACTTTATAAAACTCTGTCATGGCAATAGTCCATTGTAAAAGACCCGCAACGTTACCACAAGCCTGTTTAGCGGCTTCGTAATTATACAGCGGATAACTTAAGTACGGTCTCATTAAATCGATTATTTCACCATTTATGTTATCTTTTGGAAAATCACGCAAGTGGTACAAAAAACGCGTGTCAGCCAATACTTTTAATGCCTCCGACCACGATGGAGTTAAAAATTGATGATCGGGATCCAGTTTTACAGGTTCCAATTTACGGCCAAATAATATTAAAACACAATCCATAATCAGTGTGATAAGATACGGTGGCTTGCCAAGTTTTCGTACTGTCGAAATGTCCGCGGCTTTTATTGTCTGTAATTAATTGTTCGGAGAGTAATTAATTTGTAAAAAGAAATTTATACATGTAATTTCATTTTATATTTATACAAAAAAAAAAAAAAAAAATGGTAATACTTGAAGTGCAGATTCGGCTTCAAGTAACGCTGGCTCAGCAGCTTTTAACTTGTCTTCAGCAATAGCTTTTTCCTTGGATATTATTTTTAATAATGTTTCTGCTTCATTTTTTGATTTTAGTACTGTTTCTTTTATTGATTCAGCATCTTTTTTCTTTTCTTCAACTGTAGCAAGTATCTATGGATTAAAAGATTAAATTTTAGTTTTTAAATACTTTAAGTACTTGAATAGTATCTTATATATCATGTGAAATAGATGTCACTAAATGTATACAATAGTTTATGTGATGAATGCACGAAGAAAAACGCCCCGACTAGAAATTATAGTGAGGAATGCCGAAGAATTAGTGAGGGGCAAGTTTGGATTGCCTAACTTAGGCAAGCCTAATATGCGCCTTATTACATCCATGTTAGGCAAAGCGAAGATCGGTTTGCCAAATATGGATGGAATTCGGGACATCTATGGCAAGCCGAATTACGGCAAACCTTCGGTTACCGTTACTTCCTGCAAGTAAGGTGTTCCTAAGGTTTCTCAAAGTTTAACCTGCCAAGCTTAAGGGGAACTAGGGACATCTATGGCAAGCCAAACTTCGATAAACTTTCGGCTACCGTTATTTCCTGCAAGTTAGGCGTTCCTAAGATTTCTAGAAGTGTAACCTGCCAAGCTTAAGGGGAACTAGGGACATTTATGGCAAGCCGAACTTCGACAAACCTTCGGTTACCGTTATTTCCTGCAAGTTAGGTGTTTTTAAGGTTTCTCGAAGTTTAACTTGCCAAGTTTAAGGGGAACTAGGGACATCTATGGCAAGCCGAACTTCGACAAACCTCCGGTTACCGTTATTTCCTGCAAGTTAGGTGTTCCATAGATTTCTAGAAGTTGGCTTGCCAAGCTTAGGGGGAACTAGGGACATCCATGGCAAGCCAAACTTCGATAAACTTTCGGCTACCGTTATTTCCTGCAAGTTAGGTGTTCCATAGATTTCTAGAAGTTGGCTTGCCAAGCTTAGGGGGAACTAGGGACATCTATGGCAAGCCGAACTTCGACAAACCTTCGGTTACCGTTACTTACTGCAAGTTAGGCGTTCCTAAGGTTTCTAGATGTTGGCTTGCCAAGCTTAAGGGAAACTAGGGGCATCCATGGAAAGCCAAACTTCGGTAAACTTTCGGCTACCGTTATTTCCTGCAAGTTAGGCGTTCCTAAGATTTCTAGAAGTGTAACCTGCCAAGCTTAAGGGGAACTAGGGACATTTATGGCAAGCCGAACTTCGACAAACCTTCGGTTACCGTTATTTCCTGCAAGTTAGGTGTTTTTAAGGTTTCTCGAAGTTTAACTTGTCAAGCTTAAGGGGAACTAGGGACATCTATGGCAAGCCGAACTTCGGTACTTGAATGTAAATCTTTCGCGTGTACTCATAACCTTCTTTTAATCTACTCATAATACTACTGCTGGACAATTTCTATTTAATTGACAACTTTATTCGATTAATTTTTTATGTTTAATTAATAATAAATTTTTTTTATATACTTTTTTGATGGGGGTAGAGCCTATATACTTTTTTAGCAATTTTATACATAACTATATAATCAAAATTACACATATTACAATTATTGATATACCAGATTTTATAGTGGACAAAAAAAAATAAGAAATGTTTTCGTTATTACTAATAATAGATATTCAATTATATTTTGCTGTTTTAAAAGTGATGTATTCTTTCAATCTCATGTAGCACAAATAAACTTAGTAGTCACTATCGGTAGCGTAGCCTAGTCGTTAATGCGTCGGTCTTTCGTTCGTTAGGTCCCGGGTTCGAATCCCACTAAAGCGTGCGCGGTTAGTCGATATTTATAGCGTTTTTTCCCGAAATAAAAAAATTCTACTAGATTAGGACTCAAATCAATCACATAACTGATGATTTCCGCAAAACCAAAATGATTATACAAAAAAAAAAAAAAAAAAAAAAAAAAAATCAGAAATCGAGTAATTTTTTTTTTTTAATTTAGTTTAAATTTTTATACTCGGTCGCATGGGAGTCACTTAGGACCTTTGCAGCAAGTGTGGCTTCCAAACTGCCGCCGAATTTGGAAGCTAAGTAAGGCTGAGTCTCGCAACTGCGTTACATCCCAAACATCGCCCTTGTTTGGATACCTTACTTGCCACAAGTTTGGCTTCCAAACTGCCACCGAATTCGGATGCTAAGCTTAGGGCACTTTAGGCTTAGGATCCTTGCAGCAAGTGTGGCTTCCAAACTGCCACCGAATTTGGAAGCCAAGTAAGGCTGAGTCTCGCAACTGCGTTACATCCCAAACATGGCCCTCGTTTGGATGCCTCACTTGCCACAAGTTTGACATTCGGCATGCCTCATTTGGAGCAAACTACCGCCTCACTACAATTTCTAGTCGGGGCCGCTAATGTCTAAAGTCAGCGTCATGCAGTCAGAGTTATAAAAATAATTAACTTTATTATTATTAAAATATATTCATACTTAATAAAATTGGACACTTTGTTTAGTACTATTCACTTAAAAAAACTTAACTCAATGAAAAAAAAGTTATCGTTGGTGTTATGTCGTATCAATTAATAGAGGTATGTAAGCTTACAAAATTCAGCTGACGTTGTCTTGATCTACACACGTGTGTGCTGAATAATTAAATGCACGTGTGCAGTCTAGAAATTTTGGTCATGTTAATAAGGCAGCTAAATTCAAAGTGACGTCATAAGAGAGAAAGCTGATAGATTAGTTATTGGCTTGAATTATTGAGTAGGGATATACTCCGGCCTTTTCACTCAAAATTCAGTGGTTTAATATAAAAATGAGGGTTTCAATATATATCAAACCACTCGTTTGACCAATCAGAAGATTGTATTTTAATATAAAATTTTATGAGGCTGAATTCAGCCAATTAGCGGCGTATTCTTCGGCATGAGTTACATAAATAGATTTTATACTTCTGTTAGTTTCCGTAAGAGTACTTCTCTTTTATTAAATTATAATCTAATTGTCAAAAAATTTATTATTATTATATTATCACACAAACGTAAATATAATAATAACAATAATAATAATACACAGAGAGAAAATTATAGTAACCGTTCCTATTATTGCAATGCAGTTCTACAAAATATTAAATTTTTTTTAATAAAAGTTATAAAGTCAATTATATATATGGAAATATTTTATTTTGATTGAGATGAAATTCCATTGCATTGAAAACTCGAAAAATTTTTAATTTCTGATACGGATAAAAAATAAAATGTTGCAGTATATAAATTTAGTGAATAAATTTTTTTAAAATAGAAAAAAATTATTTGTAATAATTGGAATATTCAAATTTATTGAAGTATTTGTATATTGATATAAAATTAAGTGGTATAGTTGAATTTAAAAATGAAATTTAATATAAAAGATCAATAAAATTCACCTTCTCAACTTGGACATTCTTTACAGCAATTTCAGCCTGATTCTTAACCAAAACTTTTCGTAACTCGTCTACTTGAGCCGCAGCATCCACGAGTTTACTCAAACCGTTGCTCATACGGAATCCAAGATTATTGATTTCGTCTAGACGTTGCTTATAAATTTCTTTATACCCATTTATAAATGACAAAAATGATTTGGGCGTGACGTAAATACGTCTGCGGTATCTGTCATAATAATCATTGCAAGTCTCACTAATATTGTCATGGACTTCGCCCATCGTTTCAATCAATTGCTCTTTAATATCATTCCCACATACAGTATCAAAATTTTTTAAAAAGTGATTGCTGACCGCACAAAGTGCATCTCTAGGCCATCTGCTAAACCAATTCATTGTGCAACCAGATATCAATGCGGGAAATTTTAATGATCGCGAACGGAATTTTTCACCCACCTATTAATTTCAAAATCAGGTAATTAAATTTAATTAACGGATTGTTATTTAATTATAAGTATTAATTACCGGTGAAAAACATAAAATAATGTGAAGATTATTTCTCGCACGTGTTATGAAATAGTTGTAAAGATTGTCTTGAGTCGGCGGACATTTAGGATCGTCTTTTTTCATTAATGGAATTACACTTGTTGTTATATCATCAAGCTCGTCTTTAGTAAATAAATTTGCTATTTCTCCGACACTTAATACATTATTTATGTATTCAAGAAATGATTCATCTTTAATCTCGTTGTCAGTAAAAATAAATGTTATTCCTTTATTTCCGGTACCGGCTTCACGGTACAGTTTTCTTATGTCATCCATCAAACTTGCGACGTTATAAATTCTGTGTGATTTTAATTTTAAATTTTAATGCTCAATAAAAAACGAAAATAGAATTTAATATTTTAATTTTTTTAAATTATGTCATTTTGAAAATGATGACCGTAAAAATTTACGGACAGAAAAATAAATTTATGAAAGAATTTCGATTCTAGTTTTTAGTTCAAAACATATATTAACATAATTTTGTACGGACATGTATTGAAATTTGAAAGCTTAGTTGTAATCATTATGATATTTCTTCAAAGTAGATAAATAGCAACTACTGTAGTAATTAGAGAAAGATTTAAAATATCAAGTAATCTTGAAGGATATGAATAGTTTGAAAAGTCATTAAAGTTCTTTTGTAAGTTGACTGTTGTCTGAAAGTTGTCTCGAATTTATATACAAGCTTGTACAAATCAACATCACTCTAAATAATCTCTATTTCGTCAGATCTTAGCAAATTAACTTTTGTCTTGACATTGTTTGTAATTTTGAAGATTAATTTGCTTGAAAAAACTTTCAGTCGAAAATAATAGGCTTTAAAAAATCTGTATGAAGGTTTTTTAAGCTGTCATTTAGATTTTTTAAAAAATTAATGGACAGGGTCGTAGTGAGACTGCTTCGGTAAAAAATCAGTAAATTACGAAAATTTTGATGTCCTCTAGGTGGAGAACCCCAAAAAAATTATGCGGAAAATTTATTTTTCGAATCCAGATCGATATGAATGAGGATAAATGAGAATGACTATTCTATGAAGAGTGGCCTGTAACTTTTTCTCTGATGGGAATAACTCAGCACAATACCGACAATTTTTGTTCATTATGATGCCCTCTAGTAGGAAAAGCCATAGAAAGTCCTGGGAATAATTTATTTTATAACTTGAGTCCCATATAATCATCGGTGGAGATGGGTGGACATGGGTATAGATGACTATCTATTAACAGTAGCCCTTAACTTTGCTCCTGTTGGGAATAACCCATCACAACATTAACGTTTTTTGTTCATTATGATGCCCTCTAGTAGGAAAAGCCATAGAAAGTCCTGGGAATAATTTATTTTATAACTTGAGTCCCATATAATCATCGGTGGAGATGGGTGGAGATGGGTGGACATG
Source organism: Microplitis manilae (assembly GCA_030273425.1). Lineage (NCBI taxonomy): Eukaryota > Metazoa > Arthropoda > Insecta > Hymenoptera > Braconidae > Microplitis > Microplitis manilae. The sequence goes on along the minus strand of CP092730.1, from coordinate 17,819,953 downwards.
GGTATAGATGACTATATATTAAGAGTAGCCCATAACTTTGCTCCTGTTGGGAATAACCCATCACAACATTAACGGTTTTTGTTCATTATGATGCCCTCTAGTAGGAAAAGCCATAGAAAGTCCTGGGAATGATTTATTTTTCGCGTTGAGACCCATATTAGGATAAATTAAGATGGATGAAGAGAAATGAGGATGACTATCTATTAAGAGTAGCCCGTAACTTTGCTCCTGTTGGGAATAACCCATCACAACATTAACGTTTTTCGTTCATTATGACGCCCTCTAGTAGGAAAAGCCATAAAAAGTCCTGGGAATGATTCATTTTTCGCGTTGAGACCCATATTAGGATAAATTAAGATGGATGAAGAGAAATGAGGATGACTATCTATTAAGAGTAGCCCGTAACTTTGCTCCTGTTGGCAATAACCCATCACAACATTAACAGTTTTTGTTCATTATGATGCCCTCTAGTAGGAAAAGCCATAGAAAGTCCTGGGAATGATTTATTTTTCGCGTTGAGACCCATATTAGGATAAATTAAGATGGATGAAGAGAAATGAGGATGACTATCTATTAAGAGTAGCCCGTAACTTTGCTCCTGTTGGGAATAACCCACCATAACATTAACGTTTTTTTTTCTTGTTGATGTCCTCTAACAGGAGAAACCCAAAAAGTCCTGAGAAAAATTTATTTTTCGAATTCAGACCCATATGAGGATGAATGAGGATGACTATTCTATGAAGAGTGGTCCGTAAATTTTCATCTGTTGGGACTAACTTCACTCAATATTAACAATGTTTATTCATTTCGATGTACTCTACTAGGATAACCCCCAAAAAGCCTCGAAAAAATTTTTTTTGTTGACTTATAAACTTATATCCGACCAGGGAAGAAAACTTCTCGTGTTTTATGACCAGTGGTCCCTAACTTTTTTTCTGTTAGGAAATACTCTACTTTGATTAGAATTCAGTAAATAATCGTTAAATTGCGGAAATTTCTGAAGCTTTCGATTTTTTTTCATAAATTTTTACTGGTCTACATTTTTAAAATAACCGAAATTGTTAGACGGCTAAAAAATTTATATAGTATTATCATACCTCGTTAAAATAATTTGAAAAAAATTATAACCAGCAATGAAAGAGGCTAATCTTGTTAAACTCTGTTTACCAGATCCACCAACGCCAACTAGCATCGCATTGCCCCTTGACACTCCAAGAATTCGTGAAATTCTCATTAAATGAACTAAAGCGTCGTTAAAGAATACCAAATCTAGATTCATACCGCGGATGCTTTCATTAAATTGAGCCATATTCTCATGCACTTTTGATATTACAGCTTCATAACTTAAATATTTATAACAAAACAATTATATTTCAAGCGATGAAAAAAAATAAATAGATAAATCCATAGCATAAACCCATAAATTTTCATCATAATATAATACCTCAGAACTTGTTCGTAAACTTTCGGTGCTTCAAAAATAAAATCATCTGGCTCATCACCCGTCGGTTCGGGAGGTTCGCGTAAAAAGTCAACAAAATATCCATCAATAGCTTCATAATATTTGAAATCATCTCCTAAATATTTTTCACCCATTTCACGTAAACATTTTTTAAACCAATCTCTGTCGTCAGCATTTACAAATCTACAATTTAAATAAAGTAATAAATATTTTTAAAAAATATTAAATTCTAATCGGCTTTCAAAATCCATCCGTAAATACACTGTAAAAAAAGCGGTCTTAAAATAAAATTACACTGATGTAGATGATGTTATTTTGCGGTGTTAAATTTGGTGTAAAAAAAATTTCACGCCAGCAAAGAATATTTACACCGGGTGCGGTGTTATTTTACTACCGCTCTCGATGTTAAAATTTAACACCTACACCGCCTTGACTTATCCCGTTTTTCTTACAGGGTAAATATATATAAATAGAATTAAGAATAAATATAAGACGTTGATTATTTACCTGTCTGAAATAACACGAGTGCATTCGTGATCCCAGAGCTTGAGTAAAGTTCCCGGTGTTTTGCATTCGTCTCTCTCAATTCGAAGAATCCCTTCCCAAATACGTGACAAATCACGTAAATTAAATACATAGTGAAATTTAGCTGGGGTTGGTAACATTTTAGCTTTAGTCTGTTGCCAAATAATACGTGTCAGCGGTACTAATTTCGGTAAAAAATTAACAATTTCATTATCAAATCTTGACTCGCTGAAATAACCACAGCCAATAGCACTAAATATCGTGTCCATTGATCTATCAGATGGTAACGTGCAATTAAAAATATTAAACTGTCGTTTTAAACGAGGAGGAATGTCATTTCTGCCTCCGCCAGGGTGTATCATTGCTGCCAATAATTGTATGTCTTGTATAGAATTAAAATCACCGGGCTTATCCAACGAATAAAAACCCGAGTATTCCATTAATTGTCGCACTATTTCATTTGTTATTTGATCACCCCATTCATTAATTGCCGGCATATTAATGTCATCAATAAAAACTGTCATTTTCTTTCCGCCAGCTGGTCCGTACGTCGTACCAACTCGTTTTTCTACGTAACTCTCGAATACTCTCTAACAATAATTAATCATAGTAAGAAAGTTTACAAAAAAAAATTAATTATTGTTTCATAAATTAATTAACTCGTCAGTTATTAAGTAATTAAGTTTTTTAATTTTATTTAAGACTTTGAAATTATTTTACCTGGACCATGTTCGGCGTTGATGCTGATGAAAAATTAAATGATTTATTTAAGTGATACTCGGGATCATATTTAGACATGTAACTTTTTATCATGACTGTTTTACCGGTTCCCTGTTCCCCTGTAATTTATTTTTAAAAATGTTTACTCGGGTTAAATTTGAAATTTAAGTGGAGCATTTCATAAATGACGAAATTTACTAAGCCCTTTTGTTGTTGAAATAAAATATATTATCAAATAAAAAAATAATATGCTACATTACCAATGAGCAAAACAGCTTTTCCTTGCCGCGCAATTACGTCGATCAGAAACAGAGTCCTCGTGTTGTCCACATTTGGAACCAATATCCTGTAATACTCTAGCACACGCTCCGGTGGATATACGAAGTCAGGTACCATCTGGCTCCAATGTATCCATTCGCCTTTATCCGAGACTAGGTACTCGTACAATGTTTCCTCCGGCTTTATCCAAACATTTAATATCCGTATTAATATTCATTGTCAGATAAACAATTTAGCTAATTGTTATATTGTATTTACTGAGAGTTTCGGCCAGTCGCATTTCGACGGATGACTTAACAAGAATTCTTGTAAAGAAGCTCGTGTGTCTAACTCGAGAACGGCGCCAAGGCTCCATAGAAGTGAGAAGAGAAATAGCTTTTCGATATGGAAATCTTGATATTCTTAAATTTTGATAAATTCAAAAAATTAATAACTAGAAAATTATAAAATTATTTTTTGAAAATTCATGTGTCTCATACTTGCTTCTAAAGTTTAGTGATAATGAGCCATAAAAAAAATATAATTTTTATTAAAAAATTCAAATCCACATTTCAAAATTTCACTTTACGAAAAAGGAAAAAGAAATCTCTAGATCTTTAGACCGTTTCCAGTTTTCTCAGACAGCATAATTCGCGTAACGTTTTTCCTCAGCTTATATATATATATATATATATATTTATATATATATATATATATATATACAATCGGGGACATTAATTCGAGTAGGTTTCTAAGATTCGAGATTTATTGCCAACCTTAAATTTGGCGGTTTCTAAACTCTAAAATTTGAAAACCTTAAATTTTACCGTTTTTAAAATAAGCTAAACGTAAAAAATGATATCATAAGAATGAGAGAAACGTAAATAATGTCTAAAGTGAATTAAATTTATAGTAAAATATAATATAAAAAATGACAGCTAAATGTAAATAAAAAACTCTAAAAGTAAATTAATTTTTAAAATCAGCAGTTTAAAAAAAAAGCATTAATAAAATGTCACTCATCATAAAATTAGCGGATTAAAAAAAAAGGATTATTAAAAATATTCCAAATTCAAAAGTAAATAAATAAAAAGTTTGAGCATCTAAAATAACGTCATAATAATATTTAGGTTATTTAAAATTCGGATCTTTAAAATTTGTATATCAATAAATATTGCCACTTTAAAACTTTACCGATTGAATTCAGCCGATAGTAAATTTAATAATAATTAAATTTAGCCGTTCCTAAACTTATAAATTTGTAAAATCAGCCGATTCTAAATCTGGTGATTTATCAAATTAGTCTATTCGAAGCCTAGCTATTATAATATTAATGTAATTAAATTTAATGAATAATTACAATATTTTTTAAAATTTTGTATTTAAATAGTATGAACGTAATTATAAATTAGTAAAGATATATAAAAGCCAGTTCTATTCGAGTTAAAAAAAAATTAACTTGCTTTAAGAAATATAATTTTAAAACGATATAATATTTTTGAATAAATTCATCTTTTGGAGTTGAGCTAAAAAAAAGTTTACAAAACTACTCTACAAATGTTAAAAGCACCTCAATGTAATATATATCTTATAATTTTAATATAAGAATATGTAAGAAATGGAATCCTTAAACCATAAAAATAATTATAACTTCATTATTTTTCATTGGGCATAAAAATGATTGAACTTGAAATTATTATTTGAGTTAAGTAAAATTTACTTTGCTCGAGTAGCATGATGAAATTTTTTAGCTCAACTCCAAAAGATGAATTTATTCAAAAATATTATATCGTTTTAAAATTATATTTCTTAAAGCAAGTTAATTTTTTTTTAACTCGAATAGAACTGGCTTTTAAATATCTTTACTAATTTATAATTACGTTCATACTATTTAAATACAAAATTTTAAAAAATATTGTAATTATTCATTAAATTTAATTACATTAATATTATAATAGCTAGGCTTCGAATAGACTAATTTGATAAATCGCCAGATTTAGAATCGGCTGATTTTACAAATTTATAAGTTTAGGAACGGCTAAATTTAATTATTATTAAATTTACTATCGGCTGAATTCAAGCGGTAAAGTTTTAAAGTGGCAATATTTATTGATATACAAATTTTAAAGATCCGAATTTTAAATAACCTAAATATTATTATGACGTTATTTTAGATGCTCAAACTTTTCATTTATTTACTTTTGAATTTGGAATATTTTTAATAATTCTTTTTTTTTAATCCGCTAATTTTATGATGAGTGACATTTTATTAATGCTTTTTTTTTAAACTGCTGATTTTAAAAATTAATTTACTTTTAGAGTTTTTTATTTACATTTAGCTGTCATTTTTTATATTATATTTTACTATAAATTTAATTCACTTTAGACATTATTTACGTTTCTCTCATTCTTATGATATCATTTTTTACGTTTAGCTTATTTTAAAAACGGTAAAATTTAAGGTTTTCAAATTTTAGAGTTTAGAAACCGCCAAATTTAAGGTTGGCAATAAATCTCGAATCTTAGAAACCGACTCGAATTAATGTCCCCGATTGTATATATATATATATATATATATATATATATATATATATATATATTTATAAAAAATATAAATGCTATGATTGTTCTTACTGTTAGTATCATCCTGAAACAAGAGTCCTGTCAGCAAATCGATAGACTGTCTGATATAAAGAGACTCCAGAAGCGTCATCTTAGCAAGGAGCTTGGTCTGTACAAATGTATGAGCGTCGTCATATATTTTATGGAAAAATCCTCGCAGTATTTCCGCTTGATGGCTCGGTCTGGTCTTCAGCCAACCCTGTAATCATATTGCATGAGATCTCGACTGCTGTGAAACAACAACAGCCGTAACGATAAAGCTCAGACAAAAGACCAAAGAGATAAATAATATACAAACTAAAATACAAAAGACACTGACAATGAATTGTACATATATATGTAGGTAATCAGAATAAATTCACAAAGTCAGTCACCTCGAGTATCGGCGACCATTTTAACACAGAAGCGCTGATAAAGACCATCCCCATTCGCGAAACAGTCGCCGGCGATGCATTGTCAATATTGTCTGGTTCAAACACGAGTTTACTATTTGACGCCATTATAATACGATCGCCATTAGCGAGTGTCAATGTTTTATTATCATCAAGAACAGAGTTCAGATTTTCTATCCATACTGCGTCTACTGGTCCATCTAGTACCAGCCACACATGTTCTGTCTTCTTTATAGCCATTGTCCGGCGCCAAAGTGTCGAAAATATCCCGTCAGTCCAGTCATTAGTTGCAACATCAAGTCTACCAAACATTTGCGGCGCAGTAATGGCTTTTGGATTCATACGAATCTCTTTATGAGGTTTTCCCATCAAACTCAAAGCTCTCATTAATGCCCACATGCAGCGCGTCTTTCCGGATCCCGTGGGACCCAGTACCATCAGACCGTGGCGCACTAGAGATGTCTCATAAAGTTGGATAACTTTTAAATTCCACTCGGGATTATTTATAATTCCAAGCGACTCTACCGCGCTCGTTATTCCGTTTTGTAGTTCTTTGTACGTTTGCGTTGTTAATTTTATTCCTGGGAACATGTCTTCAATAAGTGATAAAAATAATGGCTCATCTTCGTCGACTAGTTTTGATAAATTCATTGCGCTAAAATTTTTTATTAACTTTTAGTAAATTGTCTAGACAATATTCGCTTGTAAAACATTACCGAAGGACTCGCATGAGTGTTGTTTCTTCAGATTCACCGGGATGGGCGCGTTTTTGAGCACCAAGAGTTCGTAGACATGACAATATATTTCTCAAACCGAAATCATAGTGCACTTGTTTACTCAGTTGTTCTTCACATAATGCGTATAATGTGAAAAATTTACGGGAAAGTACGATGTTTTCTTTAAATCCACATGCTGCTAATTTTACTCGTATGATGATCTTGAAAAAAAATTTCTTATTGAGTTTTATTTTAATTACAAGTTATACAATTTTTAACTTTCTATAGAATTATTATTTGCTGATCTCATATTATGGCATGGAAATTTACATTTAAATTCAGTACCCGGAAAAGAAATTATGGGAACCCTTCCCATAATTTTATGAAATTTTTTCTTAGACTATTATAGGAACTACGACTGAAATTATGGAGTTCTATAATTATAGGAGTGTTTCCCATAACTACAGGAACAGTTCCTATAATTATGGAAATGGTTCCTATAATTATACAAATGTTTCCCATAATTTATAGAAATGGTTCCTATTTTATTATGGAAATCAGCCCCATAAGTTATAGGAATCATTCCCATAATAGTATGGGAATAGTTCCTACACCATTACGGGTACTATTCCCATATATTGTGAGAACTATCCTTATAATAGTATGGGAACAATTCCTATACCATTATTGGAACCATTCCCATAATGTATAGGAAAAGTTTCTATAATTTTCTTGCCATGTACAGCGAAAAAAAAAAAATTATTTAGAAGCATAGAAAAACTAAAGACACTAAAAATCGTGACTCAGATTCTTATATTTCGACTCTAGCCAAAAAATGATTAAATATTCTTTTACTAAATTTTTCTCAGATCCTAGAACTTTAATAAAAGTCTACATAAAAATAATTGCTTACGTCAAGAAAATTTTACGTGTATATACAATTCAAAATTTATTAAAATATTTTTATAAAAAAAAAAATAAAACTACTATTTATTTTATGTACTAAAAAAATAATCTCATAAATAAGAATATTAGCTTTAATTTAAACTTAAACTATAACCCTGAAATATATTTCGCAGATTACTCTGCTGGCGTGAATAATTAAAAAACTCGGTTAGTTATTGGTATAATACAAATTTTCACCAAATTATTAACATACTTGTCTGTCCGGTACCATCATAGCAACACTACGGAATTGTGTTTTCAAATTTTCCGGCAGTTCTTGCCTTCCAGCGTATCCAGGATTCATTGTTATGAAAATACCAAATTCATAATCGATATTATAAGTTTCACCGTCACTAAAAATAAATAAAAAATTGATTCTTACCCAATAAATAATGGCAATAACAATAAATAATAATAATATATAAAATATAAAATATATAAATGCCTGAATATAAAGCTTGTACGTTTTTCTTTGCGCGCAGTTAGTACAATAGCTATTTGTTGTGCGGCAACAGAAAGTACAGGCAAATCGATACGATTAAATTCATCAAAACATCCCCAAGCTCCTGCTTGTGCAAGCCCCTGTATTAATATTTAAAGTTAATTATAAAATAGATAATTGATATACGATAATAATAAAACATTTAAGACCTTGAATATTCTACCAAGACCCCGGAAATCCATTTGATCAGAGCAATTGAACACGATGACGTATTTCCCAAGAGCTTTTCCCATGTCTTTGGTTGTTTCTGTTTTACCAGTTCCAGCGGGTCCAGCTGGAGCACCTCCAAAGTTCATTCCTTTGAAAATACAATAGTCAAATTTATTATCTTTTACTAATTAACCACAACTATTCTATTGCTTCTATCGTTCATCAGTACTGAAAAAATCTGGGCATCGGTTGACCCTGCGGGCCAGCCCCAAAACTTCCCGCTGTTTTCGAGCTCAAGGAGCTCAAAAACATCGTTGTAAATACATTTTCGAGCTCTTCGAGCTCGAAAATACTTTTGCATGCCATTATTTTCGAAAAAAACAGTTTTTAGCATTTCTTTCTCCCGCGATAACTCTCAAACGAATTATCCGATTTTGATGTTTAAGGTGGCAATCGACGCATTTTAATAAATTCTAAAGCTGATTAGATTTTTGGATTGTGTGGTTGAGTTGTTTCAAAGATATTCGCAAAAAACTGTTTTTTATCATTTCTTTCTCCAACGATAACTCTCGAACGAATTATTCGATTTAGATGTTTGAGGTGGCAATCGACGCGTTTCATTGAGTTCTAGAGCTGATTAGATTTTGAAGTCGATCGTATAAGTCGTTTTCAAGAAATCAATAAAAAACTAAAAAAAAAAAATTTTTTTTTTCGTAATTGGCCAATATCTTCGAGTCTACTTGGTCAAATGATCTGAAATTCTCAGAAAAGTTGATGGCCAAAAAACTCTTTCGATTGCCGCCTTAACCATCCAAATCGGTTTATTAGTTAAAAAGTTATAAAGAGTTTACATACATACATACACACACACACACACACACACATACATACAGACACTCGGACATCATTCTAAAAATAGTCAGAATAGCTTCCTAGGACCTCAAAACGTCGACATCTGATGAAAACTCGATTTTTGAAAATCGGGGTGAAAACAATAACTTCCCGAAATTTTTGAAAATCATCGATTTTCTAAGCGGGAAGTTAAAAAAACGGTGTAAGTTCAGGCTGTCCCGGTGTTAAGCCAATACTGTAAAACGACGGTGTTAAATATGGACTATTAACACCGTGTGGTAATATAATGAAATAACACCGATGTAGAAGGTGTAATTTGACGGTGTTACAATACCGGTGTTAAATCTGGGTACAAAAAAAATTTCATGTATAGAAATTAAAAAAAAAAAAGTATTACATATAAAAAAATCTGGGCGTCGGTTGGCCCTGCGGGCCAGCCCCAAAACTTCCCGCTGTTTTCGATCTCAAAGAGCTCGAAAACATTAGTGTAGATATATATTTTCGAGCTCTTCGAGCTCGAAAATGCTATCACATGCGATTGTTTTTTTACGATCTTCTCAAGCTCTAACAAGTTGCCTGTTATGCTAAAGTTTGAAAATTTAAGAATCAAAAATTGTTAACGAAGCGGTTTTTAAAATTTAATCCCTGATTATGTTCAATAAAATAAGTGTATTCAGGCAGAAATCAATGCCAGGGATTCAAATCAAGATTTAAATGAGTTTTGACTCATGTGAGAAACAATCAAATATAAATATCCGAGAAAAATATTAAAAACTACGTTTTATCGATTTTATTGTTGGTACTATGATTTAAACTAAAAACCAAGTTCGATGACATTATGTATCGAAAGTAACCATATAAAGGATGAGTTGCTATGACTTTAGACACATTTTCTTAGGTTATATTATGATTTATCCGGGAAAAATAACATAAAATGTTATTTTTTTAATTTTTCAACGCCGATATCTTTCGAACTAATTGATCGATTTTAACGTTTGAGGTGGCAATCGGCGCGTTTTATTAAATTCTAGAGCTGATTAAAATTTGGAATCGATCGCGTCAGTCGTTTCGAAAATATTTCGAAAAAACCGTTTTTCACCAATTCTTTCTCCCGCGATAACTCTCGAACGAATTATCCGATTTTGATGTTTGAGGTGGCAATCGACGCGTTTTTTTGAGTACTAGAGCTGATTAGATTTTGATATCGATCGTATAAGTCGTTTCTAAGAAATCAATAAAAAACTAAAAAAAAAAATTTTTTTTTTTTTCGTAATTCGCAGATATTTTCGAGTCTATTTGATCAAATGATCTGAAATTTTCAGAAAAGTTGATGGCCAAAAAGCTCTTTCAATCGCCGCCTTAAACATCCAAATCGGTTCATTAGTTCAAAAGTTACAAAGAGTTCACATACATACACACACACACACACACACACACACACACACACACATACATACATACACACACTCGGACATCATTCCGAAAATAGTCAGAATAGCTTCCTAGGACCTCAAAACGTCGACATCTGATGAAAACTCGATTTTCGAAAATCGGGGTGAAAACAATAACTTCCCGAAATTTTCGAAAATTGTCGATTTTCTTAGCGGGAAGTTAAAAATCGGTCTGTCGGTTGACCCTGCGGGCCAGCCCCAAAACTTCCCGCGTATTTCGAGCTCCTTGAGCTCGAAAATACTTTTGTATGCTTTTGTTTTCAAGAAATAACGTTTTTTACCATTTTTTCTACAACGATATCTCTCGAACGAATAAACCGATTGAGACGTTTAAGGTGGCAATCGACGCGTTTCATTGAGTTCTATAACTGATCAAATTTTTAAATTGATTTATTGAGTCGTTTTTGAGAAATTTTCAAAATACTAAAAAAAATTATTTTTTTCAATTCTTTCGACAACGATTTCTCTTGAAAGAATTAACCGATTTTGATGTTTGAGGTGGCATTCGACGCGGCTAATGAATCTCCAGAGCCCATACCATTTTGGAATTAATCCATCGAGCCCGTAAAAAGTTATCCAAAAAAATCATTTTTGAAAAAAGTTTATTTTTCGAATATCTCCGAACGAGCCCTACCGATTAAGCTCAATTTTTTTTCAGCTTCAAGATATTGAAAAACTGCGTCGAATGACACTTTGAAGATCAAAATCGGTTCATCTGTTCAAAAGTTACAGATATTTACATACATACATACGTACGTACGTACGTATATACATACACTCGGACATCATCGTGAAATTAGTCAGAATAGCTTCCTAGGACCTCAAAACGTCGACATCTGTTGGAATTTCAATTTTCACAAATCGGACTGAAATCAATAACTTCCCGAATTTTTGAAAATTTGCAATTTTCCTAGCGGGAAGTTAAAAGTATAAAAATTTAATGAACATTAGTGTTTATTATCTTGAGGAAATTAAAATTTTAATTATATAAAAAAAAAAATTTGAAAAAATTGCACGTGTAGTTTTTGAAATTTCCTACATGTGCATATTTTTAGTTTTTTTTTTTTTGTAATTTATTTGTTGAAAAACAAAAACCGCAAATTACTAATTGTCTACTAACTTCAAGATCATAATTTTGCTATGTACGTATTTAAATAATTATTTATGATATGCGTAATTTATTTAAAAATTATACAATCTTACGGCCACCATTTCAAATACCAATAATTTACTTAATTAATAAAATCACTAATTAACTATAGTGATCGAGTAATTAAAAATATTCATAAAGTAAAATATCTTCATAAAGTAAAGCCGCTAGCACAATTTTTTGCGTGGCCGCTACTTATTACGGTCGCTAGCTTCAGCTTCATCACCGATAAAGAATGTTTACACCACCGGCGGTGTTAAAATTTAACACCTACACCACCTGGACTTACCCTGGTTTTTTTTTTACAGTACATCAATTTTAAATTCAACTCCGAAAATGGTATTAAAATAACACCGATAGCGGTGTTTAAATTTTTCCCGGTGTTAAGCATTTATTAATGTATTATTTTATTACCAACAGCCTGTGCTAGTGTAATATAACATCTATCTGTCAGTGGCGTAATGACAAGACGATCAGTACAACCAAGAAATTCGTTCTGATAAATAAAATTAACATCTGTTATTTTTATATCAACATCTTCAGTTTCGTTGTTGTAATAAAATCTCGCTTGTTTTAGCCATTCAAAGTCTTGAATACTCCGGACTTTATTTTTACAGAGCTCGTCGAAAATGTCTCTGAAAGTTTATTGAGGTAAATTAAGTGTTAATTCAAAGTTTTTGCTGATGATTAAATGGAGAAATGAGAAAATAAGACAGAAAGAGAGAGAAAATATATGCAAAGGAGAGTTTTAGTAAGAAGTAAAGAGTAAAGGGTAAAGTAAAAGGAGTTTTACCTTTGATGAACATGAATAGTAATGAGTGCTTCGTACTTAGCTCGTTGATATTGGGTAAGATCTTTAACCGTTACTTCAATAAGCCCATTAAGTAAATCCAAAAACCATTGATTTGTTTTCTTCATTATCATTTTATCACGTCGGGATGTCATAATTGCTATCTCGGAATCACGAGTCCAAAGGGTTTGAAGTGCTAATAAAGCGACCTAAATTCATTCATTATTTATTGACCGTTTTACTAAAGTGTCGAAGACAAAAATAAATTTAAAAGTAATAAAATATATTAAAATTTCCAAAAAATAAATACTTGGAGAATAGACTCATCTATAAGAGTCAAAATAACTGTATCAGGATGTGATAACAATTGAAGGCCTTGTGATATCACAGCACCCACGGACTGTTGATGCATTTTCAAAAGAACATTCAGCCAATTTTCAACTCCTCCTGTACAAAGTACTTCTTGTTCTAAGAAAATTTTTTCATCTTCGTGAGAATACATCGCGGTTATTTTATCATAGTCGGTGTCTGAAAAGTCTAGCTATGATTGAAAAAAAAATATTTTGAAATTTTGGCAATTATTTTGAAGATCGATTGTAGATTAGGGTTAATTAATTAACCTTTGCGATATTATCGAAGAAACCGTCGAGATAATTTTGAATTGCGTGACTGTCAGCAGCCTGGCCGAGGATCTCAAGCAGAGTTGGGTCAGAAACGAAACAAAATCTGGGAAAGGCGACGCGTTTTGTTTCTAAATATCCGCTGAGTGATTTTTGACATGACTCTAATTGCTCGAGTAAGTGAGGCAGAAATTGACTCATCGTTTCATCGCCGGTGCAGGTTTCAACTGCGTTAACTTTCTCGCGGGCTCGGTACATTAGCTTCACCCACGCTTTGTCAATATTCTGTATTCAATCAATTTTTGTCATCATTATTTACTAAAACCTGGCGCTTTTTAGTTCAGAATTCATTATAAAGTTGCAATTATTTTTGCATGTAAAAATAACTTTGAAATTTTTGAGTTAATTTTTCATTTGATATCAGACGAGTTATTTGAAAGAACGCTGGCAAGTAGAAGTGTAAAAATAATTAGTTTTTCCTCGTTGGGAATATTAGTTGTTTAGAAGAATTCTAGCTTGTAAAAGAAGAAAGAAAATTTTTTCTTCCAGCATAGGCCTGAGTCGATTTTCTACAGAATTTTTCTGAGGCATATTCTGGCCGAAACTATGGCCTGAATTGCCCGATGTTAGGCTTTGGGAACATCAGATATTCAAATAAGAATTTATTAAATAAAATATCTATGTAAGCATTGACTGATTTTCAAATCTCAGCAAACTCAAAAATTTCTAGACTATATTTTTATTTTTTTATTACTCGGGTTAATTATTCGATTTTGGCTTTTTTTTTCAGTTGATGTCAAAAATCGAACTTTTTTCACAAAATTCAATTTTTTTTAAAACAAATTTTTTCAACTGTTTTCCAAATTTTTTTTTCTGTAAATTATATTTCATTTTTAATTTCAAATTCCTAGTGTTTTATCTCTAAAATTTAATTTCCCAATCCGAGGATGTATCAAAAATAAAATAATTCCAAAAATGAATTAATTATGACCCAGGTAATAAATTAAAAAAAAAAATCCGCGTAACCCTTTAGTGTAAATAAAATATTGTAAAAAGAAAATTACATTAAACCGCTTAGCTTCACCCGGAAGCTGCTTAGCAATATCGCCGCCGATAAAAACTGCTTCTAAGTACGCCCACAAATTCTGTACCGTTAACCACTTGGCCAATATTTCAGACGTATTGCTCAATTTATTTTGCCACAACTGTATGTCTTTTTTGTAGTACGTGTTATACCTTTAAAATTAAAAAAAAAAAAATATATATATATATATACATATGTACAGTAATTGAAGCTTACCCATTAGTTCAGATAATAAATATTAATAACTAAAAAAAGTGAATTAATAATTAGCTGGGTAAGCAAACCTGTTGGCCATGAGAGAGCTGATAACCATCAAGCTGTCTTCCAGCTGACTAATTATCTCCGTAGTCTCGGTGCCCTTCAACAATAATTCTCCCCTTTGTTTGAACATCGCAAACTGTAAATCAATAACCGACCAATCGGCAATCACTTGCTTAAGTTTGCTTTCAATATCCATTTCCTTTACAGCACTAATACAAATATCCTCAACATCGTCCTTGTACTTAAGCAACGGCGCTTGCATTACATTAGCTAATGTAAAATTGTCCGACTCGATGTCAAATAAATAATTACACAGCTTTGATAGACGCTCCCAATGACGTTCCTTTACGGCTTTATTAGCCATCAATTCGAGTAATGGACATGTTTCATTAAAGTCCTCTATTTTTTTACGCAAATCAATGTACGCTGGCCATTCCCGCATACCTTTAGGTAACTTACGGCATCTGTTAAATTATTTGTCCATTTAAAATATTTTATTTATTATTATTTTTATGTACGAAGAGCTTAATAAAATCCAGATTATTTTTTTTTTAACGAGACAATTTTTCTTAATAAAAAAAATATATGAAAAATAACACGCGCACGCTTGCGCGAGGGCGTAAACTAGTCTATAATATGAAAAACATAAAAAATTATCATGTTACTTTCTCTAAGAGTTTGTTAATGAGTGACAAAATAAATATTTAGTAACATACAATTAATTACAAATTATCCTGATAAAAAAAATTCGCAACTCCTTACAAACTTCAGCATCCAACAAAACACCGATGAATATTCAAATACACTGAGAAAATTAAATGATTGTGTTTATTATCCTAAATTTTTAGCCCCAATCATCTAGGATGATAAGAACGATTTTAAATGCAAAGATAGTTAGAGTTATAATTTTTGTTAATAGGATTAACAATCATTGGATGATAACAGTTACCATCAGAATGATTACAGTTACCATCAGGATGATTACAGTTACTATCAGGGATGGTAACTATTATTATGAAAAAATTGATCGAAAATTCAATAAATTTCAAGTAGGGGAAGGGAGGGCAAAATGGGCCCCCTGAAATTTTGGATGCCTCGAAATATTTGGGGGCAAAATGGGCCGCCCAAAATTTTTAACGTGAAAAGTGTTTGAGGTGGAGGGGTGGGGCAAAATAGGCCACTCAAAGAAAATTGTAACGAAAAAATTAACTAGGCGGAAAATAAAAAAAAATAATTTTTTTGTTCCAATTTTGTTTTTCGAGAGGTTCATTTTGCCCCACATATCACATATTGACCTGAAATATAATAGAAACATTATAGAGGTCAGAATTTGACGGAAAACGAAAAAAAATTTATTTTAGAGTGATCCATTTTACCCCACATATCACATATTGGCCCAAAAATATGATAAAAACAATATAGAGGTCATAACTTGACGGAAAATGAAAATAAAACTTTTTTACTTAATTTTTGAAAGGGTCCTTCGTGCCCCAGGCTCCCCTGTTAACATTTAGTATTTTTTTACCCTTGTAAAATGATGGTTTCATTATAATCGAATTAATTGTTATTCTAATTATCTTTGATGGTAACTATTATAATTTCTGATGGTACCAGTTACCATCAGAAATTATAAAAATAACTATTTAGGATAATAATCCTAATTAACTCGAGTTAACATCCATGATCGTAATACTTATCATCCAGATGGTAACCATTACAATCTAGATGATTTACACAATCATCTAGATGATATTCGTTACTATCCGATTGATAGTAAAAATTTTACCATCACTTGATGATAACTCCAATCATTTAATTTTCTCAGTGTAGTGTGCAATATTTTTTACAACTTGTTTTTTTTATTACAACTCACTTGTTCTGTAAGTCCGTAAGCTCAGCAATTATACTATCGATATCGATTTCCGACCACAGAATTTCATAATAGCCGTCAATGGTCCTCATTACCTGGGAGTAGAGCCCGTATAATTTTTGTAACAAATTCATTTCTTTCTTTCGTTTTTCCAGAAACGGATAACTGGTTATTTCTAAACCGAAAAGTGATTCGCCGCTACTGTACGTTTGGTACCGTTCATATAATTCGTCGTAGCGTGCTTGAGCAAGTAACAATCTAATAACCAATTAATAAATTACTTTAAAATAAACGTTGATAGCTTAAAAAAATAGTTTGATAAGAATGCTGATACCGTTCACTAGCTTCTTTAGCAGGAATTCCTTCCTCCAACGGTCCATGGAACTCGAATTCTAAGTCAAAATGTTCAACATCGCTTCGTAAAACTCTAACTCCTTCGATTAATTCTCTCTTGAGTGGTTCTTGGATATCACAAATTTTTCCTTGAACTTGTTTAGCTTTTTCCAACATATTTGTAAAACTATAACGTAAACCATCTACTATATTTTGGTCATCCTTACATACTGTTGTATTAAATTCATTCATCAGAGTATAAGTCTCCTCTATCATTATCAACTGACAGTCTAGATCGATAAAATCATTACGTATCGCATCCAAACACCGCATCGCCAACCTCACGTCCTCCAAATCGGCAATCGTATGTGACAATATTTTATTTTTATCTTCGATGTAATTTACTATTGTTGTTAATTTTGTTTTATACTTTCCCGCCAATATTGTACCGAAATTTAATTTCCAATTTTCAACTTCGACTAGTAAGCCGAGTTTTAATTTTTCTAAAATTAGTATTTTCATTTTTTAGTTTTTATTCAAAACAATTGATGTAAAAAATTTATTTAAGTCTTTTTACCCATATTTATTTCAACTGGACCGACAAGATGTCGCGATGGTATGCTATTTATTTCAGTAATTAAATTCTCGTACATAATGAATTTTTCGCGAGTTTTATAACTGCCGGGATCAGAGTCAACAAAATTTTTTAGTTCTGTATTACGATCTTCTGCCCACATATTCAAATATTTTTCTGTATAACTCTAATTAAAATATTATTAATTAGAATAATGATATTAATAATATATATTTAATTAATTATAATATAATTACATTCTTTAAATGATTGATATCATCACGTAGAATTAAAATACTCGCTTGGAAACTCATTGTACTGCGAATTATTTCTTTGTGTTCTGATATTATTTCATGATATGTTCGTAATGATTTATTTTCATTGTCTATCACAAAAACAAAATATGTAAATTTAATTAATTAATCATTTTTTTTTACCCTAAAATATTCTAGAATTTTCCAAATAAAACAAAAAAATTGAAGAATTGAATTTCTAAAATTTGGTAAATTTTATTTTTTAAGCCTGGAGAATTTCTACACGGAAAAAATTGATGCTCAAAATTTTAATAGTTTGTAGTTTATTTTTGACTTAAAATTAGTATATTCGATACTAATATAAACCAGGATCATTATATATATTACAAAATGGCTATTATTTATATTAAAATTTGATACACATAGAAGAGCAAAATTTGTAATTTTGTATATAAAAATTAATATGAAAAAGAATCGATAAATTGCTATCTACAGTTATTACTATTCAAATAAACATAGAAAAATTTTAAAAATGAGGAACCGAAAAATTAGTAAACGTACATATTAATATATAAAGATCTAGTATACGAATTTTTCATTTTATTATTTACCACTTATTCGATGTATGTATGTAATAAATTAATTTATAATAACGAATAAATAACATTTTATATTAATTATTAGTCAATGGGATAGAATTTATAAAATAAGAGTTAAAAATTTTGGGTATTTTCATGAGCAAAAAATCAGTATCTAGTATACTAATTTTTCATTTTATTATTTACCACTTATTCGATTTATGTATATTGTAAATTAATTTATAATGATGAATAAATGATATTTTAAGCTAATAATTGATCAGTGATATCGAATTTATAAAATAAAAGTTTGTAACTTTTGGAATTTTCGGCTGGAAAAATCAGTATCTAAGATAGCAATTCTTAATTTGACCAATCATTACTTTTTAATAGATTATGCCATAAATTAATAAACTTTCACTAATAAGTCACGTATTATACCTAAAAGTAATAATATTTAGTTACTTTTTAAAATAATTGATAGTAGTTTTTAGGAATCTACCAAAATTAGTAAACTACTTTGCAATAAGCACATAATAGTCTAATTATTGATAACAGATTCCACTTTTTACTATTATTTATTAATTTTGGATATTCTGTTTTTTCCGTGTAAGCGAACATCAGCACTATTGCCAGTAAAACTGGAACATAACAAACTTTTTTTTTTTTACGTATCGCTTTTTGGAAAAAAAATATTGTTCTGCTATAAAAGAGCACAAGTTATACAAAAAGATGCTTTTTATTTTTTTTCCAGAGGTACTCTAAATTAGAGGCTACTTTAAAATAAAAAATTCTCTCCATGTAGATTTATTGGATTTAAATGAAATTTTTTAAACGGCTTCGAGAAATATTCTAATGATCGTTAAAACTATTTTATTGATAAATGGATATGAAAAACTTTGATGAATTCATTTTTAATATGGCGATACTAGCTATCACATTCTTTAAAATCAACAACTTTTTATCAATCCGGACATCAAAGTTTACTTTTTAAAAAAATATTTACTTTAAAGTAAATAAAAAATTTCATATCCGCGTAGACAAATCTTTATTAAAAAAAAAAGTTTGTTCATATCGTTTCCGTCTTTACATAACAAAAAAAAAATTTAGCAACCCCCTTTTTAAAACGGCAATTTAAAAATATTTTTCTTACAAATAAACGTAAAGCTTCGAGTAAAAAAAAAAGTTATTAAATAAAAAAAAATAATTACCATCCGGGGTATTTTTAAATCCTTTGATTCTCGAATATCTTTGTCCCCACATAATAATACAATCATGCACTTGAATTAAATTTTTTACAACCAATTGCACATGACTATTGAGCTCCTCGACACTGGGTATCACAACAATGCTCGGTATTTGTAAAATAAACTGAGTCAGCAGTAGCGGATTTCCTCCTGCTTTAATACTGCCATTCAGCACCATACCAAAATAAAAATTTAAAAAAAGTATCCAGTATTAAAACAAAAATAATTAAAAAATTTTTACTGCATAATTAAATTTAAAAAAAATACCTAGTACCAATACGCTTCTTCAACAATTCCAAAGATCGCTTTGTGCAATTGACAAGAGCCTCAATAAGTTTATTATTAAAATACGTGAATAATTCCATGCAATAATTGAAAATTCGATTTAAATAAATTTTAGTATCGATATAATCATCATCAGCTGATGGTTTGCGATCAGTGTCAATAGACGGACGTGTAATGCGTGATTGAGATCCAATTTCCCGTTTGACCCGGTCGGGATCTAACCAACGATATTTATTATTATTAATATCTCCATCTCCATCTCCATTTTCCTCTAGATTTATAAAATCAAGACACTTGTTTATAATCATAATAAGAGCAGTTTCCACGGCTGTTGACTTTATTTCTAAGTCTTTAGCAACTGTCTGTGCGTATATTAAATTATCTTGTGAAAATTCAGCTGGGCTGACAGGCGAGTCATTTAAATTTATCAATTTAGTGTCGGAGATAATTTCTATTATATTTTCAATCCTAACTTCTTTCGTGGCGCAAACTTTGTTAACAAATTCTTCAATTTCTTGTACTACTGCACTTATTTCTCGGCATACTTCGGGGATTTTCAGTGACGTCCATGTCACTACTGACAGACACGGCTTAAATAATTTATCCAATTTATTAAATACACCGGTCATTAAATTTCGGAATAATTGGGGCACTGACTCGCGTATCCGGTTATTTATTTCAACGAGACTTTTTATTTCTTCGTATGATAAATAAATTTTTTCTTTACAGAAGGTTATTATGCGTGTGAACTCGGGTATTTTTAAATTCAAACGTGACATGTATTCAGCTTCTCTTATTACTTCACATATGTATGGATCAAAATTTATTATGTATTTATTTGTTTGCGGATCACGGATCAGTAGGGGTGACGTTAATGCCAAGCGAACCTATTTTTAAATTTTCTAGTAATTATAAACATACAAAATTTTTTTTTTTTTATTTGAGCCATAATATTTTTAAAATTCAAATAAGCATTCAGTAAATACGAGCCAGTTCTTTTAAAAAAATTGAAAATGCGGGGTAAAATGAGTCCTTCAAAAAATTTTTCAATGGCCCAAATTACCCACGGTGTCTGTTGCCATTCAAAATTTCATAAACCAATTTTCGCTGTTTTGCCCGGGTAATTTAAATTTTAAAAAATTTTGAATTTTTCCCTCCCGTCCCGTAAAACCAAAACTTTAATAAAATTAAATTTTTTCAAATTTACAGTAAAAAAAATTTCAAATTCAAAATCAGAAATTTTGAAACTTTGTAAATTCAATATTTTTAATAAAAAGTTTAATAAAATTGTCTTGTAAAACAAAAGTAATTAGCGTTTAATTAATGTAAAGTTACACCTATACAATTAGCATCAATTAGCAAAAATTTCCAAAGTTCGTACATAATTATCAAGTTGTTAAAAATTTTATTCAAAAATAAAAAAAAGCAGGATGCTATAGAAATTAAAATGAATAATTAATAAAATGAACTTACAACTTCAGCGGAATCAAACCAAGCTTTGTGGTAAATAATTTCGTAATGAACAAAAACACGTACAAGTGAATTATAAATTTTAATACACTTTTGCATCTTCTCATGCGTTATTACTTTGTCTCGTTTTTTAAATATATCCATGGGTATTTCAATACGTCTGTACAACTGTCTAATCCATAAAATTCTACCAGCAACAGGTGGTACATTTCTAGGTAAAGGTGGTGAGGATCTGTCTTCGTTGTATCTGTCTCGTATTGCTTCGACTTCCTTTTGGTACATTGTCACAAGCTCCAGGTACTTGCGATCGATCCACAACTCCCGCTCGAACTTTAGCTTTTCAAACCTTTTACAGTGACAAACTTTGAGTTTAACCACAGCAATAAAATAAAATAATACTTTCCAAGAAAAAAAGTAAACAAAAGTTATACTTTAAAGTACCTAAGAACCAATCGCAAAGCCTCATCGATATTCGGAGCAAGTGAAACTGTTTTGAAAAAGAAAACTCTCATTTCAAACTCGGTCTCACTGACGTTTTTCTTAAACTCCTCGTAGTCGAGATCAAAAAATGGCTTTCGGTGATCCAACGGATTGTAACTTTGTGTCACTATTTTATTAAAATATGACGTTAATTTTTTTTCAAAGTTATCGATACCCTCGATTGTCGAGCTTTCAAGTACCGAATGACTTATATTTGTCTCTAGAACATCGATGAGCTAAAAAAAATAATTTAATATTTAAACTTTTTGTCTGGGCCATAGTCTGGGAGACTTGTAATTTATTTAACGAGCTTACTTTATTTAAACGTGTCTTAAATTTATCAAACTTTCCAAAAACATACATTTCTGATACTTCGATCAGCCGTTCGTCAGCCTCTTCAATATTCTTCAACATAACTTTGTAAGACTCGTAATATTGATGGTATAAATTTATGCAATCTTTCATCCGTGATATGACTGATGGCTTTTCGTCTCGCCAGATGTCAAGTGTTTCATTTTTAGTTATGTATGATTTGCAATTTAAAATCATTTGATTGGTTATCTATAAATATTTTACTCTTTGTTATCTTAATAAACATTTTTTTTTTTTTTAATTCGAATTAATGGATATTCATTAAGGTGATTCATTTCCGCAAAAGTTTTTTTTTTTTTAAGTGCTCAAGCAAAATCTCAATCTACATCGAAAAACAAAAATTATCACTGAATATGAGCTTTTAATTCCAGTGCTAAGTACTTACTATTTGATTTCAAAGATTTCCCATTTAAAATACACGTAAATTAAATTACTTTTTTTTAACTTTCTAATACTCAGTTGCGTTTCATGGTATCAACACGGTTTTGGTCGCAAATTGTAGGGCATTTGGTGTTCTTCAAAAGTGCTCATAGTTACTTAGCTGTTATTCCAGCTGTTTCACTTGTGTCCGCTGCGGAACTCATTTTTCCTATGAAATTGACCTTTATTGGCTTGCAGAACGTAAACCAATGAAAGTACACTGAAATCGCTAATGAGAATTTTATAGGAAATTTTATTCCCTTCAAAAAAAGTCCTATGAGTCAAGCCGCTAAAGTCCATAGTTTCCGAGTTATAGTCATTTTAATAATTTAAAGAATAAAATATCAATTGTAATTTTTTTTTTTATATTATATTTTTAAAATTGTAAAATGACTATAACTCGGAAACTATGGACTTTAGCGACTTGACTCATAGGACTTTTTTTGAAGGGAATAAAATTTCCTATAAAATTCTCATTAGCGATTTCAGTGTACTTTCATTGGTTTACGTTCTGCAAGCCAATAAAGGTCAATTTCATAAGAAAAATGAGTTCCGCAACGGATACAAGTGAAACAGCTGGAATAACAGCTAAGTAACTATGGGCACTTTTGAAGAACACCAAATGCCCTACAATTTGCGACCAAAACCGTGTTGATATCATGAAACGCAGCTGAGTATTAGAAAGTTAAAAAAAAAGTAATTTAATTTACGTGTATTTTAAATGGGAAATCTTTGAAATCAAATAGTAAGTACTTAGCACTGGAATTAAGAGCTCATATTTGGTGAGAATTTTTGTTTTTCGATGTAGATTGAGATTTTGCTTGAGCACTTAAAAAAAAAAACTTTTGCGGAAATGAATCACCCTAATATTCACCTTGACAAATAACGCAGTCATCATTCTCTGAGTATTAAAAAAACGTGACGTAGTATAAACCATACGAATCGAATGCATCAATGCAGGTAAATGCTGACCAATTTTAGTGGGATCTAATAAATATAACGGACGGGTATATTTCTCAATTGCGAATAAATATTTAACGTTATCTCGAGCCAGTAATTCGATCATCGTAATATCATCATCAAGCTTTTTCCACTTCTGTTAATAAGAAAACTTTTTTTTAAGTAAATTTTTAATAATTTAAGTGTTTAATAAAATTGAAATAGATGTAATGAGAGTAACTTTAACAAGCTTAGACTTGGCTCTAACTAATAGTGATATGAACATCTGTGTCTCTGCTCGCTTTATGTGGTCAACGATGTAAGAAAAACGTGTGAGAATTCCTCGCCAGTAGACTAGCTCAGCGGTTGGTCCGACATCCTCCGTTTCACGACGGAGTTGTTGGCTTTCAACAAGTGCCTATTTATTATTATTATTATTATTATTATTATCATCATTATCGTTATTGTACTAAAATTAATGATAAATATATTTCATATAGAAGACCCATTCGGGGTAAAATGAGTTCATTTTCCAGAAAAAAAAATTATTTACAGGATCTAGGGAACAACTAGACAGTTTGGTCTTTTCTGAGCAGTATTCAATTTTTTTTTTAACTTCCCGCTTTGGAAATTCAAAATTTTAAAAAAGAGGGAATTACCTGTTTCGGTCTTATTTTCAAAAATCGAATTAAATCACTTATTTTGCCGCGTAATTTATCGAATTTATAAATATTTAGTTATCTTTAAAATAATAAAGAAATTCATTTTTACAATATACAGAATATTACTCTGAGCAAAAATATATTTATATAAATTTGAAAGTCAGCGGATCCTTAGTAATAATATCTAGTTTAGTTAATGAAAAAAAAAATTACCCGTTCCATTTGTTTGATCCAAACACGAACACATTCTTCGACTAAAATAATCGCGTCATAATTTTTCGCACTCTCAGTCACATTTTCCATAGTTGATGCATATTTTTCAAAAACATCTTGATATTCATTGAACTTCAGAACACTCTCTAGATCAGCATTCGTCGCTAGTAATAAAAAATTAAAGTTTTAGCGGGATAAAAAAATATCAGTAAAATCTAGATTGAGAGCGAAATTTAACAACTGAGTAATAAAAATAATCTAGATAAATTAAAGTTGATGGCTTGGTCTATCAAAGCAAAAAGTATTGTGCGTTGGAACGTGGTTGAAAGTAAAATAAATTTACTTTGTATAAATTGACAAAAATCCTTAAAGTCGCCAATGAAATTGTCCTTAATCTTCGTTCCTACTTGATTCCTTAGTAGATCACCCCACTGTTTATTAATCTCTATTGCCGGCGCGTTCAATCGAGAAATAAGACCTGAGATACTACTCAGTGCGCCACTAAATTTGCCTTCAACTTCCATGTAAGCGTAATAAGTTTCCTTAAATACATTTTTAAAGTAAAACGAAGTTTTAATTTTCTTTAAAATAACTTTTGTGGCTTAACTTAATTTGAGTCACTAAATTTCAAAGATTTTCAAAATAATTTTATCAGAATATAAAAATATTTTTTTTTTTAATTTTAATTTACTTGACATTTTTTTTAGTCTGATATATAAATTCAAAAAAAAAATTCCCGCCGAAAATTTAAATTGCCATAAATTAAAATAAAAATATTTTTGTCTTTCAATAAAAATTAAATTACCTCAAGTAATAGTTTAATTTCAAAATTAGTATCTGGGTTTAAACGATAGACCACAACACATTTTCCTGATAATTTTTCAGTAGTTCCATCAGTAACACAGCAACGTAGAAAATTATCCATTGAATTATTTGAGTCCCATCTTCCAGATTCTAAATTATTTATTAACTTAACAATAAATAATAATGAATTATGACTAGAGTAGTAGGAAAAAAAAGTATGAAGTACAGAGCAAGAAATAAAATTTATGCTGCAGATTAAAGTTTATAGTACTAGTAATCATAAAAAAATAAAAGTAATTATTTAAAAATTTTTTATTACAAGTTACGCGGTACTTTATACCAAAAGGTGGCGGTGTCATGGGTTGATAATGAATTATTAAAGCTTGACGTCCGCCTTTAGCAAAAAAACTTGTGAATATCTGTAGATACTCGTCTTTATCAACGAGCCCATCCTCCAAAACAGTAACATCTGTATCCAAAATAAAAGCAACGACTTCTAATACGTGACGATGTACTGTACCGAGAGAATCTTGTCGCTCTTTACGGTACTCCTTATATTTAAACTGATAAATAGTATGAGTTAAAAAGTACGATATATATTTTATTTTCTTCACTTATATAACTTTAATCACTTAACTTAATTACTAACCAGTTTTTCTTTAGCGCGTTCTGCTGGTATACCATCTGGACGATTTACTCGTCTTTTTACTAAGTCTTTAATCCTCTCTTCGATCGCCGGAATAGTGTAATCTCTTAACTTTATTTTATTTCCCATTTATATACTTATTTATGTTAATTATTAACCAGTTAACTTATTACATTAACCAATTTCTTCATTAATATTAATGAAGCTGGCTATAATAGCAAAAAACAAGTGAAATATTCAATAGTTACTTTGTTTTGTTAAATAAAAAAAAAATCGCGCATTTTTTTTTAAATTCTACAAGCAACCTGCAGTCACTACACGGAGAAAAAAATATAGTAAAATTTACTAAAAAATATGGGAATAATTACTAAATTTAGATAGTAATCTTGAAACGCTTAAGATTTATAGGAAAAATTCATAAACAGATAAGTAAATTTTACTATCCCGTTTAGTAAATTTTACTCTATTAGAATGGAAAAAAATAAAATTAAATTTTCATTAGCTTTTAACTTTTTATTATTATTACTATAATTTTAATTATTATTGTCATTTATGCTACTGTATTAGTGCTGGTGTCGATTTTTGTTTTTTAAAAAATCGTTGTTTCAACCGAGATTCGAACCCTGATCTCCCGCGCGCGAGTCCTTTCCTATGCCTGACGGCCCAATGTCTCCTTTGGACAAAAGTCTCAGAACTTGTAATACATATTTGTATATGCTATCCCCACCAAATTTAAATTTTATCTATACATAGTAGAATTTACTATACATATAGTAAAAAAACATAATCGTGTTAGCAAAAAATACATTGCGTATAGTAATTTTTAATATTTTTTATAGTAACAAATCCTATATTGTATTAGAAAATTTACTTTCTTAAATTTGTATTTATTAAAAATACTTATAGTGAAATTTACTATACAGATAGTAAAAAATACAATTGTGTTAGTAAAAAATACATTACGCATAGTAATTTTTAATATCTTATTATGAAATTATTACTAACTAGTAAATTTTACTAAACGTTTAGTAATAATTACAATACAGAATGTATTTTTTCATACCTGTTAGTAAATTTTACTGTAAGATTGTAATTGTTACTATATTTTTTTCTCCGTATATGTGACTGCCCAAATATCACTACTGATTTTATAAAATACTCAGAAGAAAACAATTTCTTGCCTCAAAAAATTTTATTTGCACCAAGAAATTTTGTGCATCATAAATTCAATACAAAAATTTTCTTGGGGCGAGAAAAGATTATTTTGCTCAAGAAATGATTCTTTGCACCAAAAAATTTTTTCTAGTTCTAAATAACTTTTTGGTTTTAATTTACAATGCGAAACATTTCTTGGGGTAAGTCAAAATTTTCTTTAGGCGAGTAAAGATTTTTTGTGTCAATGAATCCTTTTTTTTCTATGCACACTTTTTTGGCTTTGAGAAGCTTCCTAAAACCAAATGGAAATATAAAACTTTGTCATTTTGGAATAAGTAACGCGATATAAATAATATAGTATAGATTCAGTGACATTCAGTCATATTTAGTGACAGAATAATTAGAATATTAATTTATTTAAAGAAAATAATTACGATCGTATTTTTTCTCGCGCAATTTAAATGTAATTCGAATGATACAGATAAATCGATTTTTCTCAATGATTGATAATAAAAAAGAGTTGAAACTATGAAAAGGCACAAATTCAAGTCAGAACCTTTCTAACGATACCAAATTTAATAACATTAACTAATTCTATCATACAGATATGCCGGGAACAAAATTTTCCTTATTCTCTTAATAATATCGCGTTGCTGATGCCATAAGGGCGTATCTGCCTATTATACGCCCTTATGGCACCCGGGTGCCATAAGGGCGTACCAAAAAATTTTTTTTGGGAATCGATGTAGTTATGCCTAAAACGGGCAGAAATGCAAGAAAAAATTTTGGTACGCCCTTATGGCACCCAGGGTACCTACCGGGAGCCATAAGGGCGTATCAAAAAATTTTTTTTTCGGGAAACGACATATTTTTACTTGAAACGCGTAGAAATGATGAAAAAAAAAATTTTTCAAATTTGAGATTTTTTGATACGCCCTTATGGCACCCGAGATACCTACTGGGAGCCATAAGGGCGTATCAAAAAATTTTTTTTTCGGGAAACGACATATTTTTACTTGAAACGCGTAGAAATGATGAAAAAAAAAATTTTTCAAATTTGAGATTTTTTGATACGCCTTTATGGCACCCGAGATACCTACTGGGAGCCATAAGGGCGTATCAAAAAATTTTTTTTTCGGGAAACGACATATTTTTACTTGAAACGCGTAGAAATGATGAAAAAAAAAATTTTTCAAATTTGAGATTTTTTGATACGCCTTTATGGCACCCGAGATACCTACTGGGAGCCATAAGGGCGTATCAAAAAATTTTTTTTTCGGGAAACGACATATTTTTACTTGAAACGCGGGGAAATGATGAAAAAAAAAATTTTTCAAATTTGAGATTTTTTGATACGCCTTTATGGCACCCGAGATACCTACTGGGAGCCATAAGGGCGTATCAAAAAATTTTTTTTTCGGGAAACGACATATTTTTACTTGAAACGCGGGGAAATGATGAAAAAAAAAATTTTTCAAATTTGAGATTTTTTGATACGCCTTTATGGCACCCGAGATACCTACTGGGAGCCATAAGGGCGTATCAAAAAATTTTTTTTTCGGGAAACGACATATTTTTACTTGAAACGCGTAGAAATGATGAAAAAAAAAATTTTTCAAATTTGAGATTTTTTGATACGCCCTTATGGCACCCGAGATACCTACTGGGAGCCATAAGGGCGTATCAAAAAATTTTTTTTTTCGGGAAACGACATATTTTTACTTGAAACGCGGAGAAATGACGAAAAAAAAATTTTCTTCGAATTTTAAATTTTTTGGTACGCCCTTATGGCACCCGAGGTACCCACTGGGAGCCATAAGGGCGTACCAAAAATTTTTTTTTTCGAAAAAAACTTATTTTTACTTGAAACGCGGAGAAATGACGAAAAAAAAAATTTCTTCAAATTTTAAATTTTTTGGTACGCCCTTATGGCTCCCGGTAGGTATCCTGGGTGCCATAAGGGCGTACCAAAATTTTTTTTTGCATTTCTGCCCGTTTCAGACATAACTACGTCGTTTCCCGGAAAAAAATTTTTTATACGCCCTTATGCCTTTTCAAGGGTATTTTTTTGCGGATACGCCCTTATGGCATCAGTAACGCGATATAGATTAGTAATATTACGCGACCGACAAGGGTTTGTAAATAAATGAAAAAAGAATTTTTGTAATTTCTCAAGTTACTATTTTATTTATCATTATTAATATACATGTTCAATAATTTTTCTTTTTAATTTTTACATAAATATAATCTTCTTCAGTAGCATTAAAATAATAATTTAAATGAATATTAAAAATTTGATATTTCATTCAAAAAACAAAACATTAATTGTACATTCATACGGTTTTACAATAATTTAATTTTTACAAAAAATGGATTTGTTTAATTGTGAAACGAAATCGCAATTAATTACACAGTTTAGCAGGTACGAATTACGACATCAATACTATATTGTCGGCAATTTTTACCCCTGCGCACACTTTAAATGTAAATGGCCAAAATTTTCCACAGATTCCTGAACAGCAATCCGCATGAGTTTCGCACTGTTTTTAAAATTAATAATTATTATTATCACTTATTACCAATATTTATTATTTATTAAAAAAAACTTACGCCGCCGAGCCATAATCTGCATTCTTTAGCACTGGTTTCCATCATGGAAACAACGACTACCATGAAAATAAATGCAAACAGTATCTTGGACATTTTTGGTTGGCTGTTGATTTGAATTGTATGTCTATTACAAAAAATAATAAATTATCATTAACTCAATAATCACGTGAAATAAAAAAGTAATTACTGAAATTTCCATACAAAAATAAATTCAGGAAAATATTATTTTTATATACTAACGCGGTATTTTAATTAGAAAACTAGATTTAATTGAAAAAATTTTTTAATAGTTTCAGTTTCAAATAATAATTTTATTAAATATAATTTTCACCCGCAAATTATACAGTTTTAGATGTAATTAAAACAAAATTTTTCGTACAATTCTTAAATTCTTATCTGAAACTAATTTTTTCATATAATATTTTAATCTACTGCCTTAATTGTTTTATACATGTATAAAATGCATATATAATGCAAATATAATACATTAATTATATATAATAAATGAAAGTATTTAGAGTATTCAAAAGTGCACACCTCAAATGATCATGTAATATGTTTTGAATAATCAATTACCAAACTGCGTATTTAGTTTGAAGTTACAAAAAAATTGTATTTAATTAACCAACACGAACTTTTTTTTGACTGCCTGATACCGATGATTCGTATTTAGTTACCAAAAAAATAATAAAATAATATAATGAATATATTAATATTAATTTTATTTATTTAAATGTTTAAATGCTCTGCTAGATGTACACGGAAAGAAAATTATGGGAATGGTTCCTATAATTTTATGAAATTTCATCCTATACCAGTATAGGAATGACGACCAACAATTATAGGAATAGGTCCTATAATTATAGGAATATTACCCATAATTATAGGAATAGTTCATATAATTATAGGAATAATACCTATACCATTATGGGAATGGTTCCTATAATTATAGGAATGGTTCCTATAATTTATGGGAATGGTTCCTATAATATTATAGGAATGGTTACTATAATATATAGTAACCATTCCTATAAATTATAGGAATAGTTCCTATAAATTATAGGAACCATTACTATAATATTATAGGAATGGTTACTATACTATTATAGGAATGGTTACTATACTATTATAGGAATGGTTACTATACTATTATAGTAACCATTACTATAATAATATAGTAACCATTCCTATAATATTATAGGAATGGTTCCTATAATATTATAGTAACCATTCCTATAATAGTATAGTAATCATTCCTATAATAGTATAGTAACCATTCCTATAATATTATAGTAACCATTCCTATAGTATTATAGTAACCATTCCTATAATAGTATAGTAACCATTCCTATAATAGTATAGTAACCATTCCTATAATATTATGAAAATATCAATTTTCAAAAAAGTGTGGAAATCACTTTTACAATACCGAAAGTATTATTAAACATAAAAACAAATATTCAAACATTGAAAAGAAAAATAAAAATTTAAAATATCGCAAATAAATTAGAGGGTCTTTTCGGCGGCCATATTGGATTGAAGCTTTTTTGACTTGTGTGGGGTTTCGAAAAAACACTCTACACGAAAATCTAGAGTGTTTTAATTTGAATTGCGATTTTTAAAAATATATAAGTGATAGGGGTAGGTCGTAGAGGGGTGTTCCGGAGGCTATATTGGATTTTGAAACTTTTTTGACTAGCGTGGGGTCTCAAAAAACACTCCACACAAAAATCCACATTTTTCTAATCATAAAAGTATCTTTAAAAAAAAAATCTGGGCATCGGTTGACCCTGCGGGCCAGCCCCAAAACTTCCCGCTGTTTTCGAGCTCCTTGAGCTCGAAAACATCGTTGTAAATACATTTTCGAGCTCTTCGAGCTCGAAAATACTTTTGCATGCCATTATTTTCGAAAAAAACAGTTTTTAGCATTTCTTTCTCCCGCGATAACTCTCAAACGAATTATCCGATTTTTAAGTTTGAGGTGGCAATCGACGCGTTTTAATGGATTCTAAAGCTCATTAGATTTTTGGATTTTTTGGTTGAGTCGTTTCAAAGATATTCGCAAAAAACTGTTTTTTACCATTTCTTTCTCCAACGATAACTCTCGAACGAGTTATTCGATTTAGATGTTTGAGGTGGCAATCGACGCGTTTTATTAAGTTCTAGAGCTGATTAGATTTTGAAGTCGATCGTATAAGTCGTTTTCGAGAAATCAATAAAAAACTAAAAAAAAAAATTTTTTTTTTTCGTAATTGGCCAATATCTTCGGGTCTACTCGGTCAAATGATCTGAAATTTTCAGAAAAGTTGATGGCCAAAAAACTCTTTCGATTGCCGCCTTAACCATCCAAATCGGTTTATTAGTTAAAAAGTTATAAAGAGTTTACATACATACATACACACACACACACACACACACATACATACAGACACTCGGACATCATTCTAAAAATAGTCAGAATAGCTTCCTAGGACCTCAAAACGTCGACATCTGATGAAAACTCGATTTTTGAAAATCGGGGTGAAAACAATAACTTCCCGAAATTTTTGAAAATCATCGATTTTCTAAGCGGGAAGTTAAAAATATATTTTTAGTTGCATGAACGTTCGTAACTTCAGGGACATAAAAAAAATTCGTATTTGGCAAAAATCATCAAAATTTTTCAACTGAAATTTTTCAGCATAGAACATTCAAGAAAATTTAAATTTTAAAAATAAAAATTTATATTTCGATAAAATCTCAA
Source organism: Microplitis manilae (assembly GCA_030273425.1). Lineage (NCBI taxonomy): Eukaryota > Metazoa > Arthropoda > Insecta > Hymenoptera > Braconidae > Microplitis > Microplitis manilae. Next base: position 17,787,798 of record CP092730.1, on the reverse strand, counting down.
ATTTGGGTAAAATTTCGAAAAGTTCATATTAGTTTTAATTTAACATGATACTGAAGTAAGCCGATGTCTTATATTTTTTGGATTTTTTTGAACATTAAATTTCTACACTATTTTGCAAAAAAAAAAATTTTATCATATTATAGGAACCATTCCTATACTATTATAGTAACCATTCCTATAATAGTATAGTAACCATTTCTATAATATTATAGGAATGGTTCCTATAATATTATAGTAACCATTCCTATACTATTATAGTAACCATTACTATAATAGTATAGTAACCATTCCTATAATGGTATAGTAACCATTCCTATAATAATATAGTAACCATTCCTATAATAGTATAGTAACCATTCCTATAAATTATAGGAACCATTCCTATAATATTATAGGAATGATTACTATACTATTATAGGAATGGTGACTATACTATTATAGGAATGGTTACTATAACAGTACAGGAATGGTTCCCATAATGGTATAGGGGTGGTTCCTATAATATATAGGAACCATTCCTATAATAGTATAGGTACAATTCCTATACCATTATAGGAACCATTCCTATAATGCATAGGAATACTCCCTATAATTTTCTTTCCGTGTAGTCTAAAAAATGTCTCAATTTAAATGTCATTTTTGCGGGAAAAATAACCGCTTTTAGTTTACTCCACAAAATGTCACATTGAAAGTCGATTTGATGATATTAGAGTACTACGCTTCGCGTTCGAGGTGTGCGATACATATTCATTATATATCGCGTGCCAAATACCAAAAGGGCGTATAAATTTTTTTTTGGTGCCAATCGTTTTGCAAACATGTTTCAAGCGCAAAAATAAAAAAAAAATTTCCAGAGCCAAAAGGGCGTATATCTTAAGATACGCCGTTTTGGCGTTAGTACGTCAAAAATTATTTTTCTACAGATCTTTACGTTTCGAGCGATTCTAAAAAGAATGGCATAAAAAAAAATTTTTATACGCCCTTTTGGCATTGAAAAGTCAAAAGGGCGTATAAATTTTCTTTTTGGTGCCAATCGTTTTGTAAACATGTTTTAAACGTAGAAATGAAAAAAAAAATTTCCGAAGCCAAAAGGGCGTATATCTTAAGATACGCCGTTTTGGCGTTAGTACGTCAAAAATTATTTTTCTACAGATCTTTACGTTTCGAGCGATTCTAAAAAGAATGGCATAAAAAAAAATTTTTATACGCCCTTTTGGCATTGAAAAGTCAAAAGGGCGTATAAATTTTCTTTTTGGTGCCAATCGTTTTGTAAACATGTTTTAAACGTAGAAATGAAAAAAAAAATTTCCGAAGCCAAAAGGGCGTATATCTTAAGATATGCCCTTTTGGCGTTAGTACGTCAAAATTTTTTTTCTGTAGATCTTTACGTTTTGGGCGATTCTAAAAAGAATGGCAAAAGAAAATTTTTTTATACGCCCTTTTGGCATTTGGCACACGATATATAATATAAACATAAATATAAATATAAATATTACAATAATACGTGTTATGGAAAAACCATTTTACTAAATTTAAATTTAAAATTAAATGACGTATTACTTACTCAATTATTTATACTGTAGAGACTGATATGTTCAGTATTGTTACAATCGAAACTATTGATGAGAAAACATAATTTTGGCCAGTATTTAACGGTACATATCCCCACCTTAACTGCGATATAATTAATAATAATAAAATTAAAAGACGTCAAGAAAATTCCAAATATCCATAAGATCTAATCAATTGTTTTTTGACAGTGTTTCTACGTAGACCTTCTGCGTAAAACAAATTAGACTTACGTCATTTACATAGATCTAATCTATTTTTTCATGGGAAATAATTTACTTTGGTTATCTTGTCTCATATTGGATAAGAAAATCCTTAATTATGAATGTGGTAATAAACGAAATTACTTGTTATCAGTTTATATGGAGACGCTATGACGTCCAATTAAATAATAAAAGTAAATTACAGCTATATAATTACGCTGATGATTAAATTAAAATACACAAATTGATAAAAATAATATTTTCATTGTAAAATTAATTTTTTCTGTAAACCAGCATCTGTAATAATAATTAATAAACATTTTATACGTATTAAACTATTAATTAATAATTAAAATGAATAATAAAATTATTTGTTTATTAATTGATTAATTAACTGATAAATTAATATGGGTTACAGTCATCTTCACATAAAATAAATCAAATGAACGATTGTTTTTATTTTTTATTTACAATATTGCGTATCTCATTACACGATATCGCTAATTATGTTATTAATATTATTATTATTATCATTTAAAATTGATACATTCGCATGACTCTTCAACTATTTAATAATTAATAATAAATATATATATATATTTTTTAATAATTATACTTTTTTATTATTTTATTTTTTTAATATAGATAAAGAAAAAAAATATTATTTTCAACTTACAAACGTTACACGTGATTACAATACTGTAACATCTAAAATAATTTATTATTTCATTAATTATATATTATTCAAATTAATTTTGTCTTTTAATGATTGTTATACGAATATAAATAATCTGTAAAGAAGTATATAATTAAAAGCGATCAACATTAAGTATCAGGATGCCTCAACAATTTTATAAATTTTATTTTAAATAAATAAAGTATGCTTCTTTTTTTTTATTTAACAGACAATGATATTTTTAGGCCAATAGGCTGATAAATAAAGTTGTAGTAAGTAAAACTTAAATAAGTTGAGACAAACTATACAGCGGTAAATATTCAAAAACTACATAACTTTAATACATAGAGAAATTTTTCTCATTTTTAATGCTATATTGTCACAGTAAAGACGTTTGCCTTTACACGGAGAGAAGTGTATGGTATATTCTCCAATGTAACGTAGTAATTATTACTATGTAGCATGGTAACCAGTCCTATTTTTCAAAGCATAGGAGTCATTACTATGTAGCATGGGAATTATTACTATGCTACAAAGTAATATTTACCATTCTACATAGTAACCATGCTTCTGGTAAATATTACTTTGTAGCATAATAATCAAAGCCATGCTAGAATGGTACTGAGTCCCATGCTGAATAGCGTGAAAGCAGTTGCAATATTAAGCGCTGCTATATAGTATATACGTCTAATATAACCTGTACATATATTAAACTTAATTACTACTTATATCAATGAATATTATTTTAATGAAAATTATCAATTATACGAAACTCAAGTATTATTTGACAAAGTATCATTGTCTATTGTATTCTGATTTAAAATGTTGTTAATGGATTTAATATATTTTTAATTTAGATAATTGTTAATTTCCTCTGCATTAATAATTCATAATTAATAATTTTACTTACAATAAAATATTAATTAAATGTCTTTGAATAAATAATTAAATTAGTATAATATTTTTCTAAAAAAAATAACCCATGTTAAAATTTGTTAATGTTAATATTTATTATTTTATTTCAAAATTTTAGATAAAAATTTATTTATCATTAATTAAATAACCTAATCTATTAATTATAAAACCTTCTTTTAATATTAACCTTTTACTAGCTTCAATTGGAAGCAGCTTCATCGAAATTGTAATAATTCCAATGTAGCATAGGAATGATTCCAATGTAGCATGGTAATCATTCCCATGCTAGCATGACTATCATTACCATTCAACATCGGACAAATTACTATGTCAAATAAATAATACGGCTAAAAAACTTGCGTTATCATGCTACATAGTATTAAATACTATGTTACATTGGAGAATATACCATTCACTTCTCTCCGTGTACTAAGCCATGTTAGCCACCTGCAGAAATTTAAATAAACGCGTGGTATAATTACTATAATCATGGTTAATTTTATACTGTGACTATAGTAATTTTTCCATGTGTTAATTGTAATTTCTGCAGCCTTGGTGTATTCGAATCATGGTAAAATCATGTTCGAATTATGATAAATTGCGGTAATTTGCCGTAATCTCAGAATAATTACGGCGTTTTCGGTAAAAATTCGGTATTTTAAGTAAAGTTATGGCATGTTACGGCAAAAATACAGTATTTCACAGAAAAAGTACGGTAAGAGATCCACCAGGAATGAAGAAAAAATTGAGATAAAAAATGTATGACTTTTTTGTATGCTGTCGACGAAATTTTAAACAGGAAGTTGAGTTACTAAAAAATTACTGTACTGAAGTGCAAATATTATACACTTAAAAATTATTGATAAATTGTAATGAAAATTATTTGTCTAAAATAGGAATTATAATAGAGAATAGAAAATTTTTAAATGCTCACAATAATTATTACAGTACAACATGATCATTTTCAGTGACACAACTTTCTGTTTCAAGTTTCGTTGACAGCATGATAAAAATTTGTACATTTTTGTCTCTCTTTTTCTCCCTGCAGAGCTTTAAATAAACACATGGAAAAATTACTATGACTGCGATTAAATCACAGGTTACTGCAACCATACCATTGGAAATTTTACAACAGCCATAAAAATTTTTCCATCTGTATATTTAAATTTCTGTCTGCACCTGCTACATGTCTCGGCTTTACTATGACACCATAGCATTTAAAAGTAGAGTAATTTCTCCATGTATGGAAACAATTATTTATTTTTATTTATTTATAACTTTAAGAACAAATTTATGAGGGTCTTTTTAATCAAACCTGTGCCCTGTAATTTTATAATAATTTTTTTTTTAGATGCAAACATCTTTATTGTAATTGGAGTTTTTCGTGAAAGCGGAAGATTGTTAAATATTATTTGATTTTTTTTTTTTTTTTTTTTTTATTATTAAAACACTTGTCTATGATTATTAAATATAACAATGCAAATAATATTTATATATTTTAACACACTGATAAAAAGCATTGGAAGTGTCTTTTTATTTAAATTTATGAATTTTCATATTTTTATAATAATTATTTTGGATTTATAAGGATATATGGATCACTCATTTTAATTAAAAAGATTAATTATCATCAAACTATCTAAGGATTTCAATTCATTAAAGAAAATATTAAATGCTTAAATAACATAAATGCCGAATTAAATAAATAAATATATGAGAATAGAAAGTAAAAGTGTATAAGTTTATTATTTTTTTTTTTATATGAAAACTATTATTAAAAATGGCACCTTAGGCATTATTTTATTATTTTAAATTCAATTTCATCAAAATAATTCAATTAAACAATTAATAATTATTGTTAATCAGTGGCTTTCATTAAGCTCTCAATTTTAAGTGCGTTAGATTTTTTGTCTTGTTTGTGATTATTAACATTCATCTGATACAAACTTACTTTTCTACATGAAAAAGAAAATATATAATATTTATATATATTTATAAATATAAATATATTTCAATAATTAAACAACACTCGAAATAATTTAAGTACAACAATCGATTAATTTTATCTTAATATATATATTTTTAATTATTAAATAAACTTCAATTAATTATTCATTTTTTAATTTTAAATTATACTTAATAATAATTACTAATAAAAAAAAATTTGAATATCAATCGATAAATAAATGCCATTGTGATTTGAATTCTATAAAATAATTTTATAAATTAATCATTTTTTTTTTTTTTTAAACTATTAGACTATTTGTTTTTGAATATACACGTTAATTTTATTTATATTAATGACAAATTTTATATTATTTTAATTTTCCTTTCAAGTTATGATTTGTGTCGTTGATAATACGATTTAATGATTATTAAATATTATAAATTGAATGCTGTTATAATTATTATAATTATTGTTTTTGTTATTATTATTATTGTTTGTTATCATAATTAATTTCTTTTTATAATATCGAGTGTCCAATTAATATAATTAATAAGTAGGACAGATGTCTAATAAAAATTTTCAAATTTTTTATGACCTGTATAATGTCCAAATTTCATAATCATTTTTATATAATTATTTCTTTATATTAATTCCTTACTACCATTTGGTACCAGCAGAGGCTGCAGTAGCTTCTGCACCTGCTGCAAATGGATTTGTAACTGGATTTACAGTTGCTGGTGCGAAAGGATTTGTAGCTATTGTCAAAAAAATATATATAATTAATTATTAATTATTAATTAATCTATTTAATTTTAAAAAAAACCTATTGAACTTTAATTTTATGAGAAAAAATTTTTAAATTACACATCACATTTTGTCAATTAATTCTAATTATTAATGCGGATTGAAATTTTATTAATTAATTAATTAATTAATCAAAAAAAAAGTTGAGGCATTAAGTGAAAAAAGGACAACGTTATTACAATTTTTGAGATTAGAATTTTGAAAAAAATTAATTAGTTGTTTTAAATCACCTATTTATTAGTTATTATTTATTTATTATTTTCTATTATTTAAAAAATTTCGAGAGTTGAAATTTATCAAGCTTCGCTAGACCGGTGATTAAACCCTGATTAAGAAAAATGGTTTGGAATAATTCAAAACAATTTGAAATGATTTAAAACAATTCGAATTAACTAATATATAGATATACACGGAAAAAAAATATTGTTCCTCGAACGATCTAAAGTATAGTAACTCGTAGATTGTTACCACAACGATACGTATACTTATGGTAAAAATATCGTATGGTTCCTGTAACTATCTATTAGATAGCTGTGAGCCCTATACGACTTTATGTGATCGTCATCTCACACACCACCTTCTAACCTAATTAAACATCCATGTTGGCACCTATTTTCAAATATAACAATTCGAGCTCATTTTTTTAAAATTTGTTAACTATCTATAACCTTACTGATTATTTACCTAATGATCAATCTAATAAAACTGCTATATATTTCAATTGTGAAAATTATGTACAAATCAATTTATATTAATTTAATTAATTAAATTTATATTATATTTAAATATTTATATGTATAACCTCAAAAATTAAAAGATATATTTATATTTATATTTTAAATTTATTTAGACTGCAAATGATAAATCAGTTTTATAAATTATTTTATTTAATCAAAATTATTTATTAATCATTTATTTATTAATGATAAAGATTTTCAAACGTGTGTCAGATAAGGCTCAGAACGATACGGTATAAATCTCAGAGCTATCTACCGTATTGTTGTCAGAACGATGCAGTAGATCGTTGCAGTAACAATCTAGTAGATAACTATTGCGTATTGTTACTGTAACAATACAGTATACTTCTCAGAACAATATTTTTTTCTCCGTGTACACTTAACATGGAGAAAATCATTTTTCTTAATCAGGGAATACAACTAAGTATTTTTTTGCAAACCTATATCTTAGCGAAATAATAATTCTGTTGTCGTTTTATTAATGTGCTTTAATATTTTGAATTGATTAATTGATTAATTAAATTATAATATGGTTCCAAAAGTTTAGTCATTGAAAATGAAGTCCTCCTAGAAAGTAACTCGTCTTCGGGAATCGTCGGAAATTTTCGGTTTGTGATGTTAATGTGTTCTACGACGTGAGATTAGACTTGTTTTCTAATATTAGGGGTAAAAACCGAGTTTATTCATAAGTAAGAGATTATTCAATAGGTTTTTTATAAATTTTTTCAATCAGAAAATACAGCCTAAGAAATTTAGTCTTTGAAAAACATAGTGCATGAAAAATTAAAATTTTGAATAGAACTTTAAAAACTAAATCTTAGCCAGGATCAAATCTACAAGAAAAAAAAAATACTTTTTAAAAACAATGAACTTTTTCGTAATGTCTAATTGATAATAAATAAAATAATAAAACGCATTAAATCTCGAAATAAAAAAAATTTATTAATATACAGGAATGATGATATAAATTATAATAATGAATTTAAGTAGAAATAAAAAATTGGCGTAGGATTATAAGGAATCAACAGTTGAGGTCGTAAAGGGTGTTCTTTGATGAATAGCTGCAGACAATAGAAATTTAAAAAAATACGTAAGATAATTAACTTTTAATCATTTACTAATAATACTTATGTATAAACAATATTCTCCTTATCAAATTATAATTTTTAATTTGATTAATTAAATAATAAGTGATTTTTTTGTTATGGATTTGTGTAAAAAAAACTACTGGTGTATAAATTAAAACTATAAATAAAAATAATCTTAATGTAATGATACCAAAGTAAATAATAATTATGATAGTAATAATAATAGTAATTATGATAAAAATAATAGTAATAATAATAAAAAGCAGTGGCATCAATTAGAGGTGAAAAAATAATTTTTTATAGCAATAATTATAATTTATCAAAGTTGTCGGATAAAATTAATGGCTTTGAGAAAAATTAAATGATTTTTTTCCATAAATTAATGACATGATTAAATAAAGTAATTATCAAAAATACTGAATAAGTAACCAAATAATGTATATTTATTGGGTGCAGCATTCCTACTGAGAATTTCTTTACATTATAAAATCTCACAAAGTTCTTCCCTAGACGGTTTAACTACACGGAGAAAAATATCAAGTGAATATGCATATGCAGCACAGTAATATTTACATTACTCTATACTTTGTGTCCTGCTGCTTTTATACACAAACTATAGAGTAATGTAATTATTACTGTGCAGCACATGCATATTCACTTGACATTTTTCTCCGTGCAGATAAATTCTAACATCGCAACAACTCTGCAGAAGATTATTTTCACATTGTTCCATCTTTGCATGAGAACATCTTTCATATTAAAAATTTTTACAGAGATAAACTCTACAGCGATCATTTTTACATGGCGCTAAGTTTAAACAATAGAATTTTTGTTTTGACTGTTTATTAATAAAGTAGATTAATTATATAAGAGAAATAATGAATGAAAGTGAAATTAAATTATTTAAATATTACAAAAGTGGCTCATCCCGAAACACATAAAATATTTGCATAAAACGTAAAAAAAATAATCTACTGTTTAAATTTAGCGCCATGTAAAAATGATCGCTGTAGAATTTATCTCTGTTGAAATTTTTAATATGAAAGATGTTCTCATGCAAAGATGCAAGGATGAGAAAAAATTTTCTGCAGAGTTGTTGCGATGTTTAAATTTATCTGTAGAGTTGAATCGTCTATGGAAAGTTTGTAAGATTTTATAATGTAGAGAAATTATCTGCAGAGATGCATCACACCCATATTTATTACCAAATTAAAAAAAAAATCAAAACAATTTATCGTAGAAAAAATACGATTACTGCTTTCTCTAATTACATAAAATAGAATGAGAAATTAATGTAGTTAAAAAAAAACATAAATTTATGTTTGTAACTAAATATTAAAATATTTCGACTGAAGAATAATTAATTGTTCAGGTGGTAAGATGACTAGCTAGTCAACCGACAACTTTAATAAATAAAAATGAAAATTCCTGAGGCAAATAATAATCGTACCACAACTAAGCGTATCCTATCAAATGATAGGACTTGTCATTGACTCAGCACCTTCTTTGGTACTTTAATGTCTTTCAAAATTTTTATACAAAAAAAAATCTAATTAAATCCATGCGGTATTTAGAAATAAATCCGTGAATAACTTGACTTGAAAGAAAAATTTTTCGCCATACCTGCGCTGAAAGTTGATATTCCTGCCCTGTTTAGAAGGAAGAAAGTCGTTCTTTTCTTTCATGAGGAAATGAATGATAAAAATTAGCGTATGCTTTCTTATTCTTCCGACAAACAAAGACTAGAATTTAAACTTCCAGATACAGATTTGGAGAAAAATTGTACATTACGCCACAGAGGAAGGTAGGAATCGCCTTAGGCTCAGGTAGGCAACCACACACGGGTGTGAATATCCTACTTTCCTCACTTGGTGCGTAACTATTTAAGCGGTACTGAAAGACAAATAAATAATTGAAGGTGCAGCCGTGCATTATTATCGAGAAGACATACTGGTGGTATAAACTACGCGTTCTCCCCCGCTGTTTAAATTCGTACTTTCGTTAGCAGTTGTCGATGGCGGTGGTGGCATAGCGAATACCGTATTTGAAGCAGAACCTTGTGCTGCACCACTTGTAGGTTGACTTGTTACCGCTTCCTCATCACTGTCGTCGCCCTGTAATCATCGACCAAAAGATTAATTTATTAATTAATAAACAAATATGTAATTTTACAATTTATTTTAATTATTAATGCATAATTACGTACAAACAAAATGTGTCTTAATTATTATTACTGCTGTCTACATCAAAAGACATTTCACGTGGATAATTTGTCCAGTTATTATTAGATTATTAATATTTTTTTTTAAATTTAATCTTAATACCGTAACATGAGGCGCGAATTATTTTCAAGCTTGCTATATAATAACAACAACTGAGTTTATTATTTGGACAAAAAATTTTTTTTTAATTATGTTAGTCACAATTATTAATTAATTACTATTAATTTAAATTTACATATCGCATAATTTTCGTGTTTTTATTACTGCGGCTAGTAGTCAGCATCTAAATTTTTACCATGCGCACAATGTAAATATTGTAACTTGTCATCAAAATCAAAATGGCCGACTTCTAGGGTTAGAATTATTAATGTCGTGTGTAAAAGCGAGCAAACATTTAATACTTAATTAAATAAATTATAATTATAATAATGAAACTTTTAAATTTAACAGCCGAGTCTAAGCTATTAATATAAAAACTTTTTAAAATGTCAATAAGTTTTGTTCACAAGGTTATTTTTAGCAGCGCCATCTATAGGGGAGAGGGGGGTCAATTGAACCACGGGACAATTGAACCAGTAAGCTTAAAAAACCGAAAAAAATATAAAAATGAGTCGTCCTCTTGGAATTATATTTTAATACACTAAACCTTAGTCTGATCAAAATTTTGAACCAATATGATGATTTAATTTTAAAAAATTCAAGTTTTTGTGTTTTTAGGTATCTAAACCTTGATTTCACCTCTTGGCAAATTGTTTAATAACTTTTTAATTTTCAAATGAAATCTTAAAATTTCTTTTGTAATACCTTCTTACATATATTAGTCATAAATTTCTAGCTTTACTTCTAGTAAAATAGTTCTTGAATATATTTTTTTAAACTAATTATTTCAATAAAATCATATGGGGTCAATTGAACCAGTACTCTCGGGGACGGTTGAACCACACGAATCACACTGTGAGTAATCCGACATGCGCGCGCATCTTGACAGAATGTGTAATCAAGCTAAACTAACCAAGAAAAAAAATAATTATATTGACAGAAGTTTTAAAAGTGATTGTTATAACATATAATGTTATATAAAATAATAAATATTATTAGAAGTGTTGTAATTTTAGTTTTAAGCTGTAATGAATAGTAAAATATTCATTAAGGTCATTCATTGGTGGTTCTAATACTCTTGGTTCAATTGTCCCCGATTAGTGGTTCAATTGCCCCCGCAAAGAGGACGATTGAACCATTTGATGCAGTTGCACAATTTCGTATTTATTGAAAATTTTCATCATTTGTTAAGTTATGTGCTTATGAGAAATGATAGTTTATATAATAAATTATAATTTTGTAAAAAAAAAGTTATCATTTTGCTTTTATTCATATAAAAAAAAATGTCAAAGTATTTTTGGTTCAATGGACCCCACTCTCCCCTACTCAATTTTGGCCACAGTTATTAATGTGAAAATTTTACTGAATAAACGGTAGAAATTTCATTTCATTTTTAAACCAGAATTATTAATAAACAAATAAATAAAAAAAATGTCCTCATTTTTTAGTACTCAATACATAATTAATTAGTAATGTCCTTAAGCATAAAAAAAAAATTATTAGCCCATTTGCTTAGCATTAGTCTAATTACGAACGATTAATTATATAATTAAAAGAATTAATAATAAATTAAATAAATTCATGCAGAGTATAGGAAATTTTTAAGTTTTAATAATGAAAGTGTTAATAAATAAAGTGAAAGATGTAATTAATAGCAACACAAATAATACATACCTTACGAGAACCATGAACTGAATTAGCAGGATCACCTGAATTCTGGCCCTGCTATAATTACAACATCAATAACAACTTAAAACTGCTCTAATGAAATAAAAATAGTCTAAATGCATTTTAAATTATAAATAAAAATAATAATAAACTGAGGCGGGGCATGCCTGGCAATGAAAGTCAACGCGTGCATCTACATTTTTAATGATTTTTTAATGACAATTACTTATATGATTTTACAAAAATTCAATGAGATTGATTTTGAAATTCAATTAAATAAAATCCAATTGATAATTGATATATTTAAATATATAAATAATTAATGAAGTTTTTCGAGCGATGATTTTTATCAAATTCTTTTTTTCATTTAAATTATAAAATTAGCCATGCCTAGAGCAATGAATGTGATTTATGTAATCATGATTTTATGGATTATTTTTATGAGCACGAAATTCCAGTGCCAAGAATACGTTGCCGTTATAATAAATTATATTATTAATATAATTTATTTGTTTCTTTTTTATTAGCTAATTAATAGTATTTATAATTAATTAATTTAATCAATTATTTATCAAAGTCCTTTAAATTTAACTTGACTATATTTCGTAGCGATTCAGTGAGAAGTAGATGTATATATATGTATATATATATTTTTTTTTTTTAATTGAATGCGAACTCACTGATTTTTCTTATGGATAATTCGTGATGTAAATAAATAAAATTAAAATAAATGCGTTAATTTTGCGATGAATGAAACGATTAGAAAAAAAAAAAATAAGCTCGCTTCGTGCGTGAATGGATAATTTACGTGCACACCAGACAAATTTTTTTTTACTTACTCAATTTTTATGCGGACCCAATAGTAATAATACTCGTCATATATATGTATGTAGTTTCTTTAAAAATTGACATTTTTTTAAAATTATACAAGTGTTGGATTCTATGAGTATTTTTAATTAGCGCTCAATTATGGTGACCACAGATTTTGGAACTGAAATTCCCTTCTACTAAAACTTTTTTTTTTCTCTATTAGAATCAATTTCTACTAATTTTTTTTCAAAATCTTACAATCGCATGCGTTACGCGCCATCTTTTGAATAGTTTTGACAGAAAAAAAAATTTATCGGATTTTTTCAGTCAAAAAAACAAGAAAGTAAAAATTTTTTCAGATTTGTAACGAAATTCCCTGACTTTTCCTTAATTTTTCCAGGTTTTTTTCAAAAATGTGGCCACCATGTTATAAAATAAGGTCTTATTGTATAAACAATGAGACCTTTTAATTTTTTATATACAAGCTCATATTTTTAGACTAAATATTTTCCGTTTTATTAAAAAAATATCAATTTTCTTTTGCACACCAACAAATTTTTACAGGAATAAGCACTGGCTATTAAAAAAAAATATTCAAGCTAATTAAAAGAAAATAAAAAATAATCACCTGTATTACAGTTGTCATCACAATATCTGTACATTTAAAATTGTCACATACCTCGATCTCCTAATTTTTGGTCCTTGACTCTATAAATTTACGTAACAACGACAACACGCAATAGCACATGCAGCTTTTTTTTAAATACATTGTTAATAATAAATTAAAAATAATAAAAATAAACTGCACAGCACACTATGATTAATTATAAATAAATAAATAATCAGCATCCACAAGTTTAATCAGTGAGCCCACAGTAATTATGAATGAAAATTAATTTGATGTGATAATGAATTTCTAATCGAAATTATACAACTTTTTAAGGTTTTTTTTTTACCATCCATTAAGGCCCTTCTGCTCTGTATTTTTCTATCTTAACTTTTATGTCTTTACACATAAATAAATTTTATAGATAATACTTATACTTAAATAATTATTTAACTAGTACCTGTAAATTATGATAATCGCCACTGTCTGCCGGTGGTACGGGTTTACATTTACCACAACAGAAGTTGCAACAGCAACAGAAACAGCAACAACAGTAACAACCCGTTAGGATTGCACATACACCAAATATGACCTATACAATTATATATCATTAAATATATATTAAGTCAATTGTTTATTCATATTATCAAATTAAAAAAAAAGTTATAAGAATATTAATTTAAAATATTTAAATGAGAAAAAAATGATCCTGAAGTCTGAAGTTAATTCAAAATTTTTGAATTTTTTTTCAACAAATCAATTACAAAAAAACAAAAAATAAAAATATGCACATGTAGAAAATTTAATAAGCTACAGGTGCAATTTTTTCAAATATTTTTTTTTTTTATAATTTATTGTTTAAAAAAATTCCAACAAGTTATTAAACGTCAGTTAACTTCAGTATCATAAATTAACAGACAATTAGCCATCGTCGGAATTTTTTTTTCAACAAATCAAATAAAAAAAAAACTAAAAAAATGCACATGTAGAAAATTAAAAAAACTATAGGTGCAATTTTTTAAAATGTTTTTTTTTTTTTTATAATTTGTCGTTTTTTAAATAAATCTAAAAATTATCAGACGTCGGCTAACTTCAGTGTCAAAAAAATCTACTCGATTTTTTTTCCTTCAATCTATTGATATATTAATATATTAATATATTAAAATAAATATATATGTATGACTATATAAATAGATAAGTAATTCTTACTTTGCACCATCCAGAAGTCATTAAAAAGTATGTATTGACATTTTCCTCTCCGAATTGTTCCGAAACATAAAGACCAAAGGATCCATAATTGTCATAAATATTTCTTTTTGTTAAATCTGTTAATATTGTATGAGCTTTGTTTATTTCTTTAAACTGCAAAACAAATAAATTTATTATTATTTTTATTTTAACTATCATATTAATTAATTAATTAATTAATCAATTTTTTTGGCATAATAAATTGATTAATTAACAGAATAAAAATAATTGACTAGTTAATGTAATTTTTTTTCTCATAAATCTTTAAAAATTTTTTAGCTTACAAACTACATAAATATATATATTTAAATAATATAAATGTATAGACTAGAATTTATTGATTATTTTTTATTTTCATGAAATTATTAATCTACATGATAAATTTTCGGATTTAATATTCTTGCTATTGAATAAAATTACCCAAACTTAATAAACATATTGATTATTAAAATAAATTTATTATAAATTATAAAAGAATCATAAATTAATCAACTTATGACCCCGTTCCATTATTTTTTTTCCACAAATTTTCAATTAAAATTCAAATTAAAAATTTTTTATCACCAGAAATAAATGGAGATCTACTCCCGTATATACAATTAATATACCACATATTTATAATTGAAAAATAAATTTATAAAATTTAAAAAAATAGTTGAAAATTTAATAAAAAAAAATGATCATCTCCACAGTATTTATGACAAAATAATAATAAAAATAAAATTACTATAATCTTCTAAACCCCTTGTTATTAAATTTTCTGAGCGCAATAATTTATCTTCAAGCCCACGAACTATAATTTTTTCAACGTACAATAAAAATTAAAAATAACTATAATAAACATTTATTGTATTTAAAAATCTACACAAAAAAAAATTATTTCTTATCCTCAGAAATTTTTAGCATGATAAATTGGAAATAAAAATTATTCTTGGGGCAAGAAAAAATTTTTTTCTTCAATCTATACACAAAAAAAAGGATTTCTTGGCGCAAGAAAAATTTTTCAATATAAAATGAAAGGAAAAATTTTTTCAAGACTAGAAAAAATTTCTTAGCGCAAGAAATTTCTTTTTGCCCCAAGGAAATTTTCATTTTCAATTTACAATGCGGAAAATTTCTTAGAGTAAGTAAAATAATTTTTTTCTGTGTATGATGTAGACTTCTGATTATTATAAAGTACGTACCTGAAGATCATAACGGTTTTCACGGGACGAAAATAAAAAAACGAAATGAAAAGTTAAAAATCTACTGGATCTAGATATTTGAAATGTTTCGTATGTCAATAGAAAATTGCAGGCTAGCCGTAATAACTACTTCTCAAGTCACCTTTGAATTTAAGTTACATGAATTTTTTAAATTTTCGTTGCGCAAAAAACGTTCCGGTCTTCAGGTAAGTTATAAATTATCATAAAAAAAAGTAAAGTAACTGTAAAAATGATCAACCACCTTCTCAGCAGCTTCTGGATTATTAGGATTTTTATCAGGATGATATTTCAATGCCAACTTTCTATAAGTTTTTTTAATTTCTTCAGGAGTTGCTGTCTTAGGAAGTTCTAGTATCTGATAAAGGGAATCTCCCGATGTTCTGCAACACATTTATTTTAAAAAAATCAATATCTTAAATACATATTATTATTTATTTATAATTTCTTCCGCATTCTTCAACTACCGACACACAATTCAAATGATATCAATATTGATATTTATATTCAATGACCCAACTCTAAAAAATTAATAACTTTGATAACAATAATAAAAATAAACTAGCATATCAGTGAATCATTTATCATAAATCGCTTATACAATAACTTCATTTATTCGTTACTGTTAAATATCAAATTATTGAACACGTAACTACTTTATTACATAGATAATTTATGTAAAAAAAATATAAATAAATGAATAGAAAATAAATGGATAATTTTAAATAAAACCGTAATAGAATAATTAAATATTTATTAACAACAAATGCTGGGGTGGAGTCAAGGTCACTACTAATATATATGTAGATATATAAATATGTAATAAAAAAATTTCATTTATATTTATTATATTGATATATATTAATATAATAAATAATTAATTTTCTTAAATAACCTGACAGGAAAATTAAAAAAAAAAAAAGTTTGTGGCCACGCCAAATTGAAGACATGTTGAAAAAGAAATTCAGTAATTAGACATTGATTAAATATAAATAAATATTGTAATAGTGATAAATTAATGAACTAAAAGTATAAATAAAAATATAAGTAGGGCGTTATCGGTCCTAAATAAAAAATACTCACGACATTTTTCGCCGATCCATGATGTTATGAACGGTTTTGTTAATTTGTTATAGATTTAGAAATTTAAAATGTCTAAGTATGGATGGTACTCCAGTATTTTATTAAACACGTGGACTAACACTGCCACGGTTATTATATGTTAAATAAAATATTATTTATTTAAATAGTTTTTAAAAATTAGAGCGACATTTTATTTAGTTATTTAATGGATAAAAATTACGTACACACTTGGTTGGGTTTTTATCGGATTGCAAAAACTCACGCACACTTTTATCGCGCAGCACACACGCACACATTAATTTTAGTACTCGCTCGGAACTCTGTCCAACTGACGAATTTTCATTCAATATTTTAGTTACGATAACGATCTTGTGAGCGCGCCACATTCTAGATGTTTTTAAATTTACCCGGGAAATTTTAAATTTTTTGATTATTTCATTTTCTCATTCAAAATTTTGATATTAATTAAAAAACTTCTTAATTAAAAGTATTTATAAGTAAATTACAAAATTTATTATTTATTTTTTAATTTTTTTATTTTTATAAAATCACTCATCAATTAATTAACAATAAATGCAATGTCCAAATAAATTTAATTGTCATTGTAAATTTGACAACAGCCAACAATACACTGATATCTTTTAGTCAAATAAAATATATAATTAATTACTCAACATAAAATTTCATTAAATTAATTAATAAGTATTCATTAATTGCTAGTAGTACAACTGGAAAAGAAAGTGAATATACATAATAATTCAGTACTAATGCACTTATTTATTTTTAAAGAGATATAAATATATATTTTTTTATTTCAAGGTTCATTAATAATTACTACAACAAATTATTATTATTATTTTATTTTATTAGCATTGAATAAGACCAATTTTACAAAATTCATAAAGCGCCATTTTGTTGTAACAAGTAGCCACCATTTTAAATTTTTAGTACAACGCTGATTACAAATTCGTAAAACTTTACTTTCTGAGATAATGGGAATTACTTTAATCTTCACTTGAAGACGGTTGGAATACACAATTACCGTTGTTCCATCCGTCACAAACGTAATCCTTACAGCCACAAGGATAGCCATTACTAGCACACTGAAAATAACCATTTTTTGCAAAATAGTCATCTAAGTAATAGAACACTAAAAGCTATTTAGAAAAGGGCTAAAATTTTTAAAAATTATTATTAGGATTTTTTTTATCGAGATTGAAATGTTCTACAACGAAATTCTCGTAACGTGAGCTGGTAAATCAAAAATTTAGAAAATGATGTCATTTTAAAAAATTGAATAATTCAAATTAAGCGCTTTTTTACGATTTCCAATATTAAATTATAAGATAATATTCTGAGAAATTATTAAAAAAAAAATTCTTGTCGATGTTATTGAAATTAGCGAGAAATCAAAGCTTATTGTTCTTAATTTATTTTTTTGTTTCCTGTATAATAATTATTGTTACTTACCCAATTGCCTGCACAATTTTCATATCCTACAACAGCATAGAAGCAGCCAATGAATAAAATTATTAACAATAACAAAGTAACTCGTGACATTTTGGTTTGTTTTTTTTCTGGAAAAATTCAATAAATATTCCTGCTAAACTATAAAGTTGATAACTATAAACTATAAAGTTCAAAAAGTAATTGAAATATTTTTATAAAAAATAAAATTTTATTATACATAACGTATGAAAGAATAGTTTATATCTTATTAACAAAGTTTATGTTTTCTGTAAAAAAAAAACTTTCTAATATCTTACATTCTTACTTGTAATCTGGAATTGACGAGTTTTATGTACTCTAAAAATGAATTAATGGAATTCACTGCGAATCAGCCCTAATTGAACAAAACGATTTGTGACGAATAAAACTGTTTTAATCGTTTTGAATCGTCATAAATCGTCAATTGATGATTAAGAACGATTAAATTTTTCGAATGAAGATTAAAGACGATTCATGACGATTTTAAATTTTAATCGTCATTAATCGTTTTTAATCGTAAAATAATAAATCGTCTTTTGATGATTTGGGACGATTAAATCTGAAAATCCATGACGATTAAAGACGATTAATGATGATTTAATTTTTAATCGCCACAAATCGTTTTGTTTAATCAGGGAGTGAATAGTCACTATTTCTACAGCTATAAGCTTACCAATAATTCAACCAGTGGTGTACTTTTAATTTGTTCCCAGTGGATGTTCACTAATTCGAAGTGAATTTCACTGATTCCTTTTTACAGAGTAATATGTGTAGAGAGATTAATTTAAGTTTGTCACTTATTGCTAATCATTCAATAATAATAACCTAAATATATACTGTCCACGATTACCCCACTCTTTTACAAAAATGAAAATTTTGTTTCTTAGTTTAAAATCAAATAAATTAAAAAGTTTTATAGAAATTTGGTAATCGATCTTGATAAATGAATAATTAATATCTCTAAATAAATAAATCAACGAAATTTCATTCAATTTGTCAGCAGGATTAGCTTTTATTCTTAGGTGTCCGTAGTCCTTCTTCGAATTTTGAAACACATATGTTTCAGCGAGATTCCCTAGATATTTTTTATCCTAAACTAAAACTATTTTTTTATTACTTACATATTTTCACGCAAATATGAGTTATTCTAGAAAGATCTGTCAATGTTTTATTATAATTTTTTTTTTAAGTAAATCCCAGAAACAGCGTTACCGCACAGTAATGTGGGGCAAGTGTGCATACTATATCTATTGTTCAAATTACCCTCAATTTTAATAATCAAAAATGTAAAAGCATAAGTTATAATCTCTTACTAATAGTGTTCCGTTGAATCTTTAGAAGCTTCTGGGTACCGATCGGTGAAAAAATAAAGCTTTATATAATCGCAAAATTATTCGGGTCCTCGTAGGGGAGACTTTGACAGCAAAAATAATTGTTTGCTTATTATTTTGCCATTTTGAGTAGCACGTCATAAGCGAACGGGAGAAGTTGATAGTGCAGTAATTATGATAATAGTAATTAGACTATAGTTTGAAAATACCTTTTAATTGTTAGTGTATAAGTTAATTACTGTCTATAATTTGACACATTAACTTTTTAAAAAAAAATAAAGTAAAATACGATAAAACGAATTATCATAAATTCAAATACGCGGAAACTTATTTTTTTACAAAAAAAAAAAAAAAAGAAATGCACATGTATACAATTCTATAGAAAATTTAAATAACTACTTTTGTAATTTATTGATTTAAAAAAAATCAGAAGCAATAGATCGAAATCTTTTCGAAAACTTCTAAAAAAATATGAAAAACAAATTATTTGATGACAACTGGATATTTACCCTGTTAAGAAAATCTCATAGAATACATTAGATTCTCATAAATTCCTAGCGAATTTTTACAAGAATGAATGAGTTCTATGAACAATGCTATTATAGTTAAGTATAAGGTTTTATACATACAGCTATATGAATCAATCGGATTTTTTAAGCAAGAATAGTTTTGTCTCTACTAATAAAAATCAGAAAGTGCCATCCGGCCATACCCAAAATAGAAAGATTTATTTCAATCTAAATTCAACTTTTAGGTATATGTCACATGGAAATTTATTTGTTACATTTGTTATTCCAATAGAAAAAGTAAATTTCATATTAATTATCAAATTGAACTTCACAATATTTTTTTTATTGGCATAGTGAAAAGAAAATCGCAGTTATAAAACTCTCGGTGGGAGCCGTCAATGCCAATCAAAATTGTCTACCATTTTATCATTTTGGGTAATGCGTCATAAGCGAATGAGGAAAATTGATAGTGCAGCAATTATGATAATAATAATTGAACTATACATTGTTATATTCGTTTTAATTTTTATCGCAAAGTTGTTTACTGGCTAATTTAAGGGCATTTCTAACCAGTGCCCCCCACGTTTTAAAAATAAATAAAAAAATAATTAAAGCATTAATTGCAAAAAGTACAACGCAGTCATTGTTGCCGAGACATAGATTTGAAATCATTCACAGTTGTTATCAATTAGGAGTTAAACGAAATTTATTAATTAATTTTAAGCCTCAAAAATTTGACATTCAAAATTATGAAGATTGTACTGAAATTTATTTCCCTGATTAAACAGCTGGATTCAACCGAATTCAAAATTTTAATTCTGTTATATTCTGTCGAATTCTGCAAAACAAAATTCAATTGAATTGAAAATTTTAATTTTAATTAAACAGAATAAAACCGATTTAAAAATTTCAAATTCATTTTAATTCAGTTTAATTCGGATGCAGAACCATAAATAGTATAATTATTTTCGGATTAATCAGAATTAAACCGAATAGAATTATTTAAATTTGTTTTAATTTTGATAAATTCTGGTTTTCCTGCCGAATTAGACAGAATTCATTTTTAAGTTAGGTACCAAATTAACAGAATTTATCTGAATTAAATAAAATAAAAAATTTAATTGTTTAATTCGATCGAATTCAGTTGTTTAATCAGGGTTTCCGAATTTCGTTTAACTCCCAATTGATATCAACTGTAAATAATTTTTTAAAAAATCTACGCCTCGGAAAAGCTGTAACTCCATTGCCCTTTTTTCAATTAACGAGGTAACTTTTCTTTAAATTAATTATTAAAATTTCAATACGGTCATTACAGTTGAATCATTAAATACTTTTAAAAAGTGGGAAAACTGTCTAAGAATGACCTTAAATAATTGACTATAAATATATGGTAAATAGCGTGTCGTAGACAATGATCCGTAGAGTAGTTGCTGATAAATAAGTCCGCTAAAGAAATTATGAATTTTCGTACATTCAAATAGGAAAGGAATTGGGTCAAGAATTGCCATAGTTTCAATTATTAAATTTATTTACACATTTAAAAACTCGGTACTGGATTTTGATATATATATATATATTTATATATACACGTTAAAAAAGAAAAGAAAACATATTTATAATTTATATCTCCCCTAAAAGTAAATATCAATATTAAGTATAATAACACTGTACAGTTAAAATTATTTTAAGCGTTAAAATTTCATTTAAATTACAAGTGAATACATGGTAACATGATATATATATTTAATTATTAAATCTAATAAAAAATAATAAAGATTTATTTTGTTCAGTAATCCATTAATTTTTAAATATTAAATATTCATCATCTCATAACAAATTAATAGTAATTAATAGTGGACGTTATAATTATAATAATAAAATGTTTAATTATTATAATAATTATCTACATTAATTATTTGATGTACAAATAATAAAAATAATAATACATTTAAATTATCTAATTCGTTAAGTTCAAAATTTTTTTATACACTTCTTTGAGATTCTTTTCTATTCATCCTCATTACATGATTATTAATTAACAAATCATACATTTGTTACATCCATTCTCTGCATAAAATTATTTTCCAATCAATAATCAATAATACAAAATATTACTTTGGTTATAAGACAAACC
The DNA here is from genome assembly GCA_030273425.1 of Microplitis manilae. Lineage (NCBI taxonomy): Eukaryota > Metazoa > Arthropoda > Insecta > Hymenoptera > Braconidae > Microplitis > Microplitis manilae. The sequence continues at coordinate 17,765,457 of CP092730.1, read as the reverse complement.
CTTGTCTTAAAAAAAAAAAGAACAATTGCACGAATAAATAATTTGTAATTAGTACTACTATAATTTCTAATAGTAAATAGAATTTATTTAAAATGTACATGATTAATTAAATAATAATAAATAAAAATAAATATTTACTTATTATTGTATTTAATCATCTAGAACGTGGAAAATTAATTCAAGCACAGTATTTATTTCCTGACTACTTTGTGCGGCTTTGTGTAACACTTGTATCAATTCATTGTCCAAACTATTCATATAAATTGGTGGCAATCTTGTTGATTCACTGCCGGCTTCATAACCAACCTGAAAAAAAAATTCATTTTAATTAAATCCCTACTCTGGCGGATCCGAGCTACGGTAATTTACCGCACTTTGTCACAATTTACCGTAAAGTACGGCAGGCTGCGTCAATGTACAGTAATGTACGATAATTTACGGTTAATTCAGAAATTTATTCTAATATGCGGTATTTTTACCGTATACTTTTCATTCTACCAGTTTTTACCGTGCAATACTTCACTTTACGGTAAATGACCACCCTCACACTACAAGTTTACGGTTAAAATACCATAATTTTGCTGTTAAATACTGTACATTTACTGTACAATACCGTATCTTACCTGAATTACGGTATTTTAACATTAAATACGGTAATTTACTACAACCTCTGGCATTTTTACCGTAGCGCAGCGCAATACTTTACTTTACGGTAAATTACCACGCTCACACTACAAGTTTAAGGTTAAAATACTATACTTTTGCCGTTAAATACTGTGCATTTACTGTAGAATACCGTATTCTACCTGAATTACGGTATTTTAACATTAAATACGGTAATTTACTACAATCTGTGGCATTTTTATTTTTTAATTTACCGTAAAAGACCATAATTTACCTAACATGCCGCAGTTTGCCGCAGAATACCGGAATTTATGATAAAGTACCGTAATTATTTTGAATACCGTAAATTGCGGTAATCACAGTAGTTCGGATTCGCCAGGAATAACTTTATATCTCTTCATTAGTTAATAAAACAAATTAAAAGAAAAAGAAAAAAAAGTAAACGTACATTATCAGGATGAATAGTAGCACGTACACCAAGCTTAGTAAGTCCTGCTGTAGCTAACAGATCCAATAATTTAACCAGAGCGGTACAAGTAGCCCGGGCAATATTTTCAGACAACTTATTAATATCCACAGGATCATGGACTCCATTCGGATGGTCATCGGATTTAATGATAAACACTTCGGTCCATCTGATAAATCTACTGGTTCCCATGTAATCTGTGCCATTGTGCACCCTGATAGACGGAACGCCATCCATTGGCTTGCCGTCAATAGGACTCTTCACTCCAAGATTAAATTGTACATCATTGTCGACCCACTTAATATTAACAGTCTCATCAGGTTCCGCGGCGCCCTGGCGCCCACATCCGATTGAAAAGTCATGCATATTTTTCAACGCCGCTTTCAGGGCTTCCATTTTCTCCGGCATTATTTGAACCATCAGTCCGTCCTCGACGATGCTCGACTTAGCGGACAAACCCATGGAAGACTTCAAGGCTCCGTTTACAACAACGAAACTCGCCCCAGTAACACGACGCGGTTTGTTGTGGATGTTGATAGCCTGGGTTTGATAATTGCTCTCATCTCCAGTGTTTGTTTGGATGCAAACAAGATGTGAGTCAGCATGAATACTAAAGTTAGCAGCAAATGCCAGAACGTGATCGTTTGAATTATTTAAACCTTTTATAACTTGATCGTAACGATTTCGCGGTAGCAAAACATCTGTAGTTCTATCCTGCATGTGAATAGTAAGTCCTCTTACGCTGGGTAATGTGTAAGCATAATTCCTGAAGTCCGCGAGGACTTTCATTATTGTATGACCGATTTCAAAGTAAACAGCGTCGCGGAATCTCACGGACACCAACGGACATGGGTAGTAACGATATTCAGCTCCAAGACGCAGGACTAAACGCAGAGGGAACACTTTTGCCCAGGGTGTTTCCCAACGGTGTACTAATAATCCAACGAGAAATGGCGCTGGTGGTAATACTATTTTCTGCAGACATTGGAAGGTCTGTCGGATGAAGAGGAAACCCGCGTGCTCACGGGAACCCAGTAGATTACCGCCTTGATGAATTGACACGCCGAGCTCTGTCACGGTGTTGCCTTTTATCGCTTCGGTGTACAGTTGGTTTATATGAATCAGCAAATCTTTCGGTATCAACGACTCCTCGGGCAATGTTTCTATCAAAAAAATAACTTCATCTTGTCCAACACACGCTAGACCACGTGAGGTTACATTCCAACAAATTTTATTCACGCAACAATTCAAATTTGTTATTTTAACGTAGGCATAGAGATTGCGGTTTATTGCAAACATCACCGGCGGCTCGCAATCATTTTTTAGAGACTGGTACAATCCTGATGGATCTATTACTTCGTGATACATTATTTCTATAATTAAATTTTTTAATTAATATTGAATTTATTTAATGTTGAACACGGAGAAAAATTTATGGTAACAGTTACAATACATTGTGGAGATGGTTTTCATAACGTATGGTAACCGGATTTTTGGAAATATCGATGAAAGGAATCACATCTATACAAATTATGATAACTATTACCATCTATATAGTTTTTATTCCCATATTTACAATATGAGAATAGTTTCTATGAAATTATAGTAATGATTCCTATGTCATTATGGTAACTGTTACCGTATATTATGGTAACCATTACCATAATATTACAGTAATCATTACCGTATATTAAAGTAACCATTACCATATATTATAGTAACCATTGCGGTATATTATGATAACCATTACCATAGCATTATAGTAATCATTACCATATATTATGCTAACCATTACCATACCATTATAGTAACCATTACCATAATATTACAGTAACCATTACCATACCGTTATAGTAATCATTACCATAGTATTTTAGTAACTATTACCGAATATTATGGTAACTATTACTGTACATTATGGTAACCATAACCTTATATTAAAGTAACCATTGCCATAACATTATAGTAACCATTACCATATATTATGGTAATCATTTCCATACCATTATAGTAACCATTACTATAATATTACAATAACCATTACCGTATGTTATGCTAACCATTATCAGAATATTATGATACGCTGACAGTAATCATTACCGTACAATATAAAAACTATTACCATGGTAATTATTACCGCAATTCAGTTACCATATAGTATAGTAACTATTACACAATAATAGGAATTGTTCTCATAGATGTAGAAACTTTTCCCAGAAATTATGAGCATGTAGACCATAATTCCTAATAATTATTACCATAGCGTTATGAGTCGACATTTCATAAACGTGCTAGGAACGATTACCACAATTTTCTCTCCGTGAACGTCCGGATAATTAATAAATAAAATCTTACGGCCTTTGTGAATAGTTACTGTTGGTGGCAACATATTAACATCTTGCGGAATATAACTATTAGTATGTGGATCTAGTGGTGGTAAATTTTGTCTCTTGGCAGTTGAAGAGGTTGACTGGGTGCCTGGTGATGGCACGCGCTTACTTCCAACTTTCCGATAAGGCGGCTTTAAATCCCACGAAGCATCGAGCTCTGTCAGGTCACATCCAGGCCTTATTCCTGTGTTTTATACGTAGTTGCCCGGGTGAAAATAAAAACAGTTGGGACAGGAACGGGCCATAAAAAGCAAAGGGACAGGTGTTGTTGTAATTTATAAATAAAAAGTAATATTGATTTTAAAATTTCTTAAACAAATAACGGGACAACTTAAAAGCAAATAAAAGCATAAAAACACTTGGGCTTAATAGGAATTTACGGATTGGCTAGCACTTATATTTATTTAATATTTTTATTTATTACTAGATGTTTATCAACTTACCGTCACTGAACATGACGGATTTCTGTCCTTCTGGACGTTGCTTCGTGCTGCCTTCACGTTTCAATACCCCGACGGGGACCATAACTGACGGCGGCGACGGCAATCCGCCTGCTAACTGCTGCAAAGGAGGTATTGTTGAACAATATTCCATTGGATTATTCGGATTCGGCTGTCTTCCCTGTAACCATTTGTCGAATACTCCAAAATAATACTACTGTACATTCGTCATCTTTATGATTTATAATAAATTAATTATTCAAGCAAATACAACAAACCAATAAAAATATTTTTAAAAGACACACATTGAGATAAATAAAATTAATTTATTGAAACAAAAATATTAAGTAACATGCGGATGTATTCAACAAGTTGTTACAGACGAAAAGAACCAAATAAATAATTATTTTAAAAGTATAGTAAAATAATCATTTTTAAATACACTTTTTTTTTAAGTACTTTCATTCTCTTTACATAAATATTTTAATTTATTATCTGACGGATGTCATTTTGACCTCACGATTTTCAATTGAAGTTTTTGAAATTTTAAAAATAAATAATTTTTCGAAAACTTGTTTACGGGACCAAAACTATCTGAGTAAAACTCGAACTTTTATTTTAATATTTAAAATTTAAAAAATGGCGCGAACTTGAGTAAAAAAAAATTTTTAAAAATAAAAATAAAAAAAGTCATGATCAAAACTGAGACTTCGTTTTAAAATAAAAAAATTTGTTACAAAATTTATGAATAGGAAAATTTTGAAAATATTTTGAGTACATAATTTATGGACACTGAGGTCAAAATATCACCGTCATTTAAAATACTTGTTACTCAAGGGTTAAATTTAAAAATAAACCAATTAATTTTCCAAAAATATTTGATAATTTATAAAATAAAAAAAAATTTATCAATCATTTAGCGTGCAAAAATATACAAAAAATTTAACTTTACCTGGGGTGAATTCATACCGGCAGCATTGCTCGTGTAATCACCGGACCAATCACCACTTCCATGTTCACTTTCAGCTGAAAAAATAACCGCGTAAATATAAATCCCATAACACAGAATACTATAAAAATATCCGGTACGATAAATGTTAACTCACTTCTTATAAGCTGAAGATAACACGTAGAACAAACTCGCGACTCAACATTTTTTTGATACTCGAGTCTGTACTTTAAATTGCAGCACTTGTTGCACAATACCTGATCAACAATATTTCAAATTAAAAGACAACAATAAATTATTTATTTATTTCTTTAAAAGAATAAATAATAAATGAACAAATACAACAATGTCTATACATACTTTACCACAGGCACGACAATGATGACGTCTTTTGATAACAGTAAAACGCATATCACACATCATACAATTGGGCGCTTCACTGTCTGGCACCCAGAAAGGCGGCTGTTTTCCCAGCATTATTCCGAACTCCATTGACGAGCTGTCAGAAACGTCTGGCGATGGATCACGTTCTCTCACAGACTCTTCATTAGCTGCGTTTGCTGGTACTGTTGCCGCTGTTGTTGTCGTACTCGGTTGTTCTTCAACATTAGTAACACCTGGTACACAAAAGTATACAATAAAATAACGGATCAGCAACCATGACGGCCCGCAATAAGAAACCATACTCTATATATTATTAAATTGCATGCCGCAGTTGGCTCGTTAATTAAGTAAATAACCTGAGTCACGCATCACGAGCTCATGTTTTCCCGATTGATGTGTTGAGGAGAACCAGTAGTGTGAAATATTTTTAAAAATCTATTTTTTGTTTTCATATTTCGATAGTCTACAGTTTCAAAAATAACATACTAAAATTTCAAACCCGTATCTCAAATACCCTAATAGCCACTTTAACTTGAAATTGACAATTTTAATCATCGTAATTTGCTGCCGGAATTTGCCGACAATTTGACAGCAAAAGTTGGAAAGAAAAATTTGCAGTTAAGTTTTCCTCAATTTAGAGGTAACTTTTTTTACTAGAAAAAACCCTAATAAAAGTTTCCTTGAATTTTTCGTCAAATGTCCGTCAACTTCGAGCTTTCTCGTTTTTGACGACAATTGGTCTATAACTTGCTATACAATTTGACGTAAATATACTTCAAAATCATCTTTTTTTCAGGCGATCACTAGTAGTCTCCTTAATCTAAAAATATAAATGAATGATAAAAATTTTAATTTACCTTGTGAACTTTCATGTTCGTCCATAGTAACCGTCGAAACGATGTCTAGAGTTTGTGGCCTTACTGGACGGTCTGGCCCCAAGTCCTCATGATCAGGTTCAGAACCAACGGATTCTTTAATAGCAGCAGTCTCTGCTTTTGCTTCTGCTTCTACTGTTTCAGCAAATTCACTATCATTTAAATCATTTTCAACTACCGGTTCTTTGACAATTTCTGTACGTGAATTATTTTCAACAAATGAACCGCTATCTTGGTGTTCTTTAACAGTCTTAGTTAATTCACTAATTATTGCTTTAGTTTGAGGTAATACAGTATCAGTTGATTTATCGTTAATTAATTCATTGGTTATTTTACTATCCGCAGAATTATTTGATTCATCTTTAGCCTTAGACTGACTATTAATATTACTATTGCTATTACTATCATCAATTGGATTTTTAATAATAAAATTACCATTTTCAGGCTGGTCTAATTCTTGTGCTTGTACAGTAACCGACCCAGACTCAAAAGTATCTGATGATTTCCTGACAGTTTCACCTGTGCGTTTAATCTTTCTTTCCTTCTCTACAACTATTTTTACCGGTTCGTGATGAAGTTTTTCGGTTTCGTCTAAAAAATCACTCGATTCGCCACTGGCCCCACTCTTACTGTAATCAATAACTGGAAATTTTTTGGCTTTCTCTTGTAACTTTTCCTCTGACACCTGAGGTAGTTCCCCAATGGTTACACTCTCAAAAATCGGGGCTTCATTCGCGTCTTCGTCATCATTGGAAACTGATGCAGCTGCCGCTGGTGCTACTGCTGATCTGCGTGTTACATCACTAGCATTAGCATTAGTATTAATATTAGCATAAGTTGCTGAGGATCTTGGTACTGATATATTTTCATATGCAGCTTCATGGGCGCGTTCTTCAGCTTCTAGTTCTGCTAAATATTTATTTAATTCTTCCTCAGATAAATCATCAATTGTACTGAATCCAACAGGTTTACGTTCTTGTGCTGCCGCTCCAAGTCCAGTTGCTGCTGCTGCTACTCCAGATCCAGTTCCACCTGCAGATGATCCAGCGGGATTTAAATTAACATTTTGAAATACGAGTTTCGTTGGATTAATGCCGCCTGTCAAAACTGTGTCATCTTTTTTATTTAAATTAAACTGTTCATTGAGTCTTTTAGCAGCGATCTCCAGTTCTGTTGTTGTCTCAGGCAGATCACTCGTCCCAATATACAAACGTTCATAAACACCTTGATCTTCGCGGGAATTTTGCTTGTCAAAATCAACATTTTCGTATACATGCTTACTTTCATCTTGACTTGTTGATCTCGATGTCTCTCTCGATCGCGCTCTCGCATCACCTGAACTACTCTCTGTACTAGGAATGTTTACAGGAATATGTACATTCTCATATATATGTTTCGTGCAATCCACAGTACCTCTACTGTCAGCTTTTTGTTCTTGCATACTTTTAGAAGCTTCAACTTCTTTTAATTCTTCATTACTTTCTTTAATCACTCTCCTTTTATCTTCTTCTTTTTTTACATCACATTTAATTGGTAACAATATATTTTCATACTCTGGTAAAGATGTCATACTTTTTTTTACAACTTCTCCAGCTGTAAAAATTTATTTATTTCACATTAAAAATTTTGTAAAAATAAAAATACTTCATCGCAAAAAAAAATCATCATAAAAATAATAAATCTTACCACTTTTACATTCATTGCGATCAATCGAGCAATCAATCCGCTCCATATTAGCACTCGATGCATTGATATATTCATTGAGACTATTGAAAACATTGCTGACACTCGGCTTGATATTAGGCTGGTTCAATTTCTTATCATAACTATTACTCTTATTAGCAACAACCGCATTTGTGTCATTATAACGTTTCTGTGCAAACTTCTGCTGTATATCATTATGAATAGTTAAATTACTCGGTTCATTATCATTATTAAAAGCGTAATGCTCATTATCATTATTAAAATCAATAGTTTCTTTCTGCTGGACTTTGTCATCAGACATTTGATAGCCCGCTTTACTGAACTCATTAACTGACTCTGCGATGTCTGATTTCCGTATGTCCAGTGTGTCCAATTTATTTGAATCATCACCATCATCAATGTCTTCTTCATCTTCTTCATCATCACTTATATCATTTGATTCGTACACATTCTTATCAATATTTAATTGAGTAATTTTCTTATTATCAATTACTCGCTCTGCTAATTTATCATCTTTATAAATACTTGGACTATTACTACTATTACTACTATTATTAGTAGTATTAGTATTAGTATTAGTATTAACATTAGAAGTAGTACTATCATTTATTTGATGATTGATAGTCATGGGTAGACATTTTTTATTTTTAATAACTGATGCATCTCCAACTGATGCCACTTGTTCTGCGCAATCTAGATATCAATTATTATTTATTAATAAATAAATTTAAAAATAAATAAAATAAATAAATTTATTACCTTCATTAAACTCAAATTCGTCAAGTACTTTATCAAGATCAACAGCAAATTTCTCCATTGTCTCAATTTAAATATATATATGTATATATATTTAAGTAAAATATATAAAACTAAAAAATTCCGTTATAAAAGTGAATGGAAAGTTGCAACGACACTTAAAACTTGTGTAAGAAATTTATTCAGGTAAAAAAAAGTTTAAAAAAAAAATCTTGATGACGAATTGTGGAGAAAACGTCACTTATATGATTTATACGCCCATTGTTATTAAATTGCACTATTAATTATTAGTTAAATTTTTTTAACACTTTTAATAAATATATAAAATTTAGTTTTATATTTTTTTTTAAATACGTTTATTATTTTTACATGAAAATTTAAATATTTTATCGTTTAAAATATTTAGCAGCAGATTAGATTATTAGTCTAGTTATTTACGACGTATTTTATGTGAGAATAAAAAAGAGGAGGATAATTTAAATTGTGTAATTGACAATGTAGATTTATGGATTTAAATATTAAATAATATAATATAATAATTGATAATTATTGTAGCGAAAAAAAAATAATTATTAAAATCCACATCACGGCGCCATCTTAAATGAATTATAATATTTTCACTATCAATATTACACTTCTAAATTCTCATAAATTATTTTTTATCATATTTTAAATTATTTTTTATACTCTATATTGTCACTTGACAATTAACACAACTGACAAGGACGTATTTTAGAGATTACTATACTGTGATGATAAATCAAATAAAACATTTTATTATTTTAGTTTTTTTTTTATCACAACACTAATTTGCGACGATCTGAAGTTCGCTTTGTTACCGCCGTTTCATTGACTTGACAGTGAAAAAAAAAGAAATACTTTTACATATTGATGTAGGCATATATATGTATATATTCACATATATATATGTGAAATGAAACCTACTGTTGATAAGACAACTGATTACTTTATCAATGGAAGCTCCATTACCGGAAAATTACTTTTTAAAAAAGCGCGCGAATGTTTAAAAATTTTAAATCAGCGTAATATTCCAAATAGCAGAGACAACTTAAGAAGTCTTTTAAAAGGACCAGAAAAATTTTATTTTGTCTTAAAGTTTTTTTTATGTAAATAAGATATACTGTAAATGGAAATATATCAATTATTAAAACTCTTCTTGACAGTGGTATGGATGTTAATGCTGAAGTTAAAGAGTATGAAACACCTTTACTGCATGTAAGTATATCTGGAGGAACCGAATTAATAAAAATCCTCGTGTGAAGGACAAAAGTCAGTACGATACCATTAAATTACTTAAAAAAATGATGCTTATCAATAATGGTGCCAATATAAAATGTGCTGGCTATAATTACAAGGCGATTCATAAGACTGTAAGTCACTGCAGTAATGTCGTTCAAGTTCTTTTAGATAGTGAAGAAAACATTGATGCCTTTAATTGGGGTGACATTCCACTATGCGTAGATTTTAAAAAATCTAACAAATTTAGATATGATCAACTTTTTATTAGATATACTGAGAAAAAAATTCTCTTCTGACAACTAAACTATGGTTATGACAACAAAATTATTTGAAGACTATGACAAAACGGTTCAAGAAACCATTGATATTAAAAATGAATGTCATAGAGTAATACAAGGAAACCTTACATTACTTTCGAACAGGATTAATCATCAAATTGTTAATTTACAGCAGAGAAACTCTCCCATATGGGGTTCAAGTCTGGAATATAATGACAATGAAATAAGTTTCTTACTAGGGACACACAAAAGGTGGGCGCGATCTAGCGGCAAACACCGAACTACTCTCGTTGCTGCTGCCAAGCACCATAACTTTTTAAATCAATAATATTTTGCAACCAAACAGAGTCTAATAAGTCATTTTTAAAACTGACAAAATAGATTATGTTGACGTAATAAAATTTAGTCGTAAATAAATTTTAGTTTAACAGAATTTAACAAAACTAATTTCATTGTTTGAAAATAAATTTTTGCTTAGTGTAAATGAAATTTCATTATAAAAAATGAAATTATGGAAAAATCGTTCCATAAAATTTAAAAATACAAAAAACTTATGCTCTTACTGCGTTTCAAAGTTAGACAAGCGCACATTGAACATAAGATCAAAAAAAAATATCACAGAATTAATATTTTACGGTAGTAAATAATTAAAAACAAATAAAAATATTTAATTAACATAATAAATAAACGAGGGTGAATGTAACAGACATCAGACGAATTTAAAATTATTAATAAGTAAAGAAAATAATATTTTAAAAAAATACACTTATTAATTTCAAATTTTTTTAAATGCCCATTTTTTTTAAATTTTATTTTTTAAATTATTTCCTCTAGTTATTTATAATTTTAAATTTGTCTAATGTCTGCTACATTTACACATAAATAAAATAAATTTAAATTTAAAAGCAGTTTTCTTATCGACATTTTTTCAGATGGCGCGAAACTAAAAATCTGTCACCTCTTTTTTATCAATTGACAGATATTCAGATCATAATATAATTTGGCACTTGTAAAATATGTAATAGACATCAGTATTACCCACCTTCAAATTAAACTGCATTAATAATAGGGGCGTTATTATTTAATTGTCGAGTTTTAATTATCAACAACTAGAATCCCATTGATAGATAAATTCAAAGTGCAATGATTTAGTGCAATAATATAAATAATAACTCAAAAAGTATAACTATCATTGGATATTTGTCAAAAATAATCTTAATCGCCTTAATCTTATCAACCGGTTCTGAGAAATTGTCAAAAAAAAAAAAATAAAGTAAAGTAACTGTCATGCGATACATTTATAAATCATAGCCAGTGGGTTTGTTGATTACTCAGTTATTTCAGTAGACTTTTGACCATGGGTGAGTCTAGGTTATCTGTTAATAAAAATAAATACTTAATAATTAATTTAAAAAATAATACAGTACTTAATTACTTGAAATAATATTTTATAGACGAGACAAATGATTCACAAAAATGGCAACAACATTTGTCATTACTCAGAACTCAGTATGTAAATCTTTATACAGCAAATACTGAATTACAGCAAAAATATGCAATCGCTACTGCATCAAAACAAGAATCTGGATTTATCGAACGATTATTAGCAACAATTGCTTCGCTTTATGCTCAAAAACAATACAGGTATCAAATCAAACTAGTAATTATTTAAATGAGCGTTAATTTAACTGACAATTGTCAGTTTTTCAATAATTAAATAAATGCAAAAAGAATTAGAATTTTAAAATGCGTAGTTAGATAATTGAAGTATCACTGCGCGCATTTTTTTAAATTTTGTTATTTTAATTAATTAATTTATTCATTTATTTAAATTTTATGTCATGAGTGTAAGTGTAACTGACAAGTGTAAATTTTAAAAATTTTTGAATGAATAAATAAAATGAAAAAAAATGCGCACTTAAATAATTTAAAAACCAGTACGCGCATTTTTTAAAATTTCATTGTTTCAATTTATATACTTATTTATAAGCTATCTCGTCTGCTACATCTACATATTATTTAAATAGTTCAATTAATTTAAATATTTACAAAATAACTTTCATTTTTTTTCAGTGATTTAACTATTAAATTAGTTAACAATGAACTGCCAGCACATAAATTTGTTTTAAATGCTAGGAGTGATTTTTGGAGTGAAAGTTCTCTAGCAAATATTTCAGTACTGGGTCAGTATTATACATAATTTAATTTATTGAAGATTTCATATTTTTAAATATTATATTATTTCTTTAAATACTTTCTCTATAAAATATGACATTGAAAATTATTTTAAAATATGACATAAATTTTAAATGCACATTTTTTATTCAAATATCAACGACCGATCATTTTTTATTACACTGCAGTTGGATTAGAATATTATTCCTGTACATATATTTATATATTTATGAATGTATATATTTATATACTATATATAAAATATGTCTATATACTATAGATATAAAAACTGTAGCTGTTTTTATCGCTCCGTTTGTAATGATTAAAAAAATTATTTTATAACTCGAGCTCTAACTAGTCGCGATTATAAACAATCGCCAGTTTTTTTTTATTTCAAGTGTTTCTACATATTGTAGATCAATAAAAAAAATCATCCTTGTAAACTTTCAACTTGAAACTAAATATTTCATATTATAAATAAAATTAATTTTTAAAAAATCAAATCAATATTTAGTTTATTATTTATACTAAAAGTTTTTTTATAATTAATTTATAAATAAATTATTTATAATTACTGCAGATATATATTTTAATAATAAACTAATTATATTTATAGATTGGAGTTATTTGGATGGAGATGCTGGGTCGATTCTCCTAAAATGGATTTACACAAGTACAGTAGAAAAAGAAAATCTAACATTAGAACTGATGAAAGCGGCGTCTAATTTTCAATTAAAAGAATTAGTAGAACAGTGTGAAACTTATTTAATTGGAACAGTAAGCCTGCGCGATTGCGTAGCTCTGTATACAACAGCTGAAGAGTTGGGCGCTGAAAAATTGCGTGACTACTGTAGTTCATTGATATCAACTCACTGGGTAATTTTTTTTATCAATTATTTTTATCTATTTATTACAACTACACTAAAAAATTTGGCAGTGTTGCAATTCTATTCACAACATCTCTATTCATGGGAAATAGTTACAACTCTATTCACATTTTTTTTTTTTACTCAGGTTTAACTCACTCAGTTTTATCTTTACTCATCTTCAACTAGACTCAGCTACAACTCTACTGATGTGTTTTAGACTATTGACAAAATAGCAATTCTTTGTGTGTAGAATTGTAGCTGAGTAAAGATATAACTGAGTAAAAAAAAACTGAATAGAGTTGAGGCTGAGTAAAGTTGTGAGTAGAATTTTAACAGTGCTTAAAATTTACGGAGTGAATGCGGAGGGAACGACTGTTTATTTATTTACTCCCCTCAAAGTAAAATTTACTCCAAAGAAATTTATTTTAATATTAAAACTCCGAATCGGAGTGAATACGGATTTAAATAAAATCCCAAATCACTTCCGGTTTTTTTCAGTGTAATAAATAAATTAATGTAATAAATTATTTAGGACGATTTAACTGGAGATGATTTCAAAGAGATGCCTGGTCCTCTTCTATACGAATTATTAAAAACAAAAAGCGAATTTCCATTACATTCAGCCGTCAGATTAGAAAGAGAGGATGTGGTTTTTCTGTATCTAGTTGAACACAACGCCGAGGTAATTATTTTATTTAAATTGCACATTAAAAATATCAAGTACATTTATCATTTAATCTCACAGCACTTATTAACTTTATTTACATTATTTTATTATTTACTTATGAACAATAATGTCGTCATATTGCAACAGAACCATTGATTATGAGTATCAAAAATGGTATAATAATAAGTGTATAAATTTGCCGAACAACGTTACCGTCATTACACAAATTATATTTGCAAAAGCAATACTCGGGCGGTCCACCAGGTGAGCCGCGGTCTTCACCAGTGAAACAGCTCTCTGGATACGCACCCTGGACTATTTCTTCCTGCTGCCTCCATTGTCTTTCATTGTAATCATAAGCTTGAAAAATATCAAGCTGCGACGCACAATCTCGCTCTACACTAGTATTTATTATCGCTGAAAATTCCAATGACTCACAATTAAAATATATTCGTTCAACGCGTGATAAATTACTAAGCTGATAAATATGTAACATTGGAGTTAAAAAAAAATCTCTATAATTAATTCAAAGAAAAAAAACTCACATCCGTTGACTAGTTTGTGATAAATCGTACGCTTCATACACATCGTAGACTTTGGGCAGTAGACTTGAAAGTGATGATTCTCTTTGAATTGACTGCATATTTGACTAGAGGCTTCTGGAGCTCCTCTCAAAGGTGCTACTGTACATTTATAACAAGAAATACCTTCTTCTGTTCCTTCTGCTATACCTGTCAATTTAAATAAAAAAAAGTAAACAAAGAAAGCGTTTAAAAAACATTTTAAACTCAACAATAATTTACTAGAAAGTAAATAATAAAATAAAATAATAACCAGTCTTACATGCAATCATCAAAAGAATCCATAACTGCCTTCTCTCGTTAAATTTCATATTCTTACGTCAAAATAATTTTTACAAATAACTCGAAATAAAAAAAAAATCATAGTCTCAATTCCATTTATTTTTTATCTTATGATTAACTAAAACTTTAATTTAATTATTATCAAGAATTCAAACGCATCATAAATTATTTCTACTTAATAAAAAAAAAATTTTTTTTTTATTACTCCTATTAATACATACACCTGTTATCAATCGATTGACACATCGATTAATACCACGAGGACACTCGATGCGCGTGACAACTAAAAGTGATTTTAAACAATGAGAAAACCAATCAATAATAATTAAATATATGAATGACGTGATGTTGGTTTTTACCAATAGCAGACAATGTCAGTTAATTTTTATTAATAATGATAATAATAAGTAGAAACAAACATTTTATTGGTCACGATACGCGTGATTGCTTATGAAAATCACAAGTTAAGTATAGATACCAGTGCAGTAGTTACTTTGTTACTGAACAACTTACACAAGTGTAGCTGTAGCTCACTGGTTATTCTACTGGTAGAGTGATGAATCCCCCGTGCCACGTCATATCCCCACTTTGTTATCAAACCGATTCATAGCAAGTTGAGTGTGTGTAAGATGTGCACACCCAACACCCATTGGATCGTTGATCGTTGCGCGCGACTGTATCACTCAACACAAACCAGACTAATGTATAGTAGGAAATCTTCATCCCATTAGTAAAACAACTTTCCCTGTCCTTGATTTATTTTATTAAATATTATTATTATTTATTGCTCTCCTTGAATTTTAAAAAAAAATCATTATCTCTTATCCATCTCTTCTTATAACTAATTTACGCATCCCTGTACATTCACTACAAGTGATTTGAAACAAAAAACACATTTCCGTTATCGCGTATATTTTTGTCTTAACATTACGTTTTATTGTAGCTGATATTATTTTTTATAGATGTATATTAAATTATTATATATTGCGTAGTAGTTTTAAACAAGAGATCACAATTAGTAATTAACGTGTACTAATTTTTTAAATAGATAATTTGAATATACCGCGTTTTTAATTTCAAAAGAACATAATTTTTTTGTTACCAATCGCTTTGGGGACTTATTTCAAAACTCAAAAATTCAAAAAATAATTTTTGAAGGCTTAAAGAGCATATGATTCAGTCTCTCCCTTCATTTTATGTCAGAAATGACATCTCGGACACAAAAATCTCAGCAAAGATATCGCTGAATTAAAATTTCTCAATGTAAACGATATATTTTTTCATAAAATGTCATGTGGATGAGACATTTCACCTGATATATTTTGACTGAGATGTTTTTGGCTGACATGTAAAGAAGGGTCACCGTATAATTCAAGTGAAACGTCTTTTTGGCTATCAATTTTTAGCTTTGAAATAGAGTAGAAGTAGCATTTGTGGTCACTGCTCCATTTTTGGGAATTTAGTACTTTATTTTAATTGCGCCTTTTAAAAATTATTTTATTTTAATTTTTCAAGTGTCAAAAACTGACTAAAGTGGCCAAAAACGGTACCTCTACCCTAGGTCTACAAATTGATTGGCAATAAAAGAATAAAAACTCGTCTTTTTGGTTTTAGGAAGTTCTCTGAAGCCAAAAAGGCAGATGAATAAGTAGTATTTTAAATTAGATAACATAATGCGTAGACTTAATGGTCTACTCTCGCTGACGAGCAAGTGGAGAATGTTATATCCTGTAGTCGATTTTTGTCTCTACTCTGATCACACAGAATCTGATCCTCTCTTCTTTATGTACTTGAAGCAGGAACAGATTTCTTTTATGAGACCCCTCAGTATTTCCTTGCGTGTAGTCTAAGTTTCCGTCGATTTTTCCATTCTTTAGGTTGCGCAGAACTTGCTCCGTCTTCTGGCTGCATTTTATTAAATTGCAATAAAACAACATACTTATTTTTCTATTTTTATTTATAATCATATCATTATCATTAGTTAACATTAACGACATTAGCAACAAGTTGATGACGGATAAGAACTTCCGCACGCAGATGACCACGGATGCACGGACGTTAAAAATAAAAAATGTAATTCTCGTATGAGGGTCTTTCTATCCCTTTCTATCCGGTGGCTCAAGGGTCTGATGCATATAAAATATAAATAGTTTATTTTTATTCATCAGTTGAGTTCATTATCCCATGCCATAAATGTATGATAATCAATTAATTAATTACACTCTAGTACTATAAATAAAATAATAATACCGAGCAACCTACAGTCACTACGTCTCACAATTATATCGCATTACTAATTCCAAAAGGACATATTTTTATTTGCTCTTTTGATTTTAGGGATTTTCCTAAAGCCAAAGGCTTTTGACTTTCAAAAAATTTTTTGAATTTTGAACTTTGAAATAAGTCTTCAAAACAATGAGTAATAAAAAAAAAAATTATACGCCCTTTTGGTTTTGAACTTAGTGACTAAAGTCAAAAGGACGTATAAAAATATGTCCTTTTGGAATTAGTAACACGATAGTCTGGAATAAAATCCTTATTCTCTCAATAATATAAATAATAATTATTATTATTTACAGCTCGCAACAGCAGTGAATGCAGTAGATCACAAAGGCCGACGTGCTCTAGAAGTCGCTTTAAAATCCCGGCAACCTTCTCTAGCCCGTACTCTGGTGGAACATCAAGCAGATTTAAGCGCCAAAGATTCCACTGGTTTGACATTACTCCAGTCAGCAATTTACAAGGGCGACTCATACGCAGCTGAGTTTATAATCGAGCAGCTGGAGAACAGCGGCGCTTGCCAGAGACTCTGTGATCCGCTGAGATTAAGCATCAACAACAAAGACAACGTTGACGAAACCTTGAAACAGTTCGAAGGATGTACTGTCCTTCATTTAGTGTCCAGACACAATGCACCAGACATGATCGCCATTGCAGCGAAGCTTCTTCAGGCGGGCATCGATGAAAATTTGCAAGACCATCGCGGCTGGACGGCTTTGCACTGGAGTATTTGGGAGAAACATGAGCCACTTTTTGAATTACTTTTAGACTCGAAAAATATTGATCTTGACGTGACAACTAAAGATGGACATTCGCCCTTAGCTTTTGCTTTGAGAGCAGATCCTTATCACAAGAGTTTTGCTGAAAAATTACTGTCACGTGGAGCGAAATCAAATTTAATTTACAGTACGCGGGATACTTTGCTACATATTTTAGCTCAAGAGGGCAAAGAAGAAGCAGCTTTATTTTTACTAAAACATTCCAAAGATGATAATTTATCGAAGAAATTAAATGCTGATGGATTAACTGTACTGCATGAAGCGTGCAAAGCTGGACTAGCAGAGTTGACTAAATTATTACTTGAGAAAGATGACTCGGGATTCTGTACAACCGCAATTACTAAGACAACTGAACAAGTACCGCTGCATTTAGCCGTAACAAATTTACATTACCCAGTGGTACAGATGCTGCTTGAGTTTTCAAAAAATAAAAAAGATCAGTTGGATTGCAAAGACAGAGACGGCGAGACTCCATTAAGTTTAGCAATCAAGGCCCCACTTAAAAAAGGACGGGAAATTGTTGCGGCATTAATAAATGCTGGTGCAAATATTAATGAAAAAAATGATAAAGGCTTAACGTTGTTGCATCAAGCTATTCTCAAAGAAGACTCAGCAACGGCAATATTTTTATTGGAAAATGGAGCAGACATGAGCGCCAAGACATCCGATGATGAGACACCTCTGCAGCTGAGTGTCCACTGTCGCTTGGGTGAAGTCGTCGAAGCTCTGTGTCGCCGTGGAGTCAACACGTCCGTTGGGTGTCCACTCTGGGACGCTTTGGACTCAGACCAAGAAGACACGGCGTCAATTTTAGTTACCCATGGCGCAGATACTGACTGCTGGGGACCAGGACCCGATGGCTGCCTTCAGACTCTTCTTCATCGCGCTATCGATGACAACAAAGAAGAAATAGCGCAGTTTTTAATACGCAGCGGCTGTGATTTAAATGCCACTAGAAAACCAGGTCCCAATGGCGAGGGAGGGGACGAAGCGCGAGACAATTGCACTCCGCTGCATCTCTGCTGTCAGTGGGGACTAGAACAAGTGGTACAGACTCTCGTCGAGCATGGAGCCAACGTCAATGCTCGCGACGCTGAAGGAAAAACTCCAATACACATCGCTATTCAAAACCAACATGCAGAAATAATTTCTCTGCTGCTGTGTCATCCGAGCCTGGATCTTTCATTGAGGGACAAAAAAGGACTGAGTCCATTTGCAACCGCCTTGACTGTCCGTAATAATAAAGCAGCTCAGGCGATTCTCGAGAAACTTCCAAGTGCTGCTGAGCAGTTTGACAATAAAGGAAGAAATTTTCTTCACATGGCGATTCAGAAAGGCGACATGGAGAGCATACTTTTCTTACTATCCATCCAGGTTGACGTTAACTCACGCGTCCAAGACGTCACCCAAACACCCCCGCTGCACCTGGCCGTAGCTTCAGGCAACGAAATGCTCGTGCGGAGTTTAATTCTCGCTGGAGCCAGAATAAATGACACTGATGCCCACAGAAATACTGCTCTGCACGCTGCTGCAAAAGCTGGTCACGCCGCAGTCGTATCAGCTCTGCTGCAAAACAGCATAAACTTCGACGCGGTAAATACTGACGGTGACAATGCTCTTCATGTTGCCGTACGCGAAGGACACGTCTCCGTAGTGAGAACTCTGCTGACTGAGTGCACTCTCGATGCAGAGACGGTTAATCTTAAAGGCAGAAATCCTCTGCATGAGCTCGCGAGATGCGGTCGTGATAATGCCGCGACTATTTGCGAACTTTTCCTCGAATGTATGGCGCAATATCCAATTAACAATGCGGGTAATTTAATTTATATATATAATACAATACAAATAATAAGTGAATTTGGCGTTACTAAGTCCAAAAGGACATATTTTTACACGTCCTTGACTTTAGAAAATCCCTAAAACCAAGAAGGCGAATAAAAAGATGTCCTTTTGGAATTAGTAACGCGATATGGTGATAAATTTAATATGAAAATGAATGAAATCTAGATGCTGATGGCAACACACCGCTGCTGATAGCCTACATGAAAGGAAATGGAAATCTCTGCAGAACTCTCGTCAAAGCTGGTGCATGTCTCGGTTCAATGAACAAAGACGGGGTTACAATATTTAATTACCAAGTCGCTACCAAGCAATTGCTCTATCGATTACTTGATTCGTTGACTCAAGAGGCTCCCTGGGCCGACAAAGACATTTGTCTAGAGTGTGGAACCAAATTTTCTTTAACTATGAGGAAGCATCACTGGTAAAAATATTTTATTTTTTTTATTTTACTATCATTAATAATAATTACTGTCATTGATTATTACAGTCGTCATTGTGGAAGAATACTATGCAGTAAATGTTCTGGTCAAGATGTGCCAATAGTTAAATTTGGATTAAATAAACCCGTACGTGTTTGTGGAGTCTGCTTTGATGTATTGCAAATAGGAGCAGAATAAAAATATAAAATATAAATAATATTAATTAATAAATTAATTAGTAATTTTTTTTTGTATAGATAAAAATTAAAGACTGGCAATTATGCTGCTATCGTATTGAAACGAATAAAAAAAAAATAATTATAATTCCATTATATATCTTTATAAATAAATTTTAAATGTAATTATAACATAAAGTTTTAAATACAAATGTTAAATGAATCTTAGTTTAAGCATTGATTCGATTAATTATTTATTTCTATCATGAAGTTTTTATATACAACGAGGGCAAATAGAGCTAATATTTTTATTATTTCAATATCATGTTAATAATAATAATTCATCATTTACTGTAATTATTTAAGCTTACTGAAGAGATCGTGAGATACGCAGTGATCGACACAGCTCACGTAGTCAATCAATTCTTCAAGACAAGTTTCTTCAGTCTTTTTACGAGAATTAACCCGATCGGTGCATGTTGTCAATCTTTCTTGAAATTTCACGCATTTGGGTTGTTCTGAACACTTCTCCTAAACAAAATAAAACGGATATTTAATTTAAAAATATAATATTTAAATTTATAAGTATGAAAATAAAAATCAGAGAAGTCTTCTATAATAACTCGAACACATAAACGTAAAGGAAAATAATTTCTCTAAGATTTCTATAGGATTTCTCTAGCATTTCTCTAGGGTTTATCTACACCTGTAGCTCTTTTAATTTTCTACATGTGCATTTTTTAAAAATTGGTTTATCAAAAAAAAAAATCCATTAATTTTTAATTGTCTACTACCTTCAGAATCATGACTAAATTCTATATCATCAATTTATTAAATTCTTTAAATAATAGATAATTAGCTATTTGCTATCGTGTAATACGAGAGCTATAGTAAGTAATTAAAAAAAACTAAATTAATAAAAAAGCCAGTGCTAGATACAAGTACACGAGGTCTTACATGACATGCGGACTAATAATTACGATAATGATCGAGTTACTGACGAAAAATCGATATAAATTATTTAAATTCAATTCGTGAATCGGACTTCCACTGACCATATATGAATGAGACGATTATTTTATATAAAATTAATTATTTACATAAAATGACAAGTTATCATTATTTTACCACCCAGTAAAGATCCAAAATTCTCGTAACTTGTAATTTTTATTCTACTCTAATTTTTTCTCAACCCCGCAAAATTGAATGGTTTTAAAAAATTCAAATACTCAAAAATTGTCCAGTGCTAAAAAATTTAGCATTTATCAAAATTTTAATTTAAAAAAAAAATTACGTAATGTTTATTAAGTATTTACTTACACGCAATACTTTTTGCGGGTCAACTAATTCGGCATCTTCATCATCGGCTTTAACTCTCGGTACAAAACGACCAACGAAATTTTGAAGGAATGACATTTTGCTGTGAAAAATATAAAATATTATTTTATTTTTTATATTTTTATAGCAATAAATACTTGACAATTAAAAAATATAATTAAGTAAAATCACCTCACGTCTAGATTCTAGACCAGAATATTAAAGATGTCTCCAATAATCAGTCTCTCCCTCTCGTCATAGAGTAAAGTATTGAAGCTTCGCAATACACACTACAACGGGCGCTTTAAATTAAATTTAAAATCTTCCTTACCCAGTGATAATACTGAAGTTAGCCGAAGTCTTGTTTTAAAAACGATAAATTTAAAGAAAAAAATGAATGAATATGACAGGTGGAAATTTTCGAATTTTATAATAAATAAATAAAATGCAAGTAGAGTAATAATTAAAAAATGCGTGAGTATTGAGATCAATGAAAAATCTGTAAGCGCGCTTTTTTAAATTTCACGAGTGTGAATGTAGCAGACATCAGATAAATTTAAAATTATAAATAAATCGAGTAAATAATCAATAAAATAGGATTTTTAAAAAATGGGCATTTAAAAAATTTTCAAATTAATAAGTGCATTTTTAAAAATTATTTACTCTATTCATTTACAGTTTTAAATTTGTTGATGTCTGCTACATTCATAAGTATGAATGTAACAGACAATTATCAATTTTTTCAATTTTAGAATAAATAAATAAAAGGTAAGTAGAGTAAAAATTTAAAAATGCATATTTAGATAAATGCAAAATCCGTACGCGCACTTTTTTAAATTTCGTTATTTTAATTAATATATCTATTTATTTCAAATTTATCAATTATCTCATGTTTGCTACATTCACATTCATACAATTTTTAAATTACATTTTAAAAAATTAAATAATTAAAATAATAAAATTTAAAAAAATGCATGTACTAAATTTTGAATTGTCTAGATATGAATTTTTTAATTTTTATTTTATAAACACTTAAATTTATTATTTCAAAAGATTTAAAAATTGTCAGATGTCTGCTAACTTCAGACTCATACCCAGTGTCAGTAACAAAATATTTAAAATAAAAATTCCAAGATGTCATCAGATGGCAGCACGTGCTTAAACCCACAGAAGTCAAAACCCCACTTGTCATTTACTGACAGTGGTGTGTGAGTGTGTAAAAAAAAGTACATATCTATCCCATTTAAAACACATATATAAAAATATGTCCATGTAATAGTTCCGTGTATTTATGCTGGCGTGTCGCCGCCTGCTGTTCATTTCATCAGAACCAGATTCAGAATGAAAACTACACGGCATTAAGTATTAAGTATATCTAAATAAATCTGCATCAAAGCAAAGCAAGAAGAGTGTTACTACTAAGTTTGTACATACTTATATATATACATATATTTACAGCTTACAATTATCTCAGTGTATCCAAAGACAGCAGACTAACGAGATATATATTAACAGATAGCTGTACAATTGTGAAATAAAAAAAAACGTTTATATATTTAACAAGAGCACGGGAGCTAAGAAATCTCAGCCCGACCAAGTTTACCCATTATTATATTTTGGTACTTGGTGGGTTTTTATTATGGAATCTGACCGGAATCCTACTTGAGCATCTTCAAGGTTGATCATCAGTTTCTATTACCTGGTATCGTAGTCTAGAAATAAGATAATAGTTTATTATACGTAACTATATTTACTTGGAACAAACAACCTCTAGCTCTCAAATAGCCTCCGAGCTTGGAGGTTATGTTGTAAATATTAGTCGTATATACAAATAAAACTAGGAGTAACATTATGATAATTGTCTCAATTGACATTAATTTTAATTATCAATTCAAATTATAAGTCTATTTTTTAGTCTTGATAATAACTTGCTGTCATTTTTCAGGTATCGGGTACACAGTTGTAATTTGACATGAATGGATGATGCCTGGAGGCAATGAACGGTATGGAGAGACATGGACATGGGCATAATCATTCCCATGCACATCCACATCATCACCATCATCATCATCACCACCCGCATCCGCATCATCACCACCACCATCATTCGCATCCACATCATGGTTCTTCTTCCTCGTCGTCTTCGAGCCAAAGTGTTGGACAGACGACACCACAGGGTGGGATTATCCAGCAGCAAAAATACGCTCATGGTCATGCCTCTCATGCCAGGGAGTCACCGGTGGTGCCGCCGTCGGCTGGACCTGGCGGAGGGGCTGGTGGAGCTGGAGGACAACAGTTACCTCCACCGCCGCAGAAACTACGAAATTATAAATTGATAACTGACCCATTTCTTGTGAAAGGTGCGCAAAAATTGTATAGATATGACGGTGTGATACCTGGTGATCCGACTTGTCCAGTTGTACAGCCACGTGATCCTCGATCGCAGCTGACACGGATATGGACGCGTTTAGAGCAATTAGATTTACCAGTACCGCGTTTTAAAATAGATGCTAATTATTGCGGCGAACCACCGCCTCTTGAAGTGACGTTTTGTCATCTTAATGACAATATTGACCGTACATTTTTGGGTGACATGGTACAAAAATTTGGTGTTATTGAAGAACTGACTATTTATTACCATCCGATAACAAATAAACATCTTGGTATTGCACGTGTTGTTTTTGAAACAACCAAGGCTTCCAAGGGTTGTGTTGAAAAATTAAATAATACGTCTGTGATGGGTAAAGTTTTGAGAGTTTTTTTGGATGCATTTGGTGAAGAGTGTAAAAAAATTTATGCTGAATTAACAACTGAAAAAAAACCAGAGAAAAAAGTGGAAAAAGATGTTAAAGTTGAAGTTGAACCGGGAAAGCAGACGCCGATTGATAAATTACCCGAAGAACGTGATGATTATAGGAGCAAAAAAAATACTAGCTTAGATAAAAGTAGAACTAATGACGGTGCGTACATTGAGAATTCACGGTTCGGAAAGTATCGGGACTACCCAACACCCGGTGGTAGCACTAGCAGTGATATGGGTTATGGTACGACACCAAGTGACATGAATTATTCGGGTACATATTCACAGAGTTCGACGCCAGCTAGTTATGATTACTATTACTCAGGTTATCATCATCAGCCCAGTGGTTATGTGCCAGGAATACCAGCAGGTCCACCGCCACTTCCTCCACCAGCTCCAGCGATGCCTACGCCGCCAATTCAGCCGGCTGCTGGAGTTTGGTGGCCAGGTAACTCTGCCAGCTATCCACCGCCGACAATGTGGCCGTCACATGTCCCGCCGCCTGGAACAGTTGAAACCACTCTGCCACCGTCGTCTTCAAAGCTCACGAACACTAAATCAACCTCCCATCAGTCGAAAAAAGAAAAAGAAAGCCAGTCATCTACACCCAAAACAACACCACGTGATTCCCCAGAAGAATCGCGCAAGACTCTTGATTTAGACACGAGAATTGCGATGCTGCTGAAAGACAAAGCAGGTGGAATGGCCCCGCCTTTTTTGCAATTCGGCAGCGACTCGGAGGATGAAAAAAAATCACATCAAGCTGAGGAAGAGATGCTGTCAAATCCACCGAGTCCGTTTGTCTCGGAAGAGGTTTACAAAACGTGTTTTGACAAAAAGACTGAGCGCACTAAAGAACGTAGGAAACCACATGAAAATAACATCAACCAATTTTCCGTTGACGAAGATCTTGGTAGTGTCATAAGTTCAAGTGAAGATGAAGCTCTGCTGGGTAGTTACAGTCCAGCTGCACTTGATGTTGAACCGGAACCACCTAAAGATCCTCCACCACCACCACCGCCTGATGACGATCGTATGTCACTCAGTTCGCTTAGTTCGGGTGATGAAAAAATAGAAGAAGTTATAGCTCAAGCGGAACCACCAAATCATCTGTATCCTGGGGGTCATTATCCTGGTCATCTTGCTCACTATCCGCCGTCTAATGATATGTACAATTGGCCAAGACCTGCGCAATACCCGTACCCGTATGGTACACCCTATATGCCAAGTCAGTATCATTCCTCGTCATCGATGCCCGGTGGTGTTGGATCCCAGGGTGCGAATTACTATCCAAACTTTCATTCAAGACTGGCGATGGCTAATCATAACATTACTAAAGACAATCCTCAAGGGCCGACGATAAATGGCGTGCTCGACCGTGTGGTGAATGAGTTGAAGCAAATATTGAAGAGGGATTTCAACAAAAAGATGGTCGAGAATACGGCATTCAAACAGTTTGAGGTCTGGTGGGATGAGAAGAAGAATGAGAAGAGAGACACGAGTGGTGATACCACGACTGCTAACAACGCAGTGAAGGAGGAACCAGCAAAACCACTCACGTCATTTCTGGAACAGGCAACACCACTTGGGTTTAATTACGACAGCTTTAGTGGTCTTGGTATACGGGCAAGTATCCCGAAAATGCCGTCATTCAGACGTAAAGTCAAGGCACCAAGTCCGCCACCGCAAGACGAAGACAGCCGTCAGTCAGATCGTATGGATACTGAGCTGATTGATAGCGACAGTGATTTAGATTTTTCAACAGTTTCAACTTCGAAACCCAAAAGACCCACAACTCTGCCGACCAGTGCCTCGTCTATCTCTAGTTCTACTTCCACTGCAAGCTCAAGCTCTGGTAGCAGCAGCGACTCGAGTAGTTCTAGCGACAGTTCTGACGATGAAGCAGAAGCTGAGTCAGACAGCAGACTATCCGACCACCGGCCGCTGGCATGCAACAGTGAAGACCCGGAAATTTTAATGGAACTCGCGATACAGAGGTCATTGAATTGTCCAACACCGCGTGGTCATGAAACGCCTATTCCTGATATTGATCTTGACGATCTTACCACGGACTTCCCGCAAATGAATAACGAGGCAAGTCTCCCAACATCTCCAGTCCGAATGAGTCCGAAACGAGAATGGCCAAGTCTGCCGGAAGTTGCATTACAAACATCAGAAGCTCCCGTACTGCCAGTTAAAGATGAGCCTAGAGATATACAGAAAATGGAGAACTCAGCAGCAGAAGCATTGATGACTCTCGCCGGGCAAGACAATATCATCAGACACAAAAGTCCAGGTCCTATCCAACCGAATATCATCAGAGCTATTGAAGACATGTCGACAAAATACATCAACAATGACCCAGTTATTCCCGAGTCTGATAAAATAGAAATGTTTAGCGAAATACCAACGACTGATTCTGAGGAAGAAAGTTTGGAGATACGTAGATTGAGGTATCAAGCTGAGTCAGAATTACGATTGAACGGCCAACGGAGTCCGAGCAGTAACTCTGGTTCTCAAGTATCGCAAGTATTTATGGAACATTCATACTCTCTTCCACCAGCGACCGTTGAACCTCCGGCGGCTCCACCTTCAGCAGCACCCGCACATCCAGCTGCTAAAGTTAAACCACAGCCGCAACCATCACCAGCACTTACACTGTCGCCAGCGAAACCTAAACCAGTAAAGACCGAGCCAGCAAGAGAGCCCACCGAGAAGAGGAAGTACAACAAGCACACGAAATTAGCCGTTCACAAAAATCATGAACGTGAAAAAGAAAATATCAACGAGTTTACCTATGGAAGGGCACCGAGAAAATTCCCAGAAGCTCCACCAGTCACTTACAAGGAACGCGACATCATGGCAGAGATGGGTGTTCTCTACGAGTTCCTAACTCGCGGAATAGACCACGAAGACATCGAGTACCTACGTCGCAGCTACGAAGCACTTCTTGCTGATGACACCCAGGGCTACTGGCTGAATGACACTCACTGGGTGGATCATCCTGCGACGGATATTCCTAACCCGCCTAAAAGAAGAAAGCGGGACGAGATAAGACTTCACGCGACAGGAAGCGCAAGGACTGAGGGCTATTACAAAGTTGATGTGCGTGAAAAAGCAAAACACAAGCATCACTACGCTCAGAGTATACAGCGTTCTAATGACGTTGAGTTGAACACAAGCGTTTATGCTAGCGGTGAAGGTATGGCCAATGGACCAAAAGTAAATACCAAAGCTCTTTCGGGTAAAATGCAAGCTCTGTCACGGGAAGCGCGCAGCAATCAACGTCGCTTACTGACTGCCTTTGGTATCGATACTGACAGTGATCTACTCAAGTTCAATCAACTGAAGGTATTTTTTATGATTATCAATATTATTCTTGCTCTAAGAAATCGTTTATTGCTTTTTTTAAATAATTTCAGTTCCGTAAGAAACAACTCAAGTTTGCTAAGTCTGGTATTCATGACTGGGGTCTCTTTGCTATGGAACCGATAGCTGCTGATGAGATGGTGATAGAGTATGTTGGGCAAATGATAAGACCTATTGTTGCTGATTTTCGCGAATCTCAGTACGAGGCGACTGGCATTGGAAGCTCATATCTATTTCGTATTGATCTAGACACAATTATTGATGCAACAAAGTGTGGAAATTTAGCACGATTTATAAATCACAGTTGCAATGTAATTATTTATTTTAAAATAACTTATATATTTATTAATTAATTAATTTTTCATGATATCAGCAACGAAAGTTTTAGTGTCTATAGCCAGTCGGCAGAAGATTTCAGTCCAATGCCGCGAATTGATATTAGCGTATGCGTGAATTGCGAATGCCTAGTCAGCGGCAGAAACATTTTTTCATCACACCTGCATTGAAAGTTTAAATTCCTGCCCTGTTTAGAGGGAAGAAAGTCGTTCTGTTCTTTTATGAGAGAACAAATGATAAAAATTAGCGCATGCGCCAATCTTCCCACAAACAGAGCCAAAAATTTAAACTTTCAAGTACAGATCTGGTGAAAAATAGCTTACACACCACGGAGGAAGGTCGGATGTCCCAATCCGAGTGTTTGCCACCGGGCAATTATACACGCGGGTTGGAATGTCCTACTTTCCTCCCTAGGTGTGTAATATACTAGTGTTTCGTCCCTTGGAAAGAAACAAATAATGTCTCTGCCCGCTGACTGAAGACATTCGCAATTTAAACTCTGATACTTGTCATTTGTTTAATAGTAATTTTATTTACGTAAATGTCAGTTCTGACTTTGTGATTAAGTTTTATAAAATTAGTGTGAATAATAAATAGTATTTATAGTTTCTGCTTAATTATAAATTACAAATGACAATTAACGCTTACGCTAATAGTTGATGACACCATTGGTCTTAAATTAACTTATTTCTGACTGGCCGCTGACACTGAAACTTTAAGTTCCAATGCAGGTAATCATGAAAAATACTGTGTGTAACTCAGAATGAAACACGATTTTAGACTGCGGGTGTGTTAGCTTTCACCCTGATCTGAAATCCTTTTGTTTCATCCCTTGTTACAGAATATACCATATAATAAATGTTTTTATTATTTTAGCCGAATTGTTATGCTAAAGTAATAACGATAGAGAGTCAAAAGAAAATAGTAATCTACAGTAAACAGCCGATTGGTGTAAACGAAGAGATAACATACGATTACAAGTTCCCACTGGAGGAAGATAAAATTCCTTGTTTGTGTGGCGCACCTCAGTGTCGTGGTACTCTGAACTAGAGAGCAAGATGTCAAGCAAAAAAAAATATTTTACAAGACTTGTTATTGTGCTTTGAATGATGATCGCTCATCATCACTTCCACAACTCTTTACTGTATTTCTATTAACTCTTGCTCTACATCATTATCATAATTATCGTTGTCGTCATCAGTAACATCATTATCAATCACAATCGTCATCAATCATATTCCCCTAATTAATCGTACATCCCAACTCATATTTTTGTAAATAAAAACCCCTATGTAAACATTTTTTAAAAATGCAATTTTGAAAATGCTAAGAGACGAATTAATTTAATTATAAAAGAGGATCCTTTATCCTTTGATAAATATATATATATATACATACATATATATAAATAAATAATTATTAAATAATATAACAAGATGTATGATATTAGAAATATTTAATTTCAATGCTCAAGATTATTTACACACTAAAATATTTTCGGAGTGAATGCAGATTAAATCCGGAGTGAATTCGGAGGACTAATTATTTAATTCTCTTGGAGTAAAATTCACTTCAGTGAATTTATTTTAATTTTAAAACTCTAAATCGGAGTGAATATGGATTTAAATAAAATCCAGATCCAAAATCACTCTGCTAAAAAAAATAAACTCCTTATTTACTGCATTTGCGGAGTGATTTTTTTAAAACTCCGGAACTCCGAATCAGAGTGAATACAAAATTGGATAAAATCCGAATTCACTCCCGACTTTTTACAGTGCATTGAATTTAAATGATTTATTGATTGATTGTAGCTGATGATTGATCAGGCGTGAGAGTTGAATGTGAATTAGTGTTACTGTTTCCAGAAACAGAATTAACACTAAAAGTATCTTGAAATTGTTGTGTGACATTTAAATTTGTATTTAATGATGATGAAGTTGTGGCGGGTGCTATTGGATTTTGCATGTCTAGTTGACTCTGAGCAATATCCTGAAGTGCGGCTTGAATACGTTGTAATAGAGCTTCACCTTGGCGCACCACTTCCTCCAACTGCTCCCCGGCCTCCAGATTCTCTTGCTCTAGGCGACTGAGGCTGGCAATCTGAAGCTCGTGAGAAGATTCCTCACTGGGTAGACTTTCTATCAGCGTGTCAATGTCCTTGGCACATCTTGCTATCAGGGTAGCGAACAGAGCTGCGTAGTCTTCTTGGGGTTGATGGGGTTGGGGTGTTCCTATCCGATCAAATCCTGGGAATTTACTTGGAGTCGAGTACTGCTGGAGAATTCCCACGCTGTTACAAAAGTGTTCTGCTTGCTAGAGAGTAAATAAATAAAGTTTTTTATTTATTTATGTACTATAGGTTATAATGGTTACTGATAAATTTTAAATCTTACTTGATTTATTGTATCTTGCAATTGTGTCAAACGATCCGCCATCTTTTATTATAAGTTTGTTATTAAAAAACTTGATACAATTATTTATTTATATTGTTATTTGATTTTTACTTTAACTGTCACCTGGATTATCCAACACTTGTTTGTATACTTTTTAGTCTATTATTTTTAAGGTTATGATGGGATAAATATAATAATGATGATAATAATATATGAATTATTGCAGCGAGTGGCAGCATTGAATGTGAGTTGTGATGAATTATCACGTGGTGGAGATTTAAATTCAATAAATCCTCGAGATGAAATAAAATGTATGAGTTAAAATTTTTAAATTATAAAAATTTTAAATTCATTAAATAAATTTTTAAAAATAGAGACTGATCACAGCACGATTCTTGCGCGAAATACTTGTGTGTGTGTGTGAGTTTTTTTTTATATTTTGAATATTTCATCACATTCTGCCGCCATTTTATTTTAATTCACGATTTTTAATTTTTCTCCAATTTCTAATAACTTATTTTTCAAATATTTAAATTTACCGCGTAAGTAATGAAAATAATTAATAAATGATTGATGGAAATAAAAATTTTTCAGTTTATTTTGTAGACTAATTAATATAATTATTGATAAATATAAATTTTAATGAAATTACTGGTTCTATTTTGAAATTTCGCGCCAAAGCGCTACTGCGCGTCATAGTATTCAGCGTTTAAATTTTTGCTAGAGTGGGGGGCGAGAGAATCGCAAAATCGATTGTTGCGTATCCACTGGCGGTCTAATAGCGGCAGTCAGTATCATCTCGACCAATCTCGACAACGGCAGCAGTGGTCCGGATCCTTTTTACGTTTGAATTGAAGCACAGTATTGTAGTTAATTCGCGGAATTGCCCATAAAACTTTTGCTCATAGTGATTGTTTAATTAAATTGTGCAGTGTTTGTGGTGTCGTGAAGTGATGAGTGTTCAGTGCTAGTGTAAAGTGTTACTGATGCAGATGCTGATATCTTCCAAGTTCCTGATCCAAATCATCTGGCATCGTCTGGTGGGGAAATAGCAGTTAAGTGACGTTTTTTTAGCTGGAATACACTTGGAGCAATTTAATTCAAATCTCCAAGTGTATTAGGACACCCTTCTGCATATTATTTCCCTGCCAAGGTTTGTTCAAACACTTAAGTGTTTTTTTTAAAATTTTTTAAATACTTTTCTATCATATATTCTGCCGCCATTTTATTTTGACGCATAATTTTTAGTTTTCTCTAATTTCTAAGAATTTATTTTTCAAATCAACTACATGAAGCTGTAAGACAAAGATAGTTTTTTTTCATAACACATTTAGTATTAATTTTTGCGAAACGAGTCTTGACTACTTTCTGAGAATTTAAAAATCAATAATTTATTTTTATTTCAAATTCCACTATATTTTAAATATTATTCCAATATGAATTATCCAAGTTGGCGCTACTGCGCGTCACTGGATTCGATGTTCAAATTATTGCTAAAGTGGGGGTGGTCGAATAAATCGGAAAATCGATTGCTCTGTATCAACTTTCGATCCAATAGCAGCAATCAGTATCATCAACAATGACAGTAATAGTCTAGATCCTTTTCTACCTTTGAATTGCATTATTGCAGTTGTCGTGTAAAATTTTGCAGTGATTGTAAAATTTATCGTTTGTAAAATTTAAATTGTACAAAGTGTGTGATGTCGTTAAGTGTTGAGTATTCAGTGCTAGTGTAAAGTGTTGCGAATTGCTGATGCTGGTGGATCGTCTGGTGGAAAATAGCAGCTAAGTGACATTTTTAGTTTTTTTAAATTTCTAATGTTATTTTTCAAATATTTAAAATTACTGTGCAAGTGATAAAAATAATTAATAAGGATGCATTGAAAGATGCGCTACGCAACAAATTTTGGAATATACCCTTTAATTCATTTATTTACAAACTTTTTAAAATGTATAAAATGTCTCATGTCTGCTACATTCACACTCATTTAATTGGCAATCAAAAATTTTCGGATTTTTTTTTCAATAAATCAATTGTAAAAAATAAAAATATACACATAAAAAATTCAAAAAAATATAGGTGCAATTTTTTCACATATTTTTTTTTTATAATTTATCATTATGAAAAATTATTCAAAAACTATTAGACGTCGGCTAACCAGTATCATTAATATTTAAGTGTCAAAAATTTGTATGACTCTGAAGTTAGCCGCCATTAAATAATTTTTGAATTTTTTTTCAAAACGATAAATTATAAAAAAATTGCACTCATAGATTTTTTAATTTTCTACATGTGCATATTTTTTTTTTTTTTGCAATTTATTTGCTGAAAAAAAATTCAAAAATTTGAAATTGACAGCTAACTTCAGGATCATAAAACTGGGCGACTGTATTGAGTTTTTAAATTAATCATTTTTTAAATTTTCGCGCTTACTAACTGACGGTAATAAATTTGGGTCTGTATAATTTCGCCAAACATGAAGTTGCTCACTTATTCGAAATAGGTGGCGTGAGAATAGGCCATAGTCATATAATGAAAAGATGGGATAGCTCAATAAAAAAGCCACTAAGATAATGTAGAAAAATAAAAAACCTACAGCTCTCGCTTCTAGATGGCAAATAGGTACCGATAATAGAGCACAAAAAATATTTATAGAAATTGAAATGGAGATGCATTAATAAAGATAAACGTCTGAACAGAATCGTTCAAGAATACTAATGGAAAGCAACTAAAAATGATGAACATCTCGGGTAAACGTACTGCGCTAGGTGTGGTAGGCGGCAAGGACATTACACGGTTTCCACGGCTTATTAAAAAAACCAGCGTTTCAGCTTAGTAATTATTATTAAATGACTATGAAATATCAGCATATTGTTAATAATTAATAAATTTTTGATAACTCGAGCCAATTGAAATTTAATCGTTTGTTTATAACTAAAGAGTGGGTACCTCGAGTCTACTAGGACTTGTCACGGTTCCCACGGCTTATATACAAATACCATCCTTTCAGCCTAATAATTATTATTAAATGACTATGAAATATCAGCATATTATTAATAATTAATAAATTTCAAGTTACTTGAGCCAATTAAAATGTAATCATTTGTTTATAACTAAAGAGTGGGTACCTCGAGTCTACTAGGACTTGTCACGGTTCCCACGGCTTATATACAAATACCATCCTTTCAGCCTAATAATTATTATTAAATGACTATGAAATATCAGCATATTATTAATAATTAATAAATTTCAAGTTACTTGAGCCAATTAAAATGTAATCATTTGTTTATAACTAAAGAGTGGGTACCTCGAGTCTACTAGGACTTGTCACGGTTCCCACGGCTTATATACAAATACCATCCTTTCAGCCTAATAATTATTATTAAATGACTATGAAATATCAGCATATTATTAATAATTAATAAATTTCAAGTTACTTGAGCCAATTAAAATGTAATCATTTGTTTATAACTAAAGAGTGGGTACCTCGAGTCTACTAGGACTTGTCACGGTTCCCACGGCTTATATACAAATACCATCCTTTCAGCCTAATAATTATTATTAAATGACTATGAAATATCAGCATATTATTAATAATTAATAAATTTCAAGTTACTTGAGCCAATTAAAATGTAATCATTTGTTTATAACTAAAGAGTGGGTACCTCGAGTCTACTAGGACTTGTCACGGTTCCCACGGCTTATATACAAATACCATCCTTTCAGCCTAATAATTATTATTAAATGACTATGAAATATCAGCATATTATTAATAATTAATAAATTTCAAGTTACTTGAGCCAATTAAAATGTAATCATTTGTTTATAACTAAAGAGTGGGTACCTCGAGTCTACTAGGACTTGTCACGGTTCCCACGGCTTATATACAAATACCATCCTTTCAGCCTAATAATTATTATTAAATGACTATGAAATATCAGCATATTATTAATAATTAATAAATTTCAAGTTACTTGAGCCAATTAAAATGTAATCATTTGTTTATAACTAAAGAGTGGGTACCTCGAGTCTACTAGGACTTGTCACGGTTCCCACGGCTTATATACAAATACCATCCTTTCAGCCTAATAATTATTATTAAATGACTATGAAATATCAGCATATTATTAATAATTAATAAATTTAAAGTTACTTGAGCCAATTAAAATTTAATCATTTGTTTATAACTAAAGAGTGGGTGCCTCGAGTCTACTAGGACTTGTCACGGTTCCCACGGCTTATATACAAATACCATCCTTTCAGCCTAATAATTATTATTAAATGACTATGAAATATCAGCATATTATTAATAATTAATAAATTTTAAGTTACTTGAGCCAATTAAAATGTAATCATTTGTTTATAACTAAAGAGTGGGTGCCTCGAGTCTACCAGGACTTGTCACGGTTCCCACGGCTTATATACAAATACCATCCTTTCAGCCTAATAATTATTATTAAATGACTATGAAATATCAGCATATTATTAATAATTAATAAATTTTAAGTTACTTGAGCCAATTAAAATGTAATCATTTGTTTATAACTAAAGAGTGGGTGCCTCGAGTCTACCAGGACTTGTCACGGTTCCCACGGCTTATATACAAATAACCATCGTTTCAGCTTAGTAATTATTATTAAATGACAATGAAATATCAACATATTATTAATAATTAATAAATTTAAAGTTACTTGAGCCAATTAAAATGTAATCATTTGTTTATAACTAAAGAGTGGGTACCTCGAGTCTACCAGGACTTGTCACGGTTCCCACGGCTTATATACAAATACCATCCTTTCAGCCTAATAATTATTATTAAATGACTATGAAATATCAGCATATTATTAATAATTAATAAATTTTAAGTTACTTGAGCCAATTAAAATGTAATCATTTGTTTATAACTAAAGAGTGGGTGCCTCGAGTCTACCAGGACTTGTCACGGTTCCCACGGCTTATATACAAATACCATCCTTTCAGCCTAATAATTATTATTAAATGACTATGAAATATCAGCATATTATTAATAATTAATAAATTTCAAGTTACTTGAGCCAATTAAAATTTAATCATTTGTTTATAACTAAAGAGTGGGTGCCTCGAGTCTACTAGGACTTGTCACGGTTCCCACGGCTTATATACAAATAACCATCGTTTCAGCCTAATAATTATTATTAAATGACTATGAAATATCAGCATATTATTAATAATTAATAAATTTCAAGTTACTTGAGCCAATTAAAATGTAATCATTTGTTTATAACTAAAGAGTGGGTACCTCGAGTCTACTAGGACTTGTCACGGTTCCCACGGCTTATATACAAATACCATCCTTTCAGCCTAATAATTATTATTAAATGACTATGAAATATCAGCATATTATTAATAATTAATAAATTTTTGATAACTTAAGCCAATCAAAATATAATCGTTTGTTTATAACTAAAGAGTGGGTGCCTCGAGTCTACTAGGACTTGTCACGGTTCCCACGGCTTATATACAAATAACCATCGTTTCAGCTTAGTAATTATTATTAAATGACAATGAAATATCAACATATTATTAATAATTAATAAATTTCAAGTTACTTGAGCCAATTAAAATTTAATCATTTGTTTATAACTAAAGAGTGGGTGCCTCGAGTCTACTAGGACTTGTCACGGTTCCCACGGCTTATATACAAATAACCATCGTTTCAGCCTAATAATTATTATTAAATGACTATGAAATATCAGCATATTATTAATAATTAATAAATTTCAAGTTACTTGAGCCAATTAAAATTTAATCATTTGTTTATAACTAAAGAGTGGGTACCTCGAGTCTACTAGGACTTGTCACGGTTCCCACGGCTTATATACAAATAACCATCGTTTCAGCTTAGTAATTATTATTAAATGACTATGAAATATCAGCATATTATTAATAATTAATAAATTTTTGATAACTTAAGCCAATCAAAATATAATCGTTTGTTTATAACTAAAGAGTGGGTGCCTCGAGTCTACTAGGACTTGTCACGGTTCCCACGGCTTATATACAAATAACCATCGTTTCAGCCTAATAATTATTATTAAATGACTATGAAATATCAGCATATTATTAATAATTAATAAATTTCAAGTTACTTGAGCCAATTAAAATTTAATCATTTGTTTATAACTAAAGAGTGGGTGCCTCGAGTCTACTAGGACTTGTCACGGTTCCCACGGCTTATATACAAATAACCATCGTTTCAGCCTAATAATTATTATTAAATGACTATGAAATATCAGCATATTATTAATAATTAATAAATTTCAAGTTACTTGAGCCAATTAAAATTTAATCATTTGTTTATAACTAAAGAGTGGGTACCTCGAGTCTACTAGGACTTGTCACGGTTCCCACGGCTTATATACAAATAACCATCGTTTCAGCCTAATAATTATTATTAAATGACTATGAAATATCAGCATATTATTAATAATTAATAAATTTCAAGTTACTTGAGCCAATTAAAATTTAATCATTTGTTTATAACTAAAGAGTGGGTACCTCGAGTCTACTAGGACTTGTCACGGTTCCCACGGCGTGCCGCCCGTCTAGATATTTCGTGGCTCTATACATGAAGAGGTACATGTACACACTGTTTTTACCAATTGGGAAAGCTTCTTTATATTTAACATTTTTAACGTTGACTAAAATAATATTTTACAGCTGTCAATACCAGTTCTAATCAATTTGATCAAATTTACTTGATCCTATATGTTTTGTCTGAATCACCGACCCTTTCAATGATTATTATTTTTTTTCTTTCTTCTGCACTGTACTGTCTCAATGTATTTCCTAGGTCATCAGTTTTTATCACGTGCAATATAATTTTCCGTTCATTTTGCAGATATCTGCGCTTGATTTTTTTTAGTGTTTCGAAATTTTGCATTTCATCCTTGTTTTGTATCATCACTATAATTTTTAAATTACTGCCTTCGCTATCTTTTTTCAAGCTTATTGTTCCTCTGCTATTTTCGATCTGCTTTTCTAATATGTTATTTTCAATGTTTAGTAATTCTTGAATTCGTTGGAACCCGTTTATTTTCCCAACTACAAGTTCTTCTTTTACTAATTCCTGGTCGTCACAGTTCTTCAAATCGATCCAGAATTCATTTATCTCTTCTTCGTTTACCCTTGTTTCCTTTTTAAGGGGCAAAGGTCTGTAGGTGTTATTTAAAACAGCATTTCTGGTACTCCTGGCTTCTTTAAAAATTGTTTTGATGACAGCTTTAAAATAAAGGACGAGTCTCATAAATGATTCAAACTAATAAATTTGTTTTTGTCTAAAATGCTAAAAAAAAAAAAAAAAAAAAACAGTGTATTTAACAGTTATTTATATGTAATTTTACTTGTAAATGCGTTGGGTTTTGGATGCTTTTGGAGGAGGCTATTCAAAATTTTGTGGTACGATTCCAGGTGATTATTCGTCCTATCACACAGCATCTTATACACCGAAAAACCCTCCGGTGTAATTTGTCTTAGCCAGTAATTTTCAAAATAAACAAACAGCTTATCGAAGAAATCGCCGAAATCATCAATTGTTTGTTTTTTAATGATATTGTAAACCTGTGCGATTTTCTCAGGAGGAAACAATGGCAATTTGATAATTTGGTGGAGTATGATAAATATATCGGGATCTGTCTTTGAGTTTTTTGATTTCCCAATCAGCTTCAACTCCTGCGCTTTTCTTATGATTGCCTAAAAATTATTTATATATTACAATTTAAACTCTAGCCGACTTATGCTCGTGAGTTTCGAACTAAACCAATTTCAAACCAATGTGATTTAGCGAGCGGGAACTGGCAACTCACTTATCTACACGGAAAAAAATGAACTGTTGCTGCAACAGGACATGGCCTTATAGCAGCTACAGGACTTAGTTCTGTTACACCTATGAGGCTTTCCTGTAGCTGCAACGGGAAAGTCCTGTAGTATTTACAAGATCAGTCCTGTTGCAGCCACAGTTCTATTTCTGTTGCAGTCATAGGAATAGTCTTGAAATCGTAGTAAATATAATATTCTGAATTACTGAAGATGAGTATGTATATAGTAAATATACACGTTATTCTATATAAATATATACATACATATATGTATGTGTGTGTACGTAGCAAAAAAATATTTTTATCGTTGTTGATTCTCATTATTATACTTGTTACGAATCCCAGACTATTCCTGTGGGACTGCTCAACAGGACTGATTTTGTAGCTCTAACAAGTCTGGAACTAGCCTGTTTCGACTGGCTGCAGAGATTAAACCTCCCAGTAATAATGCAGGCATTAAAAATAATATAGTGCGTGAAATGGGATAAAATACTATTGAAGATCTCAGATGATGTCTCAACATCACCCTTGTCTGAAATAGTCTTCTATTATCCAGTGGTACGCGATAGATTAATTAATTGTGTAAATTAAAAGCAAAAAAATTATAAATAATAGGTTTACTTGTGAAGCTTACTTGCGAGAAATGGAAATAACAATGTCTTGGAACAATACACGGAAACGTCCTTTTCAAAGCATTATGCAAGCCAATCTCGTAGTCAGACATGTAAGATAATGGCGCAAAAGTTGGAAATTTTTTTTTTATATATTCGAAGACTTTGATGTAACACAGCTCGGTCTTATTGGTCATCAAAACTGTCATACAAGGGACAGGCTGCGAAAAAATCCAATTTTACGAAAATTATTTATACCGAAGAAGAAAAAAAATGTTTTATCTCCAATATTTCTTCGAATAAAAATTTTAAAATGCTTGATATTTTTTTTAAATTGTAAATTTTACGATTTCTTACCTTTTGGATATTTGAGACTGGATTTGTGATTTTCATCATGATAGTTAGTAATTGAGGATTTGAACAGTCATCAAATTTCGGGCACGAATTATATGTTGCATCAATGTATATATGTTGAGATTCAGTACAAACCGATTGCATAAAATTCTCATCATACATATATAAATTGGATGCTACAACCTCCCCCTTTGCCGCAAATGTTTTAAATTCCTCTAATTCCGCGAAGAGTTTTGAATTTTCACTATTCCCAGCGTTAAGAGTGTCTGTTTTACAATTTTGAATTAACGAGTCAGCAAATGATTTAAAAGTATTTTTTTTCACATTTAACTTGACTCTTTCAGGCTGCATTTCATCGATATATTTATTTATTGTTGATCGGTACTGGGAATACGGATGGTCTTCAGCAGAAACTTTACACCTACATATGAAAGTATTATTGGTCAAAATAATGCTTTCAAGGTAAAATCTTAGAATGACCGAATCCGATCAAATCGGCATAGGTATTAACCCAGGTGGAAACACTGACTGCTCATAAAAAGTTAAGCATAAAAAAATACTTTACTTACACCAAAATAGCGCTTTTCCAAATGTGTATGGGTTGAGCATGTCGGACAGTACACAAACTTTTTAAAGTTTGTCTAAACTGCATCCTTTCCGATCGTTTCAAATCGGGTTCATGATTGTGATTCTGATTAACCGGCTTGAAAACTCCATCAATGACATGTCCATACCCTGGGCATCCTTTAACGTCTTTGATACAATTCACATAGCTTAATAAAAAAAACAAAAAAAATAATATGTATAAATATTAATATATCAAATAATAATAAAATATTAAAGCTTATCAAGAGTTTATTAACAATACTGAAGCGAGTATAAATAAGATTACATTGTTAACACATTATCTTTATTATAACGCCTCGACTTCTCATGATACGAATATCCGTCGAAAAAAAATTCATCAGTGTTATACTGATTTTTTTTTTTAATATTTTCCATTGATTATAATAATTAATTTAACAAACTTTATTAAACAACGAAACGTTGAAAGAGACTATCGTGACAATATAACTTCAAAATGGTAGAAAATTTCCGAGCTCGATTCTTTTGTTTTCGTCTATGTTAATCGAGAGCAATCTATAGATATATAGTAGTCCCAATAGACTACAGCTTCCCTTTTAGTAATTATGAACGAATGATTAAATTTAAAGTAGCTAAAGTAACTTAAAATTAATTAATTATTAATAATATACTGATATTGCATAGTCATTTAATAATAATTACTAGGCTGAAACGATGGTATTTATATATAAGCCGTGGGAACCGTGACAAGTCCTAGTAGACTCGAGGCACCCACTCTTTAGTTATAAACAAACGATTATATTGTAATTGGCTTAAGTTATCAAAAAGTTATTAATTATTAATAATATGCTGATATTTCATAGTCATTTAATAATAATTATTAGGCTGAAACGATGGTATTTGTATATAAGCCGTGGGAACCGTGACAAGTCCTAGTAGACTCGAGGCACCCACTCTTTAGTTATAAACAAATGATTAAATTTTAATTGGCTCAAGTAACTTGAAATTTATTAATTATTAATGATATGCTGATATTTCATAGTCATTTAATAATAATTACTAAGCTGAAACGATGATTTTTTTTAATAAGCCGTGGAAACCGTGACAAGTCCTAGTAGACTCGAGGCACCCACTCTTTAGTTATAAACAAATGATTAAATTTTAATTGGCTCAAGTAACTTGAAATTTATTAATTATTAATAATATGTTGATATTTCATTGTCATTTAATAATAATTACTAAGCTGAAACGATGGTTATTTGTATATAAGCCGTGGGAACCGTGACAAGTCCTAGTAGACTCGAGGCACCCACTCTTTAGTTATAAACAAATGATTACATTTTAATTGGCTCAAGTAACTTGGAATTTATTAATTATTAATAATATGCTGATATTTCATAGTCATTTAATAATAATTACTAAGCTGAAACGATGATTTTTTTTAATAAGCCGTGGAAACCGTGACAAGTCCTAGTAGACTCGAGGTACCCACTCTTTAGTTATAAACAAATGATTACATTTTAATTGGCTCAAGTAACTTGAAATTTATTAATTATTAATAATATGCTGATATTTCATAGTCATTTAATAATAATTATTAGGCTGAAAGGATGGTATTTGTATATAAGCCGTGGGAACCGTGACAAGTCCTAGTAGACTCGAGGTACCCACTCTTTAGTTATAAACAAACGATTAAATTTCAATTGGCTCGAGTTATCAAAAATTTATTAATTATTAACAATATGCTGATATTTTATAGTCATTTAATAATAATTACTAAGCTGAAACGATGATTTTTTTAATAAGCCGTGGAAACCGTGACAAGTCCTAGTAGACTCGAGGTACCCACTCTTTAGTTATAAACAAATGATTAAATTTTAATTGGCTCAAGTAACTTGAAATTTATTAATTATTAATAATATGTTGATATTTCATTGTCATTTAATAATAATTACTAAGCTGAAACGATGGTTATTTGTATATAAGCTGTGGGAACCGTGACAAGTCCTAGTAGACTCGAGGCACCCACTCTTTAGTTATAAACAAATGATTACATTTTAATTGGCTCAAGTAACTTGAAATTTATTAATTATTAATAATATGTTGATATTTCATTGTCATTTAATAATAATTACTAAGCTGAAACGATGGTTATTTGTATATAAGCTGTGGGAACCGTGACAAGTCCTAGTAGACTCGAGGCACCCACTCTTTAGTTATAAACAAATGATTACATTTTAATTGGCTCAAGTAACTTGAAATTTATTAATTATTAATAATATGCTGATATTTCATAGTCATTTAATAATAATTATTAGGCTGAAAGGATGGTATTTGTATATAAGCCGTGGGAACCGTGACAAGTCCTAGTAGACTCGAGGCACCCACTCTTTAGTTGTAAACAAATGATTACATTTTAATTGGCTCAAGTAACTTGAAATTTATTAATTATTAATAATATGCTGATATTTCATAGTCATTTAATAATAATTATTAGGCTGAAAGGATGGTATTTGTATATAAGCCGTGGGAACCGTGACAAGTCCTAGTAGACTCGAGGTACCCACTCTTTAGTTATAAACAAATGATTAAATTTTAATTGGCTCAAGTAACTTGAAATTTATTAATTATTAATAATATGTTGATATTTCATTGTCATTTAATAATAATTACTAAGCTGAAACGATGGTTATTTGTATATAAGCCGTGGGAACCGTGACAAGTCCTAGTAGACTCGAGGCACCCACTCTTTAGTTATAAACAAATGATTACATTTTAATTGGCTCAAGTAACTTGGAATTTATTAATTATTAATAATATGCTGATATTTCATAGTCATTTAATAATAATTACTAAGCTGAAACGATGATTTTTTTTAATAAGCCGTGGAAACCGTGACAAGTCCTAGTAGACTCGAGGTACCCACTCTTTAGTTATAAACAAATGATTACATTTTAATTGGCTCAAGTAACTTGAAATTTATTAATTATTAATAATATGCTGATATTTCATAGTCATTTAATAATAATTATTAGGCTGAAAGGATGGTATTTGTATATAAGCCGTGGGAACCGTGACAAGTCCTAGTAGACTCGAGGCACCCACTCTTTAGTTATAAACAAATGATTAAATTTTAATTGGCTCAAGTAACTTGAAATTTATTAATTATTAATAATATGTTGATATTTCATTGTCATTTAATAATAATTACTAAGCTGAAACGATGGTTATTTGTATATAAGCCGTGGGAACCGTGACAAGTCCTAGTAGACTCGAGGCACCCACTCTTTAGTTATAAACAAATGATTAAATTTTAATTGGCTCAAGTAACTTGAAATTTATTAATTATTAATAATATGTTGATATTTCATTGTCATTTAATAATAATTACTAAGCTGAAACGATGGTTATTTGTATATAAGCCGTGGGAACCGTGACAAGTCCTAGTAGACTCGAGGCACCCACTCTTTAGTTATAAACAAATGATTAAATTTTAATTGGCTCAAGTAACTTGAAATTTATTAATTATTAATAATATGTTGATATTTCATTGTCATTTAATAATAATTACTAAGCTGAAACGATGGTTATTTGTATATAAGCCGTGGGAACCGTGACAAGTCCTAGTAGACTCGAGGCACCCACTCTTTAGTTATAAACAAATGATTAAATTTTAATTGGCTCAAGTAACTTGAAATTTATTAATTATTAATAATATGTTGATATTTCATTGTCATTTAATAATAATTACTAAGCTGAAACGATGGTTATTTGTATATAAGCCGTGGGAACCGTGACAAGTCCTAGTAGACTCGAGGTACCCACTCTTTAGTTATAAACAAACGATTAAATTTCAATTGGCTCGAGTTATCAAAAATTTATTAATTATTAACAATATGCTGATATTTTATAGTCATTTAATAATAATTACTAAGCTGAAACGATGATTTTTTTAATAAGCCGTGGAAACCGTGACAAGTCCTAGTAGACTCGAGGTACCCACTCTTTAGTTATAAACAAATGATTAAATTTTAATTGGCTCAAGTAACTTGAAATTTATTAATTATTAATAATATGTTGATATTTCATTGTCATTTAATAATAATTACTAAGCTGAAACGATGGTTATTTGTATATAAGCTGTGGGAACCGTGACAAGTCCTAGTAGACTCGAGGCACCCACTCTTTAGTTATAAACAAATGATTACATTTTAATTGGCTCAAGTAACTTGAAATTTATTAATTATTAATAATATGTTGATATTTCATTGTCATTTAATAATAATTACTAAGCTGAAACGATGGTTATTTGTATATAAGCTGTGGGAACCGTGACAAGTCCTAGTAGACTCGAGGCACCCACTCTTTAGTTATAAACAAATGATTACATTTTAATTGGCTCAAGTAACTTGAAATTTATTAATTATTAATAATATGCTGATATTTCATAGTCATTTAATAATAATTATTAGGCTGAAAGGATGGTATTTGTATATAAGCCGTGGGAACCGTGACAAGTCCTAGTAGACTCGAGGCACCCACTCTTTAGTTGTAAACAAATGATTACATTTTAATTGGCTCAAGTAACTTGAAATTTATTAATTATTAATAATATGCTGATATTTCATAGTCATTTAATAATAATTATTAGGCTGAAAGGATGGTATTTGTATATAAGCCGTGGGAACCGTGACAAGTCCTAGTAGACTCGAGGCACCCACTCTTTAGTTATAAACAAATGATTAAATTTTAATTGGCTCAAGTAACTTGAAATTTATTAATTATTAATAATATGTTGATATTTCATTGTCATTTAATAATAATTACTAAGCTGAAACGATGGTTATTTGTATATAAGCCGTGGGAACCGTGACAAGTCCTAGTAGACTCGAGGCACCCACTCTTTAGTTATAAACAAATGATTAAATTTTAATTGGCTCAAGTAACTTGAAATTTATTAATTATTAATAATATGTTGATATTTCATTGTCATTTAATAATAATTACTAAGCTGAAACGATGGTTATTTGTATATAAGCCGTGGGAACCGTGACAAGTCCTAGTAGACTCGAGGCACCCACTCTTTAGTTATAAACAAATGATTAAATTTTAATTGGCTCAAGTAACTTGAAATTTATTAATTATTAATAATATGTTGATATTTCATTGTCATT
This sequence comes from Microplitis manilae, assembly GCA_030273425.1. Taxonomy (NCBI): domain Eukaryota; kingdom Metazoa; phylum Arthropoda; class Insecta; order Hymenoptera; family Braconidae; genus Microplitis; species Microplitis manilae. Next base: position 17,720,465 of record CP092730.1, on the reverse strand, counting down.
TAATAATAATTACTAAGCTGAAACGATGGTTATTTGTATATAAGCCGTGGGAACCGTGACAAGTCCTAGTAGACTCGAGGTACCCACTCTTTAGTTATAAACAAACGATTAAATTTCAATTGGCTCGAGTTATCAAAAATTTATTAATTATTAACAATATGCTGATATTTCATAGTCATTTAATAATAATTATTAGGCTGAAACGATGGTTATTTGTATATAAGCCGTGGGAACCGTGACAAGTCCTAGTAGACTCGAGGCACCCACTCTTTAGTTATAAACAAATGATTAAATTTTAATTGGCTCAAGTAACTTGAAATTTATTAATTATTAATAATATGTTGATATTTCATTGTCATTTAATAATAATTACTAAGCTGAAACGATGGTTATTTGTATATAAGCCGTGGGAACCGTGACAAGTCCTAGTAGACTCGAGGCACCCACTCTTTAGTTATAAACAAATGATTAAATTTTAATTGGCTCAAGTAACTTGAAATTTATTAATTATTAATAATATGTTGATATTTCATTGTCATTTAATAATAATTACTAAGCTGAAACGATGGTTATTTGTATATAAGCCGTGGGAACCGTGACAAGTCCTAGTAGACTCGAGGCACCCACTCTTTAGTTATAAACAAATGATTAAATTTTAATTGGCTCAAGTAACTTGAAATTTATTAATTATTAATAATATGTTGATATTTCATTGTCATTTAATAATAATTACTAAGCTGAAACGATGGTTATTTGTATATAAGCCGTGGGAACCGTGACAAGTCCTAGTAGACTCGAGGTACCCACTCTTTAGTTATAAACAAACGATTAAATTTCAATTGGCTCGAGTTATCAAAAATTTATTAATTATTAACAATATGCTGATATTTCATAGTCATTTAATAATAATTATTAGGCTGAAACGATGGTTATTTGTATATAAGCCGTGGGAACCGTGACAAGTCCTAGTAGACTCGAGGCACCCACTCTTTAGTTATAAACAAATGATTAAATTTTAATTGGCTCAAGTAACTTGAAATTTATTAATTATTAATAATATGTTGATATTTCATTGTCATTTAATAATAATTACTAAGCTGAAACGATGGTTATTTGTATATAAGCCGTGGGAACCGTGACAAGTCCTAGTAGACTCGAGGCACCCACTCTTTAGTTATAAACAAATGATTAAATTTTAATTGGCTCAAGTAACTTGAAATTTATTAATTATTAATAATATGTTGATATTTCATTGTCATTTAATAATAATTACTAAGCTGAAACGATGGTTATTTGTATATAAGCCGTGGGAACCGTGACAAGTCCTAGTAGACTCGAGGCACCCACTCTTTAGTTATAAACAAATGATTAAATTTTAATTGGCTCAAGTAACTTGAAATTTATTAATTATTAATAATATGTTGATATTTCATTGTCATTTAATAATAATTACTAAGCTGAAACGATGGTTATTTGTATATAAGCCGTGGGAACCGTGACAAGTCCTAGTAGACTCGAGGTACCCACTCTTTAGTTATAAACAAACGATTAAATTTCAATTGGCTCGAGTTATCAAAAATTTATTAATTATTAACAATATGCTGATATTTCATAGTCATTTAATAATAATTATTAGGCTGAAACGATGGTTATTTGTATATAAGCCGTGGGAACCGTGACAAGTCCTAGTAGACTCGAGGCACCCACTCTTTAGTTATAAACAAACGATTAAATTTCAATTGGCTCGAGTTATCAAAAATTTATTAATTATTAACAATATGCTGATATTTCATAGTCATTTAATAATAATTATTAGGCTGAAACGATGGTTATTTGTATATAAGCCGTGGGAACCGTGACAAGTCCTAGTAGACTCGAGGCACCCACTCTTTAGTTATAAACAAATGATTAAATTTTAATTGGCTCAAGTAACTTGAAATTTATTAATTATTAATAATATGTTGATATTTCATTGTCATTTAATAATAATTACTAAGCTGAAACGATGGTTATTTGTATATAAGCCGTGGGAACCGTGACAAGTCCTAGTAGACTCGAGGCACCCACTCTTTAGTTATAAACAAATGATTAAATTTTAATTGGCTCAAGTAACTTGAAATTTATTAATTATTAATAATATGTTGATATTTCATTGTCATTTAATAATAATTACTAAGCTGAAACGATGGTTATTTGTATATAAGCCGTGGGAACCGTGACAAGTCCTAGTAGACTCGAGGCACCCACTCTTTAGTTATAAACAAATGATTAAATTTTAATTGGCTCAAGTAACTTGAAATTTATTAATTATTAATAATATGTTGATATTTCATTGTCATTTAATAATAATTACTAAGCTGAAACGATGGTTATTTGTATATAAGCCGTGGGAACCGTGACAAGTCCTAGTAGACTCGAGGCACCCACTCTTTAGTTATAAACAAATGATTAAATTTTAATTGGCTCAAGTAACTTGAAATTTATTAATTATTAATAATATGTTGATATTTCATTGTCATTTAATAATAATTACTAAGCTGAAACGATGGTTATTTGTATATAAGCCGTGGGAACCGTGACAAGTCCTAGTAGACTCGAGGTACCCACTCTTTAGTTATAAACAAACGATTAAATTTCAATTGGCTCGAGTTATCAAAAATTTATTAATTATTAACAATATGCTGATATTTCATAGTCATTTAATAATAATTATTAGGCTGAAACGATGGTTATTTGTATATAAGCCGTGGGAACCGTGACAAGTCCTAGTAGACTCGAGGCACCCACTCTTTAGTTATAAACAAACGATTAAATTTCAATTGGCTCGAGTTATCAAAAATTTATTAATTATTAACAATATGCTGATATTTCATAGTCATTTAATAATAATTATTAGGCTGAAACGATGGTTATTTGTATATAAGCCGTGGGAACCGTGACAAGTCCTAGTAGACTCGAGGCACCCACTCTTTAGTTATAAACAAATGATTAAATTTTAATTGGCTCAAGTAACTTGAAATTTATTAATTATTAATAATATGTTGATATTTCATTGTCATTTAATAATAATTACTAAGCTGAAACGATGGTTATTTGTATATAAGCCGTGGGAACCGTGACAAGTCCTAGTAGACTCGAGGCACCCACTCTTTAGTTATAAACAAATGATTAAATTTTAATTGGCTCAAGTAACTTGAAATTTATTAATTATTAATAATATGTTGATATTTCATTGTCATTTAATAATAATTACTAAGCTGAAACGATGGTTATTTGTATATAAGCCGTGGGAACCGTGACAAGTCCTAGTAGACTCGAGGCACCCACTCTTTAGTTATAAACAAATGATTAAATTTTAATTGGCTCAAGTAACTTGAAATTTATTAATTATTAATAATATGTTGATATTTCATTGTCATTTAATAATAATTACTAAGCTGAAACGATGGTTATTTGTATATAAGCCGTGGGAACCGTGACAAGTCCTAGTAGACTCGAGGCACCCACTCTTTAGTTATAAACAAATGATTAAATTTTAATTGGCTCAAGTAACTTGAAATTTATTAATTATTAATAATATGTTGATATTTCATTGTCATTTAATAATAATTACTAAGCTGAAACGATGGTTATTTGTATATAAGCCGTGGGAACCGTGACAAGTCCTAGTAGACTCGAGGTACCCACTCTTTAGTTATAAACAAACGATTAAATTTCAATTGGCTCGAGTTATCAAAAATTTATTAATTATTAACAATATGCTGATATTTCATAGTCATTTAATAATAATTATTAGGCTGAAACGATGGTTATTTGTATATAAGCCGTGGGAACCGTGACAAGTCCTAGTAGACTCGAGGCACCCACTCTTTAGTTATAAACAAATGATTAAATTTTAATTGGCTCAAGTAACTTGAAATTTATTAATTATTAATAATATGTTGATATTTCATTGTCATTTAATAATAATTACTAAGCTGAAACGATGGTTATTTGTATATAAGCCGTGGGAACCGTGACAAGTCCTAGTAGACTCGAGGCACCCACTCTTTAGTTATAAACAAATGATTAAATTTTAATTGGCTCAAGTAACTTGAAATTTATTAATTATTAATAATATGCTGATATTTCATAGTCATTTAATAATAATTATTAGGCTGAAAGGATGGTATTTGTATATAAGCCGTGGGAACCGTGACAAGTCCTAGTAGACTCGAGGTACCCACTCTTTAGTTATAAACAAACGATTAAATTTCAATTGGCTCGAGTTATCAAAAATTTATTAATTATTAACAATATGCTGATATTTCATAGTCATTTAATAATAATTACTAAGCTGAAACGATGGTTTTTTTTAATAAGCCGTGGAAACCGTGTAATGTCCTTGCCGCCTACCACACTTAGCGCAGTACGTTTACCCGAGATGTTCATCATTTTTAGTTGCTTTCCATTAGTATTCTTGAACGATTCTGTTCAGACATTTATCTTTATTAATGCATCTCCATTTCAATTTCTATAAATATTTTTTGTGCTCTATTATCGGTACCTATTTGCCATCTAGAAGCGAGAGCTGTAGGTTTTTAATTTTTCTACATTATCTTAGTGGCTTTTTTATTGAGCTATCCCATCTTTTCATTATATGACTATGGCCTATTCTCACGCCACCTATTTCGAATAAGTGAGCAACTTCATGTTTGGCGAAATTATACAGACCCATAAATTTTATTTCTTAAAGAATAAAAAATCTCTAGAAGTTACTAAAAATTTCTAGTTATTTTAGTCATGATTCATGATATTTACTGATGTGTGTCCGATGTGTCTGATGTGGAGCACACACATTTCGGTAAAAAAAATATCAGTGTCATAGTCATTTGTATGTTAATAATGTTATATATATACGTATATATATATAACTAATAAATTAAAAGGAATAATAAATAATTATAAATGTTGAAATAAATATTTGAATTTATTAATAAATAATAGTAATAATAAATAAAATAAATTGTTTAGAAAATTGTTATGTCAACCAGTTGGACTTGTATATTTGAATTGCTGTTGGAAACGGTTGAATAACCAACAAAAATTTTAAAATACTGTTGGAATATAAGTGAAGAATAATTGACAAGTTGTTGTAAAAACAAATAAACAAAGTAATGATGCAGTTTTACAAAGAAAAAATACTATCACCTGGACAGTTAAAACGTTTATCAGAACATAAATACAGCTGCTCAAGTTCTAGTTTATTAGACAGTTATCTCCAACCCTGGTGGGACTGGTTAGTTAGTAAAGTGCCCCTTTGGCTAGCACCCAATCTTATAACAATTGTAGGACTTATTATAAATATTGCAACAACATTAATTCTTGTTTACTATAGTCCTGATGCCAAAGCTGAGGTATTTAATTGATTTACTATATATATTATAATTGATGATACTGAATTTAGCCATGACGCTGAAATTAACTGACGTCTGATAGTTAATTTATTTAAAAAAAAAAAAAAATGACAAATTTTGAATAATTGCTCCTATAGTTTTTGAAATTTTCTACATGTGCATATTTTTAGATTTTTTTTTTTTTTTAAATTAAATTGGAGAAAAAAAAATTCGAAAATTGTTAATTGTCTACTAACTACAGGATCATAATTTAGTTGGCGTCTAACAATTTTTGGAATTTAACAAAAAAAAATATTTTTAAAAATTGCACTTATAGTTTTTTAAATTTTCTACATGTGCATTTTATTATTTTATTTTTTTTTTTAAATTAAATTGGAGAAAATAAAATCTGAAAATTTTTAATTGTCTGCTAACTATAGAATCATAATTTAGATGACGTCTAATAATTTTTTAACTTTAAAAAAAAAATTGCACCAGTAGTTTTTTTAATTTTCTACATGTGCATGTTTTTAGATTTTTTTTTTGTAACTGATGAGTTGATAAAAGAATTCAAAAATTGGTAATTGTCTGCTAACTTCAGGATCATTATAAATTTTAATGATATTATTTATTTATTTACAATAAATAATTATAGCCACCAAGATGGGCATGCTTTGTATGTGCGCTGGGTTTATTTATTTATCAAAGTCTTGATTCGATAGACGGTAAACAAGCAAGAAGAACTGGTTCTTCTTCACCTCTTGGAGAACTTTTCGATCATGGATGTGATTCTGTATCTACTGGTAATTACTTTATCATTTTAACTTCCTAGTTAATAAAATTCTATAAGTTTCCATTGTGTAGAATTTTGAAATTTTCAAGTGTAGATTTTTTTTTAACTTTAAAAAATTTTTTAAAATAATGAGTTGCCTTCAGTTTAAATTTTCTTACAACTAATTGTTTAAAATTTAGTTTCCAAAGACCATTAGAAATTTATTATCATAAATTTACAATCTAAATTTGATTTTGAGGACAAAGTTAATTTAATATTTTCTATATAATTAATAGAGTAATTGAGCTTTATCTTAATTAAAAATACTTATGTCTTCACTAATTAGTTTTTCATTTTATTTATCGTACTTCCTATTAATGAATTACCTTCAAGTTAAAAAAAAATAATAAAACAAACTTGTAATCCTACTCCGTACGTAATGATAAAAAGTAAATTAATATTATCGATTGTATTGTTCAATTACTACATAAGCTTAATATTTATGTTGATAAATATTTACAGTATGCTGATTGTAATAAAGACAATAGAGAAATTCGATCCAAGTATTATAAAATTATAAGATAATATTTTTATTTGTTCTAGTTTTCGTTGCATTATCAGCATGTATAGCAGTACAATTAGGAAATTATCCAAGTTGGATGTTTTTTCAATGCTTTTGTGCAATGACATTATTTTATTGTGCACATTGGCAAAGTTATGTTTCAGGTACATTTTTTAAAATAATTAAACCCTCTAATTATTTTTTTACCCGCACAGAAAAAATCAGTGTGAGTGTAGCAGACATCAGACAAATTTAAAATCATAAATAAATAGAGTAAATAATGAAAAAAAATATTTATAAAAAAAGCACTTATTAATTTCAAAATTTTTCAAATGCGCATTTTTTAAAAATTTTATTTTATTAATTATTTACTCTATTAATAATTTAAAATTTGTTCGATGTCTGCTACATTCACACATCAGAAAAAAAAGTTATCTTGAGTTAAGAAAATATTTTGTCAGACAAACGTTTTCGGGAATCAAGATTTTTTAGAACCAAGTAAATTTGTCCTGATTAAAGGACAAAAAATTTTTTTTTAATCAAGAATATTTACTTTTTTTTTGTGCGGTCACTATTTATTGGTATTACGATTTATTTAAATTTAAATGAAGTCCATTATCAGGCCTCGAAAAAATTCAAGTAATTGTAATTTAATAATAATGATAATATAGGAAAAAAAATATCACCCGGTAGCAGCCGGAAGGAACGAGTCGAATAAATTACAATAAATTTCGAGTTACTTCTTAGTTTATTTATCAGTTAAATTATTTTTGGTTTAATCAGCAGAAAATAAATTTAGTCGGTTATTTAAATTTTAAAATCGCTATTAAATTATTATTAAACAATTCGATTGACTATGCTTATATTTTAATTTGATCAAAGTATTTGTCTAAAGAGTACGTGTGCTAAATTGTCATTTCAATCCGCTGGCAATTACGGGAATTATCGCGATGAGGTTTCGCGAAATCATACGAGTACTCATTTACATAAATGATACTTTTAAATTTATTTAGAGATAAATTTTTGAAAATTAATTGAATTTTATGCGAATCAATTTTTTTAAATTGGGAGTTAAACAAAATTTGTTGAATAAATTTCAGCAAAATCTTCATGTCAATTTTATAATTTGAATTTTCAAATTTTCTAGGCTTAAATTTATTTCAAATTTTTTTACTCCTAATTGATAAGAACTGGAAGTAATTTTTTTAAAATCTAATCTCAGCGACATTCTCCTTTTTTCAATTAATATTTTATTTTTTTTTTTTTTATTAATTAATAAAATGTTAATACGTTTATGACAGTTGAGTAATTAAATTTTTTTAAAAAGTGGGGGGGGGGGGATAAATTAATCAATAAATTAAATGGGTAATTATAATTTGCAGTCAATTAATTGTATAGTTAAAATTCTAGGGCCTGATAATATAAGCTATTAAAATATTTGATAATTAATAAATATTTTTAATTAATTTGAAATTATATTGAAACAGGTTCGTTGAGATTTGGAAAAATAGATGTTACTGAAGCTCAATTTACAATAATATCAATTCACTTGACTTCTGCGATATTTGGTCCGAAAATTTGGATGACTGAGGTTGTATTTATTTTATTTTATAAATATTTATATATATTATTAAAGTCGTATATTATTTGTCACTTTAAAAATTCAAATTTTTTCAAAAATCAAACAATAAATAATTTGAATAAATTTAAACGAAATAAAAAATAGAAAAAAGGCCGACAATGTACCAAGTGTATGAAATTTAATAGAGAAAAGTATTTTTTACAGATTCCCTATTTAACTGGTTTACAATTAAAATATTTAATTGGTGGTGTAACAACCATTTGTGCGTTATCAAGTTTTTATTCAATGTTTTCCGTTATTTTTACGGGTGGAGTTGGGAAAAATGGGTCAACTGTTGCTGTAAGTCAACGTTGATAAAAAAATTACATTTTATAAACTGAGTTTTAAACAAAAAACAAAACCATTATAACTGTTGGTTTATCATAAATGTTTGCTGTTGACTATTAATTTTATTTCCTCTATTGACAGGGAAATAGCATGGCATGAAAAAAAAATCCATCAATTCCATTACAATATTCTCATAAAAAAAAATTATACATTTATTTTCATAAAATTTATTTCGTTACTAAATCCCCAGCCATATCAATACTTAATATTTTTCTAAAAATTTCATACATCCATTAAGTATTTAAATATATATATAAACATATATATTAGACATTCAAAAAATCGACATTTAAAATTAATTAATTGAAGTTGCCAGAATACCATTTCTTTAAACAAACTGACATTTAAATGCAAATAACTAAAGAGCTTTCAGGAATTTTTGAAACTTTGTTAAAAGTAGGGGAGAGTGGGGTCAATTGAACCAAAAATACTTTGACATTTTTTTTTTATATGAATAAAAGCAAAATGATTTTTTTTTTTACAAAATTATAATTTATTATATAGACTATCATTTCTCATAAGCACATAACTTAACAAATGATGAAAATTTTAAATAAATACGAAATTGTGCAACTGCATCAAATGGTTCAATCGTCCCCTTTGCGGGGGTAATTGAACCACTAGTCGGGGACAATTGAACCAAGAGTATTAGAACCACCAATGAATGACTTTAATGAATATTTTACTATTCATTACAGCTTAAAACTAAAATTACAACACTTCTAATAATATTTATTATTTTATATAACATTATATGTTATAACAATCACTTTTAAAACTTCTGTCAATATAATTATTTTTTTTCTTGGTTAGTTTAGCTTGATTACACATTCTGTCAAGATGCAAGCGCATGTCGGACTACTCACAGTGTGATTCGTGTGGTTCAACCGTCCCCGAGAGTACTGGTTCAATTGACCCCATATGATTTTATTGAAATAATTAGTTTAAAAAAATATATTCAAGAACTATTTTACTAGAAGTAAAGCTAGAAATTCATGACTAATATATGTAAGAAGGTATTACAAAAAAAATTTTAAGATTTCATTTGAAAATTAAAAAGTTATTAAACGATTTGCCAAGAGGTGAAATCAAGGTTCAGATACCTAAAAACACAAAAACTTGAATTTTTTAAAATTAAATCATCATATTGGTTCGAAATTTTGATCAGACTAAGGTTTAGTGTATTAAAATATAATTCCAAGAGGACGACTCATTTTTATATTTTTTTCGATTTTTTAAGCTTACTGGTTCAGTTGCCCCGTGGTTCAATTGACCCCCCTCTCCCTTAAGTTGTAAGAAATAAAATAATCTACAAAAAATGTCCTATAGTATTTTACTATAAAAATGATAGTTTCCCTGGAAAAGTTAAATAATCATATAATTTACTATAAATTCAATTATGACCTCAAATCTTTTTTGAAAAATTAAATTTATCGAAAAATAATAGATCTTTTTTGCCAAACGTTCAATTTTCGACAGAAATATCTATTGATTTTTCCAATACTCTGTTTCCCTGATAAATAATAAAATTCAAAACTTTAAAAAAAAATTTTCCATGTAATTTAAATGTGAAATGGAAAATCGCGATGAGCCGGTTGTTGATTTTCATATTAAGAACTCAAACTTTCATATTTTTATTTTCGTTATCGAACAATATTTTCCGTAAAATTTTTCAAAAAAAAACATACTCGATTTTTTTGAATCAGTCTATTATATTCATAATATATATATTATATATTATATTTACACATATAATATATGTAAATATTGAAACATTATCAACTTGGTACCGTCGTTATTTTTTTTAATTTAACCAGGAATTGTCAAAGCGTATTATACATTGATAATAATTATTTCTATTAATAGATAGCGTATAAAAAATAGCCTTAGACATTAATATTAAAACAGCATATGAAAAAAATTTGTTTAGATCTTCGGCATTGGTACTATGTCTCAATTGATATCAGGAATTTTTTATAGCGGATTCTTGTTTATCTTCATTGAGTTTATAAAATCATTTTCGTCCGGTGGGATCGGCAAAAATGGTTCAACAATAGCAGTAAGTTTATTAAAAAAAGCAAAGACAGAAAACATATCAATAAATCTTGCTATAGTCTACTAGTAATTGGCATATTTATTTATTTATTTAATTACTGAAATTCTTCATTTTATGTTTGAAATAAATGGTAATGTAATGCTTCTGTTTCTGGGTATGCTGCTGTTTAAATTCAACATTTATAAACTTTGCTTCCCACCGGAATTTAATGAATTTAGAAATACGATATATATTTTATGTATTTATTTAAATTTAAATTTTCAGCTTAGTTGTAATTTATTTATAATTGTAATAAAATAGTTTAAATAAATAATTATTTTTATGTTCAGTTGCCACTGGTTGGCATAGAGCTGAAGGTAGTTTCATTATGGTGCACTGTGGGAATTGCTATTTTACTTGCACAAAGCAGTTTATCTATTATTCTGGGTGGTGGTGTTGGAAAAAATGGTTCGACCGTCGCCGTAAGTCTTTAATTACAACGACAAAAAAAGAAAATCAAGAAAAGAGAGAGAAAGAAGCAAAAATTTATAAAAAAATTTCAAGCACTCAATGAAGAATTTTCATTAAAATTCTCGACTAAATTTTTACTCTTCTATTTTATTTTAATTTAAATTTTCTAGAAAAACTAAATTATTTAAATTAATCACTTATACGCTACGACATTCCATCAGATTAAGCACAAATAACGTCACCACAATTTGATCATTTAATAATTCGTAAATAACAACCAATTGATTAATAACTTGTGTTAAAAAAAAAAAATATAAGTATTTGGCTGTGCTATTTAATTTAATTTGCTTATTTTTTTCTTTTTTCATTTCAGTTAAATCATTAAATATCATTACAATAAACATACATTGATTATGATAATTAATGCCTTGTTATTAATTAGAACTGAATGTACTGCACGCATTTGGACTCTTAATTATTAAACTTTCTATTTGCAAATTTTAATATTTATATATTTATTAATCAAATTACTATTTTGTCTAGGGAACATCTGTATTGTCGCCAATTATTCCCTTCAGTCTTGTCGTAGTACCTGCATATATTATTTATCGTAAAAGTGCACAACATGTTTATGAAAATCATCCAGCACTTTATATATTATCTTTTGGAATGGTTGCTGCCAAAGTTACTAATCGTTTAGTCGTAAGTACATTAATTTACACTGAAATTTTTTTTTTCTTTTTAAATTTTAATGCAAGCGTGATAAAAAAAAGTCCGAATATTTTCTGTACGAGGAATTTTTAAATTTAAGTTGATTTTTATTCAAATTAAAAATTAGTAAAAATTTTCAATTCAATATTTTTTACTTTTTCTAAACTAGAATTTTTTTTTAATTTTTATAAAAAAATTTTCCAAAAGGCCCGTTCATAAAATACGTCACGCTAAATTTTACCTTTTTAGACCCCTCCCCCTTACACTATGTCACATTTTCTGCGATTTCCCCTATCAATACCCCCCCCATTATGACGGAAATATATGCATAGAAATATTTATATATTTACAAATATGAAATAAATGATTTTTTATGGTAATATAAAAATTAAATTAAAAATCCTGACCCCCCTTATCACAGTAAGCGACACCCCCCCCCCCCTTTTTATGAACGGCCCAAAGAAAACTTAAAATTACAAATTATTTGAAATTTAAAAATTCTCAAAAAAATTTTTTTAATTAATTTATTAATGAAATTAATAAAATCTTTAGGTTGCTCACATGACAAAAAATGAAATGGAATATTTAGATACAGCATTAATTGGTCCTTGTATGTTATTCCTCAATCAATACTTCAATTTTTTCTTTGATGAATATTACGTACTGTGGCTGTGCTTCGTAAGTTATAATTAAATAATTAAATAAATTAATTAATTGATTAATTAAAATAAAAATTAATTTTTTTATTGTACAGATTTGGGTGACATTTGATTTTCTTAAATACAGTTCACAAGTTTGTCTTGAAATTTGTAATCATTTAAAGATAATGCTCTTCAGAATACCATATTCAAATGAACAAATAACTCTTGATAAAAATGGTACCACACGATTACAACGTTCTAAATCAACGAAAAAGTATCATTAATATATAAAGTTGAAGTTATAATAATTATAAAATACAATGTAATAACAAAAAAACTAGCAGGGAAGATAATAATTAAGAAATTAAATACTGATTAAATAAAATAAGACAAAAAGATGAGAGATCTGTGATCGTACGTAACAGGTGCGTTTCTATACTAAAAAAAAAAAAATAATAATTAATATAATGAAAAAATCAAATCATTTATATGCGTCAGTAATTATTTTGGATTAAATAAACAGTAATTTTATATTTGTACGGATACTCATAAGTTTTTTGAACTAGGAATAAAAATAGTCATATAGACTTTATTTATTTACATAACTAAATTTGATTAAATGAAATTTTTAAATTACAAATACTTCATTGTTAGATTTAAATTATTAATATTATTTAATTAATTTTTAATTATTTATAGAACTTTACAATTTTTATTTTTCATTATTTTTTTTCTTTCAACTGCACAAGCGTACGAATTTATTTTTCAAAATTATTGTGTTTACGTTTTATGTTCACTATAAATACTCTTGTAAAAAAAAAAAAAAAAAAAAAAAAATATATTTGTATCTAATTTATTAAATAATAGAAATGAAATAATGAATTCTAGTTTCGAGTGGTCAAAGTAAATTACTAAAATGTAATTTAAATAATTATAAAAAATATATAATATATATATTTCATATCTATTATCGAAGTAAATTCAATAGACACGTTTAAAAATATTATGTACAAAATAAAAAATATTTTTTATTTGATCTGTTTACTTTTTTACTTGAAATTACCTTTCATCAGTGTGACGTTCCCCTTATATTTATATTAATTGTTTCGTGAAATATTAGTTTATATTTATGAGACTTTATCCTGAAGTTAACTGACGTCTAATAATTTTTTGATTTGTTTAGAAGACAAATTATAAAAAAAAAAAATATTTGAAAAATTGCACCTGTAGCTTTTTTAATTTTCTACATGTGTATTTTTTTATTTATTTTTTTTAATTAAACTCCGGAGTCTAAACAGATGACGGCAGAGGCACGGGCCTCGGTAACGTTCTCTAGGGTATCCTGAGATGCAATGCTAACAATCTTTACTATTATAATCATATAAAATTAGTACTCAGACCAATGATTCCAGGGAGAGACACTCTTGTTTCCGATTTCTTTAAATAAAATATAATATATCTACATATATTTTAAATAAATTTAAACATAAAAAATGTAGGATCTCAGATAATTACTTCCTTCGAATCTAATAGTTTGCGACCAGGCCTCACCTGGGGTCTGCCGAGGCCCAAATTTGCCCAAACCTGTATTTAAAAATTTAAATTAATTAACTAATAAAATAAATAAATTTACAGAACGTAAAAATCAGTAAACTCGAAAAATAATCAATCAATAAATAATTTCCAATAGCAATAAAAATATATTTATTAAAAACAATCATTTACATCAATTTCTTGACTGTGATTTTTAATATACTCTTTAGCGACAATACATTTCGTAAAATGACAATTACACGGTAAATCGTGTTCAGTTTCATCAGGATTTAGAACGACAAGTTCTAAATTATATTTACGCATATCGTTACTATTACGATTCAACGTGATACGAAATGCAATAGGTTCACCTTGTTCAATTAATGAGTTTTCTGGCAGTGTAATTAACGTTTGTTTCCAATGAGTAGGAGAATCATTAGGGCCAGTTGATAAAATTAAATCATCGTGAAATTCAACGTCAAACCAAATACAGACACCTTCGAATTTACCACTTTTTGTACTTGGAAATACTAAATCTTGACCGCCGATAATATTCAAATCATCTGAAGTCGCTGTTTTTAAATCGATCCACGCAAGTATTTTTTCTTCAGCCAAAATATCTTTTGAATTAACCAGCGTTATTTCCGGTTTAGATAATTTTTCTTCTCTGATAGCTTTACCAACACATCTTTCAATAAAAAATATCTTTTAAATTATTTTTTAAATAAATAATAATAATAAAAACAATGATACTGAAGTTTGCCGACGTTCAATAATTTTTGGATTTTTTTTTAAACAATAAATTATTTTAAAAATTGCACTTATAGTTTTTTTAATTTTCTACATGTTCATATTTTTTTTTTTTTTTGATTTGTTGAAAAAAAATCCGAAAATTTTTGTCTGTTAACTTCAGAATCATGAAATCATAACTTACGACATTTTAACTCCGTAAACGTTGTCCCAAAATTCAAATAAATCAGGAACTTGACATGGTGCTGCATATAATTTAGCAATACAAGGAAATAAAGTACCATTAGGTTTTAAATAACGGTCACGAGCTTTCAAAATAGTATCCAACATTCCTTCGTGAACTAAATAAAATCCCATCCATTCTGACACAATAATATCAACTTTTCCATCTATTTCTGATTTAATATCTTCGAGCTTATGCGCTATTACTTTTACAACATTTTTGTACTCATTTTCCTCAACAACTTTTTCTATTAGTTGTGATAGCTTACTTGCTTCGACTGAATAAACTTTAGCAGCTCCAGCTTGCGCGCAAAAAATTGATAAAATTCCTTCAAGTAAAAATAAAAAAATTTAAAACTTTATGGTCAGTAATTGGTATTTTAATTAATAAATTAATTTTAAAAATAGCTGACGTAAAAAAAATGAATTTTAGACGGTGAGTGTAGCTGACAAATGTCAATTTAAAAATTTTAGAAATAAATAAAAAAGATTCAAGTACAAAAATTAAAAAATGCGAATTTCAATAAATAAAAAATCAGTACTCGCATTTTCAAAAATTTATGAATTGTCTGATGTCTACTACATTCACACACATTTAAAATAAATATTTGTTTACATATTTACCGGTACCAGCTCCAATGTCCATAACTATTTTATTTAAAAATAATTCTTTATTATTTAAAATGGCATTTTTATAAGTTGTCATACGAGGATTGTCACTTAACATTAATCGATGTACCTGTAAAAATTAATAGTAATAAATAATAACAATAATAAATTTAAACATGCGAACAATGTGACTAAGTATTAAATGAGGTTAATTTACAATTAATATTAAATTAATTATTTTTTCTGTATACTTACATCAAGTTTTTCATAACTTTTGAAATAATCTTCAGAATTATCCATTTTTGAAATTATTATTATTTATTTATTTATTTATTTATTTAAAAGATTTAAATTTGATGAATGTCTGGTAAAGCGCACCTACGTTTGAATGAAATTTATACCGCGAAAAATACTATTCACATAAACATATGTATCCGTATGTATATATAAATGTATACGTGTATATATGAAAACGTAATATAAATTTATCAATTATATAATCCGTTATTTTGAAATTGTCTCGGAAATTTTATTTATGACAATTTTATTTTTGTCATATTATATATTAATATATATATAATTATGATAGTAAATAAAATAAGTTATATTTTAACTATGTACTAATTTATGATACTAAAAGCAGCGGTCATTTAAAATTTATTTATTTTACATACTGACAGACAGAAATTTAAAAAATTGCATGTGAAGAATTTTCAAAAATTTTATTGTTTAATTTTTTTTTTTAAATTTCCATTGACAATTAATTTGATAATTAAAAACACTGTCAGGTGGTGGGTATCTTCAGTATCATTACATGAGTGTGGATGTAGATATGAGATAATTTCTAAATTTGAAATAAATAAATTAAAGTATTGAAATTTTAAAAAATGCGCTTACGGATTTTCCATTTATTTGAATATGAATTTTTTAATTACTACTCTAACATTTTATTCATGCATTTAAAAATTTTTTAAATTTAAAATTGTCTGCTACAATCACACTCATATCATTAGTAATTTAATAATATAATTTTAAAAAATAAATAGAACATAAAGTCTTTTTCTATTTAAAATTCAAATTCCTGACTAAAATTAGCAATATTTTTTTAAACTTCTAATCATAAACATTTTTAAGTATGACCTTACGTTTTATTGCCTGTCAATGACCGCCAAAAATTTATGTTAATTTACAAAAAAAAAAAAAAAAAAAACATAATTATCCAAAAACCAAACAATAGATTTTAATTAATGCAATAAATTAAAAACCCATTAAAAAATAAATAAATATCTAAGATTTATTGCAGTCACGCGCGAAACAAAAATAGCGTTTTGTTTTCTTCATTTAAAATATTCTTCTTGTATCCTCCGTCAACTGTTGATTCTTACAATAAATCCCACGTTGAATAGTAAATAATTAAAGAAAGAAAAACATAATAATGTAATTTTTACAACCAGGAATTCCGGTAAAATTCAAGGTTGACAGTTAAAATTTAAACATGCTGCCGATTTTTATCATTGAATGTACCGAGACTATAAAAACAACTTCGCTATTATTTTTTCTTCAGTTATCGGTCGATTGTCATCCAATCACATTAAAAATTATTCTTTATAATAAAACGCCTCACTCGGGAGTTCCGACATAATGGAAGCCCAAGTGGACGTTCGCTAATTAGTTTTTAATTTGTTTACTATCCACTTTTTCTTCAGCAAGAAAAAAATCACTATTGTATGAACAATTACTTATAATAATCAGCTCAATGCTAGCGTGTAAAATTATTTCATCATCAGATTATCGCGTTAGCTGCAAGCGAAAATGTCAATTGTGATGTGGGTGCAGTAAAAAAATTTTATTTAAATTTAAAGATTAAATTAATTTTAAATATTTAAAAATTTAAATTTTGCGGTGATCTCAGTAGAAGTAAAAAAAATAAGTAAATTAAATTAATTAATAAATAAATAATAAGCAGTAAAAAAAAATTTGTTTTATTAATTTACTGAACTTTTAAATGAAATGAAGGATTTTGCGGGAAGAAAGGTCATAGGGAGATGAGTGAGATAAATAAATAAATAAAAAAAATGTTATAAGGATTTAAAAACATGATGATCAAAGTGGGGAAGGCGGTACCAAATAACTTTTTTATATGTTTTAAGATAAAAAATAATGAGAAATAAAAATATCAATATCAAGTATCAGTCTTTTTCAACGTACGATTAAAGACGCACGTGATATTATTTCTTCTCATTTCATAATAATCTTGTGAGCTGAATAGACGCACGTTAATGTCATTTTACATAAATTAATTACTGTGATCTTTAATTTAAAGAAAAAATAGTAAATTCAAATTTTTAAAAAATGAAATACATTTCGTTATTTATTGCATGTATTTTACCGTCAAATGTACTGACATTTAGTTTTTTACGTGAACTGTTTTTTCCAAGATTTCCTGTGTTAAATCGTGTGAGAAGAATTGATTCAAATCAAGCGAGACTTATTGATGACAATGCGGTCTTAGACTTTGTAAGTATTTTTTTAAAACAATCTATTTATTTATGTGTGAAAATAACAATTTTTTAAAATTATTTGCTATTTAAATGAGTAGTTAATAACTAGTCATTACTGATAATAAAAAAATAATAAATTGAAATATATCTACATACAGTTTAAATAATTAGCATCCTGTCAAAATAAATAACGCCTACTGTCTTTAATACTATCGTGTTATTTTAAAAATTATTAAAATAAATTCACTAAAAAATTTGGCCGATGTAAAAAAAAGTGTATAAAAAATTGATGCTATA
This sequence comes from Microplitis manilae, assembly GCA_030273425.1. Lineage (NCBI taxonomy): Eukaryota > Metazoa > Arthropoda > Insecta > Hymenoptera > Braconidae > Microplitis > Microplitis manilae. The sequence continues at coordinate 17,702,017 of CP092730.1, read as the reverse complement.
CAAGATTTTAAATGCCGCGATAAATATTCATTTGAATATTGATATTTTTAATGCCAATAATAATAATAGTTTACTAAAAAAATTACTTAGCGCATTATCTTCATTCAAATACAATTTTTTTTCGCACTTTTGTAATAAACTATAAACGTTACCCTACTTAATATCGATCAAGGATATTTTTTCCACTAATTATTTAATTTGTAATAAAAACATGGACTTTAATTATGGAAATATGCAATAGTTTAAAAATAACTATTTAAATTAAAGGTGGGACTGGTAGAAAAACACGGATATCCGGCAGAAGAACACTATTTGAAAACAGAGGATGGGTATAAAATAATATTCCACAGGATACCTGGCAGTCCAAAGTCAAAGTCAAGTAAAAAAAAAAAAATAGTATTTCTTCAACACGGACTATTAGGGTCATCGGATTCATGGGTTCTCGTGGGACCTGAAAACGACCTTGGTAATTATTTTATTTTCCATACTACGAGTCCTTAAAAATAAAACCAGTTTGTTATTAAAGTCATATATGCATAAAAACATATTTATTAGTATAAAATTTTTTTTTTTTACGACTTTCTTCAATCGAAAGATGTATGTTTTGTCGTGTAATTGCCAATCGTTTCCTGATTTAATAAAATAAAATGTTTTTTTTTGGCAATAAAGTCTCAATAGTACGGGCGAGACAGCGAAATTTCTTATTAAAATAAAATTGGCTGTACAACTTGAGTGGATTTCAAGGTAGACTAGTGTAGTAACGGCTTTGAACGTACGGCAAAAAAGCACCTACATCGTGTGTCATGTGTATTACACGACAAATATAACAAGTGTAATGAGAACACTTGAACCTTGAGTGTTTAATTTTTTCACTTTCATTTGCACAGCTTTTATCCTGGCAGACGAAGGATACGATGTCTGGCTTGGCAATGTCAGGGGTAACTCTTACTGTCGTTCACACGAAGAATTATCAACAACAAGTCATGACTTCTGGAAATTTAGGTATTTATTATTTATTATTTTTAATTAATTAACAATAAATTCAAAGTTTTATTTTATTGCAGGAAAATAATTATTATTATAAATAATATTTTTTTTTTTTAAAGTGAGAAAATGTAAATTTTTTTAGTATAAATTTATTGCGAATCGAGCAAATAAATCTGTAATTTAAATTTAATTAATAGATAAATCGTAGAATTAAAAAATGCGATAAATGTAATTTTTTTATTTTGTAAAATAATAAATTACCTTAAGAAGATATTCGTGACTTGATGACTGTTATGTTAATTTATTTATTTTTTTTAGTTTCCACGAGATCGCATTGTATGATATATCTGGAATGATAGATTATGCATTGAATGCAACTAACGAAAAAACAATTTATTATATCGGTCACTCAATGGGTTCGACCGTGAGTTATGTACTTCTTTCAATTAGACCAGAGTACAATGACAAAATAAAATTGGCAATAAGCCTTGCACCAGTTGCTTACTGGAATGTTGTTTCTGAACCATCTATTTATAAAGTTCTTGAAAGAAATATTGATTATTTACAGGTAAATTGATAAACTAATTAATTAAAGGACTTACATTTTTACTCGTCCGGGATTCAAGGAGCTTCCTAAAGTTAAAGGAACGTATGAGTTTTTTTTACTGCCATTTGTGGACTAGACTTATTTTAAAGCTATAAATTAAAAACAAAATCTGTATATCGGTTGAAAATCTGTACAGCGAAGTGATTTTGGAGTGAACTATTTAAATAACCTCCCCTTCAGAGTAAATCTCACTCTGAGGGGATTAAATAAATACACAGTCATCCGTGCCACATTCACTTCGCATTCACTCTGGATTTAATACGCGTTTACTCCGAAAATTTTTCACAATTCGATTTGTAATAAAAAAAAAAATTATACGTCCTTTTGACTAGAAATTTATCATTCTTATCAATAAATTTACTGTATTTATTTAGGCATTGTTTGAATCAAATGGTATCTATGATATATTTCCACAATCAACGAATAATGCACTAATGGCTAAGGAATTGTGCCGTGATAATGTTATTACACAGCCATTATGTATCGACTTAATCTTCGCTTTGGTTGGAGCTAACCCGTATCAATTTAATGCTGTATGTTTATTTAAATATTATTTATAATAATAATCAATACTAATTATTTAAATGCATAAATTATATATATATTTGATTGCAGACTCTTTTGCCATATATTTTAAGCTACGCTCCCGCGGGAAGTTCAACTCGAATAATTTATCATTACGGACAAAATATGCGACAAAGTATGTTTTATTTTTCTTCAATTATTATTATTTTTTTTTTATTGGGTACTTTAGTAGAATTTTTAGGGAAGAAATATAAATTTTCATTTTGTCACAAAAAAATCTGAAACCACTTCTTGAAATTCTGAGGTAAGACTTTTGTCCGCCAGATGTCAGATGTCTTTTTTAAATCTGTTGCAAGAAATTCGGGTTAGACGCGTGAAGCCTGATTGCAAATTTGCTCCAGTCTTAAATTTTAAGTAGTTTACCGTAAAATACGGTATTTCAATGCAAACTGGTTGCAATTTACGGTAATTTAGAGTAATTTATGGCAAGTTACGGCATTTTTACTGTAAGCACCGTATTTTTTTTTATTTTTACAGTTATTACAGTGCAATACTTCACTTGACGATAAAATACCGCTGACTTGCAATTATACGGTAAATTACCACCCTCTTACTACAAACTTATGGTAAAAGTACCGCAATTTTCCTGTGAATTACTGTACAATACTGTAATTTACCGTAATTCGGATCCGCTAGGGATAGTACTTTTACTGATGGCGTAATAATTTGAATTTAATAAATTTATAATAAATATCTTGGTTAAGAATTTCTGCAGAGACACTTACAGATTTTCACATTTTTAAATACGAAAATCATAAGTAAAATTTAACTTTCATCTGAATAAAGAATATTTTTTTAAAATTTAATGCAAAGTACTTGGGAACGTTCGTGAAATAATTTGCTCAAGACAATGCTACTAAGAATATAACTACATTTATTATATAACATTCAATGAAATAATTATATTTTGATTATTAAAAAAACTGCCTAACAAAATGAGTCAAAATTATCAGCAAATAAATTATCACGTTCAATTACTATTTCTATTAATAATAAAATTTATTAATTACAGAAACATTTCGTCAGTATGATTACGGTTACGCCGACAATTTTAAAATTTACGGGAAAAAAAAACCGCCACTTTATGATTTGAAAAAAGTAACGACAAATTTTTCGTTAATTTACGCAAATAATGACATTCTTGTTCCTCAAGAGGTGATACTAATTAAATAATTACCAATTAAGAACTTATTATAACCGAAAATTATTAATGAATAACTAATTATTTTATTTTTCCAACAGAATGTATTCGAGCTAAAGAAAAGATTGCCAAATATCGTGCACTTTGAAAAAATAAACTACGAAACTTTCAATCATCTTGATTACCTCTGGGCACGAGATGTTAAAGAACTTCTGTACAATAGAATAATAAAACTTTTTTCCCAGTATTAATTATAAGATAAAAAATAGGTTAATTAATTATGTTATGTGCGACAGCAGGAAAGATTGAACTGATTAATCATTTAATGAATCTGTTAATTTTTTTAAGTATTAGTTATAAAAAAGTTGACTATGTAAGTTTTTTTGTATCCATAATACAGATTGACTGCATTAATTAAAAAAAACCGTTAAATTCCAATATCATCAGTCAAGTGTCCTTACGATATTTAATATAAATTATTACTTATCATTCTAGTACAAAGTACACTTTAATCCTATAATTTAATGATTATAAAAACATCATAAAACGCATAGAAGTAACAGACTTACTGTCTATTGCACAACCTAAATCACACTATCCATTTCACATCTCCAACTATCTTCTTACCAAGTGAAATCATTTCATGGGTTACTTTTAAGTGCATTAATACTATTTATCTATTGTACATACTCTTATTATTATTATATACACTATGAAAATAATAACTCTATTGTTAATAACACAATCAATAGAATTAGCGTCGAGTTTTGAATTATTGCCGCATGAAAAACTTATTAAAGTACGGACTCCCCAAGAAGCTAATGGTACCAAGTTTGTATTAGACTTTGTAAGTGTAATTTAAATTGTTTTTACTTAGAAATTAATGCGTGTAATTTATTAATTTATGGAATTTTTGAGTGACGTGAGATAAATTAATAAAATTATGATTTTAATTTAAGATTGGACTTGCGAGACATTTTGGATATAAAGCGGAACAGCATAATGTGACGACGAGTGATGGATATATTTTACAGATATTCAGAATTCCTAATGGTAAAGAGACGGTTGGAGTTGATAATAAACCGGCAATTTTAATCGAACATGGATTGATGGCTTCTGCGGATATTTGGGCGACGATGAAGAGATCGCTTGGTAAGTAATTTAATTTGGAAAAATGAACTATCGTACTGACTGCAGATGAGTATGTGAGATGTGACGTTAATTTTGTATGGAAAAAAAATTTTTATTTTTGAATGATGTTTAGATCTGGTGTAAAGAAATTGGGAAAAAAATTTCTGTTCCGAACCTCAAAACGTGACATGATGAAATTTTTTTTGAACGTTTTTTAAACTTTTGAAAATTTAAGAAAAAACGGATATTCTGATATTTTTAATGCATGCTAAAAAAAAATCATCAGAAATAGTTCAAAATCAGCTTTTGCTGACGTATTTTGCAATGAAAAAATTATGAAACCTAGAAGTTTTAATGGAGAGAAGAAAAGTTTACAACAGAGTCTAACAACGTTCACTTATAATATAAAGTCAATTGGTTTATTTTTTGCATCCCAAGTAGCACACTTAACTTTTTGACATCCATAAGATAGCAATTTTAAAGCTGTTTTTTGATCAGACATAAAAATTTTGACCAAGCGATCAGAAATTTGTCACCGAAAAAACATCTGCGTAAAAGACTTGACACAATTGACAACTAAAAGGTAAATTACAAATAATTGTCAAATAAGTCATCATCTAAACGATTTTTTATTTGAAATGACTCAAGATGAAGAAGAACACAAATTTCTTATGACTCTTAGGACCAACATCTGTAGGTTTTATTTAAGAAAACTTGGCTTTAACAAAAAAAAAAATTGCCTTGTCCTTTTAAATGACATCTTGAAGTTGTCTCTGCTACTTGGATATTTTCAGAAGTTTTAAAATCATTTAAAAAAAGTTTGTCATTGTGTCGTGTTTTTCAACGATTTTTTTACACAGGATGTCAATTTGAATGTTATTACTATCGCAATTTATAAAAAAAAAATTAATCCAATGAATTACAGCTTATTTTTTAGCTGACGCGGGCTATGATGTTTGGCTAGGAAATGTAAGAGGCAATTCCTATGGTCGTGCTCATCAAACTTTATCACCTGATAACCCTCTATTTTGGAATTTCACGTAATTCTTTAAAAACTTAATTTTTTTTAGACTTTTCCACGCTGAGTACGTTCGTGCTTCACTGCATATCTTTTAAAATATCAACTCTACGACGTTTTTCAATCAAACCAAAGTTGTAAGAAATTTAATTTCCTACAACTTCTGTATCATTGAAAAATATTGTAGAGTCGATAATTAAGAAGTTACAGGCATTTGAACGATTTAATGTTTTATTACCGTAAACATTGATCTTAATTTTATAAAAATTAGACTTGATATTTTAATTAGCACTACTCAGCGTGTAGTCTTTGAAAAAAATGATCTAATTTTTTACAATTAATAATTATTTAAATTTACAGATTTCATGAATTTGGAATAATAGATTATGCAGAGACAATTGATTATATACTTGAAACAATAAACCAAACATCATTAACATACATCGGTCATTCAATGGGAGGAACTTCCGTTTTTATATTACTATCTGAAAAGCCCGAGTATAATGAAAAACTAAAAGTGATAATCACTTTATCACCATCCGCATACTGGAAAGAGAAAATTCCTACAAGACTATTTTCCCTGAGTTCACTTTATCACATTGGAGTATCTAAAATTATTGCAAACATCTCATCACATAATCAATAAAATTATAACAATACTAAATAAAATTAATTTTTTCAACAGAAAGTTATCGACCCCACGGGTTTGTCTGAATTTATGCCACAGAGCGCTGTGTTTGGAGACTTATTCAAAGATTTGTGTAAAAAAAATAATATCATGGAGCTTTGTGTAGTTATGGTGGAACTTTTAACTGGTTATGATTATGAACAGATTGATAATGTAACTAATTTTAATAGATTATTTATTTATTGTATCACGTTACTGATTACAAAAGGACGTATGACTTTTTTTCATGGCCAATTGTTTGGTCGACTTATTTTAAAGCTAAAAATAAAAAACAATTTCGAAAGCCAAAAGGGCGCATGATATTATGTTCCCTTTTGGTTTTCAAAATTTTTTTTTAATTTCGAGCTTTAAAATAAGTCTCCAAATTTGTAATAAAAAAAAATCGTACGCCCTTCTGGCTCTACACTAAAAAATTGGGAGTAAATTCGGAGTGACTATGGATTTTAATTCAATCAAAATTCACTCTGTCACTCAGTTCCAGAGTTTTCAAAAAAATAACTCCGTACAAGGACTAAATAGGGAGTTTTTTTCCAGCAAAGTGATTTCGGAGATCTAGATTTTATTTAAAACCGGATTCACTCCGATTCAGAGTTTTAAATATTAAATTAAACTTCTCTTACCAATAAATTAATTTTAATTTGATAGAAATCGGACATGTCTTCAATTACATTCAAAGTGTTAATATTAATAATAATAATTTATATTTTAGGATGAAATGATATACTTATCTTATTATTATCCCGCTGGAACCTCAACGAAAACAATATATCACTACTGTCAAAGTGCAATAAGTGGTAAATAAAATAAAATAAAATCTTAAATTGTAAAAGTTAATTAATTATTAATTAATAAAATTAATTTAGGTGATTTTCGTCAATTTGATTATGAAGAAAATAATATCTATTTCTATGGGCAAGTAAAGCCACCGGCTTATAACGTAAGCAATATAGTAGCGCCGATGGTAATTATTTACGGTGAAAATGATCCACTGAGTACTTTAACCGACAATAAAGAATTGGCAAAACATGTAATGCATAACGTAACTCTTGTAAAACTTGATTATACAAAATTTAGTCACTTGGATTTTGTGAAAGCTAAAGATGTCAAAAAATTACTGTACCCAAAACTGATGGACGCTGTATCAAAGTATAACTAAAAGTGTATATATTAATTAGTAGGGAATAAAATCTGTAAATAACTCGATAACTTGTAATGTACATTAGCTGTATTTTTAATTAAATCAAGCTACATTAATAATAAATTTAATATTGAAAGATATCTCTACAATATATATATTTTAATGATCAATATCGAACTTTTTCTGAGCATCAGGGAATTGTTTATCGAAAAGTTTCATGTATTCGAGCTTACGTTTCTCTCTCAAAGCAAAGTACTTTGGATACATGGCTTTTTCAGTTGGATGCCAGTAATCAAGCACCCAGTCTGGTGGTTCCACTTCACGTTCATAGGCAACTCCGTTTGGAGAATCAGCAAAGTACAAGGGTGATGGATGCATTATTTTTTCTAACTCTTCCTCTCCCTCTATTAATAATTGTTTGGCTAAACGCAAATCTTTTATATCTTTATTTTTATCAAATCGCGCACGTAAGAGTACTGCCTCGTATCTAAAAAATATTTTATTAATAATCAATTAGAGATATGTAAAGACTTCAAATTTAATTGTAAGATAAAAACCCAATTATTGATAGAGTATCAATTATTACTCAAGTTGAAATTAATTTGATGGTGATATTTTACCAGGATTTATATCAAAAAATTTGAGGGTATTCTCAGACAGGGTCTGCCAGTTTTTTAAAATTTTCAGTGACTCGTCATGTATTAAAATTTTATTAATTAATTTAAAAAAATTAAAACCTTAATTTAAAAAAAGACAATTTCACCGAAAAATAAAATTTTTTAAAATTTACTTACAGTTGTCATCAAATAGGAGTTAAACAAAATTTTTTGAATAAATTCAAGCCTACAAAATTTGAAAAATTTGAATTATAAAATTGACATGAAGATTTTACTGAAATTCATTTTCCAAATTTCGTTTAACTCCCAATTGACGTCAACTGCAAATAATTTGGTCACCCTATACCAATCTTCTTGTCAACAAGGTGGAAAAGACACAGATCAAGCTTTGCAAGTATACAGCATTCTATATGCGAACTAAAGGATTAAATATGAGAGTCGAAGAAGTGTATGATCAATTTAAGATCAGCAAACTCTCCTGCAGAAGAGAAGTTGCTGATCTTGTATTTTTCTACAAAACTATAAATGGCCACATTGATTCCCCAGAAATTTTAGAACAATTTGGTCTTGTCTGCAATAAACCCGGACTAAGATCACACAGGTTGCTGAGTACAACTCAATCATCGAAAAGCTATGTGTACTATGGACCGAGGAACAGGATAGCGAATTCAGTTAACGACTATTGTGCTTCCATAAATTTCTTTGGTGTTTCCTTATCAGGTTTCTCAAAAAAAATAAAAAATATTGTACCACGTCATTGATATAAAACAATAATATAAAATAGTATATTATATTATATCCTCGTTCAGTGTAGTTACTAATTAAATACTGCTTTTTTAATAATTAAACAAGATGTACAAAGCCGATTGGCGTAAATAAACAATAAATTTTTTTTTAATTAATTGACAAAATTTTGACACATTTATGACAGTTGTCATTGAAAATTTTTAAAAAGTGGGAGCGCTGTCTGAGAATTGCCCTAATTAAAATAAATAAATTATGATCTTGAAGTTACTAGACAATTAACAATTTTTAGATTTTTTTTCAAAACCAATCACAAAAAAAAAAGAACTAAACATATGCACACGGAAAAAATTTAAAAAACTAGTCAAAATTTTTGAAATACTTTTTTATAATTCACAATTTTTAAAAAAAACTAAAAAATTATTAGACGTCAGCTAATTTCAGTATCGTAATAATCCGAGATTTTACCTTACAGATAAATAAAAAAAAAAAAAGAACATACCTGTAATCAGTTTGCAAAAAAATCCAAGATTCATAATTACGAAGAGCGCGTTTGTAAAGACTGCATACTTTTTGAGCATGAGTTCTAATACCCGTTGGTACTGCGTGTGCCATTATTAACTAATTACTTAATTGTTCAATCCTTCCGATATTGATATAAATCAGCTGTAACCTACAACATATATTACATAAATTAACACAAACCCAATCAACATCAATCAAGATCAATACAACCAACTAAAAAATATTTAAAAATCATCAGCATTGAGGTTAGCCAACAGATTTCATTTTTAAATTACTTCCCATTATTTTACCTCTCAATCTTTATATTTTAATTTTAAAATCACTTACCATATAAATTATTTTTATTTATTTAACCAAGTAATTTAAATTTATGAATTCTCTTCCAGAAGCTGCGGTTCTCCTTAAATTTCTACGTTTTGAAACGGAATATGGACCGTTTCTAAAATCTAAAGCTAAAGTACACACATAAATCTATATATACACATATATATATGTATGTAATGTAGATATTGTATGCTTTCATGCCTTCAGTATAGAAATGCTGCTAAGCTGCAAAAATGGTGGATGAGCAGGTGAGTTTGTAATAAAAATAAAATGATAAATTAAACAATTTAATAAAACAAAATAAATAACAATATATATTTATAAATAATTAATAAAGTATTTTATAACATAATTGATAATAATATACACATAATAATAATAATAAATAATATTAATTATTTATTAATAAATAAGCGGCGTAACCTTTGGATTCATCTGCCGGATCCGTAATCACTAGCGACTTTATGTTTTTATCTTAATGACAATCAAAACATAGATTGTTTACGTTATGCTTTTACTATTATTATTACAAATATATATATTTAAATTTAAACCATAAACTATTTTAAAAAACTACAAAATTTATGATTTTTAAAAAACGCGTTTTTAAAATCCGGCTCCGATTTAAATTTATTTATTTAAATTTTTTAAAATAAAGTTAACAATAATTACAATTATTATTTATTATTATTGCAATAATTAAATTAAAATAAATGAATTCGTTTACTTTATTATTATAAATATATATACATTTTTTTAATTTAGAAACAAATAATTACTGCGCGTTAAATATTTCCATGTACTGGTGTTGTCACAACAAATAAATTATTTTAGTTTGTTTTTTGGACTCAGTAATTATAAATAAATTAATCAAGTGATTTTGTGTTGTTTTATTTTTAAAATAATTATTGTTAATTAGTTTACTTTTATTATTTACTATTTATAATAACCATTGTTGTTATTTATGACATTAAAGTTGCCGCCCTTGAACAAAAATATTATAACCTATCATTTAAATGGTTTATTAATAAATAAAAAATAAATGAACGTAAACAATTTTATCATTTATTTTTAATCTTATCATTCAGTATTTTAACATTAGAAAATATTTTATTTTTTTAAATTACAAACTAACTTTAAATTACTGTACAATAAATATTTACTTGGATTTATACATCATTGTGTTTAATTATTTTATTTTGTACATTAACTTTATTTAAATAGTTGCATTGATGAGTAAAATTGTGGTAATAAATTATCGGGTTGTGATTTTTTTTTAAATGAATGAATGGATTAATTGATTGCTATAAAAAATATATTAAATGTATGATAAAATGCAGGAAGTACAGCAGCTTGAGTTGCTGTGCAAACAATTGTACGAGTCTCAAGATTCAGCACATCGTGCTGAAGCTGAAAAAGCACTTGTTGGTTTTCAAAATGCACCAGACACACTCACTAAATGTCAATTATTATTGGAAAGAGGGGATTCTGCTTATGCCCAATTACTGGCTGCTACAACATTAACTAAATTGGTATCAAGATCTGCACAGGGTTTGAGTTTGCAGCAAAGACTTGACATCAGTGAGTAGATTTTTTAAATTAAATATATATGACAGTAAAGTTGGCGGACATTCTACAATTTTTAAAACTGAAATAAAATAAAAATAAAAAAATTTATGTTCAGACAATTCAAAATTCAGTACATGAATTTTTTAAAATTTTATTAGTCAATGTTTTTATTTGTAATTTAAAAATTGTATGTCTGCTACATTTACACGTAAAATATATACTGTAATTATAATAATAAAATAAATATGAAACTGGAGGTAACAGACATAAGAAATTTTTAAATTTATCAGCAAGTTATTTGTGAATAAAATTTTATTTTTTATACATATTTTATATCTTTATTTAGAAATCTCTTAATGTCTGCTACTTCCGGTATAAATGTGAATGTAGCTGACAGAAATTTTTTAAAATTTGAAATAAATACAACCCAAGTAACACACTTGGCTATGACATCTATAAGATAGCAGTTTTGTTGACCTGTCAGACACCAAAATGTTGACAGCAATCAGAAATTAACGTCACTGAAAAAGTATCTGGTTGAAAGACTTGACGTCAGTGACGACCAAAAGTAAATTACAAATAATGGTCAATTAAGTCATCTAGAAGATTTGTTAATTGAAATTACTTTTTTAAGATGGAAAAAAGATGACAAATTTCCTGATTTTTATGACCAACATCTATGTCTTATTTATTTAAAAATACTTGGCTTTGACAACAAAAATTTGTCTTGTCTTTTTAAATGACATCAAAAAGCTGCCTCTGTGCTACTTGGGTTGTTATTAATTAGGAGTTCCCAAGTAACACACTTGGCTTCTTGACATCTATAAGATAGCAGTTTTTTGACCTATGACACCAAAATGTTGGCAGCAATCAGAAATTTTTGTCACCAAAAAATGTTTGCTTAAAAGACTTGACACAAGTGACGACAAAAAGTAAATTACAAACTTCAAATTAATGACATCTTAAAGTTGTCTCTGTGCTACGTGGGCAAGAAACAAAATAAAAAAATGCGTATTTGAATAATTTAAAAATTAGTACGCGCATTTTTTTAAATTCTATTGTTTAAAATTAATAAACTGTCATGTCCGCTGCATTCACTCACTTCCAGTGTCATAAATAAATATCAATAAAAATATATAATTTGTCAATGTAATTTAGGGAATTATGTATTAAATTATTTGGCAACGAGGCCAAAATTACCGAGTTTTGTGATACAAGCACTAGTGACATTATTTGCGAGAATATCAAAATTGGGATGGTTTGATTCTGATAAAGATGAATATGTATTTAGAAATGTTGTTGGAGATATTTCAAAATTTCTTCAGGTACGTTAACTATTCTTATATTTAAGCCAAGTGTTTAAATAGCTTATGCATTAATCTTTATAATTAGTACTTTATTTTATAAATAAATACACATTTACATTTTTTTAGGGATCTGTGGAGCATTGTATGATAGGAGTACAATTACTATCTCAACTGACCTGCGAGATGAACCAAATTTCTGAAGCAGATGCCAACAGATCGCTAACAAAGCACAGAAAAATAGCCGGTAGTTTTCGTGACATCCAATTGTTTGAAATATTTCGATTATCATGTTCCCTGCTCGGTACAGCGAGAGAAAATTGTAAAAATTTAAATTTTAATGATGAATCACAGGTAATTTTATTAAATTTTAATTATTAATTAATATTTATAATAATAATAATATTAATTATCATTATATTTAGCATGGATTAATGACGCAGTTGTTACGCCTTGCTCGTAATTGTTTAACATTTGATTTTATTGGTACGTCAACGGACGAAAGTTCTGACGATTTGTGTACAGTACAAATCCCAACAAGTTGGAGACCAGCATTCCTCGATTTTACGACATTAAAACTTTATTTTGACTTGTATCACAGTCTCCCTAATACACTGTCATCATTAGCATTGTCGTGTCTAGTTCAATTAGCTTCAGTGAGACGCAGCTTATTTTCAAACACCGAGAGAGCTAAATTTTTAACTCACTTAGTAAACGGTGTCAAGCACATACTGCAAAATCCTCAGGGTTTAAGTGACCCTGGTAATTACCATGAGTTTTGTCGTTTATTGGCCCGACTTAAAAGCAATTATCAGCTGGGTGAATTGGTAATGGTTGAAAATTATCCTGAGGCAATTCAATTAATTGCTAAGTTCACAGTTCAGAGTTTGCAAATGTGGCAATTTGCTCCAAACAGCGTACACTATTTACTGAGTCTGTGGCAACGTATGGTCGCCTCGGTGCCATATGTAAAAGCGACCGAGCCCCATCTGCTGGAAACGTACACTCCGGAAGTATCAAATGCGTACATAACATCACGCCTTGAATCAGTGGCAGTCGTAGTACGCGAAGGCTTAGAAGATCCTCTTGATGATCTTGGTATGGTACAGCAACAACTCGAGCAATTGTCTGTGATTGGTAGATGCGAGTACCAAAAAACTTGTACGTTACTGGTCCAGTTGTTCGATCAAGCGGCCCGGGCTTACCAAGAACTTTTAGCACAAACGGGAAACAACAATCCGACTCATCAAATTGAAATAACAATCCAGGAAGGCCAATTAACGTGGCTTGTGTACATTATTGGCAGTGCGATTGGTGGCCGTGTGTCATTCAACAGCAATGAAGAACACGACGCCATGGACGGCGAGCTTGTCTGCAGGGTATTGCAGCTGATGAATCTCACGGATTCCGGTTTGTCTCAGGGCGGATGTGAAAAACTCGAGCTTGCTATGCTAAGTTTTTTTGAACAGTTTCGAAAAATTTACGTCGGTGACCAGATACAAAAAAATTCTAAAGTCTATCGCAGACTGTCTGAAGTATTGGGTCTGAGTGACGAGGCCATGGTACTCAGTGTTTTCATTCGTAAAATGTATGCAATTATTTTGTTTTTTAATTTAAAGGCATTGTCAGTCAGTGCCCACTTTTTACAAATTTTCAGTGACGACTGTCATAAGTGTATTAAAATTTTATTAATTAATTAAAAAAAATTAAAACCTTAATTGAAAAAAGACAATTTCGCTGAGATATAGAATTAAAAAAAAAAAATTACTTACAGTTGTTATCAATTAGAAGTTTAAAAAAAATTTTTGAATAAATTTTAGTCTACAAAATTTGAAACTTTTACTGAAATTTATTTTTCCAATTGATATCAATTATTAGTAATTTTATTACTACTGCGTTGCCCTTTTTTAAATCAAGATTTTAATTTTTCTAAAATTAATTTATAAAATTTTGACAATTGAATATTTTTAAAAAGTCGGGGGAACTGTCTGAGAATGTCCTTAATTAAAGAGAATATTTATTTTTATTTTAATAATTACCTTTTTTTTAGTATTACAAATTTAAAATACTGGGGACGTAGAGAACAAATTATTTCAAGGACACTTCAATTACTAACTGATTTATCTGTAGGGTACAGTTGTGTTCGTAAACTTGTAAAACTTGAAGAAGTACAATTCATGTTAAATAATCACACTGTACGTATTCATTATTATTATTAATTAATAATAATAAATATATAATATTTATGATTATTATTGCAGAGTGAACATTTTCCATTCCTGGGTAACAATGTAGCAGTAACGGAAATGCGTTGCAGGTCAATGTTCTACACATCATTGGGCAGATTATTGATGGTAGATTTGGGTGAGGATGAGGAGAGATTTCACACATTCATGTTACCCCTCACAGGTTACAGTACAACAATAATTTAAAATTTAATGCTCAGCGATAAGTGATGATGATTAACGTAAATTTGTTACTTATTTTTTTATAGCCGCTCTCGAGAGTCTGGGTCAGTTAATGGGCGCAGCTGATACCCCAGTATTTGCAGCAGAGGAAGCTAAAAAGGCTTTGATAGGAATAGCACGTGACCTACGTGGTCTTGCGTATGCGTTTAATACAAAGCCATCTTACATGATGTTGTTTGACTGGATGTATCCTTTTTATTTTTTATAAATCATTACTTTCTTTTCTTTTTTTTTTTATACAATTTTTATTTCTTAACATTTTATTAGATATCCAAATTACACACCCATTTTATTGCACGCCATTGAGTTGTGGCACCATGAGCCGCAAGTTACGACACCCGTATTAAAATTATTTGCCGAATTGGTACAAAATCGTAGCCAGCGGCTTCAATTTGATGTATCGTCGCCTAATGGGATACTATTATTCCGGGAAGCTAGTAAAGTAATATGTAGTTACGGCAATCATATATTAAATGTCGAAGTACCCAAGGATCAAATTTACCCGCTTAAACTTAAAGGAATAAGTATTTGCTTCAGTATGTTAAAAGCTGCGCTATGTGGGAGTTACGTTAATTTTGGTGTCTTTCGGCTGTACGGTGACGAAGCATTAGACAACGCACTAAACACATTTGTCAAATTACTGCTCAGTATACCTCAAAGTGACCTATTAGTAAGTAAACAATAATACGGAAAAACAAAACAATAAGAGTAAATACATCAATTAATTAATTAATTGACTATGACAACAAAAAATTTATTCAATTATATTTTATTAATAGGACTATCCAAAATTATCAGCAACGTACTACGTGTTACTGGAGTGTTTGGCCCAAGACCACATGGCTTTTCTGTCAACCCTAGAGCCCCGAGTTTTTCTGTACATCCTCTCGAGTATCAGCGAAGGCCTAACGGCACTAGGTGCGCTTAAAGACTCCTATACAGGTCTGTGCGGCTGATTCTATCTTATGAATACTCTATATCCTCTTTGCCAACTATAAGTCAACATATATTTCATCTACGATGCCTCAGAACCCGTACAGCTCGTGATACATGAACCTTTTTGAGTACACTGTTGATGCGAGTTATCATGGTGGTATTTAATCGATAACACACCATGGGCTTTGCTAAGTTAGTGCTTGGAATGTTTATAATTGCTCTATTGATAGCTCTCTATATATATAAATAATATTAAACCCTCCGTCAGTCGCGCGTTCTCGCCACCCTTCAGTCATCACGCCATTTAATAATATTTCGGTGTTGCCAAGTATCAACTGATTTTTATAAATTAAAACCACACAAGTTTTTACGGCAGGACAATTGTCATTTTTTTTTATAATTTTTTTGGTAAAATAAAAATATTAAAGAAAGAGATTAATTAAATGAGATGGAAATCGCCGCGTTTTTCAGGTATTTAAAATATAGAAAAAATAATTATCATTCATGCATTTGATGCTCGAAAGTCTACTATAGTAGACGAAGTCATAAAATTTCAAAAGACTAGGGAATTTATTTTATTTTTAATTAATCTTTTAATAAAAATTGCGGCGCTGCGCTCATAGCGCGACGGACGAAGGGTTAATGTTTTATAATAGTACTATGCACCTCGTTAGAATGAGTTTTCGCTGTCAGATAAATTTAGAGACCAAGAGGATTGGAGTGCATAAGAATTACTAGTTCACCCGTAACACAAAAATCAAAACTATAATTTATTTTTTTTTTATAATCCGGTTTACAAAAGCTTGTCATCATTCTCATATTTTTGCCCACAAGTTTCCGGATTATATCCTATACTTCAAATATTGTCTTCAATTGTCGTAAATTACGGGTCTAGCACTTGCAATCAGCCGCACAGCTGGAACATTATTTAATTATTAACATGGTTGAATTACCACATTAGCGTAAGTTGGTCATCTACACTAATTTATTAATTAAACGCATGAATCTTTTATTAGTATGATTATTTTTATTATTGTTATTATTATTATTATTAATCTTACCATAATGATGCCATCGATCGTAACATTATCATGTAGTCCCATTTAACGCTACTACGACCCACAAGATTATTATATATATATATACACATATATATGTATATGTTTTTTTTTAATTAATAAGTTTGCATGCAAAAAAAATAGCGGTTAATTTGCTTTCAGACACCATGGTCTGTACGGGTTGTTGTGCGACGTTGGATCATATTGTTACATATTTATTTAAGCAGCTTTCACAAAAAGGTAACAAGATAATTTAATTTTTATATCATTTTCATGATACCAGCATCGAAAGTTTCAGTGTCTACAGTTAGTCGAAAGAAGAAGATTTCAGTCCAATGCTGCGAATTAATATTAGCGTATGCGTGAATTGCGAATGCCCAGTCAGTGGCAGAAACATTTTTTCACCACACCTGCATTGAAAGTTTAAATTCCTGCCCTGTTTAGAGGGAAGAAAGTCGTTCTTTTCTTTTATGAGAGAACAAATGATAAAAATTAGCGCATGCGCCATTCTTCCCACAAACAGAGCCAAAAATTTAAACTTTCAAGTACAGATCTGGTGAAAAATAGTTTACACACCACGGAGGAAGGCCGGACGTCCCAATCCAAGTGTTTGCCACCGGCAATTATACACGCGGGTTGGAATGTCCTACTTTCCTCCCTAGGTGTGTAATATACTAGTGTTTCGTCCCTTGGAAAGAAACAAATAATGTCTCTGCCCGCTGACTGAAGACATTCGCAATTTAAACTCTGATACTTGTCATTTGTTTAATAGTAATTTTATTTACGTAAATGACAGTTCTGACTTTGTGATTAAGTTTTATAAAAATTAATCTGAATAATAAATAGTATTTATAGTTCCTGCTTAATTATAAATTACAAATGACAATTAACGCTTACGCTGATAGTTGATGACACCATTGGTCTTAAATTAACTTGTTTCTACTGGCTGCTGACACTGAAACTTTAAGTTCCAATGCAGGTAATCATGAAAAATATTGTGTGTAACTCAGAATGAAACACGATTTCAGACTGCGGGTGTGTCAGCCTTCACCCTGGTCTGAAATCCTTTTGTTTCATCCCTTGTCACATAATATACTATTAAATTTAATAAAATAAATAAAGAGTTTTAATATTTTATATCCTTATTTATTCTAGCTGGAGTTTATCCAGGTAAAAAAAATGCTGCAGTAACAGCCGGCGGTGAATTATTTTTACAAGTACTCAAACAACATCCTGAAATATTACAACAAATACTGAGCACTGTTTTAAATGTGATAATGTTTGAGGACTGTAGAAATCAATGGAGTATGTCAAGACCACTTTTAGGTCTCATATTACTTAACGAAGAGGTATTTTTCGTCACTATCAAATATCAATTGTATCAGTAGAAAATCCTTCGACTCCACATGCTTAAATATTTTTAAAAAATTACTCTGACTGGTTTTTCCCGCCAGTAAAATTTAAAAAAATTAGTCAGGAAATTTTTCACAGCCTGTGATTACAATAGTTTTATTATTAATTGCAGTATTTTGGTCAATTGCGTGAAAATATAATAAGAAGTCAGCCAGTAGATAAACAAGCGGCAATGGCGCAGTGGTTTGAAAACTTAATGGATGGTATTGAACCAAATTTGTTAACAAAAAATAGAGATAGGTAATTAAATTTTAATTAAATCATTTTTTATTAATTATTATAAGTATTAAATAATAAAGTTTGTATATTTATGTCAATGTAGGTTTACTCAAAATTTATCAATGTTCAGGAGAGATATCAATGATTCCCTTAAAGGTCCGAATATGTCTGCCAATTCAACCAACGATATGATGACTTCGTAGTGTTATTAAACAAAAAAATGTTAAAGAAAAAGAAAGAAACTATGAATTCATTGTACCTTGATTTAAATAATATGACATTGCCTGCCGATAAATGAATCAAATGCACGTATGTGTGTATGTGAATGTACGAGTGATTAAGAAAGAAAGAAATGATTAAAGAAAAAAAAGTTTTTGAATAAAAAATAAAAATAATAATTAACGAGTGAAATTTATTAAATATAATTAAATAATCACATTTTTTTTATTTTTATTTAGCCACAGAGTGAAGAGAATGTGGACTGCGGCCTTAATGCTGTTTGTGATAGTGGATGCATGTTTCAATGAAGCATTTTATTGATTGATATATATACTAGGGTGTCTGTTATTTCCCAAATTAAATTCTTTTACTTGGCTATGATATAAATCATTTTTCTCGCCTCCGGGCGGAAAGCGTCAACTTTCGTCCCGCTATGCAAAACGAAGATGCCGCTTTCCGCCTCCGTCGACGAGAAAAATAGTATACACTCCTCGGGAAGTAAATAAGAAAGCCTCAGATCACATGTTTGTTGACCTCGGCTTCGCCTCGGCCAACAATTACATGCGATCTGAGACATTTCTTACTTTCCTTCCCTAGGTGTGTAATATACTATATTTGTGATCTAAAAATAATAAAAAAGTCTATTCCAATGCCATTTAATCCTGTCTGAGTAATGATTCCTATTTCAGTACAATGAGAAAAATTTTATTACTCGCTTAAAAATAAGCGTACAGCTGTAACTAATACATATTTTTGAAGGAAATTTACTGTTCTACAAAAAAGGTCTCTTATATTTTTTTGATAAATTTAGCCGTTTGAGAGATATTGAAGTTCTAGTTAAAAGAAAACTTTCATAAAACAACTGAAAATTTTGCTGTAGTGATATAAAAAATTATTTATATTTCGAGCGCAAATATCTCTTCAACGGTTAGGTTTATCAAAAAAACGTAAGAGACCTTTTTTGTAGAGCGGTAAATTTCTGACAAATTAATGTATGGTTCATAAGTATATATTTTTTTGCTGAAAAGATATTGAATTTTAAACCAAAAACGTTATTTTTTAAATATATCAAACTTTGAGCTTCGATATCACTTAAATGGTTGGATTTACGAAAAAAATGTAAGAGACCTCTTTCGAAGAGCGGTAAATTTCCTACAAAAAAGTATATATAGCGCTTGTGTGTCTATGTGTTAGAGCAATGAAATTTAAAAAAAAGCGCCAATTTTTTTAAACAAATCAAACTTTGAACTGCAATATCTTTTGAATGGTTGGATTTATGTAAAAAACATAAGAGACCTTTTTAGAAGAGCGGTAAATTTCCTTCAAAAACATGTATTAGTTATAGCTGTATACTTATTTGTAAGCAAGTAATAAAATTTTTCTCGTACTGAAATGGGAAAGTATCATTACTTAGACTGGATACTTTTTTATTATTTTTGGATCACAAATAAATTATTTATATCATGGCCAAGTAAAAAAATCTAATTTGGGAAATAACGGGCACCCTAATATATATATATGTCATTAATAGAAATAATAATAAAAAAGAAATTAAATTAAAGCAAACAATATAAACTTGCAGCCACCATAAAACGGACGTAAATCATGTCAATGGACATAAAGATAATAGCGCTCACTTACCGTAATAAAAAAAAAATAAAAATAAATTAATTAATAATTAAAAGAAAAAATAACTTCCCTTTTATTGAAAATTTGCAATTTTCTTAGCGGGAAGTTAAAAACAATTTCATAGATAAAATAACAAGCAACTTTTAATTTTCGCTGATTGTCTTTAAATATTTAAATTACGCGGTGATTTGTTTGCTGATTAATCAATAATTTATTTCTTTTTATCATTTTTTAAATTCGTTTTTTTTTACTTACATATATATATATAATAATAATACTAGTAATTGATTAAAAATAATAATAAACTATGCGTCGTAATTATGGAGACAATTTTTAATACTTTAATTCATTTTTTGCAATAAACTGCAGTAAAAATCTCAAAGACGATATTATTATTCACATTACATTTGATTTATTAATTTTGCTACAAAAGTTTACTAAGTAAGTAAAGCGCATACTCAAATAATTAGTGTGATACAAAAAATAAAAGAAATAATTTTACTTACAGGAATTTCAGATAAATTCACGGGCAGTTTTTTGAGTGTAAGTAAACTGGAAGGAAATCTGGGTGTATTGGACATGATTGTATGATACTAAAATTATTTAATCTTTTTTTTTTAAACAAATAAATCAGTATTGAATGATTCAAACCATTGATAGTCATTTATACAACTCTATGGCCAACAAAATCATATCTTGGGGGTGTAACTCAGTGGTAGAGTGCTCGCTTCGCATGCGAGAAGTCCAGGGTTCAAATCCCTGCTCCTCCAAAATAATATTTTTTTTTTTTTTTATAAATCATACAAACATTTTTAGTTACTTTTATAAACTATTTCTATTAATTTTTGTTAGTAACAAAATTGTTTAACTCAAAATAATGCCACAAATGTGGAAACTTTGTAGTAAATTTTATTATATGAACCCTGTAAAGAATTCTTATGTCAAGTGCATGAGTAATGTAGCAGACATAAGACAATTTTTAAATTACATATAAAAAAAATAAGCAAATAAATTGATAAAATAAAAAAATGCATGTATGGATTTTAAAATTTTCTAAAAATTTTTTAATTTTTTTGTTAAAAAAGTTTTAAAAATTGTCAAATGTCTGGCAAATTTACTGTCATGTCAAGTACCGAAATCTGAAATTAAAACACAGATTTTATTAATTAAAATAAAGTATCAAATTTCCAAAAATGAAGCTGTGGCCAAAACTGCTACTACCCCATATGACTAAAAAATTTTTAGCCCCTGGTGTGGTCGGAATGATTAGGTGTTAAAATTTTCCACACCGGTGTGAAAGTTACACGGCGCAGTGTTAAATTGTCGACCGTGTGAATTAGAACGTTCACACCACGGTGTAAATGTAATACTTCAACACTGGGTATTTTATTGTTATTTTAAAATTATCTACATCAATACTAATAATGATATACTAGTGCTGCAATTTATATATTATTTGATAATTTTTAGCTACAGATTATATTATCAGACAATATTTGAGGTAATAACACCGCATGGTGTGAAAAATCCCTCATATCATGTTGCAAATGCACCGGACATTCACGACTTCAATTCACACCAAGCAGACCGTGTATAATTCTCGGACCATTTTCACACCAAAAATTTTCTACAGTGTAGGAAATTTGTTCTTTTTTCCGTCTTAAAAAATTAATCTCTTTTAAGCAGACATTTTTTCGGTGACATTAATGATTATTGTCAACATTTTGGTAATTGATAGGTCAAAAAACAGCCTCAAAACTGATATCTTATGGATGTCACACCCAAGTGTGCAACTTGTTCACAAAAAAAAAAAAAACCAATTGACTTAATACTATAAATGAACGTTTGTAAACTCTTTTATAAACTTTTCTTGAGTCTCCATTAAAATTTCTAGGTTTGAGTCAACTTTTTTTTCACGAATTTTTTTTTAAAAGCCAATTGTGCTACTCGAATTGAAACAAAATAAAATTTTCCTTGTCCTCCTTTTTATTGACATCTTAAAGTTGTCTCTATGCTACTTGGGTATATGTATAAATATAAAATAAATACAATTTGATTGAACAAAAAAATTTTTTAGTCAAAATCAAATTTTATTTCATTCTTTACACCTGATACATTTACACCTAATAAAAATTAATCGATGGTGTTATTAATAAATCATAAATAATTTTGTCTCACACTCATTTCGACTAAATATTTTACGAATGAAACTTTTAAGATTTCATTTTACGGCTTTTTAAATCCGAGACTGTTAATTTTATCTTTACTCCCACAATTAAAATTAAAAAATTCTCAGCAGAAAAAAAATTCAAACTCTATAAAAATCTAGCCCACTAATTTTATTGATTGCTGATTAATATTCGACGGTAATTAATAAAAATAAATTTTTATTTATTAACAAAAAACCTGAAAAAATTAAAATTAATCAAGCAGAATAAAAAAAATTTTCTGTAAGTAAAATAAAAATTACTAAAATAAATAAAAGTACTTTATTTATCATCACAATACTTAGTCTTTACATACAATCCATAAATCCACAGATGTTAAAAAAAAAAACCGGCATTTGAGTTATGTTGCTACCAGCCCAGTTACTTTATTTACGCATGTATATGTATATTTTTTTTTTATCTTATTTATTTATTCAAAATAGTATATTTAGATTCGAGATTTAAAGATGTAAGTCCCGACCCATTGATAAGCACTTGAGCAGCAGGAGACACGGAAATTTCTAGCCCAGCCTAGTCACTCCTGCGGCACTAGTACTTAGGAACAGGACAGGATTATAAATACCTATTTTAACAATAATATTTACATTCATAAATAAAAAACTACTACTACCAGATAAAAAAATTTATGGAGCCTAAACCCAAGAGAAAAAATATAATATTTTATTTAGTAAAATATATCCTATATAAGAACATCTGAAGCCGGAAGAGTAAACGAGATGGACAGTGCAAGCCCTCATTGAACCGACCTCGGTCAGTCATTGAAGCCGCCTACTCCTCATTCATTTCAACAAGTGCCCTCATATCTCTTTATACTGTCCAGTGTTCCTCTGAAAATAAAGAGTCAATTCAATTTAATATATTGTGATACATAAATTCATTCTACATACATTTAATACTTATTTTTTTTTTTAAATACTTAATACTTATGTCTATGGATTAGCAACAATTTATTTTATTTTTCAGCTGCACTTATTTTTTAGTACAAAGTTTAAAGTGTGTGTGCACACTGCGACAAATGTCAGCATGTGGGATATGTGAGTGAATGAGCTCCTCTGTTGTCGCTGTACTGTCATCGTTGCCCAGTCTGACCTTCTTCATCTTCTTCTTCTTATTCATCATCATCATCATCATCATCTTCTTCTGTAAGTTTTATTCTCTACATATTCATCTACATTGGAGAAAAAAATAAATTATATTAATTTAAATTATATATTATTATTTTTCAATAGAAAGCTTTTATGACTGATATAGAAATAATTTAATTTAATTTAATGATAATAAAATTAATAAATATAAATATGGATAATAAATTAAAAAAATATAATAATAATAGAACAAGAGGATTATAAAACGGCAATTTAAATATACAAGTGTCGTCTGTGAGATATTTAACGTAGGGAGAGATGATAAAAAGAGAGAGTAATATAAAAGAAGAAACAAAACTCCAATTAACACTAATTCCCACTAATACAAACTTCCCTCCCCAGCTGCAAAGCAGACAGTAACTCCAATTCTTTAAACTCTTATTCGTCTCAGGCTTGAATTTTTCAAAAAAAAAACGTTAATACAAAAAAAAATACTTATATATAAACATCCGCGTATAAGGACATTAATAATTAATTTGATACTGGCCAGTCGACGTCTAATAATTTTTGTTTTTTTTTAAATAATAATTAAAAAAAAAAAAAAAATATTTGGAAAAAATGCACCCATAGATTTTTTAATTTTCTACATGCGCATTTTTTTTTTTTTTTTTTTTTTATATAATTGGAGTTGGAAAAAAATAGAAACATTTAAAATAGTCTGAGGGATCATATAATTAATGAAATAAAATGAATAATAATTTTTTTCTATGTCTAAGTAAAAAATTTTTCTCTTTCGCTCCCTTTTTCTCAATATATATTACTATCGTAAACACAAGGTCAGGAAGTCATTGAGATAACAAATCATCGGATATAGAAATACTTATATATGTAGAAAGATATTTTTGGAACAATATAAATATGTAATTTATTACTGTTGTTGTTTAAAACAGTAATTAATAATAATAATAATAATAATAAATAAATACGTAAATAATTAAATATATAAATATACATTGAAATATAAGTAAATATACTCACTGATGGTCAATTTACAAAAATAATAAAAAATTCTGAGCTTAAACAATCGCAGGAAATATCATGACCTATTGAACTGTAAACGTGTTACCGCGATCTCCACTTGTTGACATCGGCGTTTCACAATTTTTAGAAACCGTACTTTTTTTTACATATATTTTATTACATATTAAACTACAAGCTACACGTGTACTCCAAAAAATTTATCTAGTAAAAAAATAACCAGAGTATTTAAATTTAAAAAATCAATTGAAATTAAAATTTAAATAAATATTATTATTATATATATATAAATTGCAATTGTAGAGTTTAAAAAATAAAAATACTCTGACAAGTATGACCACAATGATTCAACATCCAAAGAGCAACTGACTGAAACTCTCGGAGCGGGATCTTGGATGCGGGATAAAATAAAATAAAATGAGTTTTTAAAAAGAGGATTTACGATAGGGGAGCCGAAGACAAGACTGGTAAAAGACCAAGTAGATTAATAATTATGGTATGTCACTAATGCCGGCGTATTAACGATTTAATAATTTATAAAATATTTATTTAAATTACAGACCCCAACACTCACGTTTGCAATCCAGTAATTAATTATAAACCCATGGAAATTTTACTACTGTACTTAGAAAAAAAAAAAGAAGTGATGAGTATTTAAAATGTGGAGTTGAAATAATAAATTTTACTGGATCCAAGCTGACTTTTAAGTAAAACGAAACGATCACGACCCGTACAGATCCTCGACTGAATGATAAACTAGTCTTGATTGGGTTAATATAGTCCGACAGTAACTCTAATTGGTCTCTCTTGGCTGCGGGGGAAATGATTGGTCAATTTAATCCTAGAACCGCGATGCATTAAGCATTCAACGGGCGTTCATTCCCTATTAGCCACCAGCTGAAATCATCTAACCAGCATCCACTGGTCCTGTTTTGTTCCATGGGATGAGAATATCTTTAGTCTCTCCCGTGTCCAGCAAGATCACCATCATCTTCATCATCAGCATAAGAAAACTACAAACTGTACACAATACTTACCCTTATCATTTAAATCTCTTTCTTATATTTGTTATTTATATTTAAATTATTGTTATTATTATTATTAGTTTTATTTATCCTACTACAACAACGTCCAAATCAATTTATCAATTGAAATCAGTGTCGGTTATGACTCCGGTTGAATGGCGAGCAATCGTCATACATTTGTCAAACGGTCATTCATACAGATGCTACATCACTTAAATTTACTTTTATATTCAATTAAATTCACTTATTTAATTATTCAATTATCCATATACTTTTTTTTTTTTTTTTAATATTTATTTAATCGGTAATTTTGTTTTTATTACAATTATCATACTACAAATTACAATTAGTTTTAAATAGTTATTTACGAAAAATTATTTTCAATGAAGACGAACATCACCAGCGTGTTAAGTAATTGCGCATAGGTGAATTATTTATTTAGGAATCACCTACGGCACTACTACTTAACACGCGGATATGTTTTAATACTGGAGTTAAAACCTAAAGTGACGTTTATTTTTAAATTACGAGGAAAAAAGAAAATTTGAGTTTTAAGTTATGGAAATATTTAAGAATGTAATTAAGTTTTAATTATAATAGGAAACATTAAGATAAGATTACTGTTATTTACTACTGATTAATGACTCGGATATTGGAAATTCAAAATTTAAAAGTTTAAAATTTTAAATTTATAATTAATGTCATTTATGTTCAAGTTTTTGATCCTGATATCAACAGACAATTAATAATTTTAGGATTTTTCTTTAACAATTGAATTAAAAAAAAAAAAAATATGCACATGTAGAAAATCAAAAAAACTAAAGGTGCAATTTTTCAAAATATTTTTTTTCTTACGATTTATCGTTTTAAAAAAAATCCAAAAATTAGTAAACGTCGGTTAACTATCATTCTGAAGTTAGCAGCCGATTAACAAATTTTGAATTTTTTTTTTTATATTTGAATTTAAAAAAAAAAAATAAAATAAAAATATGCACATGTAGAAAATCAAAAAAACTAATGGTGCAATTTTTCAAAATATTTTTTTTCTTACGATTTATCGTTTTAAAAAAAATCCAAAAATTATTAACATCAGCTATGATATTGAAGTTAGCAGCCAATTAACAAGTTTCGATTTTTCTAAAAATAAAAATTAAAAATATGCACATGTAGAAAATTTGAAAAACTCAAAGTGCAATTTTTCAAAATATTTTTTTTTTACGATTCATCGTTTTGAGAAAAATCCAAAAATTATTGAACGTCGGCTAACTTAAGTATCATCAAGTTTATATTAAAAATAACAAACCAATGAATCACGATGATGATCTTTATGTTGGCGAGGTGCAGGTTCAACTTGTGAACGTATCAGTGAGCGTTAACTACAATCGCCCATTGTTACGGTCACAAACCGAAACAACTCCAATATTTTTTTTATCTATTAGTAATAAAAAAAAACACTTAAATAATGATAACTCAATGATAAATGCAGCGTAATGGATTCATGACTAAGTAAAGATACTAAAAGAGATATTACTTCTTTGAATAATGACATATTCGGTGGTCAGTATACTCATTTGTTAACTAAATTATTATTTCTTGCAAACATTGCCAGCTTTTATCTAAGAAAATATATATTTACTGTGCGATAGTGGTATATATAGTAAAAATTTATCAATTTATTATTCCGAGCCCTTATGCGGGTCCATTCTTAGCCGGTTATTCATGCGCCCTCGGTCCTTTTTTCAAATATATCATATATTTATTGAATTAGTTCCACTCAATTGTCATCTGTAAGATATTCATATTTTATTTATTTATTTATAATACTCAATACTTAGATATTTTTAAATATATGATAACATTTTACTACGTCATCAATTATAAAAAAAAAAAAATTCAAGATTATATTTTTAAATTACCATAAAAAAAACTCACTCAGTAAAAATATTGCGGTAAAACTTCACTTTGCACAATACGGTATTCAAATTTAAAAATATATATTTTTTTTTGTTGTAATTATTTATTAATATGTTTACATATACGAAAAAATTATATATTATTTATTGAATATTACATATATATAAAAATGTATATGAGCATGTGGCAACTTGTGAAATGAAATGTGTGACGACGCGTCACAACTTTTAAAAGTTTAGTTCTCTTCTTGTACAATAAAAAATAAAGTTACACATGTACAGGTGTTTTTTTAGATGATCACGTGTGCTATCAGAGGCCTATCTAAAGACATAACACGTACACGGTGTATATCATATTTAATTTTTATTGAGTAGTTTTTTAAGTGACATTGACGCAGCTCTAGCTCTAGCTCTAGTTAAACATAAATTATTGTCATTATACTTATGATTATTATTTTTCATTTTTAGTTCTGATTAAATACTTATTAGCCTTCATCATCATCATCATCATCATCATTATCACTGTCGTAATTATTTCTATTATTGAGTATACAGAAAAAAAGGATTTCTTGGCGCAAAAAATTTTTACGCGCCCTAAAAATTATGATTCTGAAGCTAACAGATGATTTGCAATTTTCGGATTTTTTTTAACAAGTCAATTATGAAAAAAAAAATAAAAATAAAAAAATGCACATGTAGAAAATTAAAAAAACTATACGTGCAATTTTTTAAAATATTTTTTTTTTTAATAATTTGTCGTTTTAAAAAAAATTTTGTAAATTATTCGACGTCGGCTAACTTTAGTATCATAGAAAATTTTCGTTTTCAATTCGTAATTCAAAAATTTTCTTGATCGAAGAAAAAAATTGCGCTAATAAATTTTCTCTACACATAAAAAAAAAATTTCTTGAAACGAAAAATAAATTTTCTTAGATCAAGAAAAAAATTTCTTTTTTTTTTAACAGAAGAAATCTTTTTTTTTTTTGTAATATTTTATAAGAGCTATGGAGATATTGGAGTAAAAATCTTTGGTGCGTAAATGAACCGGGGTCGCTGAGACCGCGAACCACGTTCTGTAATAAAACTAAGGGGACTTGTTCTAGAGAGTTTATTAAATTGGATAGAATGCGATGCGTAGGTCTATATGGCCGGATACACGGAGAATGAATCTCATCCAGTGGGAGGAAGTTTGAATTAACTTTATGCTTGTACGCTTTACTTCTCTCTGGTGCCAAAAGACTAAGCGATTATCATCGTATTATAAAATTGTATTTATTGCTCTTAAATTTCATGAATAATAAATTATTATTAATGCTCTATCATTGGTCAGTGAATAATTGCAATTATAATTATTTTATATATTTTTAATTACATTTGGATATTGCCAATGACGAATGACATGACCCGAGCGCTTGGAGATCGGCATGCTATGTAGGGAGTTGAGAGCCGTTTAAATTGTTTGACCTAACGATTTATACCACGCGACGAAGGGTCACGACTCGTGGTACATGCTACTTAAAATACTACTATCCAATGACTGGACAAGGAATTATTACGATAAATTTAACAGTATATATATCTATATGCATATACTTATGATCTTTAGTTTATTATATGGAACATTTTTAAATAGAAACAAACACGATGACAAATTATTGATGATATGTAACCCTACGTAGAAAATAAGGAATTCTTGGCGCAAAAATTCAAAATATTTCTCGCGCCAAAATATCATTTTTTTGAGGGGAAAAAAAATTCTAGAAGAAACTCCTAGAAATTTTTTATCGCAAGGAAATTTTTTTTTTCTATGTATGAAATTATAAAAACTTGAAAATTATTTACATAAAAAAAGGCTTTAATTTAGATTTTTTAATAATAAACATTTTTTATAATTATATTTATTAATTTACAATTCAAAGTCATTATAAATAATTAATTATATATTCATCCTCTTTCACAAATAATGTCAACAACACTGGGCTCCATAAGAACTGGTTCAAGGCACCTGTGGACCGCGCTACCCAAAATTTCATCCAGTAAAAAATGTACAAGACTGTAAGAAAAAAAAAAGTTAAGTTACTAAATAATTAACAATAAAATAAAAATGAAAATAATTAACTAAATCAGTCTCACTTTTCATCAGCAACAAATCGCCACAAGTAGAGCTGAAGATAATGGGTGTCAACTTGGATCTGCTGGAGACCGTATTTACTAAAAGTCCGCAATCTTACGCACTCGAGAAAAGTCTAATAAATAACATACATTATTATACTTGGCAATAAAATAAATAGTGATATTAAAGATAATCAGTAAATTTATGATGATTACGAGCGACAAAGTGAATAATGATGTTATTATGTCATTGTGTCATAAAGTGCACCTGCATCTATTATGACATTATTTAATGCTTAAAAATTTATATTTTAAATATGTTTTATATAAAAAATGCATTTTAATATTTACTTTTAAACTTATTTTAATAATCCCAGTTAAAATAGATGCTTTGTTAAACAAAACTGGAGCGAATATTTCAATTCTTTCTGAGAAAAGTTTGTGAATATTACTGACGAGTGATGAATCAAGTTGACTTGGAGTGTATGATGACCAATTTGAGCGATATTGATGCCTTGAAACGCTGATACTAGAATAAAATAATAATATTTAATATTAAAAAAAAATAATAGATGTAAATATTCTTTGAAATATTGATTCATTTTAAAATATTAATACTTTTCTCAAAATTTGTTGATTAGATTAAGGGAATTCTCAGACAGTGCCTCCACTTTTTAAAAATTTTATAGATTTAAAAAAAAATTACAGTTAATATCAATCAGGACTTAAAGGAAATTTGGAAAATAAATTTCGTAATTTGAATTTTCAAATTTTGAAGGCTAAAATTTATTTTAAAAATTTTTTTTAACTTCTGATTAATAACAATTTTAATTCATTTTTTTAAATTTTATATTTTAGTGAAATCAACGTTGTACTTTTTTCAATTAATTTTTTTTTTAATTGAGGCCGTTCTCAGGCTGAAATTTATTCAACAAATTTCGTTTAACTAAATGATAAAATCTTTAAATAATTTTTTTAAAATCTATACCTCGGCAAAATTACGACTACGCTGTCTTTTTTTAAATTAATGCTTTAATTTTTTCAAAATAAATTGATAAAATTCTAATACCGTTATGACAGTAGTCACCGAAAATTTTTAAAAAGTTGGAGCCCTGTCTGAGAATGCCCTTAAATAATTCTGTAATGCTATTTTTATACAACAGAAAAATAAAATAACCTGTGAGTTTTCCGACTGCTGTCACTACTTCTGTCAACCTGGCCATCATTATCATCATAGAGAACCGAAACTTGAGAATCAATAGCCGTGATATCTTCAACAACACGTTTCATAACAGCGCGGACTGTTCTTGGTTCGATAGTATGCAGCCAATCTCTCGTCTCAACAGATTTTCTCAGCATCTGCGACACAGCAAGACCTTGCAAACGTACATAGTGATTCAAAAGATCTTGTCCAGCTCGTGAAAATTCACTACAGATATCTTGTTCTGACGTAAGTGCGCCGACAGAAGTAGCGTAGGCTTCAACATTGAACATGTCATCCGTTGTTGAAATCAAATAGCTAATACTGGTGTCTTTAAATTCAATGCACATTTTGCTCAACAGCAGTAGCAAAGTCGCCGGATACTTGGGTACGTCAGAGCGCGTACAGAATCCACCAGCGACAGCTGTCAAGTGATGCAGGAACCCGACAATCAAACCTTCTCTGACTTCTTCGACGCAAAAAGTCTCCGAGAATTGCGGCTTCAAGCTGAACGATAAATCTGATTGTAAAAAAGCTGATAAATCTTGAAGGATTCCTTTTATTTTTTCAATCGTCGGTATCAGAAGCATCGCCTGGAGTTCCGTTAACCCGCCATCATTGTCGGAAGTTATTTTAGCCGCCAATGTCTGTCTTACTTTGGCCAACGTTTCATTTAAATGCTGCTTCAAATTATTCAAATGACTGCGGCACTGTTTTCGCCCAGCATTTATCACTATTTCTATTCCCGTGTTGGCAAAATCAGCACCACTGCAGAGTATATTCATGGCCTGCAACCTGCGGTAAAATCTGTCCAATGCGCGTACGAGTATCGCAGTGTCCGACACACCCTCGACTCTTTTCTTCATCAGATCAAAATACTTGTCCATGTTACTCATTATAAAATTATCAAGACGTATCATAACATTGCTGTCTGAGTCATAAATTTCAATGTCATCATCACCAGCACGTGGTCTATTGACAAACATGTCATTGTAAGAGGCAACAATTAGACATAAGTCACTTAAATAACCCGAACTACCAGCGTCAACGAATTCAATTATATCATTCTCACACATGTCCTTCAAATTATCTAATTTTTCGGCCAAACGATTGTCGGCGTGATTCAAAAAATCTTCACACAGTGAATCTGCTGGCTCTTTTAATCTTAACAATAAATCAACGCTCTCTGTTAATAATTTTGTCGTCGCATCTCGCCGATGAAATTGCATCCGCAATTGTGATTTTAATTCTTCTACTATTTCTTCACAATCTTTCTGGATGCCGTGAAAAGATGGCATATGACCGTATTTATTTAATACTCTTTGCGCGCGTATGTAATCTTGTACGGCCTGGAAAAAAATTATGATAATAAATTAAACAAAATAATTGAGTTTTTATTTTTGGAGCCAATTGCAAACGAATGCAATTTTTACAGAATTGAAATCAAGTTAAAATTTAATTTAATTGACCGGAGAGACATTTTTTCCTCTAAAACAAACTTTATGATTTTAAATTAAATCGAAGTTAGTCAACATCGAACTTTTTGAAAAAATTGCACCTGTAGTTTTTAAAATTTTCTACATGTGCATATTTTTAATTTTTGAAAGAAAAAAATTTGAAAATTGTCTGCTAACTTCAGGATCGTGATTTTAAATCTACTAAATTTTATTTGTTTGAAATTTACTTGCTCTACATAATTAGGAAAAAAAAATTTATTAAAAGACGACATACTTGGGCATAATTTCCTTCGTTCATTCGATCTTTTAAATTACTTGGTAATTTAAATAAAAATTGTAAACGTTTTAACAAAGCATGGACTGATGATAATCTCGATATTTGTTGCCTCGTATCCTGGAGCGTTGATGATATTTGATCTGAAAATGATGTTATGCGGTCCATATTTGTTGTCAATGAATCCATGCTCTCTTCCATTTCTTTAAAGTCTGTTTTCATCTAAATAAATAATTATTTTAAATTATCATTAGTATCATTGATAATTTTATGATACTGATTAGCCAAGATCCAATAATTCTTGAATTTGTTTAAAAAAATAAATTTTAAAAATCTATATATTTTAGAAAATTGCACCTGTAGTTTCTTTAATTTTCTACATGTGCATATTTTTAATTTCTTTTTTTCTAAATTAAATTGTAAAAAAAAAATCCAAATTTTTAATTGTCTACTTCCAGGATGATACTGAAATTAGTCAACGTCTAATAACGTCTTGAATATTTCTAAAAACAATAAATTTAAAAAATATATATATTTTAAAAAATTGTACCTGTAGTTTTTTAAATTTTCTACATGTGCATATTTTTAGTTATTTTATTTTTTAAATTAAATTCTGCTAACTTCAGGATCATAACTCCAGGATCTTATAAATACCTTTCTAATTGTATCAGTAGCAGCAATAAATTTATTATAATTTTCATAAACTAAAGTTTGCATTTCAGAATGTAATACTTGGGTATTTCTTCTTATTTCTTCTTCATGATCCATTATTTGTTTCAACCGATAGTCCTATAAATAATTTTAAAAATTAACCAATTGCTAAGTAAATTTATAAATTAATAAATAAATACCTTTGTTAATTTTGTTATGTACAAATCTGGTTCAAAATTAGCTCCATTTATGTCATAAGGATTATTCGTATTTTCAGCCATTTTTTATTATTACTTATTACTTAATTAATTATTACTCCTATTTAATTAAATTTTAAACTTATAATTTTTTATATTTTTCAATAATTTAAAAATAAAACACTAAAATGTGACAGGTGACACATCATCAAGAATAATAACGTGTTTATTAATGTTGATAATGATAATATGACTGTGCAGTGTCTCTACCTGGTGAAAAAAAAAAACTGATAAGTCATTTGTTACTGACAGTTAATATTATCAGTGTTCTATTTTATCTACTCGAAAAATAATTTCAAAACACGTGAGCAACATAACCTTTGATAAACAAAATCAGTAGGCACATGCTGCCTAATTTTTCAAATATATATTTTTATATATAACAAATCAGGTAATCATTTATTTATAATTATCTTGTACTTTTTTAGTTAATTATAAATATATCAGTAATTATAGAGAAGTTAATAAAACATTGGAGTGATACTCAAGTTAGCTGTCGAATAATTTTTGGATTTTTTTTTGTAAAGATAAATTTAAAAAAAAGAATATTTAAAAAAATTGCACCTGTAGTTTTTTAAATTTTCTACATGTGCATATTTTTACTTTTTTTTTTTGTAACCGATTTGTTGATAAAAATTATCCTAAAATTTTAAATTGTCTGGTAACCAGGATCATTTATAAAAATTACGAAATCGTCTGACTTCTGCGAACTTCAGTATCAATTTATGAATAAATAATAATACTAAAATATGTATAAATGGATTAATAAACCGTAAATAATATTATTATAGAGATGGCAAAGTCATCAGCAATGGCGTCGAAGGCACCTCGTAAGCAGGGATTCAATCGATCAGGTCACAGCATGAATCCCGAGCGATCAACTGAGGGTTTAAAAGGTGTGGCTAAACCGCGTTCAAAGGGTACAATAAAACGTTTGCAGATGTATAGATGTCAAAAGGCGAAAAGAAACAGCGTTGGTAAAATATTAACACCAGCTCCATTTCAAGGCTGGCAACCATCAGGTACCATGTCGCGAGTCGAGCCATCGCCACGTTGGTTCGGTAATTCTCGTGTGATATCACAAAACGCCTTGCAAAAATTTCAAACTGAATTAGGAGCCGTTATGAAAAATCCTTATCAGGTTGTCATGAAGCCAACACAGTTGCCGATTACGCTGTTGGAGCAAAAAGCCGCTCGAGAACGCTGTCATATACTTGATACAGAAAGTTTTGATACGGTATTTGGTCCCAAAAAGCAGAGGAAACGCCCAAATTTACCTGTTTCATCGTATGATGAGATGCAGAAGTTAGTTGAGGAGAGGGAAGAAAAATATGACAAAGAAAAAGATGAGAAGGACTTTGACCTCATAAAACCAGATGACGGGGTTCGAAATGCACAGCGCGACTGGGTTATGGCTGCAGGTCAAAGTAAAAGAATTTGGAATGAATTATATAAAGTTATAGACTCATCTGATGTCATTTTACAAGTATTGGATGCACGTGATCCTCAGGGTACGCGGTCGCCACCTGTAGAAAAATTTCTCAAAACGGATAAGCCGCATAAACATTTGATTTTTATTCTCAACAAAGTAGACTTGGTGCCAACTTGGGTTACACAGAAGTGGGTTAAAATACTCAGCAAAGAGTATCCAACTGTTGCGTTCCATGCATCATTGACTCATCCCTTTGGCAAAGGTTCACTTATCAATTTACTTAGACAATTTTCAAAACTGCATATCGACAAGCAACAAATAAGCGTTGGTTTCATCGGGTACCCAAACACCGGGAAGAGTTCGATTATTAATACACTGAGGTCGAAAAATGTCTGCAAAGTAGCGCCGATTGCTGGCGAAACGAAAGTTTGGCAGTACATCACTCTTATGAAGAGTATTTATCTGATAGATTGTCCGGGTGTAGTTTATCCGTCTGCTGAAACGGACACGGAGAAGGTTTTGAAGGGAGTGGTGAGAGTTGAGCTGGTAAAAAACCCAGAAGATTATGTCGAGGCGGTTTTGGAACGGGTGAAACCTGAGTACATGAAACGCACATACAAAATTGACGAGTGGACAGACTGTAATGATTTTCTGGAAAAGCTGGCACGACGAACTGGTAAATTACTTAGGAAAGGAGAGCCCGATGTTAATGCAGTTGCCCGCATGGTGTTGAACGATTGGCAGCGTGGCAAGTTGCCGTTCTTCGTTGCTCCCACGGTCATAAAGGAAGGAGAACCCGCTTCACAGCAGCAACAGCAGGAGAAGGAATTGGAGAAGGACCAGTCGCAGCAAACATCCAGTGAGGCGTCATGCGAGCCAATGACCGAAAAATGTATGACAGAGGGTCAGATTAATGCTGATACCGAAAACAAATCGGATAATTCTTCGAAAACTTCAACGTCAACGTCAGCAGAAAAAGATAAATTGCAGCCAAATGTTTTACAAGATTTCCGAAAAATTCGCGTGACGTTGAGTTACGTTGGCGATGATGTTAAAAAGCTTGAAGCAAGTACACTAATTACAGATGATTCAGTTAGTGAAATAAATTCAGATAATTTAAGTAGGACGGAAACTCCAGGCGGGTCTGAAGACGAAATTGAACATGAGGATGGAGAAGAAAAGTTAGATTCTAGTAGAGATGAAGCAGTTGACATTAAAGATAGAGACGAGGATAAAATTCCTAAGATTGATGAGGGAAACCATGAGGTACATCAGCTAAACGAAGAGGCGGAGCATCTTGAGGCCAAAGACAATTTGATGCAGAGTGTTTTTGACGTACTCCCAGATGAATACGACTCGAGTGACAGCGAAAATCCACCAAGTAAAACAACCAAGTATTTAACTAGCAGTGGAGCCTTCAAAGTTTCTCCGCTTAAAGGCGAAACCAAGAATTCAAATTTAACTAGCAAACAGCGACGTGGACTTGAACGTCAAAATAAACGCAAGAAAATTGGCAGTAATTTCTACGAGGTTTCAAACGTCAAAAATCGTAATCGCAGCAGAAAAATTCCCAAGGTTTAGAAACTTTAAGATTGTATATGTAATTTTTTTTTTATTTAAATAATAATAAAGCATTAGTAATAATAATGGTATTATTCTAGGCATGTTTATTTTAAAAATCGATTTCGGCAATAGTAATAACAGTAAAAAAAAAAAATATTAATCAAGAAATGGCGCAGTAACTTCCGTCACTTGTATGATATTTTCGTGGCCGTTAACGATTTCTCCCCTTTGCGTTTCCGCTATTAGAACCCTCTTACATTACGCTAGCCCCAATCGTGATGCCATCGCTCTTTTTGGAATTAGGTAACGAGGGGGTTGGCCAAAGCTGAACTACGACTCGTGGAAAAGAGCATACGCAGAGTAGAGGAAAACTTGAACCCAAATATAAAACTTAACTTTGGGTCTCGCGAACGTCGAGGCGAATTGGCTTTTCGTGTGCACCCTCCATCAGCATACATATATATACACATGCGTGCATGGAAAAGCCATCTGGTCGATGCCGTATCCGGTTTGGCAAAGAGAAATAAAGAAAACCATACAAGTAGAATAGAGGGAAAAATATATTTAGACCCAGGCAATTTTTCACAATCCCAACTCCAGAATCTAAAAACTACACAATAAAATACGAAACCTAAATTCACAAAAGCTAGGAAATACTTTTGCTAACGTCGGCCTGCTGCGTCAATAAACCATCTCATGGATTAAAAAAAATTTTCCTAAAACTTTTTGCAAACCAACTGTCTGTCGGTATCGGGAATAGCTGTAATCCTTTTTGTTTCTTTTTTTTACGCTTTTTTACGACATCCCTCTATGTATACAGAGCAATAGTATTGAGGTAACAGGGGATGGAATATAAAAAAAATGGACAGTGACCCGTTACGCAGGTATACGAGGGAGTAACAACAACGGTGAGCATTTTTCGCCGGCGCCGAGTGTGGGAACACCGAAATTCCCCTTGCATCTGATTCTATCTTCTATCCTTTCTTCGCAAGCTATATATAATACAGCCATATATACGTATATATAAATATAAATTTATGTATAAGGGTGAGGCGCGCCCTCAGGCTTCAAGGACTTGACTAGCACATGTATAATACACCCATATGCTTTTTTGGCTTTTATCCGATATTTCGTGCTGCAGGTATGCGTTACTGCTATTCAACTTATTAATATTATAAATAATTGTCGACCTGCCCACGCATGATTTTTATCGTGAAAAAACAGACCTACTTTCTACTTTCCGTATAATACATTTTTTATTATTATTGTTGTTGTTTTTCCCGCAGCACTCGCTTTGTAAATTACAAACAAAAAAAAAAATAAACCAGAAAAGCTATCAGTAAACAAAGAAGAAGGAAAAGTAAAATATATTTGAATACATAATTCTTGCGCAATGACTTAAAAGTCAAAAAGCAATTTCTTTGTTCGAAAAAGTAATCCTGAGTAGCATAGAGGATTGCCGTTGCAGTGGGATCACGCAGAGATCGGATATCGTGAAGCACAAGTGGATGTCTGAAAGTATATAAGCGATTGGTGAAGCCAAAGTCATTTGGATTTGAATGAACCCGAGCGAGACAGAAGGATTTTGAGAGTAAAGGAAGGAATGGATGTAAAAAAAAATATAAAAAAAACGTGGGTAAGAAGTAGAAGAAGAAGAGTCCTCTCAGCTGCAAGTCGCTTGGTATGCTGGAAACAGAGGGTGACCTGTCCTTTTTTTTCCCATAGTTCTGTCCTTGTTGGCCAACGGCGCGCTCGACCGCCTTCATGCCTTTACTTTAAAATAGCCGGTACTTTGCTATAAAAAAAACACAAAAAAAAAATCATCAGCCCAAGAAGCAAAGATTGCCTACAATTTTTAAGACGCACTGCGCTTTCCCGTTTCCCCCCTTTTTTATACTTTATTTTATTTCTTCTCCGTGACTAGTATATAGTGATAGTACACCCCAACCCAAGGTTAATCTTCCTCTCGCCTCTCACTTCCTCACTCAACTACTTTTTTAGTGGTTCCCTTTTTTTTAATATGTGTTGTAGCTCTTATTATATGCTGCGTTGTGCATCGGGATTTTTTCTACCGACCATGGCCTTACCATTAACAATACAACTTTTCGTTTTAAAACTACAAAAGGTTCTACAAAAAATAAAAAACTAATCCGAAAAATCTAGCACCTGTTACCCTGATAGCTATTACATTACATTACATTATTAAGTATAAGAGGTATTCTCTCTTTTGATCAATGCAAAACTTTCACCAATTGCGTAGTTACCCTTTTCAAATTGCGATCCCTTTACAAGAAAACTATACAATAGAGCAAACAAATAATTAAGGATCAAATTCGCATAACGGTACACTGCACTGTAAAAATTACGAGTGAATACGGATTTTTTTTCAATTCGAATTTTCTAAGTCAATCGGAGTCGGCAAGAAAAATTTTGCATTAATAAAAAAAAAATTTTTTCTCTCCCAAGGAAATTTTCTGTGTTAAATAAACTCTTTTATGAAGTTAATTTTACTCCGGATTTCATTCCGCAATTATTTAAAAATGTACACAAAAATAAAAGATTTCTTTGCGCAAAAAATTTTTATTTTTCCCAAGAAACTTTTTGCATTACAAATTAAAAACAAAATTTTGTTGGGGCGGAAAAAATTTCTGCAAAAATAATTTTTCGAGCGAAAACGTCAAGCGCCAATTTTTTTCCAGTCATAAAATTTTTGTTTTAAATTCCCAATGCAAAATTTTTTTCGCGCCAAAAAATTTCTTTTTTCCGGAGCATTTAAAAAAATGCATAATTTATTTTGCGTACATAATAAATAATATTATT
The DNA here is from genome assembly GCA_030273425.1 of Microplitis manilae. NCBI lineage: Eukaryota > Metazoa > Arthropoda > Insecta > Hymenoptera > Braconidae > Microplitis > Microplitis manilae. The sequence goes on along the minus strand of CP092730.1, from coordinate 17,662,641 downwards.
TAAATCTCAAACTTTTTTGTGATATCCATAAAATTTATCAGGAAATATAAAAAAAAAAAAAATCATATTTTCCCTGGAGTTTCGAATCACGGGGTCTTTGACTCTAGATTATAATTTTGAGTTTTGGGCGCGGTCGTGAGAGTTTGCCACGTGGAAAACTAAACCGTATATAGCAGAGCCATAAAGCCAATGCAGTTTTCAAGCGTAACATATGTTGTGCATGCGTGTGGCAACATCGCGGTATAGTCGTACACATTCCTATCCATGCGACTCGACTAGGACCGACAAGTAAGAGGGATATATTATTGGATAGAGACCGGTTTGCCTAGCCGAACTAATGCTCTTCTAACGCAGATAAGCCCACGCCCTTTCCTCCCGTCGCCGTCGCCGATGCTTCTTCATCCTCAACGTCTTTGGCTTCTTCTTGCTTTTTATTTCTGTTTTTTATTATTTTTTTTTTAAACCTCTCACTTCGTAACGTCTAATGTTAAGTCCATCCGGGCCAGAGTTTTCTATATCCCTTTTATTTTTTTATTGCAACCGGTTAAATGTGTTGTGTGTATGTGGCGCAACAACAATAGATGGAAGTCGAGGTTACTGGCCACGGTTTATTTTTGCTTTATTCAAACAGGAAACCCCTACGTAATTTAATTTATATATTTATAATTGTTTGTCGTAATTAAAAAAATATGATAAAATAAATGGGTATCTAAGAATAGACACATTGTACTTCGATCCTCGTAAATATAACCCGTTATTTTTAGGTATATTTATCGATATTGAAGTAATACGTCGGGTGATAGTCTATTAGAAAATGTAATGGACAAAAGAAGGAAAAAAAGTAAATAATAGAAAAGCCTTAGGCCACCCTATTCTTATTATTGAAGACAGGTAGAACATTGATCGCGAGAACCTGTCGGTTGGTCATTGGCCTTCGAATGCAGTCAACTTGAAGAGGATTTTATTTAACCTAGAGAAGAAACACTTGGTCTCAGCCTCCCTGTAGTAGGATATAAAGATTTTTTGACTTAAGGAATATTGAGAAGAACCTGTTCCCTTTTTATCATAAAGAGGCCCATCCTCCCCCCGAAATGCTCCGTTCATCGGATTATAAATGACATACGGCTCTTAATTTTCTTTTCTCTTTTTTTTCATATTTTTTATTATTATTGTTATTATTTTCTTTATGAAATATGTACATATATGATATATCTATGCGTTTTATTTTAATGATACGCAGGTAAAAAATTTTGTAACACAAAGTGATACACGTGTGCAGTCGTTGAACTTTGCGCCACTATCGTTCGTATCCATGAAAAACAAATAGATATGAAAATCACATGAATATCAAAAATATGTTATCCAAAGTTTTTTTAAGATAGTGCAGAATGTTTTCTTTGTATTTAAAATAAAAATATTTTTTATTTTGTAAAAAGTTCTTTTTTTATTTTACGTTTGCTGCCAGTGAATTTTTTTATTCTTTTGTATCGCAGAAGGCAATTTTTCTTGGCTATAAGTCATAGGTTTCACGAGATAGAGAATAAGATAGAGGAAAAAAAGAAAATTTAAGATTATAGTTCAGGCCGTTATTATATATATAAAGACTCGGGACTCAGGTGGTTCCCGTAGTTGCGAGGGTGAGAAAAAAAATTCACATCATGGGCATATTTTTTTTTCATCCCACCTGCCTTCATTTTATTCGTTTCTTCTTCATATTTATCAATTCAATTGAATGATTTATTGAATGTAGATTTTTTATATTAACCTTTATTATATTTTTTATTTTCTGAGCTTGTGAATTTTTATCAAGTGAAATTTTTTTCCATTCAATTGTAGATTAAATTTTAACATTACCATTTATTGACGTCATTTAAAGGTAATTAGAGACGGTACGCAAAAGATGATAAAAAAAATTATCAAAATTACTGTAATCTATAGATTTCGACATTTTAACGGCTATTGTCGAAATATATATTAGTATAAAAAATTTTTATTACTACATTCGACGAATTAAAAATTAATAAGAACATTAAACCTAAATAAATAAATAAAACGTGATATTTTAAATTAATCAATGTTTAATTATAAATTTCATTTTTTTTTAACGGCATTATTTTATTGATTTTAATTATATTTTTTTAGTAGTAAAAATTTATTTAGTATTTATTATTATTAAAAGATTTTTTTTTTCAACAAATCAATTACAAAAAAAAAGAAATAAAAAAATGCACATGTAGAAAATTAAAAAATCTTCATGTGCAATTTTTTAAATGTATCGTTTTTAAAAAAATCAGAAAATTATTAGATGTCAACTAATTTCAGTATCATAAAAAATTAAATGACTAAAGTTAGCGGAGAGCTAATGATTTTTATTTTTTTTTTGACTATTTAATTAAAGAAAAAAAAAATAAAAAAATGCACATGTAGAAAATTGAAAAAACTAAAGGTGCAATTTTTCAAAATATTTTTTTTTTAAATGTATTGTTTTTACAAAAATTAAATGAATAAATTAAATGACTGACGATTAAAGATTTTTGAATTTATTTTCGACTAATTAATTACAAAAAAAAAAAAAAAGTAAAAAAATGCACATGTAGGAAATTAAAAAAACTATAAGTGCAATTTTTAAAAATATTTTTTTTTTATAATTTATCGTACTAAAAAAAATTCAAAAATTATAAGACGGTTAATTTCAATATCATAATAAATTAATGCATTTAAATTTTTGTTTTTTTTTTTTTTAAATATTTTTATAAGTGACTGTACAATCTTAAGATATTTATTATCAACGCACAAATATGAAAACCTCATTTTTATTTGTACAAAAACAATATAATTCTATATTAACTCCAAAAAAAAAAGAAAGTTTTTTAGTGACAAATGCACAAAAATGATAAAAAAAACATTTTTTATCTTTAGTAATTTAACTTACGACAAATAACACTTTTAAAAAAACAAAAGTATTAAATTTTTCAATTAAAATTACAATTAAATTTAATAACCAAAGTTAATTATTATTAATATCGTGAAACAAAAATATAAATAATAAACGAGGATTGATTTATTCTCCTAAAAATTAATGACTTAAAATATTATTTTAAAATCCAACTACCTGCAGTATTGTACATTAAATAGGTCAATAACATTTACCAGAATCATTGACTTTGTCGTAATAAAAATAATTTTTTCTTTGTGTCAACAGGAAAGCCAAAATAATTAAAAATTTCAAATTAAAATTAAAATACAATTTTATTGAACAATTAAAAATCCATACTATTGTTATTATATTTATATCTATTAATATATATCCTATCACATTCTCTTACTAAAGACAAAAAAAAATTTAAAAAAACAATTTATTTGACATAGAGAAAAGCACAACAGCGAATTAAGTAGTTAGCAAAAATAATTCGCCAGACGCGCGAATTTTTTTTATATTTTTTGCGCGGGGCCGACTATAAAGCGGTTCCGCTACTGCTGGCCATGCATTTTCGTAGTCGTTATATGGTTTTAAAAAAATCTAACACGCATCAAGCGAAAAGAATGCTCGTTCTTTACATTCAACGTAGCGATTATCCCGTGCGATAAGGAAAAGTCTAATGTACTAACTTTTATTATTTTATTAAACTTTTTTAAATTATAGTTATTTCATAAACTCCAACTGAGTAAGCGAACCAAAAAGCAAAATAAAATCATTAATATTTTTTTTTTATTTTTTTTCATACATTATTATTAACCATACATACATTTATTGTACAATAACGTTATACATTTGTACAATAAGGCTTATAAATATATACGAATTTAAAAATATGTATACATAAAAATTAAATTACACACACAATGTTTGCATTCTCTATTATATTTATCTTATAAATTATAGCTCTATCTCTGTGAGATGATTACGCAATAAAACATATAGCGATTAGCGTGAACTTGAAACTTGGGCAAAATAAAAAAATAAAATATATTTATATATATATATATATGAAACAGCGATTATTAAAACCACGTAGAGAATATCGACGTGTGGGTAGCCAGGCTTTCAAAATAACATTCACCAGCAGACTTTTTAAATTCTTTGTAAGTATTATATATTTATATCTTTTGCGTATTCATATTAATACAAGCGAATTCCTAAAAATATAAAATGTCCCTTCTTTTCCATCTCCATAACATGTATATATATTTTTATTTTTTCCCATTTCTTTCTTTTCGTAGTGTAGTCGCCTGACGGGTTTTTACCAGCCTATTTCTATTCGACTCCCTCCACAAAACAGTTTCCCAAAGTCGCATCATATCATCGCACACACACACACACACACACACGCACACACTTGCGTAGATCAACATCAGCGTACGAATGAAAAAGCAAAAAGCAAGCCTAAGAATATAATAACAAGTTACGGAATACAGAGAAAGGCAGGATAAAAAACCATAGAAAAAATAAAAAAAAGGTCGTAGGTGTAGGGTCCAAGGGAGTTGAGTTTGTGATTATGATTACAAAGACTGGGATAAGATTTTAAAAATTTTTAGGCATGTGAATTTTCCATTATGGAGAGGAGAGACATCAGTTTGCTGTTTAGCGGCAAAACAACCAGCAGAAAGTCAGACGGAATAGAAGGGAATTTAAAATAAATGGGAAGAGAATAGATAGCAGTTGAATATGATGAGGGAAACGGAGCAAAAAAGTGTGGGGTAACGGGGGAGGAAAGGGGAGAGACTAATGACGTAGGTTCGCTAGAAAACAGAGTGTTTCAGCGTGCATCATAGACCATAGCCATGATGATGATCTAACACTATGAAAAACTGTATAAAAAACACCATATAGCATTGGAGCGAAGTCTAAGATTGGATCAGCAGAGGAAGAAGCGAGTCTGGTCGTGAAGGGCAAATAGGGACGGATTATTGGGCTGAGGACTGCGTGGATTGGCCGATCGAAACGTGTCATTCGTCAGCTCTGTTAAGCATTTGTTGTTTTGGAGATGGTAAATGATGAAGAAGCTATTAGCGTTTGCTGGCCTCAAGAGTGAGAAGAAAACCAATGAAATGATACGCGGTCGGTGAGAAGGAGAGGATACGAGTTGCGGCGGCGGTCATCATGGTGGTGGTAAGCAACTTTAGATTTTTATGAAAAGGAAAAATATACGCGGCATGGGCGGGAGAGAGTGAGATTATTTTGGCCACCCCTACGGAAAAGCGCCAGTTCGTCGCACTCTCACGATCATGGGTTCGCTCTTGCGTTCGTTCTTTTAAATGTTTACCGCTGGTGCACTATACCAGACTATACATTTGCTGGTACCGATATTGGTGGAAAACCCATGCCGCCGAAAAACGGAACCCTCTACACTGTACAATACATTTTACTAATGTAGATAGATAGAACCTAGAGCCCTAAATAGTAAGTGGGGATAGACTTTCCGTTCGACCTTCTTTCAGAATTCGTGCGGGTGTTTTGTACGAACGATAGACATAGACGACGTCGCTCATGTACTGAGTCTGTGTGGGTATACTGGGTGCGTGCGTGAAAAAAAACGCGTGTGTTGTGTCTATTTCCCTCCCCCCTTACTGAAAATTCTTACTATAGGTACTACTATTAGTGATACACACATGTATACATATATATCTTTTTGGTCTTTTTCTAATGCACTTTTAAAAGTAGTGCTGGCTATCTCGCTTGTGTTTTGTAGATTGCCATCCCCAAAAAATAACTCACGCGCAATGTCCCAGCCCTCTCTCTTTTAACATTTCCTCAATGTGGCATTTAAGTTTTAGACGTTATTCGCGTTAGTAGTCTATTTCTCTTGGTATTTTGTGTTGTAAGTTGTATCACACATGTCTAACGCGAGTTAGCTTGATAAAAAATATATATATGTATATGTATATGTATATATTTATTTAAAATACGGTGCACCGGTGATAGATATTTACTAATAATTAAATGTGTTCTTATTATTTTATTAATTATTTTAAATTATATTGTTTAGCTAATTTATATATTTGTGTGTGTTAATTAGCGGTGCTTATAACATTGTTTACGTTTTTTATAACTTTTTATTGTTTTATTTTTATTTTATGTAATAATTGTAAAATAACTTATTATTATTATCCACTTCCTGGTTTGTTCGCGCACTTGTTTGCTTGTTTTTAATCGCAACTGACGTCATCTTCAGTGTTTGGACCTTGAAATTTTTGGCTCGTGGAATTACGCATCGGGGACTTGCGGTTGGCATTGAATTATCACGTGAGTATAAAATACGCTTCTGCGCACAATAAAAACTACTAATTTTGCGGCATATTAAACTTATTAATACCCAATATTTAATCAATAGTTTATATAATCTAATTATTAATTTTACTTTTATTTCTTTTTTTTTTTTTTTTTTCAACTAAATCATTGTTAAGATAATAATTTTAAAAGCTTATCTTAATGATTAATGCTAATATTCTTAATAGTACTCGGCGTTAATAACTTTTTATTTGATGTTAATTGTTAATGTCATTAAGCGTATCGCCAAATAATGGCCTTGATGACTCATCAATGTACTTGAAAATAAAATTTAATGATCAATAATTAATTATTTTTCGATGCATCATGTCGCTTCTATCTATCCAAAGTCCATTCAGCTAATTAACTAATTAGTGCTTTCAGCTTAATGATATTTTACAATTTTTTTAGTTTCTTTTTTTTTTTGTTCAATCTAGAAGTCCCGCCTTGCGGCAGCAATAATTGACGATGGGCACCTCGGAGCAGCATTACTGTCTAAGATGGAACAATCATCATGCAAACATGATAACGGTATTCCAAGAATTATATCAAAATGGAGCACTGACTGATGTAACCATTGGACTTTCGGATGGTTTACTGGTTGAATGTCACAAGCTGGTACTCGCTGCCTGTTCGTCGTATTTTCGTAAAATATTACAAAATTTGAACCGACCACGTGCATTGATACTGGTTAATGTTAAATACTATCAGATGAAAGCGATACTTGAGTATATGTACCATGGGGAAGTCAGTGTCACTACTGAAGAACTCCCGGCACTGCTTGAAATAGCAAATTATTTGAAAATAAAAGGCCTGACTGATGTGCCAGAGTTTCCTGACTCATCTTCACGGTCATCTTCGCCGTGTGCGCAAACACGACAGTCGCAAACGCAATCTCAGTCGCATTCGCAACAACAGCAGCAACAGCAACAACAACAACCGCAACATCAAAACAATCATCAGCAACGTCGTTCACGTCGTGACCAAGTCAGTCCGTCATCACCGTCACCGGCAATAACCACCAGTTGTATGAACTACTTGGCTGCTAATTCTGATAGTATTGGCAATGGAAATGGTAATAATGGGATTGGTGATCATACGTCACCGCCACATTCAACCAGTTCACCATACTACAACAATTATCGTAAATCACCAGCTCGTGCTCACAGCGAATCACGTTTTCCGACAGCGCCTGGGTGGAATTTACCGTTCGTTGGATCACACTTTGCATCGTCTCTCCATCAAGGGTCATCGATGTCTGCCCACCATGCGTCTCTGCTTGCTGCTCACTACGAGAACGATCTAAATACCCGTAAGAACAAATTACCAAATTATATGATGGGTCGTGATACACCTATACTAAGAACTGTTCTTGGACAAGGTAACGCTGATAGTTCCCAAGGAGCCGTACCACTTATTCACGCTGACAATCAAGAGTACCGTAGTCCCAGCAATCACTCGGCCAATGATAACACGGACAGCAGACGCAACAGCATGAGTCTTTCGCAAGGACGCAGCCCCTATGACACTGTCGTCAATGATAGCGAAAAAAAATTGTCACCACGTAAATATCTTTTTATTTTTCAATCTATATAAATTTTAATTAATTATTTTTTTTTCTTTCATTTAATGATTTATTGTCTGTTGGTAAATAGGCATGCGTTCGACCGCTGAACCAAATCGTGAATGGAAACGTTATAAGCAGTACACTAAAGAAGATATAGCCTCAGCTATTGAAGCTGTGAGAAATGGTATGAGTGCACTCCAAGCTTCGCGTCAATTTCACGTACCATCGCGTACGCTTTACGATAAAGTTAAAAAATTAGGTATCGCTAACACACGATCAATGCGCCGTAGTAGTAATAATAGCGGAGCCAGTTTTCCGTATGGTATTGGTGGTAATGTTAACGGTAGTATTTATGCATCGATGTCTGACAATGATTATGATAATAAGACCGGTGTCTTTGAGAGCCCGAGTGCTATTATTGAAGCAGCTTATGCCAAGAGTAGAGAAAATTCAAACGATCGTGATTCGGCAATGGAAATATCCCGAGTTACCCCGACTCCGACTCCAAGTCCTAGTCCGAATCGATCGATTCAAAGCGCTGGTCATAATCAGCATGAAGTTGATATGGAAGATCAAGTTGAAGACTTGTCGATGAGTAGTAGAAAGTCTGATGTACGTGTAATAGTATCGCCTGTTATCAAAGAAGAAAAACCTGACCCAGATAATGTTAATCACAAATGATTGTAATTAATTTTTTTTTTTAATGAAGAATAGACTATCTGACGCGGGTTTATTATTAAAGAAAAAAAGCTTCGGCTTTCACTGAATAATTTTATCATCGTTAATTCCGTGATAAGACTGAGACCGCGTGCATACTTGTAATTTTAGAGACTGAGAAATATCTATCACCGTATCCTATTTCTTTTTTTTTTTTTAATTATTATTTTTATTATTATTATTATTAAAAAATTTTTTTTCTTAAAGAAAAAAAAGCTCATAAATAATATCTCAGATCTAATTAATATCTTATATGTTTTTTCTTACGACTGAGCTTTAACTATTTAACGCATTGTTGACGTTAAAAAAAAATAATTAAAGAAGAAAGATTATATTTATAAATAATATTTACACATTATTAGTGTACTAGATCATGTTATTGTGATTAATTATTGAACGTACTCTAGAGCAGATAACTTTATTAAGAAGTATATATTTAATGAGGATTTGAATATATGACAAAGAGTATAGATTAATCGCGTGAATGAAGATTTTATTAGAAGAAAAAATTGTATTTTGTTATAAGCTATTTTTTTTTTCTTTAATCAACGACTTGATATTCGAGTACAATTAACTGTGGAATAATACTTCAGTAATGGAAAGTATAAAAAAAAAAAATGATAATAATTCAGATAATTATAAGTACAGCATAAAATGCTAAATAATTAAAAGACAATTATACTAAAATGAGAAAAAGATTATTGAGCAAAATTGTAGCTATAAAAAATTTTTTTATCAACACTTACGTAAAAATAGAAAGAAAAAAAATACTATCGTTAATGACTGAGTATAAGTGTTAATTTTTTTTAATTTTTTTTTTTTTTTTTGTTATTAAAGAAATACAAATTTAGAATAATTAATCGTTATCGTGAATTTAAAAAATATACAGAAAAAAAAAATATTTTTTGGCGCGAAAATTTTTACTCGCACGTAGAAAATTTTTTCAGTATAAATTAAAATTTTAAATTTTCTTAGATAACGAAAAAATTTTTTGGGACGAGAAAAAAATTTTCGCGCTAAGAAATTTTTTTTTTTGTATAGATAATAAATAGAAATTGATAATAGAAAAAAAAAATAAAATAAAAAATAAGTAAATGACTAAATCACAGTTTTGGCTGGGATAGGTTGCAATAATGACTATAATATAATTCGCTCAAAGCATATCCACCGTATAGGATATCAATATGGGACCAATCTACCTCAAATAATTGTACAACGAACATAAGTTCATTTCCTACATATAAGACTGATATATAAATCCGCCTTACATATTTACATTAATTAAAAAACACAGTTTATAATTGCTCTTCTATTATATTACAAACTCAAATTTATTTCAGTCCTAAAATGATATCTTCGAAAAATATCTTATTACCTTGAGGATTATTAAAAAAATTTTTTTTTATTATTATTTTATTATATATGACACACATGTGCTATATAAATATATAAATAAAAGTATATGAGTATAAATAAATATATATATATAAAGTTTTAAAAATTTAAAGAGAGAATAGATTAACGTAAAAATAAATGTAGTTATATTGATGAATAATTAAATTTATATATATATATGTTGCACTTATATGTACCAAGTAGAAATATTTTTAACGACACGCATTATTATGTTTTAAATAAGTTGCAAAAAAAATCGAGTGTAATATTTCGTAATAATTTGAGACAAATTATTACCTTTAATTATTAAAAAAAAAAATTGTATCATTTTCGCACTTAGTATTTCATAATAATTTTTAAAAAAATTATTCACTTAATATTAGTACGATATACCTCATAAATAATTGTTAATACTAGAATATAATGTATAATTAAGTTACAAATGTGTATTCTATATACATATACATATGTATGTATTAAAGTACAAAGAGTGCCTTGTTGCATTATCGCAGTTACCGTCAACTACCTCAAAAAGTTTTTATTTAGTTATTGTATTGTACAACAGTTACCCCAAGCAGAGATTTTTTCTTTGCGATACTGCACGGAGAGAAAATTATGGCAACTTTTAGTACGGTTATGATATATCGATCCATAAGGTCACGGTAATAATTACTAGGAATGGTTTATGCCCATAATTTCTGGGAAAAGTTTCCATAACTCGGAGAACAATTTCTATTATTATGGTCATAGTTCCTATATTGTATGGTAATTATTACCGTAAAATATATCATGGTTATAACTTCAGTCATTACCCATATCCAAAAGTTATCATATAATCTACTCGAGTGGGTTAAAATAATAATGTACTGTAATTATTACCATAACATATGGTAATGGCCGGTGTAGTATTACGGCAATTATTGTAACCGTTACCATAATGTTATAGGAATGAAAACTATATAGATGGTAATGGTTACCATAATATATGGTAATGATTACTGTAATATTATAATACATGGTTATGATGACTGTAATACACCAGTAATTGTTACCATAATATATGGAGTAATTATTACTGTAATATTATGGTAATAATTATTATAGTACGCGGTGATTATTGCCATAATATTACAGTAATAACTACCCCATATACTATGGTAATAATTACTGTAACAGTCATAATTACCGCCTATTATAATTACTACCATAATATTACAGTAATTATTACCATAGTATATGGGGTAATGATTACTGTAATATTATCATAATACATGGTTATGATGACTGTAATACACCAGTAATTGTTACCATAATATATGGAGTAATTATTACTGTAATATTATGGTAATAATTATTATAGTACGCGGTGATTATTGCCATAATATTACAGTAATAATTACCCCATATATTATGGTAATAATTACTGTAATAGTCATAATTACCGCCTATTATAATTACTACCATAATATTACAGTAATTATTACCATAGTATATGGGGTAATGATTACTGTAATATTATCATAATACATGGTTATGATGACTGTAATACACCAGTAATTGTTACCATAGTATATGGGGTAATTATTACTGTAATATTATGGTAACCATTACAATAGCCGGTAATTATGAATATTACCGTAATTATTACCACAGTTTATGGTAACGGTTACGATAATAGTATGGTAACGATTACCATAATTTTATAAGAACTATTCTTATATCGTATAGAAATAAAAACTATATAGGTGGTACTGGTTACTATAATTTTTATAGATGCCGTTTTTACAACTAATATTTCAAAAAAACTGTTACCATACGATATGGGAACTACTCCCACAATTTACTGTAATTGTTACCATAAATTTCTCTCCGTGTATAAAATACAATGCGATTACTGTGCAGTTATAATTATAAATAATAATTATTATTGTTGTAAAATATAAATAATTAATATCACAAAAAAAAAATCAAATTTTAGTACTGCAGTATATAATCGTCATTGTATTTACCTCAAATGAATGATATAATGTTATTATATATAATAACGTCAGATGCCTTAACAACTAACGTTGTATTAATTACTAAGACTGATTTTTCATTTTACTAATGTTGCAAGTGTATTAATAACAATCAATTTATATAAGTCGAATTTGTTCCTTTATAATTGTACGACGTTAATGCACCCGTACTCGTGTACGAGCACAAATTTATTATTTTTAAAAATAAAGCAAAAAAAAAACCATCAAGGTGACATTTGTTCAAAAATAAAAATCACGTGCATTTAATTAAATCTATATATTTGTTACTCAATAAATTTAAAAATATTCTGTAATAAAATTTTATCTAGTTTATTATTATTGTTATTGCTTTTTTTTTTTTCAACTTTTAATTACTAATTATTGTATCATAAAACTTTTAATAACAGTTATATCTTTTAAATTACATTGTAATCTTATAAAATTGTCGGGCAAAAAGTATAACATCAGCAAGCACAGGATAACGAGGCATTGGAGAATTGCCCGTCGGCATTTAAAGATTCGATACAGCGAACTGGTGATCAGACTCTTTTACTCTACTTTTTATCTTCTACCTCAACCCCATCAGTTTTGTCGGAGCATCCTATAACTACACTACATACTGACTAGTATCATCCCTCTCTGTACTCTGTGCTTTAAACTCTCAACACTACACTGATATCGGCACGCGAATAGGGAGAATAATTATGAGCTTGCGCACAACCAACATTTAACGGGGGTAATAGAAGCTGAGCCCAGTTGTGAAGCTCCGAATGAAAGCTCAGTTTGAATCCTACGTACTTGTTAAAATCTCATACAATTGTGCAATTGCTTGTGCACTTTGTACTTGACAACGCAGTGAGTCATACTATAAATATATACATACATATACATAAATATATATATATTATATTTATCAGCACAAATCTCCGGAGAACCAAATGTCAAAAGTTATTGGCATATAAAATCACACGAGTCAATAGAATATAAAGTATTGCCGTAAAAAAAAATATATAAAGATATATGTGCTTGCTATACTTGAAGTGAATTTTCAACCCGCCAAGTATGATATATTTTTACTGGTGACAAACCGGATTATCCTGGGACATATAACAGACGTGTGCTCCTGCACCCGACACCGCCTATCATCCTGATGCTAAGGCATGCGCTCTAAAAATAACGAGATTGATGTATTACGGAGCGCAGGTACTAATTTTATTATAATATACTCACAGTATTTTATTACATATGTATATATATTTATAAAAAACTAAATTACGTGTGTAGGTTCCAAGCTTAGAGTTGCTATGGTTGGTGGCTATTTTCTGTCAAAATATAACAGCAGACGTGATAAGTTCGACCACGGAAAGTTTTTTGTGCCCGTCGGGATGCATATGTCTCTCCTCCAAACAGGTGAGATTGAGCTTGCAGTTTATCTTAAATAAATATATGATATTCTATTAATTGATTGATTGATTGATTATTTAAATCAGGTACTTTGCAACACCGGTGGATTAAAGGAAATTCCCACGTACCTTAATCAAGGAATCGAAGACTTGTCATTGTCAAAAAATGATTTTTCAGTGATTGAATCAGACGCATTCAAAGGCTTGCGATACTTGCGTAAGCTGAGTTTGGACGGTAATAATATAACGGTAATTAAATCGTTTGCCTTTCGTGGATTGACGACGTTGACTGATCTGTCAATTCAATACACACCTCTGAGTTACATTGGACAATATTCCTTTGCGACTTTACACAACGTTACTCTTATTCTGCTTGCGCACAACAGAATAAAGTACATTGAAGAATTCTCATTTGCCGGAACTAGTAACATTAAGTTGATATTGTTAACAAATAATCCGTTAGTTACAATACAGAGTAAGGCGTTCTCGGGTCTGAATAACGTCGAACGTCTGATATTCCCGTCAGGAATAAGGACCATCGAACCCGACGCATTCAACGGACTGTCGAATGTTGGTCTGCTGAAGTTGACTTTCATGGATTTGACTAGTCTATTACCATTCACATTTCGTGGTCTAAGTCACGTTCAATTACTAAACATACAGGAAAGTGATCTTGGTACCATTAAACCGGATGCGTTTACTGACTCAAATCATATTGATAATTTATATATACTTAATAATAAAATAGACTTTATTGAAGAGCTTAAACTGACGAGTGATAATGCCATTGGGGTATTGAGGTTTCAAGGCAATCACGTGTTGCGTGCGCCGAGAGCTAAAGACACTTGGCTGAATGTACATTCAATTTCAGCTCAGAGCAATTACTTTTCTTGCGACTGTCTTATTCATGAATTATTCGACAGTGATTTTACAAACGGCTCCGTCCATGAGTTTCGTAAAAATAATTACTGCATATCACCGATGGAGTACAATGGCAGTCCGATGAGCGAAATTGACTTTGATCTGATAGCCAGGTGTCATGATAAAGTACTGCAAGATAATCTTGGCTCAAGTGCTCCATCTTTCATGCGACATTTTATAATTATCGTACTTTCCATCTTTTACGCCATCCAATAATTCGCTTTGCTTGATAACACCTACAATTTATCATCAAATCATCATCGTTGTCATTAAAATTAAGTTGTCATTATATATAATATATATTTGGATACATTTATAGTCTATTTATCTAATAATTATATTCAAATATTATTTGTTTGTACACTGTAAAAAATTTTTTTACTCGGTGTGGTGTAAATTACTCGGTGTAGAAATTTTTATGTGAAAATTACACCAAATATCGGTTAAATTTACGAGGTGGGAATTGAAAATTTTTACACCCTCGTGTGTAAGTGTGGAATTTATGGTACCTCTGCGTTAAGGTGGGAAACGGGTCCGAAATAAAAAAAAAAGATAATATTTTTGTGATTTTTTTTTCAGAGTACCTTGGATATTAAAATTCTCAAAATTTGTGACATTATTAAGCATCATTTCAAGAATATTCTGCTAAATTTTCATAAAAAAATATTGAAAAACAAGCCAGTGGTAGTGGGGAGAGACGAGTCATCTAAAAAAAAAGGCTCCATGCCGTAGGCAGGATAACTCATGACTGCGTCATCTGAAATCAAAAAACCAAAAAAATGTCTTTAGTACATAAGTTTATCTTGGATTTGAACGAAGAATTTTTTTTTTCAATAACTACTTATTTTTTAATTAACCCAAAGGAAGAATTTTTGGTAAAAATCAGAATTTTTTTATTACACCTTTACCAAAAATTCAAAAATCAATAATTTGTTTATTCCTTCGTTCAAATTCGATAAACTTACATACTGAAGATATCTTTTTGGTTTTTTGATTTCAGATGCAGTCATGAGTTACCCTACCTACGGCATAGAGACTTTTTTTTTGGGACTCGGCTCTCCCCACTACCACTGGCTCATTTTTAAATATTTTGGACAGTAAATTCATTGCTTATAAATTAAAATTATAGTAACACGGAATGGTGTAAAAAAAGTAGATTACACCATTAAAATTACACGGATTGATAACTTACGCCGAAGATTGTTTACACCGTTATTTCAACCTACATGACCGTGTAAAGTTCTCGGGGACTATTTTTACACAAAAATTTTTGACAGTGTATGATCATAAATTTTTTATTGATTTAGCGATACTATTAATAATAATTTTGTTAATTAAAATGAGTGACTTTAAAATTAATCATGTTAATAATTTTTGACATTAGAAATTTTTAGATTATTTATATTTAAATTTATTGTTAAAAATGGATATATATATTATATATATTTTAAGTCTAGTCAATGTGTAAAAAAAGTTATTTAAATTGTAAAGTAACTCATTTTAATAAATGTTAACTGTAAAGAAATTTAAAAAAATTATTTCTTCCAAGTATTGCTAATTCAATAACTATAATAATTAAATTTATAGCTACAAAGATAACTTTTTTTAATGTAATTTAAATATACAATGGCTTTAATTTAATGTAATAATATAAATATAAAGTAGAGGCTCGTGCTTTTTTGCGTAAGAAAAAATAATATAAAAAATTGTATTATAATCATGAGGATGGTCTAGAGGTACACATCAATATGCTTAGCTTTGCATTTGTATCTAAAGAACATTTTCATAATAGTTAAATCGAGGACCACAACTCTTTTTACAAAAAACAAAAATAAATGAAAAAAAATCTAAAAAATTAAATAAAATATATATAAAGTATTAAAAATGCTCGTTTTCTCTTAAGAGATGCTACACAGTAAAAAATTTTTCGTATTTGTGTAAAGAAAAGAGTCTGTGTTACTATTTACTCAGTGTTACTGTACGAACAACTGTTAACACTTAAAATTTATACAAAATTTTTTTTACTGTGTAGATTGACGCTCATGCGACAATTTTGTTACATGTAGTTATATAAATAAATAAATAAAACAATTAAAATTAATAACATTTGTTGTAATCTATTTTGTTTTAATTAAATATTATAAAAATTTTCTGCAATCCATATATTTTTTTTTTTTTTTTATAGAAATAATTGAATTTCCTATCATTGGAAATGACTCGATTTAAATTTGTATATTTTCATTTAATATCCAAGCAGCACAGAGATTGTTAAATTAAAGTTAATGCAATTAAATCTATACTGTCTTAAAGTTAATTTTTTTAATCTCTATGAAAATTTAAAATTTAAAGAAGAAGGCAAGTTATTGGTTTCGATTTGATTTTTCGAAAGTTGAGTTTTCATCAGATGTCGACGTTTTCAAGTCCTAGGAAGCTCCCTGATTAAAAGAAATGATTCAAAACAATTCAAAATTATTCAATTTTACTACTATATAAATATACATTCATCATTGAATGAATCGTTTTTTCTAATAAGGGCTATTCTGACGAATTGTTGTACCCAAAAAGAGTCGAGTGCCATTTTTAGCCATTTTACGACCAGCTTTGAATACTTGAGAAATTCATATAAAATAATTTGTAAAATACGCAATGACATAATTTATTTTTGAAATGTGTTCCCGCACGAAAAAATATATCTCAGCAAAATAGTATATATCTGACTTAAATCTTTAGAATTGTCGTACGTATACTATTCTACTGGCATATATTCTCAGTTATATTTTTTTCGCGTGGGTAAGAAAATTTATCACACTATTACAATGCAAGTTTTATTTTATACTTTTTCATAAATTTAAATGCAGTATTAAATGTCCAAAAATGTAACAGTATCCACAAATACTACTTCTACTCTAAATACGACCCGAATATTGGTCCTAAGTCATAAAAAAATATGAACCTGAATATAACAGACATGAGACAAATTATAAATTTTAAATAAATATATAAACTAATTACAATAATGAAATTGAAAAAAACGCGCGAACTAATTTTTTAAATATTCAAGTTCGCATTTTAAAATTGTTATTCTGCTTGTATTTTATTAGTTAATTCAAAAATTGACAGTTGTCAGTTACATTGATATTAAAAAAATTTTTCTTCTTTTCCTGTCTTAAAAAAGTCATCTCAATTGACAAGTTGACATGAAATTTGATAATTAATTTTTTACCATTTTTGTCAAATCTTCTTAGCAGACATTTTTTCGGTGACGTTAATTTCTGGTTGTTCTGTCAACATTTTACTGTCTATTGATAGCTCCGATTATATTCGAATCTGATATTTAAATCACACTCAATCGTAAAATAATTTTTTATCGATCATTTCTATTTTTGAATTCAATTATATTCAAATAATTTAAATTGCTACATATTAAAAATAAAATTAAAATTTGATACCTGCGCAGTCGCACATCTTCTGCAGTCTGCACTTGCTGGTTTATTTATTAACAAATAAATAATAAATATACATGATATATATGCATGACATATTTATTTGTAATTTATTCCCGCGCAACAGCGACATCTACACAGATGACTTGTACTGAAGCTTTCTCTCTTTTTTTTATTATTACTTTCTCTTTTTCTCTCTAGACGTCAGTAACAACAGCTGACACTAGAACCTCACTTTCCATATTTTAATAATTATTTTATCTACACAATAATGTTTATTATTTTTAATTAAAGTATTCAATATTTAACTTTATATATACCCAATAATTAATATTATATTAATATAATTAAAATGGGTAATCAATTAGTAGGTATTGCACCAAGTCAAATATTTCCTGTTGAACATTATTTGACAGATCACAGTGACCTATTGTTTGACATTAAGTAAGTACTTATTATATGTCTACTTATCTCTTATAATATTTTTTTTTATTTCAATGATTAATCAATTAATCAATTAAATTCTTAATTATTTAAATAGCTTAGGCAGCACGAGGTTTTTCAAAGTTGCGCGAGCAAGAAGTCAAGAAGGTTTGATTGTTGTCAAAGTATTTGTTATTCATGACCCGACACTTCCTCTGTCAACTTACAATGATAAATTAGAAGAAATAAGATCGAAGCTCGCATCTGCTGTCAATTGTTTGCCCTTTCAAAGAACTATAGTTGGTACTATTAAATTAAAATTTTAATGTTATGTATTTATGTTTATTAATTAGTCTTCTTTTTTTATTCTTTTAAAAATGATTTAGCTGACAGAGAAAGCGGGATTTATTATGAGAGAGTACGTCAAGTATTCGCTGTATGATAGAATTAGCACGAGACCTTTTTTGTCGAATATTGAAAAAAAATGGATTACATTTCAAGTTCTCTATGCACTTCATCAAGCTCACAAGGTAAAAAACTATTTTTCATGATGCCAGCATCGAGAGTTTCAGTGTTTACAGCCAGTCGAAAGAAGATTTCAGTCCAATGCCGCGAATTAATATTAGCGTATGCGTGAATTGCGAATGCCCAGTCAGCTGTAGAAACATTTTTTCACCACACCTGCATTGAAAGTTTAAACTCCTGCCCTGTTTAGAGGGAAGAAAGTCGTTCTGTTCTTTTATGAGAGAACAAATGATAAAACTTAGCGCATGCGCCATTCTTCCTACAAACAGAGCCAAAAATTTAAACTTTCAAGTACAGATCTGGTGAAAAATAGTTTACATACCACGGAGGAAGGCAGGACGTCCCAATCCGAGTGTTTGCCACCGGGAAATTATACACGCGGGTTGGAATGTCCTACTTTTCTCCCTAGGTGTGTAATATACTAGTGTTTCGTCCCTTGGAAAGAAACAAATAATGTCTCTGCCCGCTGACTGATGACATTCGCAATTTAAACTCTGATACTTGTCATTTGTTTAATAGTAATTTTATTTACGTAAATGACAGCTCTGACTTTGTGATTAAGTTTTATAAAGATTAGTATGAATAATAAATAGTATTTATAGTTCCTGCTTAATTATAAATAACAAATGACAATTTACGCTTACGCTGATAGTTGATGACACCATTGGTCTTAAATTAACTTGTTTCTGACTGGCTGCTGACACTGAAACTTTAGGTTCCAATGCAGGTAATCATGAAAAATATTGTGTGTAACTCAGAATGAAACACGAATTCAGACTGCGGGTGTGTCAGCCTTCATCCTGGTCTGAAATCGTTTTTTTCATCCCTGTCACACAATATTCCATTAATTTATTTTCGCACTTAATAAAATTTCATTATATTGCAATTACAGTTTGGAGTATGTCATGGTGATATTAAACTAGAAAATATAATGATAACAAGTTGGAACTGGGTCTTATTAACAGATTTCGCAAGTTTTAAGCCTACATATCTACCAGAAGACAACCCAGCAGATTTTTCTTATTTCTTCGACACATCAAGAAGAAGGTAATTATAATTATACCAACAACTTGTTGCTTATTCAAATTAAACTTCCTATTTTTACTTACTTACAGAACATGTTACATCGCTCCCGAGCGTTTTGTCAAAACTTTATCATCAGAATTAACCAGCACACTATTACTACCAGAGCAGGAATTAAAAACAGGTGACTTGCATCCAACTATGGACATATTTTCCGCAGGCTGTGCTTTGACAGAACTCTACAATGAAGGACACCCGCCATTCGATTTTTCTCAGTTATTAGCGTACAGAAACAGCGAATACTCCGCGAGTAAACATCTCGACAAAATAGATGATTCGGGTATACGTGAATTGCTAGCCTCGATGTTGGAAAAAAATCCATCAAATAGAAAGAGCGCCGAGATTTATTTATCACAAGCTCGCGGAAAAATATTCCCCGAGTATTTTTATTCATTTTTACAATCTTACATGCTGATATTTTCAGCAGCACCAATAATGTCACCCGATGAAAAAATAAATCGCTTGAAAAAAGACATCGGTAACATAATAAATATATTTAAAAGTGAAGAAGAGATCGTGTCGAGTCGTAAAAACAGCAATAATGACACTGATAAAAATGATTGTATGAAAAAAAGTATTAACGGAAGTAATATCGAGTTAAGTCGCGAAGATTCTGCGGAACCAAGCGAAGAAAACACCATCATTGAAGGTGACAGTGACCAAAGTTTCGACAAAAGCGAAATAAATAATGACATCAAATTGTCAAAAGCTAATGACGTTGATAATAAAAAAGTCGAGCAGGATCACGTGGAAGAATCAGTCGGACAGTCGGAGAAAGACGAGACTGTGACTGATGCTGAAGAATTTAAATTAAAATCGGACAGACTTGAAGGACTGATTATCATAACTCAGCTCGTGACGTCTTGTATCCGCGGACTGCATCACTCGCAATCAAAATTACAGAGCCTGGAAATACTTCTGGAGTTGGCGGAAAATACATCAGACGAAACGATTCTAGACCGTATACTACCGTACATTTTTCATCTCGTCCATGATCCAGCGCCGCGTGTGCGGGTCTCGGCGATTCATACTCTTACAAAGTGTCTGTATCTAGTTAAATCAATACCTCCGACAGACGTCAACATCTTTCCTGAGTACATTCTTCCAGGATTGGCCCACGTGACTCAAGACGAAGCGGTGATCGTAAGAGCAGCATACGCTGAAAATATCGCTCACTTGGCGCACATTGCGCTGCGTTATCTAGAAAATGCTCATTTAATAAACCTGGGTAATAAAGAAGGGCCTAAGCCAAGTTATGACAGTGAGCTACAGACATTACATGAAATGGTGCAGCAATCAGTGTCAATGTTGCTGACAGACTCGTCGAATCTGGTTAAGCAGACGTTGATGGAGAGTGGTATCAATAAACTGTGCGTGTTTTTTGGTAAACAAAAAGCCAATGACGTGTTGCTAAGTCATGTGATAACTTTCCTGAATGATAAGGAAGACAAACAATTACGTGGATCTTTTTTCGAGTGCATTGTCGGCGTGGCGGCTTACGTTGGCTGGCACAGCAGTCCAATACTGATGCCCCTTCTCCAACAAGGACTTACAGATCCTGAGGAATTCGTCACTAGAAAGGCGATAAATGCAATGGCGACACTCACCGAACTCGGCCTACTCCACAAGTCCGCTTTGTATCAATTGCTAGCAGAAACTGTCGTCTTTCTTGTTCATCCGAACTTGTGGATAAGACACGCGACCGTCGGATTAATCTCAGCCGCTGCGCGGACATTGAATTTAGTCGACGTGCAGTGCAAAGTACAAACTATGATCCAGCCTTATCTCAAACATTCTCTTATACAGATCGAAAAGGAAGTGCTCGTTCTTGAAGCTCTGATACCAAGCATACCCAGAGTTGTCTATGACTCTGTCATAAAGTACCAGGATGTCGAAGAATTATTTCGCGCGTTCGAAGAACGAAAGTCTGCTCGTTCTAAAGCGATAACTGGCAGCGTACCGCAGTACAGTGAAACCTCAGTATCATTGCGTAATTTATTCCGGCGACTCAGTTCTGAATCAATGACTGAGACTGTTGAGGATCAATTACTTGCAATGAAATCCCACTTAATTAAAATAAATAAGTATCGTATTTCCGCTGATAGTAAACAGAATGCAATGAAATCTGCCACTGAAGGCAAATTAGAATTGAACGCAATAAAAGACACGATACGTCATCATGTTGTCGTACTTTATTCCGATACCAAAAATGATATTGGAGTTACGAGTTACAAGAAATTCGATCGGCGAACCTCCGACAGTACTACGAATTACACGACAATGAATCAAGAATGGAGGACGATGTTTGCAGCTCAAGAGACCAATAATTCTGTTGGTAAAATAACTGATTTGACTAATAGCGGTAGTACTCCATCACCGACGATCCACAGCGGCGATATTCATCTATCACCGCAGCACAGTTTGACTGACATAAATAGTATGAATGATCATTCGTTGCATGAACGTTCGTATATACAGTACCGTTGTGCTCCATGTCGATTAGAATTACGACAGCTGACGTGTCGTAAACAAGAGCAGCATGCGGCGGCACTGAGAGCACAGCATTGGGCAGACAATATGGCCTGGCATGCTGGCACCAGATTATTATCAAGTAATTGGCGGCCAAGAGGTGTACCGGTGGCTTATCTGCACGAGCATCGAGCTGCAGTAAATAGATTAGTCTCGATTCCCGACTCCGGTTTGTTTGCCAGCAGTGCAGCTGATGGATGCATCAGAGTTTGGGACGCCAGCAAGATGGAGGGTAAAAATCTTGCCAATAGATCACGACAAACTTACGTACATCGCGGTGGTCCGCTGGTGGGATTAGCTGTTTGTGATCAGGGGCAATCGCTCGCGAGTTCTGCTAGTCAATCGGGATCAGTATTTGTCTTGAGGCTTGACGCGGGTACCAGTAAGATGACCGTACTGTCTTCTAAACAACTGGACGTGACAAATGAAGGATGTGCTGTTGATCTTCAGTATCTAGATTCTGGTTCTCAGTCAGTCCTCGTTTACGCAACACTCTACGGTTCGTTAATAGGCTGGGATTTACGGTGCCCCGGAACAGCTTGGAGACTTGAGAACGATCTAAAACACGGTGTGATAACTTCTTTCTGCGTAAATAATTATCAGCAGTGGCTGGCACTCGGCACGAGTTCCGGCGCTCACATCTGCTGGGATCTCAGGTTTCAGTTACCAATCAGTAACATAAAACATCCGACTGGCGCACGTGTTAGAAAGGTTATTACCCATCCGACTGAACAGTCGTGGATTATTTCCGCTGTCCAAGGTAATAATGAAATTTCAATGTGGAATTTAGAGACTGGATTCCGTCAGATGGTACTCTGGGCCTCGAGCGCGCCGCCTTTGAGTCATTCCCAAGAAGGTCATAGTATCTGTGGAATGTACGCGGGTTCTACTGACAGATCGGGCTTCCTATTGGCAGGTGGAACGGACATGAGATTGAGATATTGGGACTTGAATACACCGAATGAATCCTACGTGGCTTTACCAGCTGCCAGCGATACCATAACGCCAAACTCTTTGGCTTACGAGCAGCGATTAATTGACGGTACGAACGTCGTACAGGAAGTGCTCGCGGCAACAGGACCTATATCGTCCGCGGGTGCACGTGTGAGATCCTCTGACGAAGGGGTTGCGCCACCACTCGAAGCACCTAATCCCGGTCATCATGACACCATTTCCGCGGTGGCGATGTCCAACACGTGTATACTCACTGGCAGTACTGACGGATTAATACAAGTCTGGAAGTGACTCGATATTGTTTTCATCCTTATCATCAATGTCATTAAATAATTATCGTTTATTTTTTTTTTATATATATATATATAAATCATTAACAAACTGACTGTAAATCTCCTGTGACCTAGATACCCCGGTAAGATTTAAATAAATTATTTTTGTACATACGTAAGAGCGAGTTTGAGAATGAGTGAACTAAACAATAATAAAATTCATGATACTCAAATTAGCTGACGTTTAATAATTTTTTAATTTTTTTAAAAATGATAAATTATAAAAAAAAAATATTTTAAAAAAAATGCACATGTAGAAAATTTAAAAAACTATAGGTGCAATTTTTTTAAATATTTTTTTTTTATAATTTATCGTTTAAAAAAAAATTTTAAATTATTAGATGTCGGCTCAGTATCATAAAATTAAAACAAATATGAGTGATCTTATATATAAATAAAATATTAAAACTATAAAACAATTGTCTTTATTAGCGCAATAGAACTAACATATATATAAATATTATATGTACGTTTACAAAAGAACAATGCGAATGTACAAGTCAACTTTATATACATTTAAAAAAAGAAACAATAACATTCACATCGTGGTTTCGTTCGAGTCATTACATTTACAAAAAAAGAAATTCTTTTATTTTAATTAAAATTTGTTTGTATAATAAAAATAATAATATTTTGAACAAGTTATTTATCACAATATATATACTAATAATTGTTATTTATATTATTATTTTTATTATTATCTAATTGGTAATTTTATTTAAATAATGATGAACCCGGTATGAACTTTCACCAGGGACAAGCGGCATAAGGCACTTGTCCAGGAAATGCAAAGCCAGTTGGATTTATTGTTCTGCAGACTTCCTTCCATCGTTCCTTACCGCCGCCTTTGCTCTTTCGTTTGGTTTCATAATTATTTGGGAGTGAAGACCGGTAACCAGCGAACAAACGATCGAACAGCGGGACTGCTGATCCACATGCTAGCAGGAACATCAGTACCAGGATCAACTTCATTTTTCTAACTATCGATAGTCTATTTACCTAAAGTACAAAAAGAAATTTAATTTAATATATTAAGGGTATTCTTGACAGTGTCTCACTTTTTTTAAATTTTGACTCAACTGTCAGAATTAAAATTTAATCAAGTAGAGATTTTTAAAAAAATGACAGAGTTGATGTCAATTGGAAGTTAAATGAAATTTGGAAAATAAATTTCAGTAGTCATGTCAATTTTATAATTTTAATTTTCAAATTTTCAAGGCTAAAATTTATTCAAAAAATTTCTCCTAACTCCTAATTGATAACAACTTATCCTTTTTTTAAATTAAAGTTGTAAGTTTTTTTTTGAGGCCGTTCTCAGACACGGCTGCCCAATTTCAAAACACAGTAACTGACAAAAATGAAATTTTTGAATTACGTATTGAATCATGTCCATAATACTCTACTGGAACTAAAAATACTGAAAAATCGACTTTGAAAAATTTATCCCTGTTTTGAAATTGGGCAGCCGCACTGTCCTTGATTTTTTAAAAATTTTCCATGACAGTATGAAAATTAAATCAATCAATTTTTAAAAAAATTGAAAAAAGGAAAATTTCACTAAGATATAAATTTTAAAAAATTAATTAGTTGATGTCAATTGGGAAAATAAATTTAGTAAAATCTTGATGTCAATTTTTCAATTCAAATTTTCAAATTTTCTAGACTAAAATTTATTCTAAAAATTTTTTTAATTCCCAATTAATATCAACTGCAATTTTTTTAAAATTTCATACCCAGGGAAATTGTCCTCTTTCAATGAAGCTTTTAATTTTTTAAAATTAATTGATAAAATTTTAATAAACTTATGAAGTCATTGAAAATTAAAAAAAAGTGTAGGCACTGTCTGAAAATGCTGTTAATTAATCAAACGTTTGTTATCATTATTAATTATAAATATATTAAATTAAATAGTAATTAAAATCTTACTGAAAATGTCTGTCGTAGGAGGGTCTGGTATCTAATAATGATACGATTTGTTATGGATACTCGTTTTATACTTAAAGTTTCAGCCCTACCACCCGTTAAATTCACAAGAGTCGAATTGAACAATCCCGCGGACAAAATAAAATATATAAATAAATAAATAAATAAACTACACGAAAGAGCCGCGTGAATCCCCTAGTGTCCTTGGAGTAATGGATATTTGAATGTGATATCTTAGTAACTTTAAATAATAAATACAAATAATTCATGAATTTTTAAAAATTATAATTGCGGCTTAGCCGGAAAATATTTATTAGGACGTTTTCTGTAACCACATCACGAAATTAGTGACGTGTTTATATTTACCAGAATCCTTTCTATCCTTTCAATTAACATACCTACGTCATAGGTTTTGAATTTGTTTTTTTACGTACCGATGTACACATACGCCCATAAACTTGTCAATTATCACTTCCGTAGAGTTGTAAATTAATTATAAACACGCTTGTGATTGTCAAGGTCAACGAGATATTAATTTCATAATTTACCTTTCCCGCCCTTCAAAATTTTTAAATTTCAAATTCAAATTTATTCATATAAATCACGAGTTCAATAACTGTTTACTCAAAACTTTGAGCATTACAGTATAACTGAGCCGTAATTATAAAATTATAGATTTAATTTCGGTCAGGGTCACTTACGACGTAGCTAAAGATAATCAATCAAGGGCTTGTAATCTATATTATTAAGAGAACAAGGAAACTTTTGTTCCAATCACATGTCAATTATAGAAATTATTAGTTAATGTTATTAGATTTGGTATCATCGTAGAGGTCTTGACCTGAATTTGTGCCTTTTAAAAATTTAAACTACTTTTTTATTGCCGAGTATCCGGACAAATAAATTTATCAATGATTTGAAATATATTTAAATCACGCGGGAAAAAAAGGTCGGATTTATTTTCTTTAAATAAATTAATACTTTAATTTTTTTTATCTATGACAGACGGCAGCTTTAGTAAAGCCTCCAAATTTAATCAATTTTTTTTTTTTAGATTTTATCGTACACTGTAAACAATCGGGAGTGGTTACGGATTTTATTTTAATTCAAATTCACTTCGTAGTCTGGAGTTTTTTCAAAAAATCATTTCGCATACGGAGTAAAAGGGAATTTGTTTTTCTAGCAAAATTATTTTGGAGCCTGGATATTATTTAGATCCGCATTTACTCCGATTCGGAGTTTTGATATTAAAATAAACCCCCCGGAGTAAATTTTACTCCGAGGGGGTTAAATAAATAAACAGTCATCCGCTCCGCGTTCACCCAAATTTTTTAAAGTCAAAGACCCTGTACCTGATCAGGGACCTAGTACCCGATCACTCATATATTTGTATATTTATATACAGTAAAATTTAGTAAATATAGATATACAAATACATGAGTGATCGGGTACTGGGTCTCTTACTTTACTCGAGATATTACAAAATAAATATATCAGACTATTAAAAAAAAATTTGACCTTAAAAATTTTTTAAAAAAATCCCATAATTATAAAATTATCAAATTCGGTAAGTTTGCGAATTAATGACAAGATTTGTCTTATTAAACTTCATTGATAATTAACATAGACTGCAGGTTTCTCGCATACATTATTATAAATTACAAGCTATTAATTTTTATTATCAGTATATAAATTGATTCTTACCAAAGTCTTTTTTGTAAAATATAAAATACGCAGGCGATAAAAAATATAAAGGCCAATGCTAGTAATGCTTTATCTGTTATTTCTCTTCTCCCGTATTTCCCTAAAAGTTTTCCTGATAATATTATTGCTTGTTGCTGTTGCTCCAATTCGCTTTTCGTTCCATTAACTTTGTCTGATGAAATTACTGCAACATTTTTAAAAAAATAAATAAATAAACAACTTTGAATAAATGGATCAAGATCAATATATGAATTATGTATATAAATGAATATTAAATTACACAGAGTGTCCAAAGTATCAGCACTTCTTTGGCTCGTTTCAGCCAGCGTTCTTGAAATACTCATCAGTCTATCAGTAGCAAGACTTGCGGTATCAGCAAGACCTCTTTTATCTCGTCTTTTTCGTAACATTCTTTGCTGTTCCTCTGACGTGTTCATCAATTCGTCTTTTGACATTTTATCAATAACACAAGCGCCAACAATATTTGCTTTTTTAAAAGCCGCCAAAGCGAATACTAACTGACTTTTACGTTTTTCAACTTCTGACATCAGCTCTGCTTTTTTTTTAATATTTATTTCAGTCTCTGCTAATTGTACTAATTTTTCAATGCTGTTACGTAGCTCGGATATTTTTGTTCTTCCTTCGGCATTCAATTCGTTCAATAATTCTAGTGGTCCAGTGCATTGTTGAATATCCTAAATTTAAAAAAAAAATAAAATCAATCATGATCTTGATGTTGGAAATCAATTAACAATTTTTGAATTTGTTTTTCTAATGCATCAATGACAAAAAAAAAAAAAAAATATGCATGTGTAGAAAATTTAAAAAACTATAGGTGCAATTTTTTATCTTTATATTTATCGTTTATAAAAAAATCCAAAACATTAAAAATTTCGATTTGAAAAAATTGAATCTGATTAAAACTCAATTGGATTTTTATCAGATTCAATCGGAAACAAAAATTTCAATTGAATTGAAAAAATATATCTATTATTTTCCAATTAAATCTGATTTTAATTTAACGATCCTGGAGTTAGCAGACAATTAATAATTTTTGAATTTTTTTTTACAATTTAATTAAAAAAAAAAAAAGCTAAAAATATGCACATGTAGAAAATTTAAAAAACTGTATGTGTAATTTTTTTTAAATATTTTTTTTTTAATTTATTGTTTTTAAAAAATTCAAAAATTATTAGACGTCAGCTAATTTCAGTATCATTGAAATTCTACGATACTAAAGTTAGCAGACATTTGAAATTTAAAAAACATTTTTTTTAATAGATGAATAATGAAAAAAAAATATTTTTAAAAAAATGGACATTTCAAAAATTTCAAAAACTATACGTGCAACTTTTCAAAATATTTTTCTGAATATCGATTTTTTTCTTGAAACAATCAAAAAATTTTGAAATGTCTGCTAACTTTATTGTCATAAGTTAGCACAGTTTAAAATTTTCGAATTTTTGTTTCGCAGACTTAATTTAAAAAAAAATAAAAATATGCACATGTAGAAAATTTAAAAAACTATAAGTGCAATTTTTTAAACTATTTTTTTTCTTTTAAATTTTCGTTTTTAAAAAAATTCAAAAATTACTAGACGTCAACTAATTTCATTATCATTAAAATTTTTGAACCGGGAAATAAGAAATTTTTTTTCCGGTTAGTTCTTCGATTTCTGATTAATTTTCAATCAAATTAATTCGAAATTTTCCGATTAGAATTTTCTAATCGAAGTTTTCAATCAGGAAAATTATCAGACGTCGGCTAACTCGAGTAAATTCTTGCATTAACCTACAACTTGTTTTTACAATTTTATTATTATTAAAATATATATAAATACCTGAATAATTGCTGTTACTTGAAGATGATTTTTAACTATTTCTTGACGTATCAAAACCAATGAATGATCGTCAGTGTTCATTATTTATAAATAATAGCTCGTAACAATAAAAATATTTTTCATTTAAAATTTCAAATAATCACAGCAGCTTTTTTTGGCAGTTGCTTAAATTTAATTATTTATAAATAATTAACAATTAAAATACATATATAAATACTGTCAATATATTTTTTTGTCAATGACAACTGGAAAATTTATGACACCGACTGTATAAAATTTATGTGTCACCATACTGACATCTGCTGTCAAAATAACAAACTTTCAAACAATAAATATTATTTTTAAAATTATTTTTAAACTCACTTAATTTACTTTAACATATTTATTAAACAATAATATTTATACAATTAAATTGACACAATTTGAATTATAGTACAGCAAATAAATTTATTATTATTATTATCATACATTTATCAGTAACAACTTATCACACAAAATGGCAATTTAAATAAATATTTAAATTAACTGTCACACTAAATGAGATTTTAAGTTATAGATTTTAACAATTAACTAACAAACTCACGATTAATTTTAAATATCTAATTTGTTATTTTTATTTATTATTAATTATGCTGTTAGGAAAGTGTCTATAATCTCCTACGCTGGTTCGTCGTCTTTTATTTACTTATTTTCTGTTATTTTAACGAGCAATTTATCCGATTTAATAAATATTTTTTTTTTAAACAAATAATTTATTATTTGAATTAGCGGAGAGCATTGATCACAGCATGAGTGAAGTCTGTTGTTGAACTTTGTCCACCTAGATCTTTTGTACGCACTTTGCCGTCATTCAATACGCGATTTAGTGCTTCGCGTATTTGTACAGCATAACGTTTCAAGTTAATGTGATTTAACAATTTAACACTACATAAAATTAAAGCTGTTGGATTGGCGACATTTTTACCCACTGCTTCAGAGTATGTATGTCTCGCACCCTAAATTGAAAAAATATATTTATTATGTATATTTTAAATAGTTAATTATTATTAATGACATTCTCAGACAATGATCTTCCCCCCGCTTTTTAAAAATTTTCAATGACTTAACTTAGAAACGCAACAAAATTTTATCATTTAATTAAAAAACTAAAATTTCTACTAGTGTAAGGACAATAGTTGTAATTTCACCGAGATGTAGACTTTAAAACTCAATTGATGTAGACATCAATTGAGAAAATAAATTTCAGTAAAATTTTCATGTCAATTTTATAATTTGAATTTTCAAATTTATTCAAAAAATTTCGTTCAACTCCTAATTGATGACATCTGTAAATAATTTTATTTTAAATTCTATATTTCAGCGAAATTGTCATGTTTTCAATCAATGCTTTAATTTTTTTAAAATTAATTAATAAAATTCCAATACGTTTGACAGTTGATTAATTGACAATTTTTAAAAAGTGGGGGACAAGTGAAAAAAGACAACAGTTGTAATTTCGCCGAAATATAAATTTAAAAAATTTCTTACAGCTGTCAATTGGGAGTTTATAAATTTTTATGTCAATATTATAACTCGAATGTCAAATTTTTTAGACTAAAATTTATGTACCAAGTTTCATTTAACTCCTAATTGATGACAACTGTAAGAAATTTTTTAAAAA
This sequence comes from Microplitis manilae, assembly GCA_030273425.1. Taxonomy (NCBI): domain Eukaryota; kingdom Metazoa; phylum Arthropoda; class Insecta; order Hymenoptera; family Braconidae; genus Microplitis; species Microplitis manilae. Next base: position 17,631,936 of record CP092730.1, on the reverse strand, counting down.
TCTATATCCCGGCGAAATTAATTTAATATTAACACGGTTGACATTTGAGTCATTGAATATTTTTAAAAGGTAGAGAGGGGGCACTCTCTGAGAATGTCTTTAATAGAATAATTTATAATAATTATTATAATTTACTGGTTCAAAAACGACGCATTCAGGACTATAACTTGCACCGGCAACAACTCCAGCACCGCCAACTAATCCAGATGCAATATTGTCAACAATATTACCATATAAATTAGGTGTTACCATGACATCAAATTGATGAGGATTTGATACCATTTGCATTGTACAATTATCAACAATCATTGTTTCAAATTCAATTCTGTAAAAAAAAATAAAAATAGTTTTTTTGTTAAATTATCAACTAATTGATAAATTGATGTAATTACCTAGGGTATAATTTAGCAATTTCCGAACAGGATTTTAAAAATAATCCATCACCAAGCTTCATAATATTCGCTTTGTGAACACAGGTCACCTTCTTGCGGTTATTTTTCACAGCATAATCAAAAGCAAATTTAGCAATACGTTGTGACTTAGCAGCTGTTACGATTTTCAAACATTCGACAACTCCCTTTACTGATTCGTGTTCCAAAGCTGAATACTCTCCCTCAGTTTGTTCCCGTATTATAACACAGTCGACATTCTGGTGACGTGATTTTACTCCCGGCAGTGATTTCACATGAACGACATTTGAATATAGATCTAAATTTTTTCTTAGTTTCATATTTAACGTTTGCAATTCACCAGTATGAGAAAAATCAGGTGTTGCGAGAATTCCCTACAAAATAAAATGACATAAAGTAATATAATTATCGCAATAAATTAATATAATTTAATAAATTAATTAATTACCTTCAAACAAACTTTATTTCTTGCAATACTATTGGAGACTTGTTCAAGTGGAGCACTTAGTGTAGGATTAACTTCTGATAAAAAGTATGGCTCAAATTCGACTGGTACATTGGCAGCTTCAAATACTTGTTGGACAGATAATACTAATTCAGGACCAACACCATCACCAGGTATCAGCGTACACTTCGTTTTAGCTGATCGCTCGACTGTCTAAAGAAAAAACAAAATAAGTAATTATTAATTTATATTTTAAATAAAATTTTTAATTTTTAAATAGATTTAATAAGAACCCAAATAACACACTTTACTTTATCACAGCTATGACAGTTTTTTGATCTATCAGGCACCAAAATGTTGACAAAATAATTATAATTTAATGTCACCGTAAAAATATCTGCTTGTTCTTTTAAATGACATCAAAAAATTGTCTCTGTGCTACTTGGGTTGTTAATAATTAGGAATCCCAAGTAACAAACTTAGCTTTTTGACATCTATAAGATGACAGTTTGTTGACTGATAATAAAACACCAAAGTATTGACAAAATAATCAGGAATTTATGGCACCGAAAAAATGTCCAGTTAAAAGAATTGACACGTGACGATAAAAAGTAAAGTACAAATAAGTCATCGAAACAATTTTTTAATTCAAATTTCATTTCTAAGATGGGTAAAAGAACGCAAAATTTCCATGACTCCCAGGACTAACATCAATAAGTCTTATTTGTTTGAAAAAAATCGTCTTTAAGACAAAAAAAAATTGTCTTGTTTTTTCAAAAGACATATTTATGACATCATAAAGTTGTCTCTACTACCTGGGAACTCAAGTAACACATTTTTATGACATCTATAAGATATTCTGACTGTCAGACACCAAAATGTTGACAAAACAATTAGAAATTTGTGCCACTGAAAAATATCTGCTTAAAAGACTTGACACAATGACATCAAAAAGTAAGTTACAAATAATTGTAAAACAATCTAAGCGATTTTTAAATTTAAATGTCTTTTTTAAATTCGAAAAACAAAAATTTTCTGACTCCCAGAAACATCTCTCTTATTCATTTAAAAAAACGACTGAGTAAAAATAAAATTTTGTCCTTTTAAATGACATCTTAAAGTTGTCTCTGTGTTCCTCGTTAATCTTACGAACCCTTTTAATAAATGAGTGATAATGTAGCAGATGCAAGACAATTTATAAATTTTAAATCAATAAATAAAATTTTAAAAAACGCGCGTACTGATTTTTCAATTATCTAAGTACGCACTTTGATTTTCCTTTAACTTAAATTTTATTTACTTACTCTAAAATTAAAAAAATTGACAATTGTCGTACATTCACACTCACTTTAACAGTCAAGACTTTAATCAGTGACATAATCTAGTAGTAAAAAAATATAATATCTAATCTAATAAAATAATAAAACATACTGCTTCCTGATGATGTACTTTGCTGCTGCTAAAACTCCGTACCGCAGCATTTGGTGTTGTCTGTAAATAAAAAAATTTAGTTAAAAAACAAATAAATAACATCTAATTAGTACATGCAGGTTGCATAAACAATTTATATTCGACTTTATCACATAAATAATACTGATGAATTATTGCACGTTAATTTAATTATATTTAATTAAATAAATATGATGTTGAAATAAAATGTTACCTTTGAAAGAACTTTGCAGGCATTTCTCATTAATAAAGCCATTTTTTAAAATAAATTTATCTCGATTAACTCGAGGAAAAAAGAGTACGCCTGAATTTTTTTTTTTTTATTGTAAAAAAAATGTTCAGCCAAATCAGTACCAGCAAGACGTCTGCGACTGCGGCGAGGATAAAAGTGTTTTAGTTATTTAATTATCCACCAGGTGATTTTACTAGACTAGAAATTTTCTGTAAAAAATTACAAACTTTAAAAACTTTACTTTACTAGGGAATTTTTGAAAATTTTGTTGGAGATCTTGAAAAAGACGGAGATAAAATATGCGAATAAATTAAAAAAAAATAAATATCATTTACAGCTAAGGAAATTATAACATTAAATGATTTATTTTATTTTTTATAACTGTTAACAGTAGACATATTATATATTTATATATATATTTTATAAAGATTTAGATAAAATGTCTAAAGAACAAAGTGAGTATTTGAGATTAAATATTTTTTTAAAAATATTTATCGTTTATTTTATTTAAAATATTTATCTTAATTCATATTTACTTTATTTTAATTTTTAAAGCTGCTGGTAGTATGAGCAAACATAATTATCGTGATAAAATATGGAACTACATGATGGATAATGATTTAGTTAATTTTCCTTCAATTGTTTATCACCGCATACCAAATTTTAAGGGTGCGGATGAAGCTGCAAGACGTTTGTCTGAATTAGAAGAATTTAAAAATGCGCGAGTTATGAAAGTAAATCCGGATAAACCACAAGAACCCGTGAGGTTGTCGGCGTTAGAAGCTGGTAAGGAAATATTAGTACCGATACCCAGATTAAAAACGGGTCTATTTCTTCATGTTGTCCCTACGACACCTGCGGGCACAATAGCGAGCCGCGATGATTTGAAAGTCATGGCAACTCGTCATGGTATTCAGGAACATGGAAAACCCATAAGTGTTGATTCTGATATTAAAGTTGACTTGGTTGTCCTGGGCTCTGTCTGCGTGAGTCGCGATGGGTATAGGATTGGGAAAGGCGAAGGTTTTGCTGACTTGGAGTTCGCTATGATGATGAGAATGAACGCGGTTGGTGATGAGACGGTTGTCGTTACGACTGTTCATGATTGCCAGCTGATTGATAAATTTGAAGATGGGTTATTTGAAAAGCATGATGTGCCTGTTGATATTATTGTCACTCCTACGCAAACTATTATTGTTAATGAAAAATTGAAGAAACCTGTGGGTATTTTTTGGGATATATTGACTCCGAGGCGGGTAAAGGCGATGCAGATATTGCAGTTGTTGAAAAAAATTGATGAAAAGTATTTTGTTTTAATTTAATAGTTTTTTTATTACTTGCATTGAAATTACGAGTTTTAATTTGAATGATACCAGCATCGAAAGTTTCAGTATCTCTACAGCTAGTTGAAAGAAGAAGATTTCAGTCCAATGCTGCGAATTAATATTAGCGTATGCGTGAATTGCGAATGCCCAGTCAGCTGCAGAAATATTTTTTCACCACACCTGCATTGAAAGTTTAAATTCCTGCCCTGTTTAGAGGGAAGAAAGTCGTTCTGTTCTTTTATGAGAGAACAAATGATAAAAATTAGCGCATGCGCCATTCTTTCTACAACCAGAGCCAAAAATTTAAACTTTCAAGTACAGATCTGGTGAAAAATAGTTTACACACCACGGAGGAAGGTAGGACGTCCCAATCCGAGTGTTTGCCACCGGGCAATTATACACGCGGGTTTGAATGTCCTACTTTTCTCCCTAGGTGTGTAATATACTAGTGTTTCGTCCCTTGGAAAGAAACAAATAATGTCTCTGCCCGCTGACTGAAGACATTCGCGATTTAAACTCTGATACTTGTCATTTGTTTAATAGTAATTTTATTTACGTAAATGACAGCTCTGACTTTGTGATTAAGTTTTATAAAAATTAGTGTGAATAATAAATAGTATTTATAGTTCCTGCTTAATTATAAATTACAAATGACAATTTACGCTTACGCTGATAGTTGATGACACCATTGGTCTTAAATTAACTTGTTTCTGACTGGCTGCTGACACTGAAACTTTAAGTTCCAATGCAGGTAATCATGAAAAATATTGTGTGTAACTCAGAATGAAACACGATTTCAGACTGCTGGTGTGTCAGCCTTCACCCTGGTCTGAAATCCTTTTGTTTCATCCCTTGTCACACAATATACTATTACGTTTTGATTAATCAGGAAACTCTAACTTTCAGTGCCGGTAATTTTAATAAATAGTACGTGACACGCGATAAAATATTTATATTTTTTACTGTTTGTTTTTAGAGAGGGAAAACAAGTCATTCTAAAAAAAGAAGATCCTAATAATGATAACGTAAAACCAAAACGATTTGAAAAAAATTGGAAACGCACGAAAGGAAAAAAAAATTCTAAAGTTAAAGAGGAGCCAGCATCTGAATTAAAGTTAAAAAATGATAATAATGAGAATGATAATAGTAGTCCTAAAGAAAATGGCGACAGTGAAGTGAAGCAAGAGAAGAAAGAGAAACCGAAAAATCCAAGACGACGTCAGCCTCCAAAAAATAAAAAAATAGAAACTGATGCTCCAAATGAGGTAAAAAAATATCAATTATTTATAGTTATAATTAATTAAAATTTATTTTTCTTCGTAAAAATTTACAAGTTTTATAATTGTGGTATTCAAATAGTTTTAATTAATATCTAATATTTGGTCAATTGAATTTCATTATTTTTTATAAATTTAATTATCGCTCGTTAGTTTTCATTGTACATCAATAATAAATAATAAAAATACAATATTACATATTAGGTTTATTAATAATTTTTGATTATTATTTTTTTTTTACAGACAGAAAAAATAGACAAGCCAAAAGATCCAGACGTACGTCGTAAAGCTATGAAACTAAAGTCAAAGCCTCATATTGATTTTTCATTAAAATTATCAAATATTGGTTCCGATGTACGTGTGAGAGATTTGAAAAACGCATTATCACAACGGGGAGTTAATCCGACGTCGATAACATGGCGCGGGCAACGCGGATTTTGTTATCTTCACTTTGGTAAACTCCGAAATAAAAACTCCCAGCCGAATCAACCGGTTCAAGTTGACTCGATAGTCTCTAACTTACAACAATTATATGTCGGTGATGCTAATAGTAACGGTAATGGTAGTGGAGGTGATTCAAATATTACCAACGATAAATTTATAATCGTTGAACCGGCAAAACCTATTACTAGGATTGAAACAACTGACGTTACTGCCGTTTAATTGACTATTTGGTTCGTTATTTATATTATTTTGTACGAGAGTCTATTTTATATACGTATACATATATATATAAATACTCAATTTTTACGTACTCTGCCTACGTGTGATACTTCATATATTAATTACGCGTTTTTTTTCTTCCGCTTTAATTTTTATATATATATATATATATATGACGATTAAATAAATTTAATCTTTTCAAGAAGAAATAAATTGTTTGTCGGTGTTTGTGATAAATAACTGTAGTTAATTATCATAATTATCTAACTATTATTATTATTATTATATTATTAGAGTAATATTTTCTTACAAACAATTGTGGTGGGTAAAACTCACGCTCAAAGACACTAATGATCGTCAGACTTTTATCAACAAATTTATATCAATCGGTAGTAAAAAAATTTTTAATATTTCGTTTGGAAAAAAAATATATATACATATATATTTTTTTTTTATATTTTTTATATAATATATATATTTTTACATTGCTCTTTAACTCAGTTTGTGAGATTAAACTTATATATTTATATAAATATAATAATTAATAATATTATTTGTGATTAAATTGTGATCTTAATTATCATCAATGGAAAAAAATATATTAAATATATCGGCTACATTAATATACTGCCCGCAATTTTTTGTGATATTATAAATTTTAAAAATGTCCAACTTTTTTTTTTTATAAATAAACTTGCGACTATTGAAAGTAAAACAAATAATTGAATCCGCGTTATTGTTAAATTTTTTTATCAAAATATCAAGTGGATTGATAATAACCGAGTGATTCTACTATATTGCAATTAAAAAAAAAAGCCTCAACGAAATCGGAGCGTGTACGTACATTTTTTTTAACAATTCAATAAAGCATTTATTATTTCTTAATTGTGGTTATTAAAATTGATTAATCCTCCATCAAATGGGTGTATATATATATTTATATATCAATAAATATTTGTAAAATCAGACTGAATAATTTAAAAAATTTGACAATTTTTTTTCGGGTTTGAATGTTAAGAGGTAGACGTTTCAGGACCTGAATCGATAAAATCAATATCTAAAGAAGTTGCGATGCCGGATCTTTTATTCGAGCGTAACGAGGCACGTTCAGAACGTGAGTGAATGTTGGATGAGGAGATACTTAAACGACTGCTATTTCTTAAGTGTTGATTGTGTGATCGCTGTTTATCACGATCGCTAGGAATTCTGCTGATAAAAGAAAAAATAATAATAATAAATAAAAAAATATTTTAAAAAAGATTCGTATAGAAATCCAGCGAGGGGACACAGATCGACTACGTGACTTGTAAATTTTACCTGAGGTGAAGTTTCTTTTCACTCTCAGCCATGGCAATGCGTAGTTCCTCCTCCCACTGTTTTTCTTTCTCTTCTCTTAGTCGTTGTTCCAGTTCACGTTCTCTATTGTATACCGGAAAATCCGGGATGAAAGCAAGACCCGTAGGATCCTGAGTGAAAATACTCGAGGTTGGTCCATTAGCCATCATAGCCGGGGAGTCAATCTGCTCCGCTAATTCCTGACTACGTAACGATCTTTGTTTAGCAAGACGTTTTTTTTTTTTATGAAGTGGCCGTGCTTCGATGATCATTTCTTCCAACTCAAATGTGGGGTCGCAATTCAAGTGATTTTTGGACGGTGTGAATTTAGGTTTTACTTTTTTGAGGTATATCTGATCAAAATCTAAATTGTTCATTATTTCAAGTTGTTTCAATTGGCAAAGAGTGGTGAGACGTTGATTTGGATCGAGTGTAAGTAAACTATTGAGTAATTGTGACATTGGTTGGCTCCATTCTGTAGGTTGAACTGGTTTGCAATCCTGAAAAGAATAACATAAACATATATATGTTATAACCTATTGAATTTATTTGCAATCAATAGTTTTAAATGACACTCGCCTGCAGTATCCGATGCGCTTCTTTGTAGCTGGTGCCTGCGTGAATAGGAAATGGACGAACGCCTTCAAGTGTCTCCCAGGCTAGAATCCCGAGGCTCCACCAGTCGACTGAATACCCGTAACCTGGTTGGAAGACTCCGTGAACTTCACACGAGCACATGTAGATTTCTGGAGCTGATCAAGGAGGAGTTTTATTTAGTGCCACCACATAATTACTGCTCATATAATCTGCTACTTGCTTACGAATAATTCACCTATGTACGTAATCACCTATGTAGGGCTTTGTTCCTGATATCGATGTCGCCAACTGATCGTCCTCGAGCATCGTCGCCACGTTGAAGTCTGTCACGTGCGCGTGTCCTAGAAATTTAAATAAATTTTCATAATTTATTAATTAAGCTCTTAATTATCCCAACTCATAAAATGATCACAAGTAATTAGTAGTCTAATAACCTTCCTCATCCAACAGGATATTATCAGGCTTAATGTCCCTGTGGATGATTCGTTTGCTCTTCAAATAGTCCAGTGCCAGAGCTATCTCCGCTATGAACAGAATTACACTTTCTTCGGAGAACTGAACTTGCTGTTGAATATGATACCGCAAATCACCACCGAGTAGAAGATCCGTTACCATGAATAAATCTTCTTCGTCTAAAATAGATAATTGTAGAGGAAATTTTGATGTAGATAAATAATTAATGTCAATGAGACGGTAATTACCTTGAAAACTAAACCAAAGATTGACTAAAAATGGATGCTCTAATTTTGACATTATTTCAACTTCTCTTGTTACGTTTTTTAAAGCCCCTCTACTCGCGCATTCAATTTTATGCACGTATTTCATAGCATACATTTTTCCGCTACGTTCCCCTTTTTCTACAATACACACTTTGCCGAAACTTCCTTTTCCAATTGCGCGAAGCACTTGGAAGTGATTGAAGTTTACTACAGAACAATTATTTTTTTTTTAATTCAGATTATTTATTTAAAAAAAAAAAAAAATATATATCAAATGAGCACATTAGTGCCCGTTTGATTTAAATTAAATATACACTGATAAAAACAAGTTTTGAAAATATTTCATTATTGACAGGAAATTGTACAGAAAAAAATGATTTCTTGGTACAAAAAATTTTTACTTAGCCTACGAAATTTGAATTGAAATGACACTGAAGTTAGTAACCGTCTAATAGTTTTTGGATTTTTTTTTCAAAGCAATTACAAAAAAACATATTTGAAAAAATTGCACCTATAGTTTTTAAAATTTTCTACATGTGCATATTTTTTTTTTTTTTTTTTTGTAATTCATTTATTGAAAAAAACAAATCCAAAAATCGTTCTGTCAATTTCAGGATCATGAATTGAAAATGAAAATTTTCTTGAGGCGAAAAAAAAGTTTTTTTTATGTACTATTAGAAATTTGAAATCTGATATATTTTTAATGAAGAAAATTTAAAATTTTATTCAAAATAATTTTCTTAATCGAAAAACTTCGGGCTTAGCTCAACGCGCTTAACTTTTTTCGAAAGTAAATAAATTTCTCTTTTCTTCCAACAAAATTTTTCTCCAACTTTGATATCAAATTACTAATGTAATAATTTTTATTGATCAACTACTAAAGAAGATGTTTTTTCTACGTGATTTCTTTTGTCAGTAAACAAAAACAATTGTTAAAATAAATCAATACTCAATAGAAAATCCTCAAAATTATGTTATTTTAAAAATATAAAAATGCATATTACATAATATATATAAATAATTTTCCAAAAATATCTTAATGTTTATTTACCTTCCTCGCCAGGCGTAGGTAGACTTCTTGAGTGATGACCACCCATTCTTAGTATCAATAATACAAAAATCGTAAATATTATAAAATTTATAATTACCCGACATTACACCGTAAATTTATCTTACAACAATTACATTCAGTACAATAAGACACTAAGTAATTTATCTGGTCCCAAATCATAATCCATATAAATTTGTGTGTTTTTTTTTTTCATATATTGCGCATTAGATTGAGTCTAGTTCACGTGTTAAATTATTAAAACGCATAGATATATGGAGTGCAGTCTAGAAAAAAGTGGGATGAAGTAAAAAAAAATGAATTTGTTAATAAAAGTAAATTAAATTTTCCAACAAATTACATGTCACAATCATACCTTGTTTAATGAAGTAATTGACCTATATACCAAGGCAAAGAAGTTTAAATTAGCTTGAGTTAAATCATCAGCAAAGCTCCCAAGCAAGCGGCGAAGTATATTTTACGTGTTATGATGAACACCAGTGCTTACTGCTTGTACTATACCAACAACAACCCCAACACCCAGCACCCACGCATGAAAAACCGCGCATCCTCCCACATACTCCTATTCGTTCGATGGCAATACACCCAACTCATGACCTAATAACATCATATATGTTATTTCAACGTTTAAGCTGGATAAAAGCTCTCATTTTATTCTTCTTTTCAATCTAATACAATACCTTTTATATATGTTTTTTTTTTATTTATTTATTTAAGGCCGCATCGACTGCTTGCCTATTTGCGACCTCGATTTATTTCGTATAATACACAACTACATTACAGTACAAATATCAATTACAACTAAATTCCAAGTATATATTTTCTTTTTTAAATATTCGAAAAATTTACACTCGTCTCAAGAACTTTTAGAAATTGAAATTAACCGTCCAATAGTTTGGGATTTTTATCAAAATGATAAATTACAAAAAAAATTGCACTTGGAGTTTTTTAAATTTTCTACATGTGCATATTTTTAGTTTTTGTTTTTTTAAATTTATTTGCTGAAAAAAATCGAACGTCGTTAATTGTTAAATTTATTATTGGTTAACAGACAATTAACATCTTTTGGATTTTTTTTTTACAATAAATCTATGATAAAAAAAAAAACTAAAAATATGCACATGTAGAAAATTAAAAAAACTACTAGTGCATTTTTTTACAAAATTTTTTTTTTTATAATCTACCGCTTTAAAAAAAATCCAAAAGTTATGAGTCGGCTATGTGTCAAAATTTTCACTTTCCCTTAGAAATTTTTGCACCGAATTAAAAATTAAAATTTTCTTAAGGCAAGGAAAAACTATCTCGAGCCAAGAAATAATTTTTTTCTGTTTAAATTCAATGAGAAAATTTTGAATTTAAATCTTTCCATTTACATATTTCTGATGCTAATTTAGATACCAAATTAATATGCGTTAGATTAGTGCCCAATTTTGAATCCTGCAAGGACAGGCTTCATTTTTCTAGACTTTATACTAAACATTTAATATTAAAAATCCAACCCACAGGCATTTAATCTTTTGAGAACCTCTGTATAGATTATTTTTCCCTGTATATTATTTTTCCTTTCTCTTTACCTCATCTCTCTAGTCCACGAATTGTCAATCTCCAATACAAGCATCTAATTCAACTCAAGTATATCCTGTCTACCACACATTATATATTTTTTTATCTTCTTTGCTCCGTCATCCTGCTACAGTATATTAGATTTTCATACTTTTTTAGATCCTAAAAAAAATAAAATATCTAGTTTTTATTACAAATATTTTTCTAAGGATATTTAAATTGCCAATAAATAAAATTCAAAATATGCGAACCCACGTGTTTGCATTGGAGTTACAACAATAAAAAATTTCCTTAGCTATGGGGTACTTTAAAAGAGAATTAACAAAAACCTGTTTTAGTTTTTAAGAAATGAGATTTTTAAAAAGAAAGCAGCCCGGCGGTTTTTGAGATTTCTTACAAAACTAATGGAGGTTTTTTCTTCCAGCATTTGAGTTTAAGAAGACGGGACAGGACTTGAAAAATAAAAGGAGAATAGGACATGACATAATAGAGCTGAGGATCTTGGAAGCATTTGAATTTAAAGTTTGAGTAAAAATTTGAAAAGGAGTAGGGATAAGAGGGAAGTATGTGAGTCATGGGTGCTATGGTGCTGGTAAAACCGATGGTGGTGGTGGTGATGATGTGAGTTTCGACTGGGACTCAAAAGCAATTTAATATAATATGTAAGAGCAAGAGGGGATACGAACCATACTGTTGTTGTGTTGTATTATATTCAGTATTATGTTTTAAACCTCCACAAGTAAAGACAAAGACAGAAATACATATTGGAGGCATTGTACTCTACAGCCGTCGTCATGCCGCATGCGTTCCATGTTCCAGGTGCTGGTGGCCAGTGCTGGTAATCAGTTGAGTCTTGCAACTCGTATTTTAACATCCAGTCCATCATATTTTTTAGTTTTTTTTTTTTACCGCAAGTGTTCATCCTCATCTTAATTTTAAAAAAAAATCAAGACCAAGTGCAAGATCAAAATTACAAACACTTTGTCTGGCTTATCTACTTGCACTATTTAAATATTTATATATCAATTGTATATTTAAGTATTTGATAAGTCGACAATAAATATATCAAATGTTTACCGAATTTGAGGCTGCATTTTATTCATCGGAACAGCTGGTGATTTAATTGTTCGGTGACCGCTTATAATGGTATTATTTTATTTTATATATTAATATATGATATATATCTATATATATACAAGTATATTAAATTTTTTTTGTTTGCTATTTATTTTATTTACAATTGAGTCAATTAATATTTTGTAACAGAGTTTAATTGTTTGTTTTCATTTGTTATCAATATTAATTTATTATCATATATATGTATATATATATTTATAATTGAGTGGTAAAAAAATGATGTCTAAGTTTGTAATGACATTTAACACATGTGGGTAGTGATAATGTAAAAATTTTGATAATATGTATGATAATAGTTTTTTATGTTTAATATATATATGATAAATATATATACATATATATGTAGTAAATGGTGTGGGATGGAATATTAATATAACATGCGATGCGGTATTTTGGCGTCTTGTATAAATGTAACACGACGCTACTTTTATTACGCTTGTTTGTATATATGTAGATATACATATATATAAATATGTGTGTGTATTTTATATATATGTATATATAAATTTTGCTTAAAATTTTTTTTATTGAATGTGTAACACGTGTTGCAGAATATAAAGCTGATGTACTTGCAGAAATAGAATTTTCTTCAGAGAACTAGAGGTCGTGAGTAATCCTATGGAAAGAAAAAAATCATATCAGTGAATTTTATATAATTAATAGTTGATAAATTAACTGAGTATTAAACGATTGTAGTTAATTACTTTTAAATTATCAATAATTTAAAAAAACAAGTGAGTATATTTTGTTTGTTACTTGCTGATAGTTGTGATTATTAATATAATTAATAATAATAATTATTTTTTTAGAATGGCTGGACTAGGAGCCGCAATACCATCGGTTGCAGGAACAACGGCACCATTACCAATAACATCAATATCTCTTGGTAGTACACATAAAAAAAGTTTGCTACGTAGAGTTGCTCCTTGCTTAGCATTTCTCGCGGCATTTTCATCTGCGATGGCTTTGCTGTTGATTTGGAGCGAAGCTGCTGCTCTCAGGTAAAATTTTTACGAATAAATTATATTTGTCAAAGGTCTATTCTATAAATAATTTTGTCAGGTGTCTGTCAAAGCGATTTTTTGTTATTTTGAACATTTAATTAAATTTGAATTTTATTTATCGTGAGAAAATATTTTACTAGCGCTAATACTAATTTATTTTAAAATATATTTTGCAGAAGACAAGCATTCGATGCAAATATGACAAAAGATTACGTACTGAGAAGTGTATCGATGGACAATCCTCAGTTAGTTGCCTATATACGTGAAGTACAATTAAAGAAAGCGACTCGTCAGTATAATTTTAACGTAACAGAAACACTAGAAGAGAAATCATTAGTTACTCTTCTTCAGGGTAAACGTAACGGTATTTACCTCGAGTACATAAACCGGCCGGGTGCTGTGTTTACAACCTCCTGGCTCGAAGCCAAATATGGGTGGCGTGGTGTCCTCGTACTTACTGATTTTAGATCATTTTTTGAAACATGTAAAAGTAATAGAAATCAAGCAACCCGTGTTCTTCATGCTTGTTTGAGTACCGACAAAGACACCAAGGAGGTAATTGTTTATTTTTATTATTATTTAATTATTTATTTGGCCATAGAGTCGAGACTCCTTGCGGCCATTCAAAATACACAATATTAATGATAGTATGAAACAGAGGTACCGTTTTTGGGCATTTAATACTTTATTTTAATTAATGAAAAAGTATAAAAGAACTTGCTTGTAAAAGTGTGACAAAAGTGTCTTTAAAAAAATTTTCAAAATTAGTAATGTCATTGCATATTTAGCAAATTATATTATTTAAATTTTTCTAGTGTAAACCGGCCCTAAAGTGACAAAAACAATACCTCTACTCTGTAGTATTTAAATAATAGATACCAGTATAATAATTTTATTAATTATTTGAATTATGAACAATTCGATTTACGAAATAATCATAGCACGATTTTTCAAATTAAATAAATGTAGGCTCCCGTGTACAAGCACTCGGTAGCTCATTCCATATTATAATTACACTAATTAAAAACGATTTGTCATATTTTGTCTGGTAACATCAGATAATCTTTTAATATAATATTTTGTAAACTAACAACAAAGGAAAAATTCCCGCTTAAATTTTAGAGTTAGCAATCAAATTTAATTATTATAATTTGTTCATATTTCGATTCTTTTAAAATATAATCGACTTCCATTAAGATAATTGACCTAGTACCTGATCAGGGAACTAGTATTCAATTAGTTCATGTATTTGTATATCTATATATAGTAAAATTTAGTAAATATAGATAGAGAAATAGATCGGATACTAGTTCTTCGATCGCGTACTGGGTCTCTCACCTTACGTTTAATTTATAATTTACTACAGTTTTATAAATAGAACTTTCACATCATTCTGTACATAAACCTCTTACTTTGTTCTCCTCTCGACTAAGGTTCCGTAGTGTAGTGGTTATCACGTCTGCTTTACACGCAGAAGGTCGCCAGTTCGATCCTGGCCGGAATCACATTTTTTTTTATCACAAAAAAAAAAAATGATTTATAGAAACTTACCAATAGAATTTTTTTTCTATTTATTAGATAACTTATCATCAAGAATCAGAAGTACGGGTTACCAAATTAGGCGAGGGACCAAACAGTATTATTTTCACTGATGAAGGTCTACCTACAATGAGACTTAAGTGCTTCCCACTGTACAGTGTTCTTCTTGCATACAATCATACGACTATTGATTATTTAAATCTTGATAGCACTGACATATCTGATATTCAGGTAAATATTTAACCCATTTATTTATTTATTCATTATTTTATTTAATTAATAAACAATTTTTACACCAGGTACTTGATACACTTCCATGGGACAAAGTTCAAATAAATTTCTTATCGATACGTTGGAGCGACCATCACACTGACGCTGAATTTAAAGCTCTTAGTGACAAATTGAAAGCTAGGAAGTACAGGTTTCTTCAACCAACAGACACAGGAAAATTAATATTTATGTATTCAAGAGTTAAAATTTAATTCATTTTTATTTATCAATTACTATGGAGTGATAAATGCCAGTGGTAGAATATAAGTAAATACAATTACAGAATCATACCCTCGTAATTTAATAGTACGAGAAAATTTCAATCAATTATCAATTACTGTATTCATTTTTTCTTTTTATAAGTAATGTCTTAAGTTAGATTATTATTTTTTAGTGATTACAAAATGGTGATAGAAAAAAGAAAATTTTTTTTCAAATCCAGGCTGTAATAATCGTAAATTTTATTTAACTTTAAAAGTCAATTTTTTCGATGATTTTTATTTTTAAATCTACTTAAATAATCAGTAATATAGTATTTCATATATTTTTGTGCATATATATATTTATATATGTATGATGTAGAGCTTAGTAAAATTTTCATCACAGTTTTTTAAAATTAAAATTGTGAGTTACCAGTGAGCTGTTTAATTATAAATAGAAAAAAAAAAAAAATTAATTAATGAAAGTAAATCCAAGGAATACTTAAGGGCCTTATTAGTATATAAGTTAATATTTTGATAAATAAAATATTAAAAGTACTAAAAAAAATTACCGTAAAAAAAAAAAATACTTTCAATATCAATAGAAGGGAATAAAAAATAAAAATGAAATGTGATTACGAGTACGTTAAAAAAAAACGAAATTTAAATAAAATATTTACACTTATGGCAATTTTTGTTTACAATTTTTATAATAAAAAAATAAATACGTTAAAAAAACAAGCAAGAACATAAATTTTAGTCAAAACTTTTGTATATAAATACCAATAATTATCAGTGATTAATAGGAAATACATGAGCCAATAGCTTCAAGGAAGAATCGAGTCAACATGATTTTAGAGCACTCAGTAAACTTTACAAAGTACACTACGTTATTAACTTACAATTTTTTTATCAGATTTACTTTGTAAATAAGGAAGATAAAACGCCCAACTAATGGCTCGTTGCTCAATAATCAATATCATTAGTAATTTTTATAATTTACTATTTTTCAAGAGATTGAGGGCCGTACAAATTAGCTTTAGAATGACAAACCCAGAGCACTTGATAGTTATCACAGATGCAAGAGTGTGCATTGCATTGACTTGGTATAGAATTTTTTTAAAATTCTTGCCATCAGTTCAGATAACTTTGATCGATGATAGCAGATCGATAGTCTCTATTTGAAGTCCGTGATATACGGATAATTCTGTTGCTTCTTTGATCACCCATTCAATCAATCGATGCATGATAACATAAACAATAGTATAAATTAAAAAAACGAGTCTGGAGAAACTGGAGATTCAAATTTTATTTAAATATTTATTGTAAAAGAGTTGCCGACTCTGAGAAATGGAGACGACGGGTATGATGATCGAATCTCCGCCTACTAATCAAGAGAGCAAGAAATTATGGCAATATTTGGCAGCATGTTCAGGTAATTAAATACTTAAATTTAAATTAAATAAATAATTTTATTTGCTTCTTTTTTGTTAGCTAGTATTTTAGCGATCGGCGTTGGCAGTTCACTGGCATGGACTTCGCCAGTGTTACCTAAACTCGCTGCGAAAGATTCGTGGTTTCCGGTTAGTGAAGATGAAGGCTCTTGGGTAAGCTCTCTGTTAGCTATTGGAGCAATAGCTGGAGCACTTCCTGCCGGTCCTCTAGCTGACAAACTTGGTCGTAAAAAAGCTCTCCTACTTCTCGCGGGACCGTTTCTTCTTTCCTGGGTGATGATAACTTTTGCAAGAAATGTTTGGGTTCTCTATACCGCTCGATTTACCGGTGGTATTTCTGTAGGAGCGTCTTGTGTCCTGGTCCCAACTTACATCGCCGAAATAGCGTCTCCATCAGCTCGTGGTACTCTTGGAGCAATGTTTCAATTATTTCTTGCCTTTGGAATTGTTTTAACTTTCGTACTGGGTTCGACAGTTTCTTACACTGTCCTGGGAATTATTTGCGGGCTTGTTGAAGTTGTTTTCATCGCGACTTTCTTCTGGATGCCGGAATCGCCGATGTGGCTTGTGGTAATTTTATAAAACTAATTAATTAAATACTAAAATTATATATTTATTTTATAATAAATATAATTGTCTAAGGGTCAAGGAAGAAAACCTGAAGCTTCAATAGCCCTTGGAGTATTCAGAGGCGACGGCTATGATACCAGTGAAGAAATAACTGATATGCAGAAAGAAGTTGAAGAAAACGCCGCCAGAAAAAGTTCCGTGTTTGATTTAATTAAGACTTCCGGTGCTAGAAAAGCTGTCTTGGCTTCCTTTGGCACTATGGCATTTCAACAGCTATCTGGAGTAAATGCTGTCATTTTTTATACAGTCACAATTTTCAAAGCTGCTGGCAGCAGTTTGAACTCTGATGTCGCTGCCATTATTGTCGCTCTAGTCCAAGTAATTTATTTTTAAAATTTTTTATGTAAATTATTTATTTAAATTTGTATATTAATTAGGCGGTGATGGCTGGCGTCGCGGCTCTCATTGTTGATCGAGCGGGAAGAAAACCTCTTTTAATATTTTCTTCGTCTTTCATGTCCATTAGTCTTGTTGCTCTTGGATTGTATTTTAATCTCAAAGATAGTGGCAAAGATGTTTCTAATCTTGGCTGGTTACCTTTGGTGTCTTTGACTCTCTTCATGATTGCATTTTCTGTCGGGTAATTGTAAATTATTGACTTTTATTTTATGAGTGTGTGTGTACACTGTAAAAAATTTGCGGAGTGAAAGTCAATTAAATCCGGAGTAAATGACAGTATTTTTTAAATCCTTGGAGTAAAATTTACTCCGAAGAGTTTTTTTTAATATTAAAACACTCCCTTCTCATATTAATTCACTCCCGTTTTTTACAGTGTAGCAGATAAGAGGCAATTTATAAATTTTAAATAAATAAATTAATTAATTAAATTTAAAAAAAGGCTGTTCGTTAACCGAAATGGAAGTAGATTTCTTTATTATGAAGTTTCAAGGTAAAGTTGAATTAAAAATGAACTTTATTCAACATTTTGAATGAATTTCGAGCCCAAAAAACCGCCAAATTTGTAAATAATTTGAAAATTTAAATTGCCGCCTAAACAACCAATTTTTAAATTTGATTATCTAATTGCCTAATCCATCTAAAATCGATAGTCAGTTGAAAAATTGATTTTCCGGGTCTATTTTTTCCGACTGCCATTTTTTCGATAGGGTACGAATTTGAATTTTTACTCTATTTACATTTTATTTATTTATTTCAAAATTTTAAAATTTAAAAAATTGCTATCTACGTTCTCACTCATCTTTACTTGAACAATTTAAATTTAAATTTAATTAGCATCAATTAATTAAAATTTTTTCACAGACTAGGACCGATTCCTTGGATGATTATGGGAGAATTATTTACAACAGAAACAAAAGCTATGGCTTCAGGATTGGCTGTGATGTTAAATTGGTTTTTAGTATTTTTAGTCACTAAAACATTTCCATCAATGAAAGAAGGAATAGGCGCTGCTGCAACTTTTTGGGTTTTCGCCGGCATAATGGCGGGTGCTACGGTCTTTGAATACTTATTTGTTCTTGAAACCAAAGGAAAAACATTGCAAGAAATTCAAAATGAATTGAATGGAAATACCGAGAGACAAAGACGTTCTTAAACTTTTTTTATCCTAGTCCATTATTTTTATATTTATACATTTTATTCATATCACTCATTATCATTTATTAATTTTACGTGAGTATCATCAATCACAATGATAGCAATAGATATTATATTTGATAAGGAATAAGCGACTACTGCAATGCATTTTTAATCGATTAAATCTAGGAAATTTTCGTACTAAGCAACTAAAAAAAATTTAATAACTTGAGATTAATTATCAATAAATTCTTTATCAATTGATAATTTTATTTTAAAAATTAAAATCAAATAAAATCACGGTCATCTATAAGTACATATATAAACTACTAGAATTTATATATAAAAAAAAAAAAATGTAATTGTTTCTTGATTGATTTATTATCAATAAATTTTTACTGTTAATTATTGACAATGTAATTTTATAATAAAAATATGTATTTTATGTTTAATAAATAAGAGCATTGAATAAAAAATATTTAAAAAGTAAAGTACTCTCATAATATTTAAAATATATAAGATAATAGCTTGTAAATTGATGTCGATTAAAAGAGATAAAAACGGAGTGTTATCAAGCGAAATAGTATAATTGTTAATTATTATCAAATGGTATCAGAATAGCCCATTGAAGATCCATATTCAATCCAGTTGTCGTTCCTGACATTACGTCACAGCTTCTTTAAAAACTAAACTCCTTGTAATTGTTATTTAAAATATACTATTTTTTAATGACAATTAAAAACTGACGGAACTGTAATTACACTAATCAGGTGATAGTTTTGTATGTAAAATTTATTCCGACGCAGATGTTGTCGGTGGTTAATTATAAATTCTTCTTCATCTGAAACTCATCATAACTAATTTAAGTTATTAATTTAAAATTTAATAGTGCACTGAAAAAAATTTCGGAGTGAACGTGGATTAAATCCGGAGTAAATGATTTCCTACAGGGAGTTTATTTTAATATTAAAACTCCGAATTGGAGTGAATTCACTCCCGATTTTTTTTCAGTGTAATTGAGTGATAGTTTATTAAATTAAATAATAGTATTTATTACTCAATAGAAAAATTATAAAAAAATATCAATCAGAGATTAGAAGAACGTAAAAGTTGTAGATCACCGGCCCCCACTATGACCACTACGGAGGATTCGTCAATGATAGAGGGGCGATATAAAGAGTATCAATACGAAGCCGTGGCTACGAGTTTTCCTGTGTCACGATCAGACTTTCACACTACCCTCGATACTAATCCAAACAATTATTCTGCAACCACTGATTTTTACGATAAACTTAAAACTGATAAAGAGTCAATCAACAGTAACAGACAAATAAACACCATGAGCCACGAAAAAGGCTCGAAATTACTTCAATTTATTGCTGCCACTGCTGGTAATTAATAAAACATTAACAGTAATTAATTCTTTTCATCACTTTCATTAATTTACTTTTTTTTTTAATTAAAAAAACTAACTCAGCAAAGTATTTTCAATTATAAATATGAGTGACGATAAAACGATACGAGTAAGTTTATTCAATTATGATAATTCGTATATTGAAACGTACAACGGAAATAAATCATTACTTGTTTAAAGTGTCTAGTGTTTATATGCTACGAAAATAATTTACAGATTGATAAGTAATCGAATTTAATATCATTAACTGTGACGTTTGCATTACAATATTGTTTGTGCAACTGTTTCAAAGTTTATCATTTTGTTAATCAAATACTGATCATTACCCACCCACTTGTGATTACTTTTTATCATTTGTCTTTAAACCAAACGACTACGGAAAAAAAGTTATTGAAACTAGTATAGTGGACAAGTATAAAAGATAAAGTAAAACGATAAATAATTAACAATTGCCTTGCGAATAATTACAGTGTTGATAGCGGAGTCACTTGACTTTTTTTTACCGCGTAGTGTAGCGATAAAATGAACAAAACGTGGATTCAAAGCTCGATTATTGAACGGCAGATTTGTTTATCTTGAATTTGAAAATTATTTAATACCGCGCTCTTATTATACTTTAATATATATGATGTATATATATGTATGTAATCCTGATAGCCAACATCGCCGTGGTGGCTGGAGGCGCAATGCTGGGATGGACAAGTCCAATTCTGTTGATGCTCAAAGAAGACCCGCCGAATGAAGACAATCCTTTGGGTCGAGCCATCAGTGAAGAAGAGGCATCATGGATTGGATCACTTACTCCAGTGGGTGCATTGATTGGCTGTTTTTTTGCTGGTTATTTAGCTGAACTGTAAATTATTTATTTTTTATTGATATTACAGTCGGCTACCCGTTATAAGCCTAGTTTCGGGGACGTAGGGGAAATTTTTCTTGTAATTTCAGTCTTCCCTACCGTGCGTTTAGTTTTGTTCCGACTACCCGTTATAAGCCTGTTTTATTTTATATCATTTCAAACGTCATATTTACGTTCTGTTACATACGTCACTATCCCAATTTTTCTAGTGCTTATAGCGCTGAAATAAATACTTATCTTTTTACACTAATAATAATTGCAATGCAAAAAATTATAATGACAACGGTATTAATTACAGTAATGATAATAATAATTGTTATTGATCAACATAATGATCAATAAAACTTTTAAATTGTAACAGAAGCTTTAATTGTAATCAATGATTAAAACTATGAACAATAAATAATACTTTACTTAATAATGATTAAATTATTCTCCGCGAAACATCGATAGTAAATTTTTATTATTTATTTAGATATTTTGTTCCTAATGTTAGTTTATAATTTAGACAATTTTAACGGAGGCTTATAACGGGATGTCTGGTACGAAACTCAAAAAAGTGGTTAAGGGGAAGCTGTTTGGACTCAGTAACTCCTGATTCAGGGGAAGAGGCTTATGAAGGGCAGGCTTATGACGGGTAGTCGACTGTAATTACACTGTAAAAAATCGGTAGTGAATTTGAATTTTATTTAAATTTAAATTCACTCCGTCACTTTGAATCTCGGAGTTTTTGAAAAAAAAACTCTTATATGAAGAAAATTGTTTAAATCTACTGATAATTCCAGATGGGGAAGACGGACGACGTTATTGTCTAGCATAATTCCCTCGATCCTGGGCTGGATTCTCATCGCCACGGGAGAAACTGTTGAAATTTTTTACGTCGCGAGGTTTATTTTTGGAGTCGCGTTATCTATTTCTTTTACCGTTTTGCCGATGTACTGCGGCGAGATCGCAGAGACTTCGATTCGAGGGATACTTGGGTCCTTTCTGCAATTATTTATCACCATAGGTCTATTATGGGCGTACTGTATCGGTCCTTATGTCTCGTATACGACTTTTTGGATCACTTGTGGTGCACTGCCGATTGCTTTCTTTGTTTTCTTCTTCACTATGCCAGAGTCCCCTTATTATCTGGCGGCGAAAGGTCGGAAGGAGGAAGTCATCAAAGTGCTGGCAAGGCTGCGCGGGAAGAGTGAAGATGCAGTACGGGTTGAGGCTGATGAAATAGAGGTCAGAAAAATAACATAATTTTTTTTTTAATTACTTTGTATACTACAGTAGATTGTTTGATTTTTAATTAGGCGACCGTCCAGGAAGCTTATAATAAAGAAGCGGCAATAACGGACTTGTTAACGATCAAAGCCAATTTCAAAGCACTTATTTTCACGTGTTTGCTTGTTATTTTTCAACAAATGACTGGGATTAATGTCGTTCTTTTTTACTCGGAGAATATTTTTGCAAGCGCTGGAAATTCTGGTATCAGCTCATCCATCGAAACAATTATTGTCGGAATAGTACAGCTGATTGCTTCCTGTGTCACGCCTCTGGTTGTCGACCGACTGGGACGGAGGATACTTTTGATAATCTCTGGTACAGGCACCGCTCTAAGTCTCGTAGGTTTAATTTAAATTAATTTTTATTTAATTAAATTAATATGGTTTTGATGAAATTTAAAATTTTTAGGGAGTTCTTGGACTCTTCTTTTTCCTCAAAGATTCAGCGAAGAGCGACGTTAGTAATATCGGCTGGTTACCGATAGCTTCATTGATAATTTTCATAGCGACTTACAGTATTGGCTGGGGTCCGCTTCCTTGGGCAGTTATGGGAGAGATGTTTAGCACGGAAGTCAAATCAAAGGCATCTGGAATAGTAGTTTTCGCTTGTTGGTTTTTGGCCTTTTTGATAACTAAGTATTTTAGCAACATCGCGTCGGCATTTGGTCAATACACAGCCTTCTGGTTATTTGGAGTTGTTTGCATCCTCAGTGTTATCTTTACTGTTTTTATTTTACCAGAGACAAAAGGAAAATCACTTCAGGAAATTCAAAATGAACTCAGAGGATATAGACACAAATAATTAATTTTATTTAAATAAATAATTGTACACGAAAAAAAATAACTATATATATTTAAAAAGGACAAGTAATATAATGATTAAGTGATGATCAGTAAATGCTATCATTCTAAATAGTAATTCTTTAATTTGTAGTTAAAACGTGAATAATTACAGGATAAGTATTAAAATTTATTGTCTATGCAAGAAAAATTGCAATTGTAACTTGAAAAATTAATGAAACGTATTGTGAAATTAAGTGTTAGGAATGGTGAAATTCCCTGTAGTGACAACCAGGTTACGCACAGAAAAAAAAGTTATCTTGAGTCAATAAAATGATTTTGAAGACGAACGTTTTTGAAAACCACGTCAAGGTTTTCGTAGCCAAGAGAATTTGTTTTGGTTAAAGGAGACTTCTACTTTATCCGAGAAAATTAAGGTTTTCAAAAAAATTTTCTTCAATCAAGAATATTTCGTACAATCGACTACCCAGTTATAAGTCTGCCCTTCATAAGCCTCTTCCCTTCAATCGGGAGTTACTGAGTCTGAACAGCTTCCCCTTAACCACTTTTTTGAGTTTCGTACCAGACATCCCGTTATAAGCCTCCGTTAAAATTGTCAAAATTATAAATTAACAATAGGAACAAAATATCTAAATAAATAATGAAAATTTACTATCGATGTTTCGCGGAGAATAATTTAATCATTATTAAGTAAAGTATTATTTATTGTTCATAGTTTTAATCATTAATTACAATCAAAGCTTCTGTTACAATTTAAAAGTTTTATTGATCATTATGTTGATCAATAACAATTATTATTATCATTACTATAATTAATACCGTTGTCATTATAATTTTTTGCATTGCAATTATTATTAGTGTAAAAAGATAAGTATTTATTTTAGCGCTATAAGCACTAGAAAAATTGGGATAGTGACGTATGTAACAGAACGTAAATATGACGTTTGAAATGATATAAAATAAAACAGGCTTGTAACGGGTAGTCGGGAACAAAACTAAACGCACGGTAGGGAAGACTGAAATTACAAGAAAAATTTCCCCTACGTCCCCGAGACTAGACTTATAACGGGTAATCGACTGTAAATATCTTTTAAAAAATTTGGATTTCTTCGATTAAGAAAATTGTTTTGAATGCTACCAATTTTTGAACTTAAAATATATTAGATTAAAAATTTTTAATAACATAATTTATTGTGGCAAAAATATAAAATGATTCGAAAGTATTCGAAGTTTTTAACAAAATAACTGTGATTTCCAACCTTGTGTCTCATTTAAAATAATAAATCCTATATCTTATCTATTCGAACGATTTCCACGATAGGGTATTAAAAAAAAGTATAATTTAACATTTAATGTTAAATAAATAATTTTATAAAATAATCAAATTATCTCTTCATTCTTTTATTTCACTAGATTATCGAAAAGGGTAATCAAATAATAGATTTCGATTATAAGTTATATAAAATAAAAATATTACGTGTATGCTCAGATTGATAATAGTAAAAACCAGAAGAGTGTTAAGTGCGATTTATCAGACAGAACTTATTTTAATGACAAATGTTTCCGACATTTCAATTGGACTTTTTTCTTCACATGTAATAACTCGTTGTAAAAAATTATTATCTATTCATCAAGATGGCAAATGATTATTGTAAAATTATTAAATTGCAGTAGCCTTCGTCTGCTACCAATTAAAGGTTGACAACTTTCAATAGTAATGCGGATTATAGTTATTTTTAAATTAATTACTTACTTTAATTTTTTTTTATCCGCAGTGTAGTTTAATATAACGACGAAATATTTAATAAAAGAATTAGACCCAACGTCAACACAATGACGGACAATAAAGGCTCAAAATTACTACAATTTGCTGCCGGCATTGCTGGTATTTATCGTTATTATAAAACATCTTGTATATATTTATAATTATATTGCGTTTAATGTTTTCCTGCTTTAAAAACTTATTTTTCATTTTTATTGTAGAAAAAAAAAATACTGAAACTTTGACACGAATGCGATAAAAAAAAACAAAGATAAATAATTATGTTGCATAATGAAGACATTTGATAGTAGTGGGGATCCGGTTATTTATTTAGCAAATTATTTTTTAACTCCCCGCTATGAAAATTGATTTTTTTTAATTAAAATGACAGTAGGATGCAGAAGTTATTGCAGTTAAACATCCATTTAATTGTGGAATTAATTATTAAACATAAAGATTATTTGTCACGAGCTTCAAAATTATTGAGCATTCAATACTGCATTGATTGATGATAAATATGTATATGGTTTCAGCAAATATTTGCATAATGGCGGGAAGCGCAGCAATGGCTTGGTCGAATCCGATTCTGTTGATGCTCAGAGAAGATCCGGTTAATGAAGAAAACCCACTGGGTCGGCCTATCAGTGAGGAAGAAGCTTCTTGGATCGGATCAATGGCGGCAGTGGGTACATTAGTTATTTGTTTATTCCCGGGATATTTGGCTGAAAAGTAAGTACGATATATCAAAGTATTAATCAGTGAATGACAGCTCAACCAGTGAATGAACGGTCGGGTTTTTATATTTTTTTAGTATAGAAGGATCCAAAAAGTTAGAAGTCAAATAGATTTGGTCAATCAAAAGGCAATGAAGTATTTTTTGTTGCAATTGTGATTAAAGTCGAAATGATGGCAGAAAAAATTAAATGATGTTCATTTACTGGTCATGTTCCCAGACAGTTTTCAAGTCGGAATGACTGCTTTACTTGGTCTGTTTGAAGGCGTCCTCAAGAAGTCTTATTATGACTTCTCAAAGATTTCATTTTTAAGAACTCTTAAAAAATGGTAATTCTGACTTATTTGAAGATGGTAAATAATATAACGTTTATTGCAGATGGGGAAGACGAGCAACTCTATTGTCTAGCGTCGTACCATATCTTCTTGGTTGGATAATCCTTGCCACAGGTAAAAGTATCGAAGCCCTGTATGTAGCAAGATTTATGTCAGGTCTAGGGATTGCTGTTGCATTCGCAATATTGCCAATGTACTGCGGCGAAATTGCTGAAACATCAATTCGAGGGATACTTGGTTCGTTGTTTCAAATATTTATCACTCTTGGTCAACTATGGGCGTACTGTATTGGTCCGTACGTTTCTTATACCCATTACTGGATCGCTTGTGCTGTTTTGCCAATAGCTTTCTTCATTCTCTTCTTGCCCATGCCAGAGTCCCCGCACTACCTGGCAGCAGAAGGTCGGACAGAGGAAGTCATCAAAGTGCTGGCAAGGCTGCGCGGGAAGAGTGAAGATGCTGTTAGATACGAAGCGAATGAAATAGAGGTTTCAAATGAATTTGTACTGTCAATTTAAATGTTGATAATCTTACGAATCCATTCTATGTTTCATTAGGCAGCTGTTCGAGAAAATTTTAACAGAACAGCGACAATCATGGACTTGTTTAAAGTAAAGGCTAATTTAAAAGCGCTATTTATTACATGTGCATTAGTAACTTTTCAACAGATGAGTGGTATCGTTGTTGTTCTTCTTTACTCAGAACTTATATTTGCAAGTGCTGGGAACGTTGGCATCAGCTCGTCGGTTGAAACTATTATTGTAGGACTAGTTCAGTTATTTGGTTCGTGTGTCAATCCGCTGGTTGTTGACCGATTGGGACGCAGGATACTTTTGATCATCTCTGGTACAGGCTCCGCTCTAAGTCTTGTAAGTTAATCACTCAATTAATTCAATTCCATAGTAATGAAGATGATTGTTTTTTTTAGGGAGCGCTTGGACTCTTCTTTTATCTCAAAGATGAAGCAAAAAGTGATGTCAGTGGTATCGGTTGGTTACCATTAACTTCAATGATTATCTACATGTCGACATATAGCGTTGGATTGGGTCCTCTTCCTTGGACAATTATGGGGGAAATGTTTTCCCCGGAAATAAAAACCAAAGCCTCAGGAATAACTGTATTCATTTGTTGTTTTTTGGCATTTGTTGTCAGTAAATATTTTATAAGTATTGCAGTATCATTTGGTCAATTCACTGCCTTTTGGTTTTTTGGAGTTTTTTGTATTCTAAGTGTTCTCTTCACGGTTTTCATTTTACCAGAAACAAAAGGAAAATCGCTGCAGGAAATTCAAAACGAACTTGCTGGAAAAGCTAGTAAATAATTAATTGTCACAGTAAATTATTTTTAAATAAAATTTGAAATTTTTAAAATAAATTATCATATTTTTATTTTTAATCCACTATGTAATGTGTCAAAAAAATAATTTAAATTTGACTTTTTTTTATTTAAATGGATACTGAGGAAGGTCATATTTTGCAATTTGAATTTCGATGCCTGGAAAAAAATGATTTTGGCGAGTTTGTAGTTTATTTTTGACTTAAAATTAGTATATTTGATACTAATATCAAACCAGGATCATTATATATATTAAAAAATGGCTATTATTTATATTAAAATTTGATACACATAGAAGAGCAAAATTTGTAATTTCGTATATTAAAATTAATATGAAAAAGAATCGATAAATTGCTATCTACAGTTAATACTATTCAAGTAAACATAGAAAAATTTTAAAAATGAGGAACCGATAAATTAGTAAACGTACATATTAATATATAAAGATCTAGTATACGAATTTTTCATTTTATTATTTACCACTTATTCGATATATGTATATAATAAATAAATTTATAATAACGAATAAATAACATTTTATATTAATTATTAGTCAATGGGATAGAATTTATAAAATAAGAGTTTAAAATTTTGGGTATTTTTATGAGCAACAAAATCAGTATCTAGTATACTAATTTTTAATTTTATTATTTACCACTTATTCGATTCATGTATATTGTAAACTAATTTATAATGATGAATAAATGATATTTTAAGCTAATAATTGATCAGTGATATCGAATTTATAAAATAAAAGTTTGTAACTTTCGCAATTTTCGGCTGGAAAAATCAGTATCTAAGATAGCAATTCTTAATTTGATCAATCATTACTTTTTAATAGATTATGCCATAAATTAATAAACTTTCACTAATAAGTCACGTATTATACCTAAAAGTAATAATATTTACTTACTTTTTGAAATAATTAATAGTAGTTTTTAATAATCTACAAAAATTAGTAAACTACTTTGCATTAAGCACATAATAGTACTAATTATCGATAACAGATTCCACTTTTTATTATTATTTATTAATTTTTAATATTCTGATTTTTCCGTGTAATTATATATAAATTTATGTATGCTTTTATATAATCAAATCTGATTAGATCTAATTAATATGAACGCACGCATAATTAGACAAAGATATAATTAGATCTGATCAGACATAAATGATACAAACCCATAAATAATTAGATGTCGGTCTATATAAAATTAAATTTGATCAGATCTGACTAATATAAACACATACAGCTATATATAAATCTGCACATGATTAGATCTGATCAGGTCTCACTAATATGAACTAATGTTTTAAAATTGCAGTATAAATCTTCTTTTTAAAATATTATTTTTTTCTAAGTACATTTTATTCAATTGTGTTTTGGGAAAATTTTATCGTAGGAATATTTTATTGTGGCAATATTTTGTCGTCGGGATATTTTGTCCGGAGACCAAGAATCATGGAGCTACTTATATAAAAGCAGGTCAAAGTTGAATAAAAACCGCATTTTATTTTGACTTGTTTTTGGATAAGTTGACTTACTTAGTGTCCATTCAAGTCAATAAAGTAAAATTCGACTTGATTTTGGTTCAATTGACTTGAATTTAAGTAAAAAAAATAAAATTTGAGTTATTTTTTTGTCCCAGTCAAAAGTAGTGTGTGTTCGTTAATGGGTTGATAAAAATAAAAACCAGAAGACAAATGTATCCGACGTGTTTGTTAAGTGTCTTAGTTTTTTTTATATTATAACTCACTGCTAAAAAATCTTATCTATTATAATAATTAAGATTAAAAAGCTTATTACTACAAAATTATCAAGTTGAAGCCGCTATAATAGTCGCATTTTTGTTTCAACTATTACAGTTTTAGCCTTTTTAAAAGTAAGTCAAATAATAATCATTTTTTTTCAAATATTTTGATGCTCAACTCCAGTTCATTGTTACAGTAAAACATTAATTAGTGTTTGTTAACGTCAGCATAATGAAAAACAGTGGAGGTTCAAAACTACTACAATTTGCTGCGGCCATTGCAGGTAATTTATTATTATTATCAACCCTTGATAGATATTTATAATTATATATTGTTGTGTAACATAATCTTTTTTTTTTTTAACTTTTATTGTGAAAAAGAAACTGAAACTTTATATAACACGTATGTGATAATAAACATATTAAAGAGTAATAATCTTACGGTAAGATTTATTTGTAGTTTTACTTTTATCAAATTCTGTACCTAGATAGCAAAATGACGTCTTGATGAGTTCTGAATGAATTCCTATTTATGGTTTGGACGTCTCATCAGCATCTTAAAGAAGTCTTTAAGAAGTTCTCAAGATGTCGAATGAGCCACCTAGCGAACTCAGTAAGACGTCTTTAAAAAGAGTTCTTTTTTCTGACTTCGTAAATAAGACTTCAATATGAATTTACCATGAAGTCTTTAAGGAGCTCCTAATTTTGACTTCATAAAGAAGTTTAAAAAAGAATACATTCTGTCGTCACAAAACTGACGTCTTATTTACGGACTCTTCAAGAACTCTCAATTAAGAGTTCTTAAAAATGGCACTTTTAAGAAGTCATTGTAAGACTTCTTGAGGACGCCTTCAAAAAGACCAAGTAAAGCAGTCATTCCTTGAATGCTGTCTGGGTAGTCAATTATCAAATACAAAATTTGCTACTCAGGAACTGTAAAAATATTATGAGGCACCACAAGTGTGAAATTTTATGCCTCCAAATATAACATACTACAATTCAAGATGCCTTAGATAGTTTTTGAGTTACAGTCATCTGAAGAGCAGCCGCTAATCGGTTCTCAAAACTAATTTTTAAAAATTGCTGCACATAACTCGAAGACAAATCATCCGGTCGATTAGATTCTTATTGCAGCTTCTTTTATATGTTTCTCCATACCACGAACCTCCAGTTTTCCGATCGAATAGAAAATTTTATTTTGCCAGGCTAAAAATTATCAAAATTTCGCGCGGAATTTGAAATTTTTTTTGAAATCTCCGCCATTTTGTTGAAGTTCTATTTTTTTTCGATCGTGGGTCACGTTACGGGCAACACCTTCTAGTTTAATAAACTTTTTGGTGTTTTTTTTTTCATCCACTGCAAAGGTCGCTGTCACTGTAGCAGCAGGGACTTTTTTTTGGAGCGGGAGATTGCGAATAACTCGCTGAATTTTCAATGTTTTTGTCCAAAAATTAAATCAAGTATTTATTATATATCCACAAATATGTCCTTGAAACATAAAAACATTAAATGCAATAGTTATCTTTAAAAAAATTCCCAAAATCACTTTTTTCAGGCGGTCACATCAATGGTGCCCGTTGAATATTCAATGTCATTGATAATAAATTTTTATGGTTCCAGCAAATATTTGCACAATGTCAGGTGGCGCAGTCTTAGTTTGGTCTAGTCCAACTCTGTTGATGCTCAGAGAAGATCCAGTAAATGAAGGAAATCCCTTAGGACGACCTATCAGCGCAGAAGAAGCATCTTGGATTGAATCACTGGCGTCGATGGGTATATTGGCTGGTTGTTTATTGCCAGGATATCTGGCTGGAAAGTAAATATGAATTATCAACGCATTAACTCTATCGTTACATCCAGAGATGATGAATAATATAACGCTTATTGCAGATGGGGAAGACGCGCAACTCTATTATCTAGCATTGTACCATATCTTATTGGCTGGTCATTGGTTGGTGCAGCAAGAAGTATAGAAGTTCTGTATGCAGGGAGATTTATTTTAGGTCTTGCAATTTCAGTCGCGTTCGCTTTAATTTCGATTTACTGTGGCGAAATTGCTGAACCATCAATCCGAGGGATACTTGGCGCACTATTTCAAGTATCTATTACTCTTGGTGAACTATGGGCATTTTGTATTGGTCCATACGTTTCGTATATAAGTTTATGTATTGCTTGTGCTGCACTACCGATCGCTTTTTTTATTTCCTTCTACATAATGCCCGAATCTCCATATTATTTGGCGGCAAAAGCTCGCAATGAGGATGTCGTCAGAGTGCTGGCAAGTCTGCGAGGAAAGAGTGAAGATGACGTTCAAATTGAAGCGGGCGAAATCGAGGTTCTAATTCATACATTCAATTTCAATGTTTATAGCCTTATGAATAAATTTTATGTTTCATTAGGTAGCGGTACGAGTAAATTGTCATAAAAAAGCGACAATGATGGACTTGTTTAAGGTCAAGGCAAACTTGAAAGCGCTATTCATTACGTGTTCTTTAGTAATTTTTCAACAGATCAGTGGCATCGCTGTGGTTGTTGGTTACTTAGAAATCATATTCGCAAGTGCTGGGAACACTGGCATGAGCTCAGCACTGGAAGCCATCATCGTGGGAGTAGTCCAGTTATTGAGTTCGTGTATCAATCCGCTGGTTGTTGACCGATTGGGACGCAGGATACTTTTGATCATCTCTGGTACAGGCTCCGCTCTAAGTCTTGTAAGTTAATCACTCAATTAATTCAATTCCATAGCAATAAAGATGATTGTATTTTTTAGGGTGCGCTCGGACTCTTCTTTTATCTCAAAGATGCAACGAAAAGTGATGTCAGTGGCCTTGGTTGGTTACCATTAACTGCACTGATTTTATACATCATTACCTACAGCGTAGGACTGGGTCCTCTTCCTTGGACAATTACGGGGGAAATTTTTTCCCCAGAAATTAAGATTAAAGCGTCGGGAACAACCGTCTTCACTTGTCTATTTTGCGCAGTTATGATGAATAAATATTTTATTGGTATTGCGACGGCATACGGTCATTACACCGCATTTTGGTTTTTTGGAAGTTTCAGTATGTTGAGTGTTTTTTTCACTGTTTTCATTTTACCAGAAACAAAAGGAAAGTCACTTCAAGAAATTCAAAACGAACTGTCAGGAAAAGCTCATCAATAATTAATTGTTTTATCAATTATTTTTGAATAAAGCTTTAAATTCAAATATTAAAAAATTACATCACAATTTTATTTATAACCAACAACTCTGTCATTAAAACCCAATTTTGATGACTTTTTTTATTAGTTACAATTGTTAATAATTTTTTTTTACAAATCGTTTTGGAGACTTAATTTAAAGCTCAAAATTTTTTTTTATTTTTTAAAGGGTATTAAAGTCCTGCGCCCTTTAGGTTTCTTCAATTTTGAGAAGCTTCTTAAAGACAAAAGCTCGTACAAAATGTACACAGAAAAAAAAGATTTCTTATTAAATAATTTTAATAAACTAATATTTTATTCAATTGCTGAAGATGATAATCAATAGATCGGTTCTGATTAAAAGCAAAACAACCGCGTCATCAAGTAAATTTGATAATGTAAAAATTCGGCGGAGCAATCGAAAGGTAATTTATCAGATATCACTTATTAATGATATTCATATCGTAGCTGAATGTGTGCCAGAGGTTTCATTTAAATTATTTTTCATCCGTGGTATCGCATCGTTAATTAATTCCATGGCATCCATACAGTTTTTGTGTGTCAAATCGTGATTTCTTCTTTACCCTGAACAATAATAATTCTACAATGAGTAACTTCGTCGAACAGAGCTATGGGGATAAAAAAAAACTCTCTCGCAAACAGCAATAAAGTCAAGGTAATTAACGTCGAAAAGGGCTCCAAGGTACCACAATTTATTGCATCTATTGCTGGTAATTATTTTTTTATTTATAATCTACATTGAGCACCATTTTTTTTAAAGAAGAAAATTATTACGTCTTGTAGCAAAAAAATTTAGTTCAATAGCTCGATTATTTCATGATTACGATATTTATCAGCGAGATGATAAGTTGTTATTTTATTAAATCATACGGCCATGTCGTACTTTGGTAATAATTCCAGCGAACATATGTGTGGTGGCTGGTGGCGCGATGGTTGTCTGGTCAAATCCAATTCTTTTGATGCTTGGAGAAGATCCAGTGAATAAAGAAAATCCTCTAGGTCGGCCTATCAGCGCAGAAGAAGAATCTTGGATCGGATCACTGAATGTGATGGGTTCAATGATCGGAAGTCTTTTCCCAGGATATTTTGCTGAAAGGTAATAAAATTTAGGGTCCGTTCATAAAATTCGTCACGATAAATTTTACCTTTTTAAACCCCTTCCCCCTTCGTCACGCTGTCACATTTTTTACGACACCCCTATCAATATCGCATCACAAATGATATATCCCCCCACCAAGAAAAATTTTTAACCTTGTCACAGTAAGCGACACCACCTCCCCTTAGTGCGAACGTATTTGGAAATCGGCCCCTTATTAATGGGTCTTACTAAATATCGATATCGTCGATTGCAGATTTGGAAGACGTACAATTTTATTGGCCAGCGTGATACCGTCAATCTTAACTTGGACACTGATAGGCATAGGAAAAAGTATACCAGTTCTGTACATGGCAAGGTTCATTTCAGGTGTAGCCGTTGCTATTGGATTCGCTGTGATTCCGATGTACTCTGGTGAAATTGCAGAGACATCAATTCGCGGAATGCTTGGTTCATTGTTTCAAGTATCTGTTACCCTAGGTCAATTATGGGCATACTGTATAGGTCCGTATGTTTCTTACACAAAGTACTGGATCGCTTGTGCTGTTTTGCCAATAGCTTTCTTCGTTATCTTCTTGCCCATGCCAGAGTCCCCTTACTACCTGGCAGCAAAAGGACGGACAGAGGAAGTCATCAAAGTGCTGGCAAGGCTGCGCGGGAAGAGTGAAGATGCTGTTAGATGCGAAGCGAGTGAAATCGAGGTTTTAAATCAATTCATATTATCAGTTTCAATAGCAATGATTATTATGATATATATTTATTGTATATTCCATTAGGCATATGTTCAAAAATCTTATTATCAGAAAGCGACGATCATGGACTTGTTTAAGGTCAAGGCAAACTTTAAAGCACTGGTTATAACATGCTTACTGGTGACTTTTCAACAGATGAGTGGCATCATTGTCGTTCTTCTTTACTCAGAACTTATACTTGCGAGTGCAGGAGACAGCGGCATCAGCTCGGCGCTTGATACTATTATTGTAGGACTGGTCAAGCTGATCAGTACCTGTGCTAATCCACTGGTTGTTGATCGACTTGGACGTAATATACTGCTGATCAT
Organism: Microplitis manilae; assembly: GCA_030273425.1. Taxonomy (NCBI): domain Eukaryota; kingdom Metazoa; phylum Arthropoda; class Insecta; order Hymenoptera; family Braconidae; genus Microplitis; species Microplitis manilae. Next base: position 17,597,467 of record CP092730.1, on the reverse strand, counting down.
TTCCGGCATTGGCACTAGCTTAAGTCTCGTAAGTCAACGGTTCAATTCATCCAATTTCGTCATTACACTTTGAAGAAATGATACGTTTTTTTTAGGGAGCGCTTGGAATCTTCTTTTACCTCAAGGATGCAATTAGATGTGATGTCAGCAGTATTGGTTGGCTGCCAATATCTTCGTTGATTATGTACATGGCGACCTACAGCGTTGGATTGGGTCCCCTTCCTTGGACTATTATGGGGGAAATTTTCGCTCCGGAAGTAAAGTCCAGGTCAACAGCAATAACTGTCTTCCTTAGTTGTTTTCTAGCATTTGTTATCAGTAAATATTTTATAAATATTGCAACGACGTTTGGCCAATACATTGCCTTCATGTTCTTCAGTTTTTGTTGCATTCTAAGTGTCTTGTTTACTGTATTTGTGATGCCAGAAACAAAAGGGAAATCACTGCAAGAAATTCAAGACGAACTTGGCGGGAAATCTCGTAAATGAATAATTGTTTTTAAAATTATAAACTAAAATATAAATATCATTGTTTTATTTTTTTGACCTTCAACTGTCTTCATTAATCAGTATCATGTTCATGGTAGCTTTTCTTATTAGTTGCAATCTAATATGATATATTTATTATTCAAAAATTCACTCAGATTTAATAAATTTTAGTTTTATTTAATTACTGAAGATGATAATCGATAGATCGACTTCGATTAAAAGTAAAACAACAGTGTTATCAAGTGTCAATTTTATGATAAAGAATTCGGCGAGTAATCAAAACATAATTTATCAAATAATCCTGATCATTGATATTCATATAGAAACTAAATATATGTCAGAGGTTTCATTTTGAATATTTTTTACTCGTAGTATCTTATCATTAATTAATTGCTCAGTATCACTTCAAGAAATTAAATACGAACTCAAGGAAAGCTTATAAATAATTAATTGTTTTATAAATTATTTTTCAAAAATTAAATCACCAGTTTTATATTCAATAACTGTGCGATTAATACCTGATCTTTATAACTTTTCTCATTAATTACAATAAATTAAAATATCTAATGCTAAATAATCATCATTTAATGATTCCTTCAAAAAATTTAATAAATTTTTATCTTGTTTAGGAGACCGTTCATAAAATATGCTCACACTTATTGGGGTGGGGGTGTCGCTTACATTACAATTTCATATACTTTTATCTCCAAGCATACCTCCAAAACATCCTTAATATATAGACAATTATAAAAATCAGTAGACAAATGCATCAGACGTGTTTGTAAAATGTCTTATTGTTTTTTTTATATTATACCTCGTTGCTAAAAATATCTTATCTATTAATTAAGATTAAAAAACTTATTACTGTAAAATTATCAAGTTAAAGCCGCTATAATTGTCGCAATTTTGTTTCAACTATTAGAGTTTTACTCTTTTTAAAAGTATTTTTTAAAATACTTTGATGCTCAGTTCTAGCTTATTGTTACGGTAAAACATTAATTAGTGCTAAACGTCAGCATAATGAAAAACACTGGAGGTTCAAAACGACTACAATTTGCTGCAGCCATTGCAGGTAATTTACTGTTACTATCAACCCTTGATAGATTCTTATAATTATATTGTTGTATAACATAATCTTTTTTTTTTTATTTTTATTGTGAAAAAAAAAACTGATATATTATATAACACGCATAAATATATACGATAGTAAAAATTGCGTTACATAATAAACATTTTAAAAAGTAATGATCCTACGGTAAGATTTAGATACTGTAATTTCATTTTCATCAAATTCTACAGTCAATTAGCAAATACAAAATTTACTTGTCAGGAGCTTAAAAAAATTGAGGGGATATCATTTGTGACGCAATATTGGTAGGGGGGTAATGATATTCATGTCGAAACTAAATGTGGGTCAGAAGTTTTATTTGGATTAGTTTTTGTTCGCGGTATCTTATCTTAAAATAATTCCTCAGTGTCCATGAAATCGTTGAATTCATTGCCACCAAATGAAAGCTGCTGACGAAAAAATCGTAATTACTAAAGGAATTATCAGTGAATTTCTACCGATTCGTCACTTTGTTTGCGCGTTGACCCGTAACTTTTCTATACCTTGAATGCATTTATACAATGACTAACTTGATTGAACAAAGTTATGATGATAAGAAAATATCCCTGACCAAGAACACTAAAATTGAGATAGTCGATTACGAAAAAGGATCCAAGACACTTCAATTCCTCGCAGCTATTGCTGGTATTCAATTTTTTCGTTACAATCTACACTAAGCCTTTCTTTTTATGTACTGTAATAAAATAAACAAAGTTCAATAACTCCATTATGCCATGATAAAGTACGAATGCTATCAGCGAGATAACAAGTTATCTGAATCGTTAATTTACTTAATCATATGGCAAAATATGATGAATTAACTATACAATTCAAATTAGTTTATCCTAAATGTGAAGAAAATGAATGATGTCATACTTTGGTTTGAATTCCAGCAAACATATGTGTGATGGCTGGCGGCGCAATGATTGTCTGGTCAAATCCAGTACTGTTAATGCTCAGCGAAAATCCGGCGAATGAAGAAAATCCTCTTGGTCGGCCGGTCAGCGCAGAAGAAACATCTTGGATCGGATCACTGGCCGCGACTGGAGCACTGATCGGAAGTCTTTTTCCAGGATATTTTGCTGAAAGGTGATAACAATTTATTAATGTGTTTAATTAATTAATATGATAAATATAGAAACCGTCGATTGCAGATGGGGGAGACGGACAACTTTATTGGCCAGCATCATACCATCAATGATAAGTTGGACGCTGATTGGTACAGGAAAAAGTATAGGAGTCCTCTATGCGGGAAGATTTTTTTCAGGTCTAGTGATTGCTATTGCATTTAACATAACTCCGATGTACTGTGGGGAAATTGCGGAGACTTCGATTCGAGGAATACTTGGTGCATTTATTCAAGTATCTATTACTCTTGGTCAGATATTTGCATTTATTATTGGTCCGTGTGTTTCTTACACCCATTACTGGATCGCTTGTGCTGCAATACCGATTGCCTTCTTCGTTCTCTTCTTCCCCATGCCAGAGTCTCCGTACTACCTGGCGGCAAAAGGTCGGACAGAGGACGTCATCAAAGTGCTGGCAAGGCTACGCGGAAAGAGCGCAGATGCTGTGGAAAATGAAGCGCATGAAATTAAGGTTTTCCATGAAATCAAACTGTCAATTTCAACACACAGAAAAAAAAGATTTCTTGGCGGGAGAAAAATTTGTATTTTATAATGGAAAAAAAAATTTCTTAGGACTAGAAAAAATTTCTTGATTCAAGAAAACTTTTTCTCGCCTCAATAAAACCCTGGTCAAAAATAAAACTTAATTTAGACTTGGTCCTCTTAAATCGTGACTAAGTAAGACCAGTTAAGTCGAAACCAATTTTTGACCTGGGAATTTTCGTTTTTAATAAATAAAAAATTTTTTTGGAGTGAGTGAAAATTTTTTGCACCAAGAAATCACTTTTTTTTGTGCAACAATAATTATTATCATACGAATCCATTATATATTCCACCAGGCATATGTTCAAAAAACTTACTTTGAAAAAGCGACGATCATGGACTTGTTTAAGGTCAAGGCAAACTTAAAAGCACTATTTATTACATGTGCATTAGTAACTTTTCAAGAAATCAGCGGCATCGGTGTAGTCGTTAGTTACTCAGGACTTATATTTGCGAGTGCTGGAAACTTCGATATCAGCTCTTCGGTGGAAACTATTATTGTAGGAGTAGTTCAACTAATAGGTTCGTGTGTTAACCCACTGATTGTCGACCGATTGGGACGTAAGATCCTATTGATTATTTCTGGTACAGGCTCCGCTCTAACTCTTGTAAGTTGATGACTCAAGTAATTAAATTCCATAGCAATAAAAATGATTGTATTTTTTCAGGGAGCGCTCGGACTCTTCTTTTATCTCAAAGACGTGGCAAAAAGTGATGTCAGTGGCATTGGTTGGTTACCATTAACTGCGCTGGTTATGTACATTGCAACTTATAGTGTTGGATTGGGTCCTCTTCCCTGGACAATTATGGGGGAGATATTTTCCCCGGAAATAAAGTCCAAAGCAGCGGGAATAACTGTTTTTACTAATTGTTTAATGATAGTTGTTGTGAACAAATATTTTATAAATATTGCTACGACATTTGGTCATTACACAGCATTTTGGATTTTCAGCGGTTTTTGCATTCTCAGTATTTTTTTTACTATATTCGTTGTACCAGAAACTAAAGGAAAATCATTACAAGAAATTCAAAACGAACTTAGCGGCAAAGCTCATTAAAAAATAATCATTTTCTAAGAAAATTATCTTTAGGTAGTTGTTGCATACAACTATTTTTTAAAAGATTTTAACGAAACTTCTCTTGATTGTTATTTGATTAATTACAAATAATGTTAGCTTATTTCGATTAATATTGACCACCTCAGTTCAGAAGCAGCTCAAAGAGCTCGAAAACAGGGAAAAGTTTTGAGGCTGGCCCACACGGCCAACCGTGTCCACATTTTTTTTATTTAAAGTTAGATTCAAGATATATTCACTGCCAAAAGTTGTCGACTAATGATCACAAATATTAAGAACTTTATTAAATAATTAAGTAAAGGCGAAAAATTTTGTGTTATTTTAAAAACCTGATATTAAATACTAATTTATAAAGATAAATTCCATTTTTTATATCCAATGTTTATAAAGATATTCGTTAAATTACAATTTCATATACTATTGTCTCTAATCATACCTCCAAAAGATCCTTAATGTATAGACAATTATAAAAATCAGTAGACAAATGCATCAGACGTGTTTGTAAAATGTCTTATTGTTTTTTTTATATTATACCTCGTTGCTAAAAATATATTATCTATTTATTAAGATTATAAAACTTATTACTGTAAAATTATCAAGTTAAAGCCGCTATAATAGTCGCACTTTTGTTTCAACTATTACTGTTTTAGCCTTTTTAAGAGTAAGTCAAATGATGATCACTTTTTTTTTTAAACACTTTGATGCTCAACTCCAGCTCATTGTAACGGAAAGTATTAATTATTAGTACCAATTAACGTGATCATAATGAAAAACAATGGAGGCTAAAAACTATTGCAGTTTGCTGCGGCCATTACAAGTTATTTTTTATTATTATCAACGCTTGATAGATACTTACAAGTATTTTGCAGTATCTCATAATCTGTTTTTTTTTTAATTTTTACTGTGAAAAAAAAACTGAAGCTTTGCACAACACGATAATAAAAAATGACAGAAAAAATTGCGTTACATAATAAACATTTTAAAGAGTAATGATCCTACGATAAGATTTAGATACTGTAATTTCATTTTCATCAAATTCTACAGTCAATTAGCAAATACAAAATTTACTTGTCAGAAGCTTTAAAAAAATTGAGGGGATATCATTTGTGACGCAATATTGGTAGGGGGGTAATGATATTCATGTCGTAACTAAATGTGGGTCAGAAGTTTTATTTGGATTAGTTTCCGTTCGCGGTATCTTATCTTAAAATAATTACTTAGTGTTCATGAAATCGTTGAATTCATTGCCACCAAATGAAAGCTGCTAACGAAAAAATCGTAATTACTAAAGGAATTATCAGTGAATTTCTACCGATTCGTCACTTCGTTGTTTGCGCGTTGACCCGTGACTTTTCTATACCTTGAATGCATTTATACAATGACTAACTTGATCGAACAAAGTTATGATGATAAGAAAATATCCCTGACCAAGAACACTAAAATTGAGATAGTCGATTACGAAAAAGGATCCAAGACACTTCAATTCCTCGCAGCTATCGCTGGTATTCAATTTTTCGTTACAATCTACACTAAGCCTTTCTTTTTATGTACCGTAATTAAATAAACAAAGTTCAATAACTCCATTATGTCATGATTAAGTGTGAATGCTATCAGCTTAATCATATGGCAAAATATAATGAATTAACTATACAAAAATCAAATTAGTTTATCCTAAATGTGAAGAAAATGAATGATGTCATACTTTGGTTTGAATTCCAGCAAACATATGTGTGATGGCTGGCGGCGCAATGATCGTCTGGTCAAATCCAGTACTGTTAATGCTCAGCGAAAATCCGGCGAATGAAGAAAATCCTCTTGGTCGGCCGGTCAGCGCAGAAGAGACATCTTGGATCGGAACACTGCCCGCAACTGGTGCACTGATCGGAAGTCTTTTTCCAGGATATTTTGCTGAAAGGTGATAATAATTTATTAATGTGTTTAATTAATTAATATGATAAATATGGAAACCGTCGATTGCAGATGGGGGAGACGGACCACTTTATTGGCCAGCATCATACCATCAATGATAAGTTGGACACTGACTGGTACAGGAAAAAGTATAGGAGTCCTCTGTGCGGGGAGATTTATTTCAGGTCTAGTGATTGCTATTGCATTTAACATAACTCCGATGTACTGTGGGGAAATCGCAGAGACTTCAATTCGAGGGATACTTGGTGCATTTTTTCAAGTATCTATTACTCTTGGTCAGATATTTGCATTTATTATTGGTCCGTACGTTTCTTATACCCATTACTGGATCGCTTGTGCTGCATTACCGATGGCTTTTTTCGTTCTCTTCTTACCCATGCCAGAGTCTCCGCACTATCTGGCAGCGAAAGGCCGGACAGAGGACGTCATCAAGGTGCTGGCAAGGCTACGCGGAAAGAGCGAAGATGCTGTGCAAAATGAAGCGCATGAAATTAAGGTTTTTAACGAATTCAATCTGCCAATTCCAATACACAAGAAGAGGACTTCTTGCCGAAAATAAAATTTTGCATTTTAAAATAGAAAGAAAAATTTTTTTAACGCTAGAAAGAATTACTTGACTCAAGGAAATTTCTTCTCGCCTCAATAAAATTTTCGTTTTCAATGCAAAAAAATTTTTTCACCAAGAAATCATTTTTTTCCGTGTATATTAACAATGATTATTATCATATATATTTATTGTATACTCCACTAGGCATATGTTCAAAAATCTTACTATGAAAAAGCGACGATCATGGACTTGTTTAAGGTCAAGGCAAACTTAAAAGCACTATTTATTACATGTGCATTAGTAACTTTTCAAGAGATCAGCGGAATCGGCGTAGTCATTAGTTACTCAGGACTTATATTTGCGAGTGCTGGAAATTTCGGTATCAGCTCTTCGCTGGAAACTATTATTGTAGGAGTAGTTCAGCTAATTGGTTCGTGTGTTAACCCGCTGATTGTCGACCGATTGGGACGTAAGATCCTATTGATCATTTCTGGTACAGGCTCCGCTCTAAGCCTTGTAAGTTAATCACTCAATTAGTTCAATTCCATAGCAATGAAGATGATTGTTTTTTTCAGGGAGCGCTTGGACTCTTCTTTTATCTCAAAGATGAAGCAAAAAGTGATGTCAGTGACATTGGTTGGTTACCATTAACTGCACTGATCATGTACATCGCAACTTATAGTGTTGGATTGGGTCCCCTTCCTTGGACGATTACGGGTGAGATATTTTCCCCGGAAATAAAGTCCAAAGCCTCAGGAATAACTGTTTTAACTTGTTGTTTTATGGCATTTGCTGTGAGCAAATATTTTATAAATATTGCTGCGGCATTTGGTCATTACACAGCATTTTGGATTTTCAGCTGTTTTTGCATTATCAGTATTTTTTTTACTATATTCGTTGTACCAGAAACTAAAGGTAAATCATTACAAGAAATTCAAAACGAACTTAGTGGCAAAGCTCATTAATAAACAATTAGTTTTTAAGAAAATTATCTTAAGGTAGTTGTTGCGTAGAAAGATTTAAACGAAACTTCTCATGATGGTTATTTGATGAATTTCAAATAAGGTAAAAGACCTGGTACCTGATCAAGGAACTAGTACTCGATCTCTCCATGTATTTATATATCTATAGTTAATAAAATTTAATAAATACAGTCGAACTCCATTATCTCGGAACTTCTCCTGAATCTTGACTCCCACTACGAGCTACGCTGCCTCCCACTAGATACTACATCCGTGTACGTTTATATATGGACCCTACATGTATGTAAGAGCGCAAGCGCTGTAGTTTCCTTTCTAAGGAAGAAGGGGCATCCATTAACTTAAAAATTTCAACTAATTTCCGCTCCTTCGTAGACTAACTATCCGAGTTAATGGCATTCGACTGTACAGACATACAAATACATGAGTAATCGAGTACTAGGACACTTACATACATACGTAAGATTTTCTACGAGATCTATTGGTAAAGGCTCAGACAAATTTTTGCCCGAGAAACTTTTGAATCAGACTATCACAGAACTGCCTCAGATAAAACAATAAATTTAAATCTAAAAAAAATGATGATAAACAATTTATATAATTAGTTAAAGTTTTGCGTATTTATTAAACTTTAATGCTAGTGGACTAGCAGAAGCGTGTGTGCTTCATACAACGGCAAATATAATTATCTCACATATTTTTCATCATTTGTTTGTTTGTCTGTGTGAGAGTTTGAGATAATTTAAAAGAAATTTTGTTTAGTATTACTTATTAATTTATATTTATGACTTATTAAACGAATATAAATTGCACGAAAGTATAATAAATTTATGCAAATTCATATGATATGCGATGATCTTACTGCAACTACAAATATGACAACATTATTTATTATTTGTTTGTTTTTTTGTATTAATGTTTAAGAGTGAGTGTTTTTTATGTCAATTGACATTTATCAATAGGCACATGACTCAAGGTAAAATGCAATGTCTTTGTAACAATTAAATACATAAAAGTCATCCTAAAGCCTAAAAGTACGTGTACATAAAATTTAAATTATGTTTTATAAGCTACCATTTGTTTATTTGCATTTTTATTTCGTTTATTTATTATTATTATTATTATTATTATTATAATTATTATAACTACTGGCAGTATTAATTAGTTGCCAAAAAATGACGGTAAGTATTTACTTTAAGTTAAAATTTAACAAAAAAAAATAATAATTAAAAAAAATTGAAACTTCCTAATTATTAAAAAATTCCATCAAATTTTTTTAGTTTACTTACAAAACTAATTATTGACAAGTAAAAAAATAAAATCAGTTTATTACTGAGTAAATACTTTAAATTTAAATAATAATTTTTTAAAATATATTTTAAATCCGCTTAAAAATAATTAAAATTATAATCAACTGATTTTATTTCATTTACCCGTCAAATTTAAATGAAAAAAAGACAAAAAAAAAACTATAGCGCTTACAATAATGAATAATACGTGACGGCAGCGTTTATGTGGCTAAGTCGCGAGGGATTACATTACAATAACGACGAAAAAATTTAATAATAATAATTATCAATGTAATAATAATAATAATAATAATAATAAAATAAAATGATTTACGGATATATCTTTGCACATTTATATAATTTTACATCCGTAATTATTAATCTAAATGTAGCGGACATTATTTAATGACTCATGAAATCACTACTCTATTTTTAAAATAAAATTATTCAATATTTTAAAATGAAAAATAACTAAGCAATGAAAGCGACACCGTCAAATCTATTAAATTGACATAATGTTTTTTGCACCAGTGATAAAACAAAAAAAAACCAACGGACAATTATCGGATTGCATTGAATGCAGTTTTGAACGATAGAATTCGTTTGTTCTTTTTTTTTCATAGAAAGAATTTAAATTTCAATTAATGTAATAGGAATGTGCACTCGGCACTTATGTCAGAGTAATTTTAAAACTACAATAGAGTAATTAAAAGAGTCGAGCGCGCCGTTTTATTTCATTCCGGCGCCATTGGGGCAGTCGATAAAACTCAGAGCGGTTGCATTGTAGTATTGCTTCAAATTCAGCGTCCGATAAATGTCGCTGTAACAAACAATTCGTTTATTATTTTATGAAAGTAATGTATTGTACAAATTAAAGAACGACTTTCTTCCCGCTAAACAGAACAGGAATTTAAACTTCGGGTCCAAGAATCCCAAGTAGCAGAGACAACTTTTAGATGTCTTTTGAAATGACAAGATACATTTTTTTTCTTGCTCCCCAAGCTGAAAGTACGATTTTTCTGGTCGTATTATACTTCAGAAAGTACCACTTTTGTGGCGAGCTAGAAGTTTAGAAAACTGTCACTAGAGTGCGCTTATTTTGTATGACTCGATTAAGCAGCAAATATACAGATTTTTCAATTACAAACAAATAATTTAAGAATTAAAAAGATCAAAATTTTGAAAAACGCACATACAGATCTATACATTTTTTATGGATTTTCATAGATGATGACAAGCCCTGTTTTTCTACAGAATTTCCATGAATTTTCTAAGGATTTTCTATAAATTTTTTATGGACTTTGGCTCCACCTCCCTCTTGCTGATCAGCTTCGCCTTGGAATGTTAATTAATTCAACGTACTTTCAACTGGGGAGCAAGAAAAATAGTATTTGACCCCCGTCCAGAAAGTTAAATGCCCTGACGTATATGATATTCAAGCCTTGGCTTTCATCTGACATCTGCCAGGAAATCCAACTTTCTAGCCTAGTGTCGAAATATACTATTTATATAAATAAGAAATACAGATGGTCCTAAGAGTCACAGGAAATTTGTCTTCTTTTTTCTGTCTTAAAAAAGTCATTTCAATTTAAAAAATCGTTTAGATTTGTGTCACACGTGTCAAGTCTTTTCATAATAAGTTAAAAAACAGTCTGAAAATTTCTTATAGACGTCACAAAGCCAAGTGTGCTACTTGGGATGGTGAAAAATTATTTACCTCAAGGTTACAGCGATCAACGTCAGCCGGCAGCCTATAATTCGTAATAAGAAGCAAATGATATGGGTAAAGCTTTGGTGGTTCTGAAGGTGCTGCTCCCATGTCTGGTAATGAACGTCTTATATGATGACCATGAGTTCCAGAACCGACTGTTCCTAGTCCGCCGGTGTACGTTGTCGATGAGGGAAGAATACCACCATCATTCTATATTTCATTAAATTTAAATTATTAATTGATAATTAACACAATTTATCTTATTTAATAAAAAAATATTATACTTAATATTATACAAGAGCCCGTAGTACAAGTGCACATGCAATATGTACACACATTTGTTTATTATTATCGTGCACTAATTTTATTACTTTTACCAAGATCTCAGTATACATTTAACAGTAAGTACATACAAGTATATATAAACATACATATAATGTAAATAGTATTTTTAAATTAAATCCATGCAACTGTACCCTAGCAGCATTACCCTAAACAAATTACTTTACTTCTTACGGAAGATTTAAACAAGACTTGAAGAATATGGATTTCATAAGTAAACTTGCCAAGGGTTTTATCAAGTCTCGCTTTTTCTTAATGACTTACGGAAATCTGTAGATACAGTCTGCAGCAGTATACCTTCTATATAAGAATATTAGGTCAGAGTTGCTGCAGAATTACTTGATATCGGGTTCCTTTATCTCCGAGACCCTAAATTCAAACGTAGTACCTATAGCAAGCCCATGCATGGTGGCCACAGAATTTTGAGATTGAAATTCCCTGACTTTTCCAGGTATTCCAGTCAAACAATTCAAAAATTCCCCGACTGTGTGTAGTAATATTGAATCATTGAAAATATTTATTTAATTTAAAATAAAATAGTATAAGTCAGTTTAATCAATAATTAATCATTGTCGTTAAATGAAACTTTTTTTTTATTATTTGTTAATGTTCATTGTATTTTTTTTTTTATTTATTAAATGAATAATTTTATATTTTTGATTTGAAATCCATGTTTTTATATAACTTACTCTATAATAAAATATAAATAAATTTTTCATTTTCACTAGAATAAATATCATAACTAAGAATATTTCATAGAATATTAATAAAGTATTAATGGAGTACGCGAATAATAAACATGGTGAAACTTATTAGTTCATTACTTATGTATACACTTAATGTTTTTAGTTTTTCAACTTGTCAATATGGATTTTAATAGCTTAAAGATCCTGGCGATTGGTTTCAACTAAGACTTTTTTTTTCTAACAGCTTTTTTAATTCTAATTGCTTCATTTTTTCGCTATTGGAATCAATGTCTAATAATTTTTTTTCAAGATAGTTTTATAAACGCATTCGCGCCGCGTCACTTTTTGAACAGTTTTGACAGAAAACTAAATTTGTCGGATTTTTTCAGTCAAAAGAAAGAAAGTGAAAATTTTTCCAGCTTTGTGCCGAAATTCCCTGACATTTCCAGGTCGTATTTAAATTTCAAATGCTACAAATTAAGCATATCATAGATGAAATTATATCGAACATATGTGAGCACCACTGAATTTACTGTACTAATGCTCGCGAAGTAACGACGAGGGTTAATATATCCAGGTATCGAGAAATTCTGCAGCAATTCTGAGCCAATCTTGAGCAAGTATCTTCTTAAAGAGGGCCTATAGTAATTTTTCTTCGAGCTTTTCTCTCAAACAAAACCTGTAAATGCAAAATTAAGACCGAGGCTCGATGCATTACTCTATAAACTAGCAATCTACATTATCATTTTTAAAATGTTAACTGTTTTAAGATTGGTTGGACTGGTGATGCAGACTTGCTGAAGACTGAAGATACTGATTTACGTAAGACTTTCTTAAGAATGCTACTAGTGTATGCAAGTTTAAATAGTAAGTAGTATATTACACACCTAGGGAGGAAAGTAGGAATCGGGTTGAAATGTCCTACTTTCCTCCCTGGGTGTATAATGTACTCATTATTTAGAGAATGTAAATAAAATAAATATAGATAATTAATAAATTAATAAGATAATAGATAAACAATAAACAAATATTTAAAATCATACGGCAAATAATAAAATGCAACATCAAGTGCTACAAACCATGCTTGTTCGACGTGAGTAGTACGGGGCTGATGTACATACCAGTGCTCGTCTGTCCACATCCGTAATGCTGCCTGTTGATACTAGAATTTTATGGGAAACGCAAATGAAAATATTCCATAAGACAAATTATTATTATTTATACCATCGTTTTTTCTTTTTTTTTTGTCAGTTTGTTTTAAGACAGTAAATTAAATTATAAATAAAATATACAAATAAAGAGGATTTGACATGCTGGTATTAAAAGATTATTATTAATAATTAATTAATATATGTGTATATTAATTATGACTGTCGTTTTATAATTTAAAAAAATTTATACACATTTAGGACTTTGAAAAAATAATATATGAATTTAAATACTCACTATCTGATTTGCCAGATGAAAAATCAGTGCTGTGGGTTTTGTCTCCCATGCCGCTGAATGAATAATCACCCTGACCAAATAAAATAAATTAATTTTCAAAATAATAATAATTGTAAAATAAATAAAATGAATTTTTTTTTTTTGTTGTAAACAATAATAATACACGGTAGTGTATGTAAATAATTATTTTAAAAATAAACGCGGCGCAATAAGACTTACAGGGAGAGCAGATACAGAACCACCAGTAGACGAGAAGGTGTGACTTCGCGGTGCCAGACCGTATCCCGGCTTCGGGATGTGTCGAAGGGAGCTCACAACTGGTTTCAAATATCAATCGAACAATGATAATAATAATAAATGTAAATGAATAAATAAATAAATAAATTCAATTATCTTTCTTTCTAATCAACAACTCACGCCATTCCCATACGAATGCCCAACGTTCGCAGCATTTATTTTAACAAACTTGTTGAAGATAGTCGCGTATTGCAAATAATAATAATAATAGTGTAATAACGGTAATAATAAATATACATAACAAGCAAAGCTCTTCACTACTTAATCTTAGCTTAAAAAATAATAAACTTGGCTGTTTGAATAATTTTAATTTATAGTAAATAATAAATTTTATTTAATTTATAAAAATAAGCTGTAAATTTTAATACCTGCGTGGTAGCAAAACAAACTCTGGATTATTATTTATTATTTGTTGATAATTTCCCGCTATGAAAATTTAAAATTTAAAAAAAGAGCGCGTGTGTCAGATGTCTAATAAACGTCTGTTTAAGAAGTGTCTGCACTGTAAAGGCGGGGTAATTTGGCGGTGTTAAAATACTGGTGTTAAATCGGTGTGAAAAAAAATTATACGTACAGAAATTAGAAAAAAATTGTGTTACATCTAAAAAAATATAAAAATTTAATGAATATTATCTAGAGGAAATTTAAATTTTGCTATGTATTTATTTAAATAATTATATATGTTATATGTAATTTATTTCAAAATTGCACAATTTTACGACCACCATTTTAATTACCAATGATTTATTAATTAATAAAAACACTAATTAACTGTGATCGAATAAGTAAAAATTTTCAACACCGGGAAATTTTTTTAACACCGCATTTGATGTTGAAATTTAACACAAAAAATTTTAACACCTATACCACGATTTTTTTTTACAGTGTAATAATGGTTGAGATTTTTCAAATTTTTTTTAACAGAGCACATGTGCGTAAAATTTCTAATAGTTGTCTGTATGTCTGAGAAGTGTAATAATGGTCGAGATTTGTCTATTTATTTTCAACAGACTAGACAGCCCTCTGAGCTCGAAATCAGCGGGAAGTTTTATGGATGGCCTACAGATTCAATCGTTTTTAATATTTTTTATGTTTAGATTTTGTGTAAAAGTTAATTTAAATAATAAATAAAAAATGAATCGAGTTTGAATTGCATTACCACAAATGTGCAAGCGTGATTGCTAAAAGACTCACCGACTGATAGTGCCTAGCAGCGTTTGGAAGTGTGAAGGCGCGTTGATTACCGAGAGGTGGATAGTTTCTGGGTGCCGGGGAACGAGCCGATGATCTTCCGACTGGTCAGCCAGGTATAAAAACACACGACACAAACACAAAACACACAAGTATAGAGATACGATAGATAAAAAAGATTGATGCAGTAATAAAAATATAATAATTCAATCAAATTTGCATATATATGTATATATAAATTTAATATATTAAATAATAATTGTTAAAGTGCATGATTTTTTTTTTTAGTGACGCGAGATATTTAATGAAGTGATGACATGAAAGGAAGAAAAGCATGTACGTGTTTGTGTGGTGATTTTTAGTGGCATTTTAAATTCATGCAAAAAAAAATAAATAAAATTATAATTAGATATTACCAGACAGCAAAAATTTATGATAAGCGGAGAAACTAAAAGTAGTAGACTCGGTATTGAAGATTTACAGACCGTTGCTCTGGTCTTTTATTTATTTTTATACTATTTTTTTTTGTTATTTAAATTACTCTACTGGTGAGTGATTTTGAAACCGAGTTTCAAAATTAAATAGTATAAAGAGTGACATAGTTTATAAAATAATGACTTACTGCATGCGAATTGAGGCTGACATCATCTTCATACTGAAAACTATCACCTCAGCGGTAATTTTCTTGCGTTCAATGTTGACTATTGTTTGCAGATATTTATTCAAAACTTTACTAATCTAATCAATTGTATGTATTTATAGTCTCATTCCTCATTATTATTTTTGTATATATTTTAAATTATTAAGAGAAAAATAAATATTATTTTCGCAGCCGTTTTTTAAATTTAAAATAATTAAACTCTATAGTAATTATTAATCGTGAAGAAGCTCAGCCGTTGAGTGATAAATGTTAGTGTAGAATGTGCGAACGTGTGGACATGTATGAGATGACGGACTCTTAGTTAATGACTGATAATGTAATTCGCTAGCGATTCTATATGATTGTAAATAATAATTGTTTTATTAAATTACCATTGTAGCTTGGAGCGGTACTGGATTTGTAACTAACGCCGTCGTCGTCTTCCCATGGTCTTGCATGATCAATATTTCTTGATGGAGCTAAAAAACATGTTTCATATATTTATTAGGCTGTCATTTTAGAAAAACTTTTTTTTCAATGCACCGATAGCTTTCTATAACTGCAGGAAGGCAAATAAAATGCCCGTAAAATTTCCCATTTAAATAACATGGGAAAAAAATTTTAAGTTTGGAATTTTATACTTCGGCAATGGATCATTGTACAGATAAGCCCAGGTTGTGACTTTGTAGGGAATTTAACGCTCTACAAAAAAAAATCTCGTCATGTTTTTGATAAATTCATCTGTTCAAAAGTTATTGGAGCTTGAAGTCAAATTTCAAGATCTTTTTACTTTTTCAGCGAAACTATCAGACTTATCACGAAAAGTCATAGGACCTTTTTTGTAGACAATTTTATTCTCTACAAATTATCTCTGATAAAGTTTTTAAAAATTTTACATTGTTTTCCAGTTATTTCCATTTTAATGTCAAGCTCTTGAAATCGATCAGAATACTATTTTTTTGAGAGCTTGACATTAAAATGGAAATAACTAGAAAGTGATGCGGAATTTTAAAAAACTTTATCAGAGATAATTTGTAGGGAATAAAATTGTCTACAAAAAATATTCTTTGACATTAAGTGATAAGTCTGATAGTTTCGCTGGAAAAGTAAAAAGATCTCGAAATTTACTATAAATTTAACTTTCAGCGACCTCTAAATATTAATATTAAGAACTCAACTTTTAACAGACATCTTATTGTATCTTCCTGCAAGTATAGAAGCGATTGGTGCTAATAATTGAATTACATCCTAGTTTACAAATAAATTAACAGATAAACTTACAAGCACCAACGGGGCTTTCATATCGTAATCTGTAAGTCGGTTCTCTAGCTGCCGATGGAGTTCTCGAAGCGTTTCGCGGATCGACATTCGCGGCGCGATGCCGTAAATTTTCACGGTCTTTTTCTATATCATGAAGAAATACTTTAGCAATTCCAGTGTCAATTTTACTCAATTCGTCCTGTTCTTTTTTTAATTTCTGTTCAACTTCTTTGATATAATTTTTACGCTCGCCGTCTAATCTATCTGAGCGATCGGTCCCGTCTGTAACAGCGTCGTCTTCATCATCTGACACTCCCTAAAAATTTTAAATTCAATTATAAAATAAATTCAGTCTATTAAATAATCACAAGTAATTAATTATTATAAATACCTTGTAAGTATCAGACCATCGTCGGCGTCTCTCCGGATCAGTATAAGGATACGGCGGTGCTGGAAAATCATCCCGTTCAATCGGTGGTTTAGCTCCAGGTGGACGTTTCATAGCATCTGGATAATGAGCGAGTTCGATTGGCTCATCATTGTCCACTTGACTACCAGCTGCTGGAGATTTTGGTCTTGTCTCACTCAGTGCATCTACCAGTGCTCGCATTCCTGAGCGACTGCTTCGACCTCCGCTGCTTCTTATCGAACGTGATGCTACAGAATAATAAATAAAAATATTTTAAATTATCTGCATACATTCATTTAAAAAAAAAGATAAAATGAGACTTACAATTCGGTCGATGAAAATGTGGACTAGTCGGTGGTTTATCGTAAGGCTGAATGGGACGTCTCAAGTATCCTTGACTCGGTACTTCTGTCAGATAAGAATACGTACAAATTCTAGAAACATCTTCCGCATTACCGCGTCCATATTCTCTCAAAATTAATCCAGGGCTTCCGGTTCGTGCTGGATAATACTGTGACATTTTATAAAAACAAATAAATAATGTTTTGAAAAATAAAAAAAACAATAAAAGTTACCGTTTTGTAATAAACTTTAATAATTGCTAGTGATTGTAGTACAGAGGGACAACAAAAAATCGTGATAAAAATGAATGGATGGTGATAAAAAATACCTTGCGACTCAAGCTGCTGTATGGACTGCATATTGACCCGTTGAGACTTGGGGTGCGAGATCTCAATGAAAACTAGAGTTATGTAAAAAAAAAATAATAAAAAAAACCAACGTAAAATAAAATAGTGTAAACATAAAGAAATAAAAATAATAACAGGGAAAGTGTAAGGTGCAACTGAGGGAAATTATGTGAAAATAATTCACCTGCATCTCAGATGCGCTACTAGATATACGTTCCGATTCTCTGTGCTGAGGTGTATGTACGTCTCTAGTTCCATGCCCATTGACAATTCCATTGGTTCCAGTAGGTCCTGGACCACACCTCGGATGCCATATAGCAGTACCCTGCAAGTACATTTCTTCTCCATCCCCAAAAGGATCTCCGCACTTGGTACAGCGGGCGCAAGTCGGATGAAAGTGATGATTTTCACCAGCTTGAAGAACTTTGCCGCTTATGTAGCGGCTGCAGTAAGCGCACTTGACTCCAAATTGTTTTTGATAATCTTTCTCACAATACGGGACACCATCTCTGTAAATAAATAAAAAGTTAATCGTCATTGTAAATAAATAAATATAAAGTAAATGTTGATGAAATGATCAAGTCATACTTTCCCATGTACTCGCCATGCAGTACACTGTCGCAGCTGTGGCATTTGAAACACCAAACATGCCACTGACGATCCAAAGCAACCAGGGCTTGTCCCTCTTGCAGTTTTTCACTGCACCCAGCGCAGGCACCAGCATCATTACTGCTGTCTCGAGCAGTCGCGGTTTTTGATCGGCTGTCATGAGTTTTACTTCCAATTGGCGTTGATGCTTCACGTACTGGTATACTGACGCACCGATGACACAGAGCTTGACCTACCAGACGTACAGTAAAAAAATATTAAAGTAATGAGGATGAGACAGTAGACCGGTTTTAAGAGTACGCCAGTACATATATCAAAAGTACCTTGAACCAGAGTAACTTTAGTTCCTTGACCTAACAGCGGTTGTCTACACCTCTGGCAATGAAAACAGTTGGGATGAAACGCGTGTTTCTCGCCAGCAGTCACCACGTCACCCTCAACGTATTCACCGCATCCAGCACACCTAGTACCCCAGCGCTCGCGATAATCCTGAACAGAAGAAAAAAAAATGTTGTATTATATTATCATACATTAATATGAATATTTTATTAGTGGGCTTGACAGTTAAATTGAGTGATGCTAAGTAATCTTTCACCTTTGTACAGTAATACGATCCTTCGCGAGCAAAAAATCCGCCTTGAGCAAGACTGGCGCTGCATTGCGCACACTTGAAACACCCGATATGAAAGTACTTGTCTTGAACTCGCAGCACCTCACCACTACATTTCTTTTTACACGATTGGCAATAAGTTTTACCTGTAAAAAAAAATTTTGTAATTATAATAGTAATAATTATTATTAAATTTATAGTAATATATAACCAATAAAATAATCGGGCGAGCATCAATGAGCATAATGAACATTGCATTAATATTCTATGACCTCTGTAAACTGTTATTCCACTAATATCGCCGCGTTAATGTCATTCATAAGTGGACTAAATAGGATGTCACAAAGTGGGGTCAAACGTTAAACGTCAAACTCTCAACTAATCGGGCAATATATGACATTCCCTCTAAATAATCTTATTCAATTTTATCTCTTATTATAATTTTTTTTTTTCTTTCATAATTGTTATTCATTAATTGATAAATTACAAGTAAATAAGTAATCATTATTGCTCGGCGATAATGAAATTTTATTTTTAATTTTAAAATAATAATGATGATGTCATAATTATTATTATTATTAATAGTAGTAGTAGAAGTAGTAGTACACAGCGAAATAGTTCCTATGGAGTTATGGTAATCGTTACTATGTCACTATGGTAATTGTTACCATATTTTACATGGAGAGAAATTTTTATTTACCATGCACAATGTAAAGTATACTACTCGATAGCATGTAAATAAAGTGCAATTTCTAATAACACAGTAAAAATTTAGTTTACTGATAAGATGTCTTTACAGTACCAAACTTTATGGGTAATTTTTGCTTAAAAATTATCTGTGTGTATGGTAATAATTTCCATAATATATGGAAATGATTACTATAATATTATGATAACAATTACCATAATATTATGGTAACCATATAGTAATTATTACCATAATGTATGGTAACTATTACCATAATCTTATGGTAATTATTCCTGTAAATATGGGTATAATTCCTATATGATCTCGAAATAGTTCCTATGGATTTATGGTAATCGTTACTATGTCACTATGGTAATTGTTACCATATTTACATGGAGAGAAATTTTTATTTACCATGCACAATGTAAAGTATACTACTCGATAGCATGTAAATAAAGTTCAATTTCCAATAACACAGTAAAAATTTAGTTTACTGATAAGATGTCTTTACAGTACCAAACTTTATGGGTAATTTTTACTTAAAAATTATCTGTGTGTATGGTAATAATTCCCATAATATATGGAAATGATTACTATAATATTATGGTAACTATATAGTAATTATTACCATAATGTATGGTAACCATTACCATAATCTTATGGTAATAATTCTCATTCATCATGGGAATGATTCCTATGAGTATGGTAATCATTACAATAATTCTATTACCATGCAATACGAGAATTGTTATAATGATGGGAATTGTTTCCATAGTTATGAAAACTTTTCCAGAAAGTATGGGTCATATCCCATAATTCCAAGTAATTATTACCATAAAAGTTACGAATGATATTTGATAAACGTACTAGGAACGGTTACTATAATTTCTCTCCATGTAGTAATAGTAGTAGTGGTAGAAGTATGATTACTATTATTATTGCTATTAAAAAATAAAATAAAAATAAATATTATAATTTCATCATCATAGTAGCGCTAATAACATTAGATAGTACGAGCCAATATTAGAATGACGATTGTAGAATCATTCTCTTGTTATCACAAGAATGCCGGCCGGCTAATTTAAGAATAAACGTATATAGTATAGAAAGTTCACCTGCGACTTAAAACCAACTACGATAAGATTATCTACACTACAATAATTCTTTTAATTTTTTTTTTCATTTGATTAACTACATCAATATAAAATTTACGACATTAAAAAATATTGAAAATAAATTTAAATTAATGATAAAAATAATAATAATAATAATGATAATCTACGTGGTAACCCAAATATTACAAACAATATAATGCGCTACATATTTTGGTAATTATACAATCTATTTCGACAATAAAAAGCATCATCATCATCATGATCATCCTCCCCCTCTTTATTTAACAATCTCTCAGATATGACGTCATGTCTAATAAAAATTCCAGCGATAAATCTGTAAACCTGGCGCTGCTTATTTAAAACTTAAATTTTTATTAAACTCAATTACAAATAATTTATTTAAAAAAATATATGTCTATATTTACTTTCTTTTATAAATTTTACTCTCGTTCCCACTTAATTAAACGACTAATTATCCAGCATAATTAAACTCAATACAGGATACGCGTTATGTACATTTGCAGATTGACTTACGTAATTTAAAATTATTATTATTATTCCAGCCAAAGGTATATTATTTCAACTTCAAACAAAGTTATAAATAAATCAATTATAAATATACATTTAACCATAACTTTTTTCACTCTTTGCAAAGGTAATCAAGTGTAATTGAGCTCATTAATTTATTCCTTAGAGTTATAGTCCCGCAAGTAAAGAAAATCGATATCAAATAAAAGAGCTTTCCGTCTCTATCAATTTTTCTCCATCTAATCCTTGGGTCTCTAGTTTTATCAGTCCCCATACAAAATTTTTACCACAACAAAATATATAAATTTTTTAACGCATGTAAATTTTTATTTATTTACAAGGTGTGGCATCTAAGTGTAACAATAGGATGACTAGTCTAGTGGAGAGAAAGGACGGAAATGCTGGATTTGTCCTAGAAAATATAAAACTAATTTTAGCTGTAGGGCAACATAAGCATAAGTGTCTCTATGAGAAGTCAACATTTTCTGAAAACATCATACTCATACACATATTTAAATTTTTAGTACATATATTATATATATACTAGTTTCATAGTATAGGTCACCAGTTAAAATAAAGAGGGTGAACGAACATGAAAATAAATTTTCAAAATAATAATCAACATCATCACTATAAATGCCATTAAATATAGGGCGTAACACCCACACTCTAAAATTCTTTAGTCTCTCCTTCTTTTTTCTCATACATTACAGCATTTACTCATGTGCGGCATACAAATTTATGTAGTAAATAATTATTGTACGTTGATTGGCCTTTAAATTATTTAATATACCCGAGTAATGTACACGCCGTACAGGTGGATGTCATAATATTTAATTAGTATAAACACGTATATGTATAGTTGTATATAGATATATGTTTTATGAGCTGCGATAAATGATTGCCGGTGTTAAAATAATAAAACGAATGTTTACTCACCCATTGTCACTGGATTACTTTTAAAAAGCTGGTAATCACGATCACTTGTTTTTAATGATTTATTGCTGGGTCACACGGGTTCCAGTAATAAAATAATTTAAGATACGGCGTTAAGTATCTTGATAAACTTGGTATGGTCCAACTGTTAGGATCTTGGAATCACTATAATTTAATGTCGATGTCGATGTAGTTGAAAGTAGAATAATAATACTAATGACAACTAGCAGCTTATTTTTTTCACTACTCCCAACCTTTTGGACGTACTCATACTGAAACTGTATGATACTGTACACTGATGTACTGGTACTCAGCTTTCTGTCGTCTATAACTACGGAATAATTAGCTGTTACGAGAGAGGAGAGAGAGAGATTATACACTGGATTCTACGTACTGTATTAATTTTTTTTTGTCTCTTTTGCTCTTGTTATTTTATTTAGCACTGGCACTGCCACGAAGCGCTGACTTTGGAATCATTGGATGGATTTTGCCAGCCACCGATTGAGACAAGTTACTTTTTTAGTTTTACTAGTAACTATTATTGCCATAACATGTGATTGGCGCCTGTGTTCGAGATGCTAGAGATTTATCTCAGGGACGTAATAAATGTTTTCCTTGCCCCAGATGATGCTTTTTTATCTTATCTAAGAAATATTTATCTGGAATTTAAATATGATTCTGACACTAGCTGAGGTTTAATAATTTTTGGATTTAAAAAAAAAGTATTATTTTTAAAAATTGCACAAAGAATTTTTTAAATTTTCTGTGTGCATATTTTTTTAGTTTTTGGTTTTTTTAAATTAAATTTTAAAAAAAACTTCGAAAAGATGATAGTGACGTTAGCCGACATTTAATAATTTTTTTAAAAATATGATACTGAAGTTAACAGACAATTAGCAATTTTTGAATTTTTTTTTTTACAACTTAATTAAAAAAAAAATATTTAAACAAAATGCACTTAGAGATTTTTTAATTTTCTACATGTGCATATTTTTAGTTTTTTTTTTAATTAAGTTGTACAAAAAAATTCAAAAATTGCTAATTGTCTGTTACATTCAAAATCATATTTATTTAAATTTAAATAATCATTGCATTGAATTTTAAAACATTTTGATTAATTAAATTAGGTAATCACTATTTCAATAGAAAATGTAATTAAATTTTTGTAAAATTTAGGCGGTATTTATTTGAAATTTAAAAATTACTTTAATAAATAATTGAGTGATGTAAAAATTTCTTACAGTTCAAGTCTAAGAACTAATGACAACTAGATATCAGAGCTTGAAGAAGATTGCATACAAAAACAAAATTTAAAATTCCAATCAAGAAATAACATAAATAATTTACTGCTAAAAAAAATGATCCACTAAGTTTCAAAATACGAAGAAGTTTAACTGCGGTACAAAACACAAGATAAAGAAATGAATAATTTTCAAAACTAATTCGATAAGTTAAATTATAAAATATATACCTGTATGAACTATGCATATACTTTTTTACAAAGATACTTTATCTCTGTAGTAGATGTCGCTGCTAGTAACGCGTCTCACAAGTCGTCATAAAACCGGTGATCATGGCCGAGCGGTCTAAGGCGTAAGACCTAGGCCTCTCGAACTTGATCACTGGCCAGGCGTGGGTTCGAATCCCAGCGGTTGCCGAAAGAATTTTTCACACAAAGAGTGTGAGGTCTTTCGGCCCTGAGATTCGTCCCGTCGCCGACATTTGAAGATCGGTACAAAGAAAAAAGAATTTGATTGGATTTGGTGTAAAAAAAAAAAAAAACAGAGTAAAATCTGTGGAATGGGCATTCTTAGGCTTAATGGAACTGTGTTCCCGAGCGTTCTCGTAACTTAAAGTGACTAGGCTCACTTTAAGTATTAAAAAAAAAAAAAAAAAAAAAAAAACAAGTCGTCATAATACTCAGTTAAACAGCATGGAGATGGAGACTACCTTAGTCTTTATGAAAAATTGAAAATTACAATCAAATTTTAAGTCTGATCACTAGTCGATGAAGAACTGGAAATTTCCAGGATATTCAAGCTTATCAAATACACTTTCTCCTTTAAAGAAAAATCTACAACGCATGCGCTGTTACATCACACAAATGATCCATTTATATATATATACAATTGGCGCCATTAATTTATACCAGGTCATATTGTCCTTGGCTCATTGGTTCCAAAGGAGATCTAATAAAATCATCAAGCCGAGGACAAGGAACACGGCCCAGAACAAATTATTGTCAGGGACTATTGGAGAAAAATTTTTTGGAAATAACTTTTCCCAATTATCTTTTACTCGGCAATCGCTTGGTTTCTGCATATGTCGTGTTTGTTTTGTACCTGCGGTCCTGTTATAAGTTAGTTGACAAGTTGACGTCTGTCATTTATTTACGCAGAAACAATCACGACAATTGTAAAATTTAATTAGTGGAACTGGAGTAGGGATACCATTTCAAGAGCGAAAAAATAGAGGAAGTAACTTATAGCCAGGTTGTATTAGAATCTGACTGTACCTTTACGTCCTCTACCCTCCATACTCCATAGTATTGTCGTACCTCAACAATTGAATGATTGTCCCACTACCATCACTTGGCACGTACTTCCTACACCCCACTATTCAATCCAGGAGCATTCTTTCATTGGGACTACTTTACATTCCAATAGGTACTAGCACATCATCAATAACATCTGAATGTCGCTACTTGTCACCATCACAGTCAAGTGTGTGAGAAAAGACGCTCATAATTATCAAATTAATTAATTATATTTGTAATTTTAAATTAAATTTCTAGGCTCGCTAATTTGAAAATTCTAGTGAAGTTTCCTTAAAAAATTACACGTGTCCAATTGTACCATCGAACGTGTTGATTAAACTTGCAAACCCAACACGCAGTTTTCGCAGTATTTTGAAAACTATATCGAGTTGTGATATCAAGATTAAAAAAACGTGTCTAATTTTTATTCGAAACAAGAAGACTATAATGATGAAGATCGAACGCGGTTACACGAACATAAAGAAGCACGTGGTTTTGTACGAATGGAAAATAAACGAAATAAGTTCATATATTGAAAAATCAGATGACCATTCCGACCAAAATATTTCAATAAAATCGCCATCATTTTCAGCAGGAAGTGACTCGGAAAAAAAATGGAGTCTTGAATTTAAATCGAGCCCTGCAGAATTATCAGAAGGTACTGAAAAAAAATGGCTGTCAGTATTTTTAATGCACACTACAGACTCTGATGCTGAAGTTAAAACAAAATATTTGTGCTTTATTTTAAATAATAATAATGAGAGAGTTAAAATAAAAAAGTTCAGCAAAACCTTCAAAGGTAAAGGCGGCTGGGGAAATCGTCGATTTCTTGACAAAAATGAGTTACTGGAAAGAAAAGATGAACTCACTCCAAATAACACACTGACAGTTTGTATTGAGCTCAATGTATTTGATGACTTGACGACGATGTCCAATGACTTGAGTATATTGCGAAAGTCTAAATTCTGTATGGCTGATGACTTTAAGAAAATTTTCGACCGCAAGATAGGCAACGACATCATTCTAAAAGTAAAAGACCAAGTCTTTGAAGCTCATAAAATTGTTTTGATGGCTCGCAGTCCAGTATTCTTGACGATGTTTAGTTCTGAGAT
Organism: Microplitis manilae; assembly: GCA_030273425.1. NCBI lineage: Eukaryota > Metazoa > Arthropoda > Insecta > Hymenoptera > Braconidae > Microplitis > Microplitis manilae. Next base: position 17,571,575 of record CP092730.1, on the reverse strand, counting down.
GATAGAAAATAAAGAGTACAAAGTTAACATACCAGACATTGATCCTGACATCTTCAAATATCTGTTGGAATTCATTTACACTGACGACGTTTCAAATTTAGATGCTGTTGCTGAAGAACTGCTTGAAGTTGCTGATAGATATATGTTGGATTCACTAAAAGACAGATGTGCAGAATCTCTTTGCCATTCTTTGACGGTTGACAACGCTGTCAAATTACTAATTTTAGCAGACAGATATTGTGTCGAAGAAATGCTCGAACATGTTTCCAATTTTATATTAACGAACGCTGAAAATGTAGTGGAAACTCCTGAGTATGAACTGATGGAAAAAACAAATCCGTCTTTGGGTCTGGTTTTATTTAAAAAATTCGCAGCGTCTAAATCCAATAGGGCATTTTAAATTATTCATTTTAAATTACAGCAAGTATTTTATTTTTCATGATCCTGGTCCACAGACAATTAACAATTTTTGGATTTTTTTTCAACAAATCGTTTACAAAAAAAAAGAAACTAAAAATATGCACATGTAGAAAATCAAAAGAACTGTAATGCAATTTTTTTTTATAATTTATCGTTTGGAAAAAAATCAAAAAATTATTGAACGTCTGTTGACTAGTATCATTATTTTATTTTTATTAATAATTGTTATTACTTAGTTGTAATAAAACTTTTTTTTATTACAGGGAATTAATCGACGAATATGGAGTCATATTGAAATTCAAATTAATGGCCTTCATATATTTTTTTGTAAAAGAAATATCGTGATAATAATTAAGTACACAACGTTTTGCCTACTGGCAAATAATGAATATTAAATAAAAAACAAGTTGTTTTGTATATAGGTATATAAGGACGTGATTCATACCAACATAGGTTGTAAATATATATATATCAAATTCGTTGTATTGAATATGAAAGAATTGCAGTACTAAATCAAGCTTCTCATAGTTATTTATAATTTGAAAAATGATGATACATTATACTTTACCACTACTTTATTAATAGTTTTAATTGTTAATTAATGATATAAATTACTTAGTGTGATAAGCTTGAAAAGTTATAAAATTTTATTTATTTAATAAAAATATTTTGCAATAAATTGACAGCTGATTCTTTTAAAAATTATCGAATAACTTTATATTATTTTTTTGTAAAATTAATAATAACTGATTCTTTTTTTTAAACTGGTTAGCGGCAGTGTCTATCTACACGATTCCCAATACGGCCCGTGTCTGCAAGACAAATCTTCGAGACAGGGGACTTCGGCCCGTGATTGTAAGACAGGTTGCAGACACAAGACTACAGCCCGTGACTGCAAGACAATCTACCAATCACGCTAAGGCATATATAAAAGGAGAGAAAGATGATGTCTCTAGGATTTATCTATGATTTAGAGGTCTTCTGAAAAAAGTCTAGCATTTATAAAAGTAGAGAAATATGCTTTATTTCTATGAGTTTTATTTTCAAATACGTGTATTAATTCAACATATATATTTGAAATAGCCGCTAAAAATTTATTATATATATCACATATGGCGTTGCAACTCATACATTTCCGTCATTAAAATTGAAAATGCCCTGTGCATAAATTTATTGCAAATAATAGTGTAATTTAACGTAAGAAATTATTTTAATCAAAAAAAATTTTTAATCCATGAAGAATCTAGGGATATATTATAGTCACGGGAAAAATTGTTTATTTGGAGAAATGTTCCGTATCTTTTATTAAATCCGGGTTCCAGAAAATTGTATCCCGTGTCTGCAACCTGGCTCGTAGTTTGTCTTGCAATCACGGGCTGTATCGTGAATCGTGTAGATAGATATTGCTTATGAAGGACACAAGAAAAAAACATGGTGACTATTTAGTACGAACACAATACAGATTATTTTTTCTTATTTACACCTAATTACATTTATACTAAAATATTGGCGCCAATAATATATAGAGTTACCACTTTAGCATAAAGTGAATATTAATCGCAAGGAGTTATCGGTATAAAAAAATTAATTGTTTAATTTATAAAAATGAAGAGAGGTTATACAGTTGCAACTAAACATACAGTGACGTACGAATGGAAAATAAAAAATATAAGTTTATATTTACAATCTGAAAGTAATGATGAGGGTGAAAATATAAAATTTAAATCTTCTTCATTTTCAACAAGCGCTGGTGTACAAGACTTATGGAAGCTACATCTCAAATTTAATCACACTGTACAATCAGTAAATAAAGACTTCGTATCAATGTATTTACAATCTTTGATAAATGATTGTAAAATTCAAACAGAATTTACATTTTATGTTGTGAATAATAAAAAAGAAAGAACTAATGCTGAAACTTTGAAACTGGTATTTGAAAGCAATAAAACTTGCCATGGGATTCCGGATTTTATAGTAAAAGAAGAGCTATTGTTGAATAAAAGATTACTTACACCCCATGACACCTTGACAGTTGGTGTTGAATTGGTAATATTTGATAATACCCCCGATATTCCAATAAAGAAATCAACGAATCTAATGGCTCAGGATTATAAGCAGCTTCTTGATAATAAAACCGGCAGTGACATTGTCCTAGCAGTGGGTGACCAGAAGTTCGAAGCTCATAAGTCGATTTTGATGGCTCGCAGTCCAGTTTTTTTAGCGATGTTCACTAATAACATGAAAGAAAGTAGAGAAAGTGAAATAACTATACCAGATATTGAGCCTCATATATTTAAAAAAATATTATATTCAATTTACACTGATGAAGTGACTGAATTGGATGAAAATGCTGAGGATTTGCTCGAAGCTGCTGATCGGTTTCAGTTACTGTCACTTAAAGAAATGTGCGAAGAATCTCTTTGCAATTCTGTGACTATTGAAAGAGCGATTACGATTCTAACATTGGCAGAACGACACAACGCAAAGCAGTTGATAGATTTTGTAGCTGATTTTATAGTAAATAATGGCGACAAAGTGGTCGAAACTCCTGAGTATAATATAATGGAAGAGTCACATCCATTATTAGCATCGATTTTGTTCAGAAAATCTGTTTCGATGAAAAAAAAAAAATTTTAACTATGGAACTCTACCTTTATTAAATCTTTTTACATTATAAATTACTTGTTACATTAATTCACTGATTATTATTCAGATACATGGTGATTAATCATTGGGTTGTCATTTTTTTCTACAGGATTTGATTCATAAACTAAAAAGACGGACTGGAAATTACATCTTCCAATTAATTAAATAATAATTTGAGTATTAATTGAAAAAAAGTCGACGTGGTTGCGATTTCACCAAGATGTAGAATTTAAAAAAGAACTGACAATTGTTATCAATTAGAATTTAAAGGAAATTTTTTGAATTAATTTTTTCCATTCCAAATTTCATATATATGTTGTTCTTTTATATTCATTGGTAACAAAAAAATATACTGTTACTCATTTATTCTAGTGCAATATATTGCTCTAAAAGTGATATCATAAATCATATATATTTATTAATGACATTACAATTGCATACTTTAACTACTTTTTTGTAATCATTTATAAGAGTTAATTAGAAAATACGGTAGTTGAAAATATTTTGTATTTTTTGAAAAATATTAGTTATATTATTATGTACTGAAAAATAGAAGGCAGTAATTTAATAAAAATTTACTTACAACAAACTATAGACCGATTTCAAATTTTTGAAAAGATTTATTTTGAAATTCAATTATAAAAAAAAAGATGTGATAAAAAAATACTATTTTTTATTCAAAAAATTACTCCGACTATTGATATCAAAATGATACTGAAGTTAGCCGATGCTTAATAATTTTTGAATTTTTTTAAAAACGAAAAATTATAAAAAAAAATTTTCAAATATTGCACCATACCTTTATTAATTTTCTACATGTGTAAATACATTTTTATTGTTTGTTAATTTATTTCTTAAAAAAAATCTAATTGTCAATTGTCTACTTACTTCAAGATTATGATTTACTAATTATTTTTAATTTTGAATCAATTGATAAACTATTTAGGGGCCAGTTTTTCAAACCGAGTTTATGTTTAAGACAGTTTTTAATTATCATTACTGGTAGATCTATATTATTAATGTATAGATTTACTAGCAATATTAATTTAAACTCAGATAAATATAAACCCAGTTTGAAAAACTAGTACTTAGATAATTGATAATCAGTACGCGCGTTTTTTTAAATTTCATTATTTCAATCAATTCGTTTATTTATTTGAAATTTATAAATTTTCTCATATTTGTTACATTCGTACTCATAAAAAATTTTTAACCATCAGGAAGTCGCAGTCAAAATGACTTGAGACCACAGTGAGGGTCGCTCATGGTAACTAGTACCCTGGTGATGATTGAAATATCGTTTAAGTCAAGGTCTTTTTTCAATGAATAAAAATATTTGAAATATATGTGAAATCTTTTTTTAAATGCTTGATTAATCAAACCCGATAATTAGCAGAGTAATAAATTTTTAAATATCCATTGAAGATAGGCGCGGTTGCGCGCGCAATCCAAACACCCGACATTTGTCAAGCATATGAAAGTCACTTAAAAAAAACATGGTGACTGTTTAGTACGAACACAAAACATTATTTTTTCTTATTTACACCTGATTACATTTATTCTAAAATATTGGCGCCAATAATATATAGAGTTACCACTTTAGCATAAAGTGAATATTAATCGCAAGTTTTTATCGGTATAAAAAAAGTAATTATTTAATTTATAAAAATGAAAAGAGGTTATACAGTCGAAAATAAACATACAGTGACGTATAAATGGAAAATAAAAAATATAAGGCCACATTTACAATCTGGAGGTAATGATGAGAGTAAAAATATAAAATTAATATCTCCTTCATTTTCAATAAAAGCTGATGTAAAAAATTTATGGGAGTTACATCTTGAGTTCAATAATGCTCCACAATCGGTATATAAAGACTTCGTGTTAATACGTTTACAATCTTTGATAAATGATTGTAAAATTCAAACAGAATTTACATTTTTTGTTGTGAATAATAAAAAAGAAAAGACTAATTTTAAAACTTCAAAGCAAGTATTTGAAAGCAGTAAAACTTGTTATGAGATTTTGGATTTTATATTAAAATTAGAGCTATTGTTGAATGCAAGATTTCTTACACCTCATGACACCTTGACAGTTGGTGTTGAATTGGTAATATTTGATAATAGCCCCGATATTCCAATAAAGAAACCAAGTAGTCTAATGGCTGAGGATTATAAGCAACTTTTTGACAGTAAAACCTGCAGTGATATTGTCCTAGCAGTGGGTGACCAAAAGTTTGAAGCTCATAAATTGATTTTGATGGCCCGCAGTCCAGTTTTTTTAGCAATGTTCACTAATAACATGAAAGAAAGTAGAGAAAGTGAAATAACTATACCAGATATCGATCCTCAAATATTTAAAAAAATATTATATTCAATTTACACTGATGAAGTGACTGAATTGGATGAAAATGCTGAGGATTTGCTTGAAGCTGCTGATCGTTTTCAGTTACTGTCACTTAAAGACAAGTGCGAAGAATCTCTTTGCAAGTCTGTGACTATTGAAAGAGCGATTACGCTATTAATATTGGCAGAACGACACAACGCAAAGCAGTTGATAGATATTGCAGCTGATTTTATTGTAAACAATGGCGACAAAGTTATTGAAACTCCTGAGTATAATATAATAGAAAAGTCACATCCATCATTACTATCGATTTTGTTTAGAAAATCTATTTCAATGAAAGGAAAAAAAATTTAACTGAGGTACTCTACCTTTATTAAATTTTTTTTATTATAAATTACTTGTATTATTAATTTATTGATTACTATTTAAAGACATGGCAATTAAATATACTTCTATAGAAGAGATATTATAAATCATATATTTTTATTAATAACATTACAATGGCATACTTTAACTAGTTCTTTGTAATCATTCATAAGAGTTAATTAAAAAATAGTGCAGTTAAAAATATTTTGTATTTTTGGAACATATTAATTATATTTTTATGTATTGAAAAATAAAAGGCAGTAATTTAATAAAAATTTACTTACAACAAACTATTGACCGATTTAAAATTTTTAAAAAGATGTATTTCGATGTCAGGATCATCGTCTAAGAAATTCTATAGAAAATCTAGACTAGCTCCCTGAGTTCAAAAACAGCGGGAAGTTTTGGGCATGGTGGCCACAGAATTTTGAGATTGAAATTCCCTGACTTTTCCAGGTATTCCAGTCAAATAATTCAAAAATTCCCTGACTTTTCCAGGTATTCCAGTCAAACAATTCAAAAATTCCCTGACTGTGTGTAGTAGTATTGAATCATTGGAAGTATTTATTCAATTTAAAATAAAATAGTATAAGTCAGTTTAATCAATAATTAATCATTGTCGTTAAATGAAACTTTTTTTTATTACTTGTTAATGTTCATTGTATTTTTTTTTTATTTATTAAATGAATAATTTTTTATTTTTGATTTGAAATCCATGTTTTTATATAACTTACTCTATAATAAAATATAAATAAATTTTTCATTTTCACTAGAATAAATTTCATAACTAAGAATATTTCATAGAATATTAATAAAGTATTAATGGAGTACGCGAATAATAAACATGGTGAAACTTATTAGTTCATTACTTATGTATACACTTAATGTTTTTAGTTTTTCAACTTGTCAATATGGATTTTAATAACTTAAAGATTCTGGCGATTGGTTTCTACTAAGACTTTTTTTTTCTAACAGCCTTTTTAATTCTAATTGCTTCATTTTTTCGCTATTGAAATCAATGTCTAATAATTTTTTTTCAAGATAGTTTTATAAACGCATTCGCGCCGCGTCACTTTTTGAACAGTTTTGACAGAAAACTAAATTTGTCGGATTTTTTTAGTCAAAAGAAAGAAAGTGAAAATTTTTCCAGCTTTGTGCCGAAATTCCCTGACATTTCCCTGACTTTTTCAGTATATTTATAATTCCATTTCCAGATTTTTCAGAAATGTGGCCACCATTTTTGGAGTTTTCCCGCAGGGTCCACGGTTTTTCAGAATTTTCACTCGAAAAATTGTTCCGAATATTTTATTCAAAGTTCCCGCTATTAGGGAGCGCTTCTGTCGCGCACATTTTGAAAGTTCCCATCATTCAAACAAACGTAACAAACGTGAGCAAAGTATTTCACGGTTAACACGTGTCTGTATACTTGTACTCATTCTCCTCGTATTTATTTATAAAATTTTCAGTGTTTATTTATAAAATTTTTATAAAAAACAGTAAATTATTAATTACCAATCAACTAGTGCTGTTTTTAAAATAAGTAAATAAATAATTAAATTATTTAAAGATATAATAATAAGAATGGCAGAAGCAATTAAGAAGAAACGAGGTTACACAATCGTAAAAAAGCACACTATTGTATATGAGTGGATGATAAACGAAATAAGTTCATACATCAAATCTTCTTATACTGCTAAAAGAAGTATATCACTCTATTCCCCAGAATTTTGTACAGACTCTGGTGTAAAAGATTCATGGCGGCTTCATTTAAAATTCAATTCTCCCCAATCTTCAGGAAACAAAGACTATATTTCAATATTTTTACGGTCTTTGAATTCAAACCGAGTTATAAAAACAAAAGTTGTGCACTTTGTTTTAAATAAGAAAAGAGAAAAAGTTTTCGTACAGAAACACAGTCAGGAGTTTGAAATCGAGCAGAGTTTAGGCTATCAGAAGTTTTTGAAAAAAAGTGAGTTACTGGAAAAGAAAGATGTGTTGATTCCGTACGATACATTGACACTAGGAGTTGAGCTCAGTGTCTTTGATGATTATTGGACGATTTCAACTTCTGCTCCATTCAATGAATCAAAACGTCTGATGACTTGCGACTATGAAGAACTATACCGCAGCAAAATAGGCACTGACATCTCTCTAATTGTACAAAACAAGAAATTTGAGGCACATAAATTGATACTGATGGTACGCAGCCCTGTGTTCCATGCGATGCTGACTACGGAAATGAGAGACACGATCACTATCCAAGACGTAAAACCAGAAATATTTAGTCACGTATTAGAATTTATTTATACTGACAAAGTTACTGGACTGAATGACATTGCGGAAGATCTGCTTACAGCAGCTGACAAGTATCAGATTCAAACACTCAAGCAAATGTGTGTTGAGTCGCTCTGTTTGTCTCTAAATATTGAAAATGCCGCAAAACTGCTCCTTCTTGCAGATCATCATAATGCGAAATTAATGCTAAAGTATGTTGCGGAATTTATGACAATAAATGCTGAGAACGTCACGCAAACAGAGGAGTATAAATCTATGGAATCAATAAAACCGGATTTAGCACTATCGGTATTTAAAAATTTTTCGGCGCTGAAAATAAATGGTAATTTTACTCACTGATTTACTTTGCTAATAATTATAATTTATTTGAAATTAATTAATTGTCTTTACGTTTATAGATAAATGAATTTACGGAAGGATATAATACTGCCTGTATTAAATTTGGAAGTCATATTTAATTATTAAATGTAATTTTAAAAAGTAATGTATTAATTTCATTATGTAAAAGTAGTTACATAGATACTAGAATATAGTAATTTGTAAATTATTTATAAGTAATTTATGATTTAGTTTTTATAAATAAATCTGGTCATTTATATAAATAGTTTTGACTAAGTAGTATATAGTTTATTATAATTAAGAAAATTAATTTGTAAAGAATATTTTTTTTATGCTGATTCTTCAAAACTTCGTATTAATTTTATAAAAATGATTATTTAAATATATCATCAATTGATAAAATTTTTTACAAAACCCAGTACCTGATCACGGAACTAGTACCCGATCACTCATATATTTATATATCTATATATAGTAAAATTTAATAAATATAAATATTCAAATACATGGAGTAATCGAGTACTAGTTCCTTGATCGGATACTAGTTCCCTGATCGAGTACTAGTTTACTGGTCGGATACTAGTTCCCTGATCGAGAACTAGGTCTTTTACTTTACTAAATATTGATTGCCTGTATTATTTACAAGGTGATTGTTTTACATCATGACAGTATTTATACTTGGTAAAAATTTTAGCATACTACTGTCCGTTCGTGATCGTGATCAAAGACAAAATGATGTATTCTTTCAACCTACATGTAGAGCAGCATACAAAAAGTCAAATCAAAATTTTGAATCAATTACCTTCAGACTTTTTTGCATCACGCACATCTAAGATTTAGATCTAGCTTTTTCATTGTATCTTGAGAAAGATCATGTATAAATTTAGATTCATTATTAACTGATATTTAATATTTTTAAATTTAGTTGTATAGAGTCAATATCTGTATAATAATTGTGCTATTTTTCAAGATTTTATATTAAAATACTTAAATATTTTTATGTATACAATAATTTATATAAATTGCGCTATTTGTATTTACGACCCTAAGGGAACAGAAGTTTCGAAGTTTACTCCTTATTTAATAATGTTTTCCACTATCATTATTAATATTTTTTTATTATTATTATTTATTTTATCAGTAAGATAAGGGTCCGCAATAAAATCCGCGGATTCGTGATACAATAATTAAAAATATTTAACACTAAGGAGATAATTATTTTTTTTAATGTGATCAATTAATGAATTGATTAATTAAATATGTTAATGAGACGTTTTTTTATTTTTTTCCTTTATTACTTAAATTAAATATACAATCATTATAAATAATTGTTTGTAAAAAAAAAATGTATATGATTTAAGGTTTCCATAATTTTACGAGACCGTCCTCGCTGTAGGAACACAGGAGATTTTGATGAGGGTGATGCGAAATTCCTATCACATCTTTTTCATGAATCTGTAGGCAAAAAAAAATAATAATAATACAATGGCAATTAAAATTTATTTAAAAATAATCTAATTTTTCGTTGATATGAATACTCACATTGAGAGTCCTCTCAAGCTTTCCAGAAGACGTTGAGAAACAATAAAGTACCAAATCTTCACCGACGCAATAAATAAATTCACCACGTGGACTTACGACAGTACAGACAAAATCACCACCCTCTCTTTTACCACTCGAGAATGATCTGACTATTTGGCCTTGCATGTTCATGATAACGACTGTATTAGAGCGATTGCATACTACGAAATGTTCTGGGTTTCGTGGTAAAACGTGGACACTGTTCACAGTGAGATCAGCAGCACCAAGTGATTTGTACGTTCCGATACATTCGGTGGTCTTGATACTCCAGACTTTGACAGTGCCGTCAGACGACGCACTGATTACATGATGCCCATCAGAAGCGAATACCACTTCGTTGACGAAGGAGGAATGACCACGGAACTCCTTCAAAGTCTTTCCTGACTTCAATCCATGGATTCTGATGGTAGTGTCAAAGGAAGCTGTTAATATCTGGCTATTGTCTCGGTTAAATTGTATACAAGTAACTCCCTTGGCGTGCGCTTTCTCAAATCTTCTTAGACACTGCCCACTTTGGACACGCCAGACTTTTATTTTACCATCTTGGGAACCAGTCGCAAGCATTTCACTGTCACGACTGAAAGCCATTGACAACACAGCTTGATCCATCCTCATATAATTTTCCTGAGCTTGATACTTGAGATCTTTTCTTATTTTACCAGTTGTGAAATTCCATACCTCTATAAAACCATCCACCGACCCGGTCACCAAGTACTGGCCATCTGGTGAAAATCGCGCGCACTCAACGTGAGACTTTTGACCGAGCTTTATTTGCTTAGACAATTGCGTTGGATATTTTTCGTCTTCTTGATCTCTTACTGCTGCTTTACCACGGAACAAATCGATCGTTGTACCAGGCGGCAAAAGTCCTTGATGTTGTTGCCATTTCAAAGCTTGTCCCAGCAAAGCCAACAGTCTGCTTGACGGCACGACTGATACTTCACCCGACAACGCATTAGCTATATAGGCCCGTCTCTTTTCCTTCGTGCTACCATCCGGATAAGCTTCTCGAGGATCGAAATACGATCTCGCCAATAAATTTTCTGTTGAAAATATTCCCATATAAAAAGCGATTACACATTACGTCAAAAGTATAACCAATTATAAATAACTTACCCAGGTGAATATATCTCTCAGGCTCTTGCTGTTTCATCATAATCATAGGATCTGTTTGCCGCAATAAAGATCTCGCAGCACCCAGTTCTCTCAATTCAATCAACTCCAAGACAATTTGCTCGTACAAATCAATCAATTTTTTGTCCGGCAACTTTAGCGACTGTATGGCTTTTAGAACCGTGTCCCAATGACCATTATTTATATCCGCGACAAAACCGTCCACACTGTCGACTGTATTAAGAGATACTCCAGTCTCTTCCTATATTTAATTTAATAGTAAAACCCATTAATTGATTTCTCTAATTAATTTATTCATACTCATAAATAGGGCCGGGATTTTTGCTTTGACTTAAAAATAAAAATTAATAATTAATGCTGTCAAATTTTTGACATTACGGTGGAAAATATTGGTCGTATAAAAAAAGTTTTTAAACAAAAGTTGTAGAGAATTTAATTTTATAAAGAAAATGTCTCTTACAATTTTTTCATAAAACTAATAGGAAAGCCGTAATTTCAAAATTGAGATTTTCATAATTATCAAAAATTTGAATCATTCATTATGAATCTCAATTTTGGAATTACGGTGAAAATATTGATTGTATAAAAAAATTTTTCCAACAAAAGTTGTAGGACATTCAATTTTCTAAAAAAAATGTCTCTTATGATTTTGTTATACGACCAATATTTTCACCGTAATTTTAAAATTAAGATTTTTATAATTATCAAAAATTTGAATCGCTCATTATGAATCTTAATTTTGGAATTGCGTCAAAAATATTGGTCGTATAAAAAAATCATACGAAACATTTTTGTTCGAAAATTAAATTTCCTACAACTTTTGTTTGAAAACTTTTTTTATAAGACCAATATTTTCACCGTAATACAAAACATTCTAACCATTCATTCAAAATTAAGGCAAAAATCTTGTACCTAATCATAAATATTACACGTGATACTCAAAATACTAGACCTCCAACGATTTCTTTATACTTTATAATTCACTTATATATTATTTAAAAATATGTAGATATAAATTTTCAAAAATAGAGTAAGTTACTCAGTTTCCATCTTTTTTAAAAACTAACCTTCTAACCGGGAAATTTAAAAATGTCTGCAGATCCAATCATATTTTTCCATTAAAATAATAAATAAATAAGAAAATAAATAATTATATGTCCAAATAATGTTGTTAATAAAATATTTAGATACTGAATACTTGCAAAAGGCTGGAAATTTGAGTACGTAACCCTATTTGGTAGATTTTTTAAATTTTTTTATAAACATTGATATTTAATTAATTTATTTATTTAAAAATTCATCGGGTGCCTGGTACTTTTACTAAAAATTACCTGCAGTGTCTGTAGTGTTTTTACAAGATTCGATTCTTTTAAATACTGTTGAATTAATCTGATAACGCTGTGTAAAATCAAAAAATATTAAATGCAGGTTAACAATTGTTATTTATAAAAAAAAAAGAAAATTAAAATTAAATACTCACTCAGCTGATTCTATTTCAATAGACATTTTGATATTTTGGTACTGTATAAAAAAATTATTTATTTAATTATATAGATATATTTATAAAATAAGTTATATTGCTATTACTAATTATGTTATTGTTAAGAAATTGAAAAATGCGATGGGTTACAAAACTTGAATTTAAGAGTTGATCATCTGACCGAATTTTCGTTTTGACATATCCTCTCAATTTTCCGGTGATGCCCAAAAAAAATAATGTTGTTTTATAACACACCCTAGTATATATGTACCTATATAATTATTACTTTCTCTATTGAATTTCAATATTATATTATATTTATATAAAAAATTTTTTAAAAGGATCCAAAAAATTGTTTTTGAATTAAAATAGGGATGTAGAAGTTAACAGACATTTAAAAATTTTCGGATCTTTGTTTCACCAAATTAATTACAAAAATAAATGCACATGTAGAAAATTTGAAAAACTATTGGTGAAATTTTTTCAAATATTTTTTTTTTGTGATTTACTGTTTTGAAAGAAAATTCAAAAATTATCAAACGTTGGCTAACTTTAATATCATTAAATAAGATTATAAATAATTTGACGTGTTATTTGTCATTACTAAATGGCTTTTAAAGAATTTCATTAATCCCTTATTAAGAGAAAGGATTTAAAACGATTAGAAAAAAAACAATTTAAATACTTTTTAATGCTTTTGAATACTTTGAATATTTTTGAATCACCTATCTTATGGGCATTTAACATTGCAAATCACTTCGAATCGTTTCTTTCAATCAGGGTTAAGAAATATAGTTTTTTCAATTTATATAAAGATACATATACATATGTATATAATATGAAAATTCATCCCTGATTAAAAATACTCATTGAAAAGTATTGAAAAGGATAAGAATTTAATCTTTTTGAATACTTTCTATACCCCAAGGTTTTCATCTGGACATAAATTTAATACTTTTCAATCATATTGAATCCAAAAATAATATAAGAATTTCTAAACTTCCGAAGAATTGAAAAAGATTCAAAAAAATTGATATTTTCAATCTTTCTCAACATCAAACTAGTTCCATATTTCGGGTTAAGACTTGGATTGAAAAAGATTCAAATAAATTGACATTTTTGAATTTTTCTGAATCCTTCTCAATACCAAAATGATTTCATATCGAAAGGTATTGAAATGATGAAAGATTGAATTCTTTTCAACACTTTTGAATTCCATTTTAAGAATTACAAAGTATTCAAATAATCAAAATTTCAATTCTATTCAATACTTTCCAAAACTTCCGTGTGAATTGAAAAGAATTGAAATAATTTTCAATGAGTATTTTTAATCAAGGATGAGTTAATTTGATATATTTTTATCGATATATATTTCTGAGAACGTTCATTAAAGTTTTATTTTAAAAATTATATCTCCAAAAAAAAAGTAAGAACAAAAGAATAAAGTGCGTGTAAAGATATTTTGAAAATACGAATATATTCCCGGTTATAAAAATTTCAAATCGTTTTTTCGCAGAGTTATCGATTGTCGTAATTTTCTATTGTTGTATGCCTGCTACCAAAAGATGGCGCTGCTGCGACTTTCTTAACTCTTATAAAAACTTGTTTTATTTATACTAACCCTAATTGTAAGATACTACTTTGGTGTTAGCCGGTTTATATATGTAAATAAATTACTCTAACTAGTTTTTTAATATATTCCGTCTATAAAAATCTCACTTGGATCCAACACGAGGACTATTGAATTTTCTTCAAGTGAATGCTGTGTAGTAAAATATTTTTGTCAGTTTACTTGTAAAGTAATTAATACTTTCCACCAAGTGGCTCGTGCATAAAAAAATATTGTTATTTGTGTGTAATTTAGTATTTTGTTACTTGCAATATTGATAAATTATATCAAAATATTTATAATTTTATTTAGAAAAAAGAAATAAGTTTAATTTTTTAAATTATTGACAAAAATACTGGAGTATAAATTTTATTTTTTGATGACCACGTGGAAATTTTGTATTTAAATTACGAAAATTTATTCAAGTCTCCAGGTATTGATTGTACCTAATTGATTTTTAATTTATTACTGAGAAACTCAATCTGTGAATACGAAAATTCAAAAGTTTTAAAGTTCTGGATCTTGAACTCGACGTGATAACTTGCAGTATTTACTCCAATAATAATTTCATTACTAATTAGTGTTTAATAATTAATTGAAAATGAGGATCGCTGTCGAAGGTTGCGCACATGGAGAGTTGGAAATAATTTATGACACTCTTATAGACACTGTAAAAACAACTGGTAAAAAAATAGATCTTCTAATATGCTGTGGAGATTTTCAAGCGGTCAGAAATAATGAGGATTTGAATTCTATGGCTGTGCCAAATAAATACAAAGAATTATGTTCATTCCACAAGTAAGTATTTTTATTTTCAATATTTATTGACTCAATTTTAAAATGCCGACCTTTAATAAATGGATTTTTTATTTTACTAGATATTATTCTGGAGAAAAACTAGCTCCAGTACTGACTATATTTATTGGAGGCAATCATGAAGCATCAAATTATCTGCAGGAGTTACCTTACGGTGGATGGGTAGCACCCAATATCTATTACATGGGCTATGCCAGTGTACTTAATTTCGGTGGAGTCAGAATTGCTGGAATTTCGGGGATTTTCAAAGCTCAAGATCTACTGTCTGGACATTTCGAGCGACCGCCATATAATCCTTCGACTATGCGGAGTGTTTATCATATTAGAAATTTAGAAGTTTTTAAATTGAAACAGGTATTTATTTTTTTAAATGTTTAAATATTTTAAAATTCCCGCGAAATAGTAATAGTTGAATTAACTTTTATTTTTATTTATAGCTGAGTGGAAAAATTGATATTTTTCTGTCCCATGACTGGCCTTGTGGTATTACCAAATATGGTAATGAGAAAAAATTGTTAAAACACAAGCCATTTTTCCAGTAAGTATTAATTTTATCAAAAGTAAATTTTAAACTTCAATGTATTTCAATAGAAATTTATTTATTTATTTTTTTTTACAGAAATGATATTGAAAATAATGTACTGGGTAGTCCTCCATGTATGGAACTTCTAGAACTTCATTACCCATCTTATTGGTTCTCAGCGCACCTGCATTGCAAATTCGCTGCATTGGTACCCAAAGAAAACTGTGATAAAGTTACTAAATTTTTAGCTTTAGATAAATGTCTTCCTAAACGTAAATTTTTACAAATTTTGGACATACCACATAATGAAAATGAACCATTGTCATTGTCATATGATTTAGAATGGCTGACAATATTGTATTTAACAAATTACTTGTTAAGTGTTAAAAATACCCCGACATATATGCCGGGACCTGGTGGTGTCGGACGTTGGAATTTCACTCCAACAGAAGTTGAAAAGAATATAGTTATTAAGAAATTTGATAACGACTTTACTGTTCCCCTTAACTTTGATAAAAAAGTTGTAATGCAATCTAGTAATATAAATTTATCTGTTAATAATCAAACGACTGAATTCTGTGAGAAACTTGGGATTGATGATCCTTGTGTTCTGTTACAGCTTCAGCAAAATAGAAATTAAATTAATCAATTATGTATATTTATAATGAATTCCAAAAGTTAATTGTTAATAGCAATAATAAGTAATCGATTGTATATTTATTGACGAACAAATAAAATAATTTTTATAAAATGCTTTATTATATTTTATTAATTAATTAAAAGTATCCATTAAGCTATATACATATAAGATAAAATTTAATTAGTAGCATGAATAAAATTTGAAATTTAATTTAAGTTCTTCTGCAAGCTGCACCACTTGTCAATAGATGATAGCAACTAATAATAAAAAAAAAAACAAAGAAAAAATCACTAGTTGAGGCTGGCTCGTACTAACTGAATTTTTGAATTTTACTTTTCTTTTAATTTATCAATTAGTTGTTTTTACGGCAGTTTTTATAGCTCCCGAAAAATATGTGAGAAACTTTTTTGGAATTTTTCCATTATTCGAGTGACGTAATTATTTAAGGCGTAATTAGACAACCTGATGAGTCCTGCCCATCGTTAGGAAACAGAGATAATTTATTTGTAGTTGACTAACAGTTGATTAACAGTGTAAATAATAAGGAATTTAATTTAATACTAGACTTACTGATTGAATAGTAATTGTTTAGACTTCTGATTGGTTTTCATTTCAGTTTTAAAAGAACTCGTAGATTTTGATTTTTTATTACTAATTTATCAGTCTCTGATTGAATAAATAATTAGTGTATGCAATTAATTGCAATTGTTAAGAGAAGTCGCGATTTTGAATAATTACTGAATATTTAATTTATTAGAATTTCTAAATCCAATTCCTAATCTTTTAAATGCTCTGATAAATTTTATGATTTGTTTTATTTGTAATTTATATAATATAAATATTTGAAATAATTTGAGTGCGACAAAGAGTTTCATTCATGCCTTTCAGTATTAGAAAAAAGATAGGTGATGTTTCCTTAAGAACCTGTTCAAGCTGACGGCCGATACAACAGGCTTTTTTTTTTAAATGGCGCCACTAGCTGATTATTATGAAGTTCTCCCAGAAAGTCACCGTTGGTTTTTACTCCTACTCCTAGAAAACGGGCCTGTTCTCATTACAAACCGTAAACCCCCGATGCCAATTTACTTTGTTAACAAACAAAAAGATTATTACTGAATCAATAAGGGTATCAATTAATTTAAAAGAGTAAATGAAATAATATCATTCAACTAGATCAACAATAGATATATACTTGAAAAGAAATAAAAAACTGAGTCAGTAATTATTCACCAGGGCTATTAATTTTTTTGGACAGGATAAAATCCGAAATAACCATAACAAAATGGCAACAAGTTATACATTAGTTAAAAGGAATACTACAACACACGAATGGAAAATTCAAGAAATGAGTTCGTTCATTGAAGCTTCCAATACTGCTGAAAAAACCATTGCACTAAACTCCTCTGAGTTCTCGACAAGAGCTAAAATACAAGATTTTTGGAATCTGCGATTACAGTTATATAATGCTAAGTCGGAAAACAAAGATGACGTTGGTCTATTTTTAATGTCCGTGAATGTTAACCGCGAAGTGAAAACGGAATATTAATTCTTTATTTTAAATAATGAGAAAAAACCAGTAAATAAACAAAAACAAATTTACACTTTTAAGTCTAATCAGGGCTGCGGCCGCCTGCCATTTATAAAGAAAGAAGATTTATTGAAAAAAAAAGATGAATTGTTACCGTATGATATTTTAACAATAGGTATCGAGCTTACGGTGTTTGATGATCCTGTTGTGATTTCTAACAATGTACCTTTGAATGAATCGAAGTTTTTTATGGCTCATGACTATGAAAAGCTTTATGAGAGTAAGATGGGTTCTGATATTGAGTTAATTGTACAAGAAAAAAAATTTCAGGCACACAAATTTGTTTTGATGGTACGCAGTCCTGTGTTTAGAGCAATGCTGACCACCGACATGAGAGAAAACAGAGAAAAAATGATCACTATAAACGATATGGACTCTGAAGTATTCGAGAGCATGCTAGAATTTATATACACTGATAAAGTTGATAATTTAGATAATGTTTCGGAAAAATTGCTTGAAGCAGCAGATAAATATCAAATTCACACGCTAAAAGAAATATGTGCAGAATCACTTTGTAAGTCTGTGGACACTGATAATGCCTCCAGATTACTTGTATTAGCTTACCTGCATGATGCAAAAGAAATGTTGGAGTATGTTTTAAATTTTATCGTAATTAATGCAAGCCATGTGGTTAAAACAGAAGAGTACAAGACGATGACAAAATTGCATCCATCCTTGGGATCTATTTTATTTGCTAAATTCGCCGCTTTTTTTGAAAATAAATAATTCACTTTTTAATTTTTATTTTTAAATTCACGGTATTGTTATTTTTACTTTATTTTAATTTTATCAGTTTATAATTGCTTTTAATGTTTTTTGTCTTATTTTCAGCATGAAGGAAGATTTATGTTACAAGAAAAATACATTGAAGTCTATGAACATGTGAAGTTAATGATAACATATATTCTATAATTAATTATAAGTTTATTTTCATATTATATCACATTATTATATACATTAATCATTTATTTAATTTTATAAGATTGCATTATACATGTGAAACCAATATTAATTAATAATTACTGAAATTATAATTCTTTTCACTATATTCGAGAAACTTAATATTTTGAGCCTAATTATTAGTTTTTCTTTTATTTGAATTTTATAATACGTGTCAAAGTGTCAATTTAAAGATATATCGCGTTACTGATGCCATAAGGGCGTATCCGCAAAAAAATACCCTTGAAAAGGCATAAGGGCGTACCAAAAAATTTTTTTCCGGGAATCTACGTAGTTATGCCTGAAACGGGCAGAAATGCAAAAAAAAATTTTGGTACGCCCTTATGGCACCCAGGATACCTACCGGGAGCCATAAGGGCGTACCAACAAATTTAAAATTCGGAGAAAATTTTTTTTTCGTCATTTCTACGCGTTTCAAGTAAAAATATGTCGTTTCCCGAAAAAAAAATTTTTTGATACGCCCTTATGGCTCCCAGTAGGTATCTCGGGTGCCATAAGGGCGTACTAAAAAATTTCAAATTCGAAAAATTTTTTTTTTCGTCATTTCTACGCGTTTCAAGTAAAAATATGTCGTTTCCCGAAAAAAAAATTTTTTGATACGCCCTTATGGCTCCCGGTAGGTACCCTGGGTGCCATAAGGGCGTACCAAAATTTTTTTTTACATTTCTGCCCGTTTTAGCCATAACTACGTCGATTCCCGAAAAAAATTTTTTGGTACGCCCTTATGGCGCCCGGGTGCCATAAGGGCGTATAATAGGCAGATACGCCCTTATGGCATCAGTAACGCGATATATACCCATAGTAATCACTTGTTCATTTATAATAATTAATACAATTTATATGATACTGAAGTTAGCCGATATCTAATAATTTTTGGAATTCATTCAAAACTATAAGTTAAAAAGATAAAATTTTTTTAAAATTGCACTCACAGTTTTTTCTAATTTCTACTTGTACATATATTTTTTTTTTTTTTAAATCGAGGGCCAATTTTTCAAACCGGATTAATTTTTATTCTGGGTTTTAAAATGAGTGTGAATATACATGAGACAATTTAAAAATTTGAAATAAAATATTACAATAATAATTCGAAAATGCGTATTTAGATAGATGCAAAATCTGTACGCGCATTTTTATTTTCTTTCTAAAAAAGAGAGATGACGTCTTCCTTAAAGAAGATAGCGCCACTAGCAGACCATACCTATAGAGTTTTCGTAACGAAAGAGAGTACCTGGAATGAATAGTGGGGAAATAGAAAAGCAATGTTAGGTTCTGGTGGTAGGCCGGATAATATATTGTTGGGACAACTATATACCACACACATTTTTTATTAAATCAAAAGCTTGTTACTGAAACAATAAGTGTAGCAATTAAATTGAACAAGTAAAAGACAATATCATCCAACTAGATTAACAATACATCTAAGGTAAAAGCCCCCATTATTGACAGGGCCCCTACTATTGACATATTGTTTTAATTTATTAATTTTTTAATTAACTGTATAGATAATCACATTGCTTAAAACTTTTTATCAATTTTTTGATATTTTTAAATGGAAAAATAGTTCAATTTTAC
Source organism: Microplitis manilae (assembly GCA_030273425.1). Taxonomy (NCBI): domain Eukaryota; kingdom Metazoa; phylum Arthropoda; class Insecta; order Hymenoptera; family Braconidae; genus Microplitis; species Microplitis manilae. The sequence continues at coordinate 17,551,257 of CP092730.1, read as the reverse complement.
TTCTGGGTATAAACTATTCGCTGTAAAAAAAATTTATTTTCCCGACTAGGCCACTTTCGCTAGAGTGTTTTAAATTTCTTAACAATTTCGTTTAGAGAGATCATATTTTTAGAAACGGATTTCCCTATACAGTTCTATTGTAAGTGTATTATTAAAAATTGTTCCAGGTTATTTATAGTCTAAATAACCCTAGAATCATTGATTTCGACTGATAAATCTTAATTATCATTTAAAAATAGCGGACGTCAATAGTCGGTACATAAAAATTCACGCGTGTCAACTAGTGACAGGCCACAAACTCAAGTAATTTAACCTCCTTAACATACATATCGATATATTTATGTTAACACGCTGTCTAGTAATTTCATAATAAACAAAACATTGAATAAAAAATTGTCGAATCAAGAATAGTGTCGTCGAATTTATAAAAAAATAAAAGTGTGTCCTAGATGAATTTTTAATTTTAATTATCGTATTTTGTCGTTTTTAATTAAAATATTTATTATTAATTTGAACCTAATTGACGGTGGTCTTTAATAATTTTTTATAAACTGCCGCGCATGCGCATTAGACCTGTCAATAATAGGGTCCTTGGTATGTCAATAGTTGGCTCTGACACTATTTTACCCCGTCAATAATACCTGTACTCGACTTGTTGGTTTTTAATTAATATATTTTTTATTTGTTTTATTGTTATTTACGTAAATTAATTTAAATATACAAGTAGAAACATCAATTAAAACGTTCAATGCAAAAAAAGTTGATTATATTAATATTAAATATGATAAAAAAATTCAAATAATCACAGACATTCTTATAGTGTCAATAATGGGGGCTTTTACCTTATACGTGAAAAAAAAATCAAGTGAATGATTATTTACATGCGTAATTAATTTTTTTGGACAGGATAAAATTAAAAACGGTCATAACAAAATGGAAACAGGTTATACGTTAGTAAAAAAGAATAATATAACATACGAATGGAAAATTCAAGAAATGAGTTCGTTTCTCAAAGCTTCCCATACAGCTGGTGAACCTATTATACTACATTCCTCTAAGTTCTCGACAAGAGCTAAAATAAAAGATTTCTGGAATCTGGAACTACAGTTACATGGTACAAAATCAGAAGACAAAGATGGAGTTGGCCTATTTTTGAATTCGTTTATTAATTGTAACCGCCAAGTGAAAACAGAATATTCATGGTATATTTTAAATAATAAGAAAGAACAAGTGAACAATGAAACTATAGTTAAAATATTCGGAGTTGATGACAACTGGGGCAGTTCGCCATTTATAAAGAAAGAAGATTTATTTAAAAAAAAAGATGAATTGTTACCGTATGATATCTTGACAATAGGTATAGAGCTTACGGTGTATGATGATCCTGTTGTGATTTCTAACAATGTACCCTTTAATGAATCGAAGGCTTCAATGGCTCATGACTATAAAGAGCTCTATGAGAGTAAGATGGGTTCCGATATTGAGTTAATAGTTCAGAACAAAAAATTTCAGGCACACAAATTTGTTTTGATGGTACGCAGCCCTGTGTTTAGAGCAATGCTGACCACCGACATGAAGGAAAACCGAGAAAAAACTATCACTATAAAAGATATGGACTCTGAAGTATTCAAGAGCATGCTAGAATTTATTTACACTGATGAAGTCAATGATTTAGATGATGTTGCGGAACAATTGCTTGAAGCTGCAGATAAATATCAAATTCACACGCTCAAAGAAATATGTGCAGAATCACTTTGTAAATCTGTGACCATCGATAATGCCTCCAGATTACTTGTATTAGCTTACCTGCATGATGCAAAAGAAATGTTGGAGTTTTTTCTAAATTTTATTGTGATTAATGCAAGCCATGTGACAAAAACAGAAGAGTACAAGATGATGATAGGATCGCATCCGTTCTTAGTGTCTATTTTATTTGCTAAATTTTCTGCTTCTTTTAAAAATAAATAATTCATAACTTTTAAAAATTTTTATCTAAAAATTCACGGTATTGTTATTTTTACTTTACTTTAATTTTATCAGTTTATAATTGTTTTTAATGTTTTTTGTCTTATTTTCAGCATGAAGAAGGAAGATGTATGTCAGAAAAACAATATAGTGAAGTTTATGAACATCTTAAGTTAATGATGATATGTATACTTTAAGTATAAGTTTATTCGAATATGAAATTTCTATATTTATTGAATGTTTACTTCATTTTATAAACTTGCATCATACATGTTGAACCAATGTTAATTAATAATTACTTAAACAAAAATATTTTTCACTAGATTTGAGTAAGAAAATTACTCGCAATAAAATTTATCAAGTTCTTTTATACTCAGTAAATAAATTCGTAACTTAAATTATAATTTCTAATTATTACTTATTCTTTTGTGTGAATTATAATACATGTCAGTGTCAATTTGAAAATCTATATCCATAGTAATCAATTATTTATTTATAATCCATACAATTTATATGATACTGAAGTTAGCCGCCGTCTAATAATTTTTTAAATTTATTCAAAACGATAAATTATAAAAAAAAGAAACGTTTTGAAAAATTGCACTTATAGTTTTTTTAATTTCATACGTGTGCATTTCTTTTCTTTTTTTGGCAATTGAGAACCAGTTTTTCAAACCGGGTTTGTTTTAAATCCTGGTTTAAATTATTGCTGGCATAACATTATATTATATCAGTCGATTCAAATAGTTTCAAATTAAATATTATAAATAAATATAAAATAAAGTTCATTCGTGTTCATTATGATTACTTAACAAATAAAGTCATAACTTCAATTGTAACTTATTATCTAATTCAAGTTCTCCGTTAAGCAAAACATGAAAGTTAATTCATCAAAAAATTCTGATTAAAGTATTAAAATACATATTTATCATCAAATGCTTACAGTATTTTTTGTTTTTCTTCTATTTAAATTGCAAGACTTCAAGTATAAATTTAAAACTAGGCCGTACTCAACGAATTCTTAAATTATCGATTTCTATTAATCAATTTATTGATTTTCAAAACGATTTTTCAGCTTTCGGATGCATGAAATTTTCATCAGTCGAGTCTCATAAATATTTAAAACGTAGTTATAAATCTACAATCCAACTTACGTCATGGAACCTTTTTTGAGATGGCACGTCTCTCCCCACTACCACTGGCTTGTTTTTCAATTTTTTTTTATGAAAATTTAGCAGAATATTCTTGAAATGATGCTTAATAATGCCACAAATTTTGAGAATTTTAATAACGAAGGTACTCTGAAAAAAAAATCACAAAAGAGTTCTACTAAACGAATAGTTGAGGAATTATAAAAATATATAAATCTATAAAATATATGTAATAAATGGTAATTAGACTTATAAAATATCAACAAAGATTATTTGAAATTTAAAAAAAAAAGAAAAATTGAAAGCGGACGTAAAGATTCCACTTTTTCAAATTCAAAGTGCATACGTTGAAACTTGACGCGAGATAGAGCATCGAGCCACTTTTTTAAATACAAGTAGAGTTGACCTAACTTCCATTTTTACTTTGTAAAAATATATGAAAACATGTAATAAATACTGGACTTATCAATAAATCTTTTGATATTCAAATATTTATATTATTTAAATATTGACATTGGAGAATAAGTATAACACAAAATTTTAAAAAATTTGATTAAATTGAATTGAAAATACAACCTAATTATTTATCAAATTAATCAACATGGACGGAGGTTATAAACGGATAGTAAGACATACGCTTACTCATGAATGGAAAATTTCAAATGTAAGGTCACGTGTTTTGTCTTCGCAAACTTTGGAAAAAGACATTGATATTTATTCACCTTCATTTTCAACAAGTTCAAAGATAAAAACTTATTGGAAACTTAAATTAACCTTCAACGGTACGAACTCAGAACACAAAGATTGGATATCTTTGCAACTGCAATCTCTAAAATTTAATAATGCAAAAGTAAAAACAATATTTTCATTCTTTATTCAGGACAATCACAAGAGAAAGTTGAAAACTGAAAGATTAATCAGCAAAGTATTTAAAGATCTCCGTGACGGTTACGGGCTTCTAAATTTTTGCATGAAACATGATATATTAAAAAATGATAACGATATTGTATTTAATGATTCAATCACTGTAGGAGTTCAGCTCATTGTATTTGATGAAGAACAGGTTGAAAGTAGTGACCACGTTACAGGAGATTGCTTTGGTAGTGATGATGATAATGATAGAGATGAAGATGATGATAGTGATTCGTCATCGAATGCCCCACCATTGAAAAAATTAAAGCATTCAATAAATCACGACTACAAAGAACTTTTTAACAGTAAAATCGGAAGTGACGTTGTACTCACTGTGCAAAACAATCAATACAAGGCTCATAAATTGATATTATCCGTTCGTAGCCCTGTATTTAAAACGATGTTCAGTAGTATTTCAAGATCAAAAAAAATTATACCTATACAAGATATCGAACCCGAAATATTTGAAAGTATTTTAGAATTTATTTATACTGACAAGGTTCCTGATGTAATTACCGAAGATCTATTGAAAGCTGCGCATAAATTTCAGCTGGAATTGTTGAAAGAAGTATGTGAAAAATTCTTTTGCAAATCTATAACTACTAAAACTGCTGTTTCGATGTTCATGTTGGCTGAAAAATATAATTCTAATCCGATGCTAGATTACATTGCGGAATTTATTGTAAAAAATGCTAAGAGTATTCGAGCAACACCTGAATACAACGCAATAAAGAAGTCAAATCCGTCTTTGATGTCATTGCTCTTTGAAAAATCTTTGGATTTGAAATTTGAATAAATATTAATGGGTTAGTTATTTTAATATCGTATATCTTTGAATCATTTTTTATTCATTTTTATTTTATTTTATAGATAAATAATGCTTGCAGAATTGCAGGATTTTAAAAAATGACAATACGATTGTCATGACATGCATCATTAAAAGTAATTTAAATAACGTACTAATAAATCAATCGGGTGTAACAAAGAGAATTTTATTTTTGTCTTTGAGTATTAAAAAAGAGATAGATGACGTTTTTCTTAAAAAATAGCGCCATTAGCGCATTATATATAGTCCTGCCCTGGAGTAAGTCGCTGGCGGTTTTTACTCCAAGGCCGGTATTCATAGTCAGGACTTACAGCTTAAGATCATCTTCCCCATGCTAAATAACATGGGAAGCTGGTCTGAAAGCTGCACCGTACTAACTGAATTTTTGAATTTTAATTTTTTAATCGTTATAAGAATTTTTGAAGCTTCCAAAAAAATGTGTGAGACAAACTTTTTTGGAAGATTTTCATCGTTAGAGTGATGTAATTAAAACAGTAAAATTCAGTTAGTACTACCCCACTCTTGAGTTCTAAGTCGTGACTATGAATACCGGCCCAAACTTAGAGAACGAGTCTACTCTGATGCCGTTAATATTACAAACCGAAACTTCCGATAGCAACATTCTAGAAAAATTTGATCATCATTTATCAAATGTACAAAGCTTGCTAGTAAAACAATCAGTTTATCAGTTAATTTACAAGAATACAAGGCATAGTATCATTCAACTAGATCAATAATAGATATAAGTACTTGAAACATAATTAAAACTAAATGAATCATTATTCAAGAGTGTAATTAATTTTTTTAAATCGGATAAAATTAAAAATAACTATAATACAAAATGGCAACAAGTTATACATTGGTGAAAAGAAATACTATAACACACGAATGGAAAATTCAAGAAATGAGTTCGTTTATGAAAGCTTCCAATACTGCTGAAAAAATGATTGTACTACAATCCTCTAAGTTTTCGACAAGAGCTAAAATACAAGATTTTTGGAAACTGCAGTTACAGTTATATGATGCTAAGTCGGAAGACAAAGATGGCGTTGGTCTATTTTTAATGTCCTTGAATGGTAACCGCGAAGTGAAAACGGAATGTTCATTCTTTATTTTAAGTAATGAGAAAAAACGAGTCAACAATCACGAAGTGGATGTAACTTTCAAAGCTCATGACGGTTGGGGCCGTGTGCCATTTATAAAGAAAGAAGATTTATTGAAAAAAAAAGATGAGTTGTTGCCGTACGATATCTTAACAATAGGTATAGAGCTTACGGTGTTTGATGATCCTATGGTGATTTCTACCAATGTACCATTCAATAAATCAAAGGCTTCAATGGCTTGGGACTATGAAGACTTGTATGAAAGTAAAATGGGTTCCGATATTGAGTTAATTGTACAAGAAAAAAAATTTCAGGCGCACAAATTGGTTTTGATGGTACGCAGTCCTGTGTTTCGAGCAATGCTGACCACCGACATGAGAGAAAACAGAGAAAAAACGATCACCATAAAAGATATGGACTCTGAAATATTCAAAAAGATGCTAGAATTTATTTACACTGATCAAGTCAATGATTTAGATAATGTTGCGGAACAATTGCTTCAAGCTGCAGATAAATATCAAATTCACACGCTCAAAGAAATATGTACAGAATCACTTTGTAAATCTGTGACCATCGATAATGCCTCCAGATTACTTGTATTAGCTTACCTGCATAATGCCCAAGAAATGTTGGAGTATGTTTCAAATTTTATTGTAATTAATGCAATCCATGTGGTAGAAACAGAAGACTACAAGATGATGACAGAATTGCATCCGTCCATAGGGACTATTTTATTTTCTAAATCTGCCGCTTCTAAAAATAAATAATCCATAACTTTTTTAATTTTCATTTGAAAATTAACGGTATTGTTATTTTTGCTTCTTTTTAATTTTATCAATATATAATTTTTTTTGTTTTATCCTCAACATAAAAAAGGAAGATTTATGTTACAAGGAAAATACAGTAATTGATAAATATTTAAAGTTAATGATGTTATGTATAAGTTTATTTTTATATTTTATTATTTTATATATTAATTGTTTATTTAATTTTATAAGATTGTGTCATGCATGTTTATAAACAATGTTAATTAATAATTACTTAAATTAAAATACTTCTCACTATACTCGAGTGACAAAGTTACTCGAAATTAAAAATTAAATTGATTTATATTCATTATAATTAATCAGTAAATAAATTCATAACTTAAATTATAATTTCTAATCTAATTATTTGTTTTTCTTTTATTAAAATTACAATATATATCAAAATGTCAATTCAAAAATATATATATATATAATAATTTTTTGATTTTTTTTCAAAACCTAGGGCTACTTTTTCAAACCCGGTTTAAATTATCATTGCTGGTACTTATATTGATATGTTATTAATGTATGGACATATATTAGCAATAACAATTTAAACTGGGATAAAAATAAACCCGGTTCAAAAGACTGGCTCTTAGAGCTCTAATAAATTAAATGATTTGTTTTGTTTGTTAATTTATATAAATATCTTAAATAAATTGAGTCTTATAAAGAAAGTTTTATTCATGCCTTTAAGGGGTGCCATCTTTTTGTCCTAACAACAAGTTCTTTCGAGTCGAAAAATATTTCGATTAAATATTATTCCCGGTATAGTTAAGAGTCAAATGATGTTAATAACGACTGTATTTATTTCTAGTAGATGTTTGAGACAGATTTGTAATCAGTCAGTTGTATTTAATGTTGTTTCCTTTAAATACAGATGGCTGATAATAGCAGTACGATAAGGTGACTTAGTAATGTAAAAAGATTTCCAATTATGAACAGTTGTACATCGAACTGATGTCATGTATTTGCATACAGTGATTAAGTCGGATATAAAATGTTACATTCGTATTTGTTGCTATCATGAACAATAGTCTTTAATCAATTAAAACAACGATAATTTGATGCATTAGTATTTTATACTCTTTTTAAAATGAGTCAAATTGATTGAAAGCAATTTACTTATAATGCCAGTTGAATTTTTGTCTAGCCTTATTTAAGTTAACAATAATTTCGAGTCAGCGATTGTATGTTGCCAACAAACTTGGCAGCATCGAAAGTTGTAGCAAGTAGAAGTTTATTCTCGTGCGATTCTGTGGTAGCAGTATATTATACCAAATAAACTGTATACTAGAGTATATAGTGGTACCAACTTTAATAATTTTTATATCTCTGAAGATAAAGTAGATCTTGAATGGTAACTCTAAGGGTAAGGTTTATTTCCCCGAAGACTATACCCTGATAGCCAAGTTGGCGAGAAACTGACGAGAAACTTGCAGCCGCAACTGGACACTAAGTTGACCGCCAACAGTTGGTACCTCCAATAGTTGATAGACATTTTCTAAGAAAGTTGGTGGCAAAAGTTAAAAATTCAATAAGTTGACGATCACTTTCTGAGAAAGTTGACGGTAAGTTTGCTTTCAATTTTCTCAGAAACTTGCATTCCAGTTGCGGCTTCATACTGGCGCCAACTTTCTGAGAAAGTTGGCGGTAACTTGTAGCCAAAAGTTGCAAAAGCTAAAGTTGTAGATAACTTGTCTTCAAGTTGGCCGGAAACTAATGAATGACCAACTTTTTCACGATCAACTCGTGTTATCAGGGATTATAAAATCACGAATGAAATTATTATCGACATAGAAGAATATTAATAAAGTGTCAATATCGACAGATAGATGGCAGTTTGGATGCAATAAATGAACATTGTGGAAATTTTTGGCTACATTGGTTTAAACCAACGCCTTGTACCTTTATATTATTTTAATAAAAAAAAAAAAAAAAAAAAAAAAAACATTGTGGAAATTTATTGGAATAAGCGTTCATATCAAGAACAGCTATGAGTATGATGTAGTATAACCTTGACAGACTGAAGTGGGGAGATACCGGTCATAATTTAAAATCTCGATAGCAATTTAAAAGTAATATATGAATAAATTGTAGTCTAGTTGATTTTTTTTCAGAACGCCGATGAAAAATAAGACCAGGAATAAGGCTCCTAGGGCCCATAAAATTTGTTAAGAGAGTATTCTGGTTTAAAAATTTAAAAAAATCGATTAACTTTTTTTTGTATATTTTTTAAGTTTACCCTCGCGGAATTGACATAACGGTATTTTTACGGTATTTTCTCAGTATTTCTTAGGTATAAGTATTATTGCGGTATAGCTACGGTATAAATACGGTATGTTTGTGAATTTTTATTGCCGTATTGATACAGTAAATATATTAGATTTATACCTAGTTTATATAGGGGATATACGATATTCATACTGTAGTTATACCGTATTTATACTCGGGCTATACCGTATTTGTCTGATGATTATACTCTATTTATATAGTTTTTATGCCGTATTTAAACTTCGTTTTTACCGTATTTAATCTTTGTTTTTACCGTATTTAAACGTTGGTTATACTGTATTTAAGCATTGGTTATACTGTATTTATACGGTGATTAAACCTTATTTACACAGTGGTTAAACTGTATTCATACAATATTCACACCGTATTTATGCGGTCGTTATGCCGTATTTATACGGTAGTTATACTGTATTTATACAGTTATTATGTCTCATTAATGAGATGTTTACACTGTACATAGTTCCCTAGCGAACGATGAACAGTTTTTTCTTTTCTGTGAGGGGAATTACTTTCCGAGAATAATTTTAGTATTTTCAACTTCCTACTCAAAAAATTGAAAATTTTCAAAAATTTGGGAAGTTTTTGTTTTCAGTCTGACCATCGAAAATAAAGTTTTTATTAAATGTCGATTTTTTGAAGTCATAGGAAGCTATTCTAACTAATTCCGTGGAGAAGTGGAGGTCCGTATGTTTGTATGTGTATATAAGTATGTTAATTTCTCATAACTTTTGAACAAATAATCCTATCGACACGACTCTGACGACATTTGGAAGAGTTTTGTTTAATTCGAAAGCTTTTTGAGTTTGAATTAGTTCGGTTGAGTAGATTTAATGAATTAACTCTGTTCCTCAAAATGCTATGTTAAATATCGCAAGACGTGTTCAAATCGATCTTTCCGTTTAATAGATATCAAGGTCCGAAAATTCAAAATTTAGTGTTTCTAAAAATTACTTTTGGAATTCTTAATAGATCAATTTTCTTCTGAAGAATTGAATTTCTGAGTTTTAAAAACTATATCGATTGTTGTTTGATCTATTGAAATCTGTCAATCCGTTTGAAAGATAACGTGGTAAAAAAAAATAAAAATGAGGTGTTTTCGTTTTTTACATCTATCGATTCTAAAATAAAACAAAAACAAAATTGAGCTCATAACATATTTATTATTGTAATTTCTACTCCGAAAACTGTGTACATAAATCTATAATTTCAGTTTTGAACTTTCAAGTTTCAAACAGTATAAAATGGTGTATTTTTGAGTTCGAAGAGCTGTAAATGAACAAAATAGTATATTTTTTTAGCTAGCAGAGCTCAAAATGTATAGGCGTTTTTATTTTAAGCTCACAGAACTTAATAACGAACCAACAGGTATAATTTCGAGCGTTTTGAACTTCAAAATTGCGTAAAGTGTGAGGGATGGTCTGCAAGTATTTTTTAATCTTAATATAATGAAAAATACTCGCAAATAATTCAATTTATTTATATATTAATTTATATCACGAATTCGATAATCTTCAATACAATCATAAATCTATATTAATTTTTTTTTCATTACCAAAATATAATATGACATTTTTTCATATCTTTCAAACAATATATGTATTTATGTTTTTCTAGAATTTTTACTATAGTTTATAAATTCACCATTTAAATATTTATTAATAATAATAATCAATAATATTAATTAATAGTAATAAACAATATTTTTTAAAAAATAATCATTTCTATTTAAAAGTAAAAATTTATTTAGATAAAAATGAAACTTATCCGAGTTATAAATATCTAACCACCAGATTTTTACAAAATTCAACAAGTAATAATTGAAACGGTACATAGTGTTAAAAAAAATATATTTTTCTTATACTATTTTAATTCTGACTCTTTTGATCATCGTGCACTTGACTAGTGATATAAATTTCAATGATTTAACTTAAATATAATGTTTGAAACTTCTAATCAGTTTCATAACAATTAGGGATTTTCATAATATATAAAGTTTTTGAAACAGACATTTCAAAAGCTGGTTTAACTTCAACAAATTCTGTTAAAAAATCTAGAGACTCTGATCTTTTCACTTTGTAGATGTGCTTTGTGTTGAAAGCAAACCCCACAACCTCATATTTTTTTACGAAAATACCGTTTATTATTTCTTCATTCGAATTAAATTCTACTATTGATTCGATTTCTCCGAAAAATCCATCCTTATAATATATTATAGAATCACAAAATTTCAAAGTCTTTGATTTCTGATTACAGCGATATTCAACTCCATTTAATCTCATCTTACTGAAAAATTTAATCTTTTCTGGGTGAAAATCTGCTTCAGTTAGTAAAGTCAGTTCATTTTCCATCAGCTTACGGGTGGTCAGTTTACCTCTAAGAATTAATTCATGTTGTGATGTTACTTGACTATTTTCTATTTTAATTTTAGTAGTTTTTTGAATAAAATTTTTAGTTTCTTCTGCAACATCTTGATGATGAACAGTGTCATATATATATTTTTGCATAAAAAAACGAGTTACGACTTGATCAGCTTGAGCGTGAGAACTAGTTAATAAATCCATAATTTTTTTGTTCCACGATTCAAAAACAAAAGCTGAATGTGTCCAAATAGGGCCCCAATTTTTAACATCTTGAACCAAATGCGTCAGAGCATGTATATTTGATGTCATATTGGAAATTCCAAAATATTTTTGAAATAATGAAACATACTTTTCTAATAGCTTCTCAGCTCGGTCTAATTCAGTATGTTGTATTTCTGATCCGTTTAAATAATGAATAGCTTCTGATAATAAAGCGAAATGTTTAACATATTTCTCATTCAATACTTCTTCTAAACATGCAGGAGCATAATCCAACCAGTTACGCCACTCTGTTGCTTTGTAATTTTTGTAATCCTCAATAGGACGAGGTTTTCTGGCTCGACGAGATGGAGGTTTGATCGATAAAAGGATATTATTTATTGTACTTATACTGTTTGGATCACCTACGTAATAAAGGGTTTTCGCTGATGTCAATAGTAAAACTGTATGTTGCTTAACTACACCCAAGAAAATTGCATGCATAGCATCAATAACAACTCCTTTTGTTATGTTAAATGATGGCAGTGCTATTAGTGATGAAACATTTTTCACACCATTGATGATGTTACCAGTTTTAAATGCGTGCTTCATATTTTTACGCAACTCTTCATCAGTCCTTAGATTTGCTGACGTGATAGGGTACACTAGTTTTCCTCGCCCTAAACTGTCGCCGGGTATATAACAATATAAACACCCATAATGACCATTGTGTTGTCTTAAATTGGTCACTGCCGCTTTTGCAGGAGAATCAAAACAACATGTGGTAACAATAACTTTTGAGTTAACGTCAACTGTTTGAGATAATTTCCAATGTATCCCTTTGTCGTATAATGTACGCATTTCATCCATAAATGGTTCCAAGTAATTATTCATCACTGGATGCTTTGTATCGACGTAAATTGCAGAGAGTAACATATATTTTTTTCGTAGATGTGGAGGTAATTCATTTATCATTGCATAAATAGGCCACGCACTCGATTTCGATGATTTTGATGTTTTACATCCATCGGTATTCATAGTTAGAGAGAGATTGTATTTATTTTCCAATATATTTTGAGGTGAACATAGTTTTCGATACTCCGCACCATCGTAAATATCTCCTAGAGCATAAGAGCATTTTTTTTTTCGATTATATCTATATTGCAACGCTTTAACGATATCAGGATTCGTTAATAATTGTTGAATTTGCGTTTCTAACTTCATATAAATGAAGTAACCCAAATTAGATTTTGGTTTTTCAGGTCCACACAATCCGCAAGGGCAAGATTTTTGAAGTTCATTTGTTTCTTCTGACTCAGCTCCTAAATAACCATTACAAACTTTACAATAATAATAATAAGTAACATTGAAGTCATCTCGATGCAATGCTTTCCAAAGTGCATCTTTATTAGTAGGTAAATTATTTGCAATATGTGACACGTTGGTCCACCTTAAAATATCTAACATTGCTTCATAGGTCAAGTGATGACGCATAGATATAGCTACTGTAGCAAGTAAATGATCTTTTGTAGTGAGATGTTGTTTGGACCACAGTGGAAAATAAGATTCTGAAGTATCGTTAATACCAGAAGATGCAAAATTCCTTACATTCATGTCCCCACTACTATTCCTTTCATCATCGTTATTATTATCACTATCAGCATCACTATTATCAGTATCATTAACATCAACAAAATATATTTCATCATCTTCTTCTTCATTTTTGTTATCATCTTCTTCTGCTTTAGTACCGTGTCCTTTATCTTGATTATCATTTCTTTTATACACTATGCTCCAATCATTGTCGAAATCTCTTGATTTAAAATTATTAATATTTGCGCTAATCTCTTTGTTGCCTTCTTGGGTAGATTCAGTATGGAAAGTTTCATCTTTTTCAATATTTATATTTTGTCCCAGACGATACTCTTGACTGTTTTCTCCGACAGAAGATGTTGAAGGCTAAAAAATAAAATAAAATATGTTGAAAATTTAAATTTTTGAATATCATACTAATATTCATGCAAATTTATGTTGGCAAATATTTATTTGACTATCAATATATAAATTTAATTTTATCTTCATTACCGGGATCATAATATCTAGCCTCAATCTAGCCTAATCGAACCCAAGTAAGCCTCAATTCAGCGTCACTAAGAAAACAAAGCATTTTGAGCCTCTAATGATGCTCAAAGATGCTCAATAAGCCTCAATGACCCTCAAATGGTGATCATAGAGCCTAAAATAATACTAATCAAATTTAAATTACATATAGTCGAGACTAGGTTCATTTGAGGCTCATCGAGGCTTATTGAGGATCTTTGAGCATCATTCGAGGCACATTGAGGCTTTTTGAACATCATTTGAGGCTCAAAATGCTTTTTTTACTCAGTGAGGCTGGATTGAGGCTTACTTGGGTTCGATGAGGCTAGATTGAGGCTAGATATTATGACCCGGGTAAGCATATAATGATATGATTAATGAATAGAATCTATCAAATTCTGTGAAGTTACGAAAAAAAAAAAATACTATTTTTGATGACTAACTCAAATTATAAAAATTTTTTTTAATTCATCTATATATGAATTTAAACATATTGATCTCTATTGTGGTTTAATTGATTACTTTTATTATAATACTTAACATTTCGCGTCCCTAATGCCAAAAAGGCATATACTGTATATTGATTTACCATAAGAGCTAAAAAGGCATATAAATTTTTTTTTCGCGCAATCGCTATGAAATGATTTGAAATTAATATTTTGACTATGAAAAAAATTAAAACCAAAAAGGCCTATAAATATACACAAGCCTTTTTGCTTTTAAGCACAATGACGATTAATGCCAAAAAGGCATATAAAAAAAAAATAAATGGCCTTTAAATTTATCCCGCGAATTCAAATTTAAATACATTAATGAAAAAAATTGAAGTAAAAAAAAATTTCGAAATTTTTCGGTGATTTTTGATTAACTGCATTTAAGTGAAAAATGATCGTATCGGGAATTTAAAAAAAGCATTTTGAACTTCGAAGATTCTAGTTTTCAGATTTTTTGGTCAGACATTTTTGGGAGCCACCTATCGGTTTAGGATCACAAAATTGATAAAAAAATTAAAATTTTAAATATTAATGCCAAAATGGCCTATAACAACAAATATATGCCCTTTTTGGCATTAATTTCATTTTTAATTTTTTTGTTAATGCTAAAAAGGCATATAAATAAAACATCGATTAAATATTAAATTGATTCAGTTAATTATTTTTTTGTAAATATACTCTAAAAAAATAAAAAAGGTTTTACTTGTCATCGTCGTTATCTACAGTTCAGCTGTATGCTGAGATACTGCCAATATCAGCAAGTAAATACATTCATTTAATAGCTCTTTGTGATTCTGTAGGTATTTAAACGAAATACCATGAGTATTATAAAAATTTACCACACAACACAGGTAAATGTGACGTGATTTGATTTAATTATTGAATAATTTAAAACAAAAATAAGGTAAAAAATTTTTTACCAATAATTACATTCGGCTTTTTTATTTTTACAGCAGATATTGAAGATAATGACGATGACGATAAAAAAAATTTATTTTTTATACTATATTCTTGTTAATAAATATTTAATTCAATCAATTTGATATTTAATTGATTTTTTATTCATACGCCTTTTTAGCAATTATTAAAAATTTTAAAATAGAATTAATGCCAAAAAACCAAATATTAGCCATTTTGGCATTAATATTTTAAATTTTGTATTTTGATCAATTTTGTCACTCTGAAGCGATAGGTGCATTTTCAAAAAATTATATGCCTTTTTGGCATTCGAATGCCAAACTATAATTTTCTTAACTTTCATTGATTACATCAATTTTACCTCTATAATTTCATTAGATCTTAAGGACTAATTGCAACAAAATGAAAAATTATAAAACTTTGTGAGCTTTTATAAAATTTTCTTGTCCTGAAATTATATCTGTAAATGAAGATAGCATAAAACTCATCAATTTTTATTAAATTCGATGAATTTCAGAATATTTATCGCGTTCATAATCACTATAATAAACACAATCCCCGAAATTTGAAAACCATCTCAATTACATGGTAGTTAATTATCTGATTGATGAATTTTTGTTTTATGATTTGAATTTATGTTTTAAGTTTCGCAGTTTCGCAAATCATAGGTGATTTTTGATTCTTATTCTTTCCTTTTGTAAATTAGTAGTTTAATCCAAGAAGAATAGTTATAACGCAAAGGCTTGCAGTAATTGACATTACTTATACATAATTTTTTAAGTTTCTATGATTCTGAAATAATTTCTAGTTTTCTGGAGGAATTTTTAGTGACTGCAAGATTTATTTATGAATATATTGAATTATTTAAAATATAATACACTTTTTTTTAAATTATAAACGGTGAATTATGAATATTTTTGTAAAGCAAGCTAGTATTTACGGATGTATATCTAATTTTATTTTTTTCACATAGAAAAAATATAAATTATATAATCAAATCTATCATAATACAAAGTAAGTTCTAAAGACATATCCGATCAAATTTTCTATCGTTGCGGGTTTTGAAAGCCCGATAACTTTTTTTATCTTTTAGTACGACGATAAAAGTAATTCAGAGCTTTTTTTGTTGAGATTTACTATAAGGATATGTACATCGAAATAAGAAAAAAAAAATTTCTCACATGCTGTTTATGTGGAAAAACAAAAAATGATCGAGCGCCTGGTAGAATTGAAATATCATTTAAATATAGTGGAAATCTAAACATGCAAACATGCAAATAACCTTCTCAATAAGACAATTTATAGATAAATTGAGAAAAATATAGACAGTGAAATATGGCTTTTGGCGAGAATTTTTATATATCTTCGAGAAACTTTTGAGATGATGGGACTTGAAAAAAAAAATGTTTTTTTTCTGGACCACTCTAATATGTATATCAGAATGTGCTAAATAAAATCGATATTTTTTTTTTCGGTGTGATATGAAAATTTTCTTGTATGTAACAATAGTAGTTTATCTATCGAGTGCGATCGTGTTTAAGACGTGAGGTGTAAAGATTGGTGCCCAAGCCGAAGGCGAGGGTACCTACACACGAGCGTCTTAGACTCGATTGTACTAGATAAATACATTAGTTTTTGTGACAGATATTTGAAATGTACTACATTTAGTGCCTATAAATGGCAGGTTTGTTTTACCAAAAATTTACAGAAATCTTTTCTGCAGAGCGTCCGATTCTCTATAAAACTGTTATGGTCGTTTAGATTTATTGATCCGTTAACGAGTTATAAAATTTCAAAGACAAAAAAATTTCTCATGTTATTTAAATGAAAAATCTTATTTCAAACTTCTTTCGTCGCAATATGAGCGCAGCGCCTATTTTTTATTAAAAGAATATTTAAAAAAAAAAGTAAATTTCCTAGTCTTTTCAAATTTTATGAGTTCTTCTACTGTTTAGTATCGAACGAATGAATGAATGAATGAATAATAATTATTTTTCCAATATTTTAAATATTAAAAAAAAATTTTCCGATATAGGTAAGAAAATACCATTCAAGATGACAAAACAATAATTCTGTTAGATTTTAAGCTCTTCATATTAATATAAAGAGGTCTATCATCGCCCATTTCTACTCAAACTTTTTAAATCAACTTTTTTTCTTCCATCTTACGGCACCAAATAAATATATCCATTTAAAGGGAATTTAACCCTTTCCCGAAAGTGTGAATCGAAATGAATCGGTGTAAGCTCTACGGGGGTAGCGCCAATCAAAGTTCGTTGATAAGGCTGTGTGAGTAACGGTTTAGTCGTGTGAGTGAAGGTTTGATCGTAGTAGTGCATGCATGCGCCCCCTTCTACTATTTTTTCTGCCCCTTCTCTTCTTAACAGGCTAGCGCTCTCTCGCTTTAAAACGAAGACGTACAATTCAAATTGAGAGTAGGGACTCAAGGTCAACCGGGAAAGGGTTAATGTAGAATTGATTGAAAAGAGGGAACTCGTCGAATTCAAGACTTGGGTTTAAACCCACGCTCTTAAAGACCGATACCTTAACAGTGCCTAAAGTACCCTACCTAGTACTTTATGACCTGGATGACACCTACAATCACCACCGTCCATCTTACGGCACCAAATAAATATATCAATTTCAACAATCGCTTTAGCTGAATAAATTGAAGTCAATTTCAGTTCAAAGGAAATGAAATTCTTTACAAAAAAGCTTTGATTGTAAACTTTCGTTAGTCAGACCATGATGTTATGTCTGAAACGTTGATGCGTTTTAGATATTTTTACCATTTTACTTTTGAATTTTATAGCTAATCAACGTATTAATGTACTGATAAGAACAATAACTACTTTTGGAGAGTATTAAATACTCTACAAAAAAGGTCTCTACAATTTTTGATAAATCTACTTTTTCATAAGTTATTCATGGTCAGAGTTCATTACCAAGGTAAATTTTTAGAAAAATATTTGGGAATTTCGTGTACTGATAGGGTTATGAATTTTTTTTTTTTTAATAAATATTTAAAAATAACTCTGCACCAAATTCTTTATATTTAATAAGAATTTAAAAAATTTAAAAAACATATAAAATGTAAAAATTTAAAACAGTTTAGATGCTCACCTGAAAAATATCGGACGGAATAGGTCCATTGTGATCTGGAAATGCATTCAAAAACTGCTCCAAGTTTTTCATGTTGCTTTTATAAATTGCTGTCCGCGTTTTCTGTTTTTTTTTAACTGGGTCCATTTTTCTCGTGGATTTGAAAGTCGTCTCTCAATAGAACTCTGAAAATTACTAACAATTTAATAAATTAAAAAATCTATGCACAGAATCTATTCAAATTGTTAAATAATTTTGAATTACTTTTTATTTGTAACAGTGCATATTTAAAGTTGTTCATATAAGCAAACAATTCAAAATAAAGATTTATAAATGTGTAGTTAAATATACTTACATTAATTTTTTTTTATACGTGATGAATACAAAGTTTTAAAAATAATTATCACTACTATAATTACTTATATTGTAATTATAATAATTATTTATATTATCTCGAAAATTATTATATCAATGGTTATCCAATTTCATTAAATGTTTATAACTTATAAAAACAGCATCAATTATTTAACCTCACATTAACCACGTGGATGCGACTTGTAGATATTTATCCTCAATGATTTACCTAGTCGTTGCTGCTGATCGGTTGACGAATATGGAGGCGCTCAAATAGCCGAAAATAACCGCGCTAATTTAAAATACATATTTAAATTTGAAATAAATTTCTTTACCAACAAAATAAAGAAATATTTCTCTTTCCAAGGTAGTACGTAAGCAAAAGCAATATTTCAATAATTTCTCAAAACTTGCAATAGAAATCATTAAATTTATAATGCACACACTGTTAAAATTTCTCAACTATTTATTTCGCCAAACATGAGATAATTGCAATTAAAAATGACATTTTTTGCACACGTAGCATGGGAGAAGCGTGGCAGAATGATAATTTTTTAATTTTTTTTTTTTTTAATTTTTTTAACTTAGGAGGACCTATAACAACTCCATGCAAAATTAGTATTTGATACCACTCGTTTTATTGAACAATAAAAATAAACAACACATGTAGACCATTATTTTCAGTGAGAATATGAGAATAGTCACGTAAAAATAAAGCGACAAACTTGTAATGGCTCAATAGGGTTTAAAATCGTGATGCTCATATTATTCCCGGGAAAAAAATTCATGTCTGACCATATATGATCATATAAGAAATTTGGCCATGTCTGATCATATATGATTAGATATGATCATATATGATATACATATGTTTGACGAAAATTATTTAAACTAATAAAATAATGTTTTAATTTTATTGTTCATTAACATTCATTGAAATTTATTTATATATAGCTATTGTTCACTCATTATTAATTTTTTTATCGATGAAAAAGTTTTTGGTATTTTTCGGGGATTCAAACCTGGATCCTTCTGCGTATCAGTTGAAGCTTGTACCACTCTGCCAAATCATGGACGTAATAATCGGGACTATTCAATAGGTTTATATATTGATCTTAGAAATCTCAACAATCATTACGTTGATATTGATATTTCACATTGTATTTGAGAATTTTAAGTTTTCTAACGCAGAATAAAAAGTTTTTTTCATTTTCAACTAATAAATTAATGATCTGATTCATAAAAATGGGAATCGGCTGATATACCTACACAGAAAAAAAAGTTATCTTGAGTCAAGAAAATATTTTTGAAGATCACCGTTTTCGGGAACCAAGTCAAGATTTTCTTGAGCTAAGAGAATTTATCTTGGTCAGATAAAATTACTACTTTATCTGAGAAAGTTTAGGTCTCCAAAAAAATTTTCTTGAATTAAGAATATTTACCTTCAACCAAGAATTTTTTTGTTTCTGTGTATATCGTTAGGACAATTTTTTTGTTTTCATTTCTTAATTTTGTGTTGATTAATAAAAAATTTGAAAAATAAAATATTCTCGGGTTCGCATTTTATCTTCTAGTTCTGTATTACGATTATTATTTCTCTACTCACTCTCTTTCACGTGAGGGAAAGCGCTTCCGATTATCGTTTTTATTATTATTATTATTCGCGTAGCGAAACGCGTTTTTTCTATATAATAAATGGTCGCACAGGTTTTTTTTTACGAATACCAATTTGTTTTTCGTTATTTATATCATTTTAAAATATTCCTCAAAATTTCAAAACTTTTAAAATTTTTTAACTTCACTCATGTATTAAAAATCCTTACTGACTGTACTACACACTTGAACAGCTGAACAGATTTGAATGAAATTTGGTATCGAAGTACATTATGTTATGGAAAGGAAAAGCACATAGAATAAGTTGTATCTTGATATTGTGTTTAGATTATACTTAGAAAAGAAGGATTTCTTGGCGCATGAAATATTTTGTATTATGAAATGTAAAGAAAAATTTTCTTAGGACTAGAAAAAATTTCTAAGCGCAATAATTTTTTTCTTGCTTCAAGAAAATTTTTTCTTGCCCCAAGGTAACTCTTGTTTTCAATTTACAATTCAAAAATTTCTTGAGGCAAGTAAAAATTTTATTGGTGCGAATAAAAATATTTAGCGTCAAGAAACCCTTTTTTCTGTGTAGATTTAAAAAAAAATTTTAATTCATTTCTGAGCCTTTTTTATGCAATTTACAAATTGTTTTTTTTCTACCCGGGTCCAAAAAATAACTTAATTTTGACTTTTCTGACTTGCTTTTGACTTAATTAACTTGATTTTGACTGCTACAATTCTTTTGACTTGAAAATGCCTTTTTTAACTTTGAAATTTAAGTCAGCTAAGTTAAATCCAAGACAACGAGACTATAATTTGACTTGGTTGGCGTAAATGGGTACTAAAAGATAACTAAGTCAAAAGCAAGTCAAAACTGAATGAATTTTCGTATCTTTAAATATGAAAACGCATTTGGTTTTGACTTGCTTTTGACTAAGTTGTCTTACTTAGTACCCATTTACGCTAACCAAGTCAAATAATAGTCTCATTGTCTTCGATTTGACTTAGCTGACTTAAATTTCTAAGTTAAAAAAGTAAAGTATTCGAGTCAACAAAATTATAGCAGTCAAAAGCAAGTCAAATAAGTCAAAATCAAGTTATTTTTTTGACCCGGGTGGGTAAAAAAAAAAAAAACAACAAAAGAATAAAAAAGTTAAACATCAAGTTTGATATTCAGAAGATGCTCAAAATCGATCTCGAAATCCCACACACATGACTAAGAGGCAATAAGTCATTATTGAAATAAAAAGAAATTTTTAACATACAACATTTTTAATGACGGAATAAAAAGTATTATTTAATATTTCATTTCCTCATAAAAATTGACGATCCAATACAGGTTCTTAAAAATTGTTCCGGAAATTTTCGATTGAGAATTTTTAATGGCTATGAAAATTTCTGTAACTCATTAAACTTTAATCAAAAGTTGCTCATTAAATTCTATCGTTTCTACACGAGAGTTATCATGTAAATCTAATTCAATCAACATAAGATGACTTGTGGGGTCGATAATTTTATAATTGCACGCCTTATCAGCGAACCGTTGAGGTTGTGCTTTAATACTCTCGACATTTTTTGATATTACTATTGCTATTTTAAATACTAATTGTATTTACTATTAGTATTTACAATTGTAAGTAACAGCTAGTATTTAATAAATATAATGCTATCTATTTTTTGAACTCCTTTAGCTAATATCAAGCTCATTTTCTATCGCAAAAAAATAATAATAAATAATTGAAAAGTAAGTAATTAAAACTTGTTTGAATACACGTTTAAATTAATTCTTATTAGAAGAATTAAATTTCGGCTAATAAGTTTTTCTTGAAATATTTCAAATTATTGTTCGAATTAATATATAGTTATAATAAATTTTTTTTATTATTGGGTAAGAGCACCAGTACCCAGCCCCTAACCAGTAGCCAGCCAGAAGTCTTCATGTTAAATTATATCTATATATATTTTGAGCCAGTGTTAAAGTATATGACCGGCTGGCTACGGGTTACGGGCTGAGTACTGGTGCACTCACCCTATATTATGTATGGTGCATTTGTGTTGGACGCTGTGTGTACTGTGAGCGTAAATCCTTTAGTAAACAACTTGAAGGTACGTGGCACGTGGCCCTCCCGAGACGATAGCCAAGAAGGAAAAAATAAACTTGAAGGTAGGCGCCTCTACTTGTAAGTTGTCACGTGCCATTGGATTGTAAGAGACGCTTGATGAGTTAGTTTTTACATTGTGTTCTGTACTATCGTGACGTATGGAGGGGGTAGTTTCATCCACGATCTGGTTGTGCTTCCGACACTAGTGTTAGTGAGTTTACTTAAAGTGTAAGACTTCAACGTCAGATAGATATAGATATTCTTAAAACTGCGTCAAGTGTGGTTAATTAAAAATGTAACCGTTAAATAAATATAGGAATTGTTTCTATAATAATACTGTTTTTTTGTCAGTGTTCAAAAATGTAAGTGTTTAAATTATTTATTTAACTATACAAAATAAGATATAAATGATATCCACCTGTAGATTTTTACACTTTCTATATGTGCATTTTTTCATTTTTTTTTTTTTAATAATTAATTAGTTGAATAATAATAAAAAATTTTCAAAGTTTGGCAATATTCGAGTTTGTTTTCTTTAATAAAGAAACGATCAAATGTTTAACAAAATTGCACATAGCTTTTTTAATTTTTTTTTGTTTACTTTTTTTTTTAAATAATTTATTTATCAAAAAGAAATTAAAAAATTTTCAGATCTGTAATTTTATATTGAAAATTGCAAAGGTCACAATATTTTATTTTTTTAACTAAATAAAAAAAAATACATTATAAAAAATTACACGTATAGTTTGAAAAATTGTATGTCAATTTAATTATTTATTTTTTTTTAATTATTTACTTAAAAATATTAAAAACAGACATGATAGTAAGGTTAGCAGACATTTGCAAATTTTAAATTTCTTTTTAAATGGGTGTGAATGTAGCAGACAATTGTTAATTTTTTTAATAGAATAAATGAATAAAATGTAAGAAGAGTGAAAAAAAAAATGTATATTTAGATAAATGCGGAATCAGGATGCACATTTTTATTAATTTTATTATTTAAATTCATAGATTTATTTAATTCAAATTTATAAATTGTCTCATGTCTTCTACATTCACACTCATTCTTTTTAACAGATAAATAATTACCGAAAAAAAATTTTTTAATTGTACACATTGTTGATTCAATTACCTACATGTACATTTCGTTAAAATATTTTTTTTGTCATTATTTATCTGTTAGAAAAAAAACAAGTGCTAATTTTTCTGCGTCATAAAATTGTCAGATCTTTGCTTTTCTCAGCATCATCTAGCAACCGCTATTTTTCATTCTTGAAAAAAAACAATTTTATTTATACTGGACATCCTTATTCTTTTGTTTCACATA
This sequence comes from Microplitis manilae, assembly GCA_030273425.1. Taxonomy (NCBI): domain Eukaryota; kingdom Metazoa; phylum Arthropoda; class Insecta; order Hymenoptera; family Braconidae; genus Microplitis; species Microplitis manilae. The sequence goes on along the minus strand of CP092730.1, from coordinate 17,527,645 downwards.
TGCTCGACTGAACGAGAAGTGAAATACATTGGTAACTCGTGGTTATCACTGTCTAGATCCAGTTGAGCTTCGACTATTGGAAGATCAACATCCATAGTTCGTTCGTGAAATCCATCTTTTTAATTGTCTGTCCTACGTAAGTAATAGTAACAATAGTAGTAATAATAATAATAATAAAAATATTAATAATAATAATAATAATAATAATAATAATAATAATAATAATAATAATAATAATAATAATAATAATTATAATTATAATTATAACAATAATAATAATATTAATAATAATAATAACAATAATAATAATAAAAATTATTATTATTATTTTCATTATAATAATAATTATAATTATAATAATAATTTAATAATAATATAATTATTATTATAATTTAAGTATTAAATATGATTCACATAAACATTTACAAAGAAAAATTATCTTCAGTAGTGTATACAAATAATTAACAATATTATAAGATTCAAATATATATTTTATTTAAAACTACTAGCGTACGTGTTTCGCGCGCAAGCACGCGCGTGTCGTTTTTCATATATTTATTTGCTTTTGACCAATCAAGTAATAGGAAAAGAGGCTTCATACATCTCATACCTTTTTTATTTAATTTTTTAAAACTATAAAACTGACGTCAGCAAACTAATAATTTTTGTTTTAAGTATAAGTAAATTATCAAAAAATAACATTTTTTCGAATTTAAAATTTTCTATATGTACATTATTTTATTATTTTTATTATTATTATTATTTTTTTATCATTGTAATTTGTAGCAAATTATGAAAATTTATTGTGACAGTGAAGTAAGTAGACACGTGAGACTTTAATTTGTTTTGAGTAATTTTCAAAAATTTTTTTTTTTTTTGGTAATTATTCATCGATTAGAAAAAAAAATTGTAGGTATGACTTCATCATGGGAATCAGTAATGTGACAATTTTCTTTCATTTTATTATTATTTATTTTTTACTTGTGTCAAATCCCATGCATCGCACTGCTCAATTGTGTTTTACAAGACTCCCTCTTTTCGACTCTGTCCCTTTTATGTTTTTTGCGACTGTGACCCGACTTGTGCTTATGACTGTACTGCATCATTACAGTGATGCCCTAACACCTCCCTCGTGCAATGGAGGTGCAGTGGCGTAGGAAAACCACAGAGGAAACCTAGCCAGTACAGTTTTTCGGTTGGGTGAAGTTCCAGTGGTCGATACAGTTCCCACTTTACCGATTACGCTGAAGTTGGCACACATGAAATAATTTTGTTTTTTTAAGGCATAAATTGTTGTAAAAAATTAAAATTTGCATGATACTGAAGTTTACCGATATTTAACAATTTTTTGATGTTTTCAAACAAAAAAGAAATGATTATAAAAACATGTTTTTAAAAATTGCACATTTAGTTCATTAAATTTTCTATGTGTATTATTATAAATACTTTCTTAAGCGTTATTTTTCGGTTCAAAAACAAATTTAAAAATTACAAACTTTAGCTAATTTTACTATCATAAAACTTCTATGTTTAAAAAAATTCTTAAGTCCATGAACAATTTTTTTTATTAATTTTTATAAATAAGGTAAAAGAGCTAGTACCTAAGCGCTCCATGTATTTGTATATCTATATTTAGTGAAATTCAGTACATATATATATATATATATATATATATATATATATATATATATATATACAAATAAATTAGTGATAGGGTTCTAGTTCCCTGATCGGGTATTGGGTCTCTTACCTTACTTGTTTTCAAAACATTGCTTTTTTATTTTCGGATGTTTGTAAACTGCAGTTTAATTTTCTTTTGAAAATTGATAAATATAGAAAACATTTATACAATAGCATTTGTAGTTATTTTCATTTTCTGCACGTGCATTAAAAACTTTTTTTTTCATAATTTATTCCAAAAATTTTCTAAAAGAAACTGCAGATCACCATCTTAAAGGTAGTTAAGGAGGTTCGAGACCGATTTTCAAAATAATACCAAAATTCTGCCATTTTAATCACCTAAAGAGTTCTAAAAAAAAAGATCACTGTTAAAATTTCAAATCGATTCACTACACCGTTTTCGAGAAATAAATTTTTAAAATTCGTCCTTATACACGGGCTTGAATGGGAATGATTTTTCACAGATTTTTCACAGTGAAATGTTTAATTTCTCAGTATCAAATAATTAAACATTTCTGAACACATTATAATTTTTTTTAAGTTTAATCATGGGTTTGTTATTAAATTATAAATAAAATACGATGCGAATTTTACTTAATGACGTCACAAGTGTTGTGAAGCAAAGAAACGATGGCAACAGTGTAAAATGACACAACCGCGGGAGGTTTGAAAAACTAAGAATCACTCATAAACCTTAAACTTTTTTTCAATGATCGTTTAGAATATCTGACAACAGATTTGTAAATTCATAATTATAATAATGGTAATAACTATTATTATAAACTTTTTAGAAAATATAAAAATTAATTAGTAATTGTAAGCCGAAAATTTTTAACTGATAGATTTTTTATTAGTTATATAAGAAATTTTTTAAATTTTCTTTAACACAGGCAAGTAATAAAATTTTTAATATTATAAAAGTTAAAAATCTAGCGATAAAAAAATAAATAAATAAATAATTTACTTTGGAGAAGTGACTTTTTGGCAATGATCTAAAATCTTTTACATGATTTTTTCTTCCATAATTATTAACAATAACAATTAGCTGACATTCATTGTTTACACACTTATACACACTACCACATAGTACTCGTATTGGACTTTTGAGCTCCAGCTAGTAATAAACCTTGTGAACAACAATACTACACAAAAAAATTACTAAACACTAACGCGCTGTTGTCGTACTTCCGCGTTTATTTTTTAATCACTTATTTTATTAAAAAAAATTATTTGATTAAAAAAAATTTTTTTTTTATGATTTAATGCAATAATAATAAAAATATATTGTGTTAATTCTTAAAACTAAGTCAATTTATAACATATTCTATCAATGAAATTTTGGTGTGTAGGAGTTGTAATCTTGCAAAAATACAATAGAAAATCTACGAGATCCCCTAGAAAGATAATCGGTCTCGAACCTCCTTAATTTTTTTTTATTGAAAATTGTTATAGAAATAATTTGATATATCAATTTACAGAGATTTTAAGAGACAGTTTCTAAAATAAAATAAATTTTGTTTGTTTAAACAATTTATAATTGTTTTATATTTTTTAATTTTAGTGTCATTCTTTTCCGTATCATTAATGTTAACAGAAATCCGTCCATTTAAACTTTTTTTTTAAAAAAAATAAATTAAAAAAAATAAAACATTAAAAAAAAAATTCATAAATAGAAAATTGAAGAAAGTAAACGTGCATTTTTTAACAATAATTTTTGAAAAAGATTTATTTATTTACAAAAAACCTAAGACAATGTTTCATTTCAGCTAACTTCAGTTTCATTTCCCGGGTCAAAAAATTACTTGATTTTGACTTTTTTGACTTCAGTAACTTGATTTTGACTTGCATTTGACTCTTAACTTGATTTTGGCTACACTTGGTTAAAAATTTAAGTTAACTAAGACAAATTCAAGTCAGACTTGACTTGAATGACTTAAATTTAAGTCAAATAAGTCAAATTCAAAACAACGTGACTTGAATTAGACTTAGTTGGCGTAAATGGGTACTAAGTAAGACAACTTAGTCAAAAGCAAGTCAAAACCAAATATATCGCGTTACAGATGCCATGAGGGCGTATAATTTTTATACGCCCTTATGGCACCCGGGAACCATAAGGGCGAATAAAAATTTTTTTTTCCGGGAATTAACGTAATTATATCCTGTAGTATAGAAAAGACAGAAAATTTTTTTTTTCAAAAATCAAATTTTTTTTATATGCCCTTATGGCTCCCGGCGTGGGTATCGGGAGCCATAAGAGCGTATAAAAAAATTTAACTTCTGGAATCAACGTGGTTGCGATTTTAAAGTATAAGTCTGATAGAAAAACATTCGAATTTAGAAAAAATTCATTTGTTACTTAATGAAATTTTAATTTTGAGAAAAATTTTTTTTTTCAAGTATGAAAAAAAAATAATAAAATTTTGATAAAAAAATTTTTTTTTTTTAGTATTATCGTTATAGAACATAATAACGTCGAGTCCCAAAAAATATATTTTTTTATACGCCCTTATGGTTCCCGGTACCGATGCCGAGAGCCATAAGGGCGTATAAAAAAAATTTGATTTTTGAAAAAAAATTTTTTTGTCTCTATTATACTTGTAGACCATAATTTCATCAATTTCCGAAAAAAAAATATTTTATACGCCCTTATGGCTTTCCAGCGGTAAATTTTGCAGGTATATGCACTTATGGCATCTGTAACGCAATATTTTCATACCTTAAAATGTTTTTCATTTATTAAATAAAGGAATTTAAGCTTGACTTGCTTTTGTCTTCCTAAATTTGCTTTATTTTGAATTTTTAAAATTACGTCAAAAGCAAGATATTTTTTTTGACCTGAGTTATTTTCAATGCAGCTCGATTGAAACTAAAAGTGTATATTTAAAATAAAGATAAGATTCGACGCATGCAATTGCTGCATTGATTAATTAATTTCTTATATCATTTATTGACGGAACTAATACTTTTTCCTTTACTTATCTAGGAATTAGAGATTTAATCCAGTAAGTGATTAAACGTTCGAGGTTCACTGTGCTGACATTATTCTTTGATTTAATTAAAATCGCCGACCCGAAAAAATTAAGGTAAAATTAATTTATTTCAATAATACTAAAAATGGCGCACATCTCATAATTTTTAGCATATTTTTAAACAAGTAAGTTATAAAAAAAAAAAACGATATTAGAATAATTGTACATGCAGTTTTACTTTTCTGAGTCTACAATTTTTAAAACATTTATTTTGATAATTTACTCATTTTAAAAAAATATTGAAAAATTATTACATGTACGCTAACTTCAATGTCATTATTTCCAAACAAGTCAACAGAAAAAGTGTACAGAAAAATATTTTGAATAATTGCACTTTTATTTATAAAATTTTTTACTTCTGTAAAAATTATCAAATGTCAGCAAAAGTCAGTATCACAATCTATGATTTGTGTAAATAATTGAAATAATTCAATAATTAAGTTATTGTCAATTGATTCGACGTGGTAAAATTTAAACTTTTATTTTTAATTGCAATTGGTTTATTTTTTGTTCAAATTATTTATATTGTTTGCTGTTTAACAATGAAATTGTTTTAATGAAACTAAACTAAGCAATGTAGTTCGTATGATACTGAAGTTACCGATATTTGAAAATTTTTTGATTTTGTGTTTTAATCAAGTATATAATTAGAATAAAAATATTCATAAAAATACACATATAAGAAATTTAATAAACTATATGTTCAATTTTTTTAAATATTTTTTTGTAAATAATTTACTTGCTTAAAAAAAAAATAAAGAATCGTTAGAATTTATGATACTGAAGTTAGTAGACATTTGACAAGTTTTTGATCCTTTCTTTTAAATATTAAAAAAAATGAAAATGAAATTAAAATACACACATTTGATCAATTTTAAAGCTGATATGTGCATTTTTTTTTTTTTTAATATTTTGCGTTATTCATTTGCTTGTTTTAAAAACTATAAAATTCATAATGTCTGCGAACTTCAGCATTATGGCATCTAATTATTTTTTCAACTGAATTTAGACAGACTAGTTTACACAAGAAAACTATGACAAGACAGTCTTGCAACAGATTAATTTGAAGCTTGTACGAATGCATTGTAGGAAGCCCGGGTATAGACACATAAGGTCTTATGTGTCTACTTCTTTATATACGTCTTAGACTGTCGATAGACATTTAAGAAAGATTCATGTTCAAGATAAACGTATAACTTACACAATGCGTTATATTTCAGAATATTGCCTAAATCTTGCATACGGTTTGTTATTGAATTGACTTACACGAATTTTGAAGAAAATCACTGGTAGAAAATTAGTAATTATAGGATGAGAGCACCAGTACCCAGCCCCAAACCAGTAGCCAGCCACCTCATGTTAAATTATATCTAATATATATTTTGAATCAATGTTAAAGTATATGACCGGCTGGCTACTGGTTACCTGGATACTGGTGCTCTTACCCTACTTACATATAATTCGCATCAGAATTGTGCAAGATACAGAATATCTATCCCTCTCACTCTATACTCTCAAAGGGTCACTAAGACAGAAATGGGCATAGTTAGGTATTGATATATATTATACACATACTTGCTTGAAGTTATACATTTGTCTCTTTGAAAAGATTCTTACATAAAACGTGCATTTACTATACTTATGATTTTCAAATTAGGTTTTAGTAATTTATCTTGGATACGTGAGGTATAATTCTTCAAATATAGAATATTATAAAATACCTCTTTTTCAAAACTAGTAATTTTAATGTTTTACAAGACTCAGTAGCAAGATTTACAATAGAATTAAGAAGCGGATAACTATTTTAATGCTGTCATAATTTGCGCAAAATTTTTACAAGACTGTTATATGGGATCACCCGGATTGAAATGTTCTATTTTTCTCTCGTGGTGCTTATTCAATTGTTATTCTCCTTGGATTAAAAGTTATATGAATATCTTAATATAGAAATAAAAAAATATATGGTAATAACAAACGAGGAGACATATTACTTTCTTTAACTTTTTTTTGTATCCATTTAATGAAAGGAGAAGTAATAGTTTATTTGAACAATAACTTTTTTGCGTAAAATTTGTTTTTGAGTTAGTAGTCTTCTTCTCTAAAAATATTAAAGCTCAAGTTAATTTTATGAGTTTAATTTATATTTCAATAATAGAAATAACATTGCATTAAATTTTTATTTTTTTTGGGACTTCCACTGTGGCTTTGTGTTCGGCTACTTCGTTTTTAACTCTATTTCAAACGAACATATGTTTTATACGTTTGAAAAAAAAAGGTGAATGTAATACGTTTCCTGATTTGTAATTGCCTCATTTTTCGTATTTCTTCAGAGCGATCATTAAATTTTCCGTTCTAGTATAAAAAAAAAAAAAAATATACTAAAAAATTGTGTACGTACCATGAAAGAAATATAAGACGTTCAGCGCGCATTACTGTACACTAAAGTGCAATATAATTAGACGCTGGTTGCAATATGTTACTCTCCTCTATATTACACGGAAAAAAATAGGCGTTGCAACAGGACACAGTCCTGTGGTAGCAACAGGAAAAAATCCTGTTGCAGCAACTGGATTTTCATGTTACAGCAACAAGACACATCCTGTAGGAGCAACAGGATTTTCATGTTACAGCAATAGGACTATGTCCTGTCGCAGCGTCTATTTTTTCCGTGTAGGCGCGTAATAGTATATTGTGTGACAAGGGATTAAACAAGACGATTTCAGACTAGGGTGAGGTTGGCTGCCCGAGCCGCAGGCGAGGGCCGACATCATCCGCAATCTGAAATCGTGTTTTATCCTGAGTCACACACTATATTTTTCATGATTACCTGCATCGGAACTTTAAGATTCAGTGTCAGCAGCCAGTAAGAAACAAGTTAATTTCAAGTCTATGATGCGGAGAACTGTTAAAGAATGAGAAATATGTGATTTACAGTCACTTATTAAATAGTAAATAAGACAAAAATATTATTTTCACTCATTTTTTATTAATTTTATTTGGTTAATTAAAACCGTCACTTAAAAAATGAAATGAGTAAACTGAAGTGACAAGTTAATAAATGAGAGTAATAAGGCTGCAAATGAACATTAAATATAACTGACATCGGGCAGAAACAATGGTGTTTCTTCCCAAAGGAAGAAACACGCATGTTTCTGCCCGCTGTATGAAGGTAGTTTTGTATTACGAATTCGCTAGCAGTTGTTTGCAGCACCGGCTTGAAATTAGCTTGTTTCGACGGGCTATAGAAACACTGAAACATCAAGTTTCGATGCTGGTGTCATGAAAAATATCGTTAAATTAAAAATTTAATCAACTCGTATAAAAAAGTAGAATTTTGAAAATAATAATAGGAAGAGGGTGAGCAAAACGGGGTACCCCCAAAATTTTATAAAAAAAAAATTTATTTTCGGAATGTGTTTTAAACTTTTCAACATCACTGTTGTAAATTTGAATGAGCATTCTGTATAATTTATTTTGGTAAACTTTTTTAAAAATCGAATGTTAATCGAAAAATGTTAATGACTTTTGTTTTATGATAAAAACTATAAAAAATTTGTTTTTCTTCCTTTGTATCCAATAATAATGTAAATTATAATTTTTCTTCGTGTAAATTACTTACAAAAAAATTTAATTTTATGAAATTCATTTCAAAATCGGAAATTTTGTTTCGTTACTTTTTTTTAGAGGGCACCCCATTATGCCTGCAAAACGGCAATGTTTCCTTTTAACGGTAACTGAAAATTTTTTCTATTTCCTTTAAATATCATTAAAAAAAAAAAAAAATTTTTGGTATTTGAGTCCTCGAAAACTTGGTATTTCCTTAAGTACCCCGTTCTACCCCTTCCTCCCCTAAATGTAACAAAAAAAAAATTAATAAAAAAGGACCTTGAAAAACTACATTTTTTCAGAGCTTCGTAATTTTTGGCTCTACGAATTTCACCCTCATTGCTTGTCAAGGGTTAAAAACTGATTCCCACAAAAAATTATTCTTGTAATACGTTCGATAATATTTAAAAAAAAAAAAAATATTCTTTTATTTATGATTAACATTTTTTTCTTTTATGACAAAGTAATCTCTTTCTAATTTCAGCATCATTCAATATGTTGACATATGCATTAGTAGAAACTATACGTAATGAATTGATTATTGTGCCAACACGAAAAATATTTCAGCTACAAAACGACGAACTGGTCTTGTGGTCTCAATCGAAAAGTAGAAATGATGAGGATTTGTATTTTAAACCATCAACAGGTTCACCCGAACAAATAGAAGTACTTGATTTAAGTGGTAAGATTATTTTTTATTGCATTACCTTTTCCCAAAAAAGAAATTTTTAAAATTGAATCTTTTTCAAAGATCTCAAGAAGTCAAGATCTGGTGAAAAGGAAATATTTTAAAATCGAGCTGGAAATGATAATTTTACAATTTATAAATTTATCTATTGTTTTATTTATAACCACCAGGGTCAAAAAAATAACTTGATTTTGACTTTTCTGACTTATGTGACTTGGTTTGACTGCTATAATTCTTTTGACTTGAATATGACTTTTTTAACTTAAAAATTTAAGTCAACTAAGTCAAATCCAAGACAACGTGACTTTACTTTGACTTGGTTGGCGTAAATGGGTACTAAGTAAGACAACTTAGTGAAAAGCAAGTCAAAATCAAATGTGTTTTCATATTTTAAGATACGAAAATTCATTCGGTTTTGACTTGCTTTTGACTTAGTTGTCTTACTTAGTACCCATTTACGCCAATCAAGTCAAATTGAAGACTCGTTGTCTTGGATTTGACTTAGTTGACTTAAATATCTAAGTAAAAAAAGTCATATTCAAGTCAAAAGAATTATAGCATTCAAAATCAAGTTAATTAAGTCAAAAGCAAGTCAAACGAGTCCGAAAAGTTAAAATCAAGTTGTTTTTTTGACCCAGGCATTTTGGAAAAGTTCATTATACTCACTTTTTAATTTTTTGTTATGTAAATAAGTTTGTACCATTAACATGAGTATTTCATTTTTACATGTAATATTAATATATAATCCATACAAAATTTATATGAGACTTTTATCAGAATGCAAAGTTCTATTAAATATCAATTAAATTTTACACTTATTATATATCAATTTTACTTTAGATGAAAAATCAGAATTGTCTAAGAGATTTGAAAATGAGTCAAGAAGAATAAAACTATTAAAGTCCTATAGTTTTGAACAAGATCCCGATCCGAAAAGTGCTAAAAAATTGAACAAATCTAAAGCAGCAGCAAAAAGGGTATGTAGACACTATTATTTGCATACCAAAAAAAGCTTTATTTAAAAGCAATACCATTTTGTAAAAATGTTTGCAAACGTATTGATGTATGGAACGCCGTTTTACTTATTAATGGCCCAATATTTTCGAAAAATTTACAAAATGATTGATTATTATTGATTTACAAATAAGATTTTAAAGAGAATTTTCTTATGTAACAGCATAATAATAATACAACATTATTGTATCATAAAATCAAATTATATGCTTATATATAGAGAAAGATATAAAAAAAAGCGAAGTAAAATTATGTCATCACAAATTTAAAATGATTTATTTCTATTTCCTCACAAAATTAAAATTATTATCTTGTAACATAATAATAATTGACAACAATTTTATTACGTGGAGAGATAATAATCAATCTCTTTGTAAATCAATATTATTATAGAAAATATAAAAGTTATGCCACTACATAATGATAAATTAGTTATTTTGATTTTATAAGATAAGAAACAAAACATACGATTTCTATTATGATTCATCATAATTAGGACCAGGATTTTTACTTTTATTTAAAAATAATAATTAATAATAAATGGTGTCAAATTTTGGAATTACAGTGGAAATATTGGCGGTGTTAAAAAAATTTTTCAAATAAAAGCTGTAGGAAATTTTATTTTGTAGAGAAAATGTCTCTTATGATTTTTTTATACAGCCAATATTTTCACCGTAATTTCAAAATTAAGATTTTCATAATTAATAAAAGTTTGAATAATTAATTACGAATCTCAATTTTGCAATTACGGTAAAAATATTGGTCGTAAAAAAATTATATGAGATATTTTTTTTATAAAAATTAATTTCCTACAACTTTTGTTTGAAACGTTTTTTTATAAGACCAATATTTTCGCCGTAATATTAAACATTTGAACCATTCATTTCGAAGTTAAGGCAAAAATCTTGTCCCTAATCATAATGGTAATTTATAGTATTAAAAGTTGATAATAGTATCATTATGTCACAATACAATATTAATTGAGCTTCAACCTTTTTCTCAACACATGATTGTAATTCATTGTTATTTAATTATGTCGTGGCATAACAGGTATTCCTGAGGAATTTACGTGTAGATATGAAATGAGTCATTTGCATTAAAATTATGACTTGACAAAAATTATTTAATTAATTTAATGACAATTGAATTTTGGCACTATTTTTTTTTCAGCTATAAAATACGGCGCATTCCGAAGTGTGCTGCAGCTCAGTAGCAGACCGTATATATGCAGTGTACTAGCAGCACGATCTTTGCGCAAAATTTGAAATATCTAAGTTCCACGAATTTTTAGAATTTATTCAAGTGTCATCAGTTGATCACCTTGTTCATTGATGTTTATTAAGAATTAAATTGTTTTGAAGCAATGAATACAAAAAAATTTTTAATAAATATTGTGATAAATACGGTTACTTCAGAAGAAGAAAATAAAGATGAAGAATCGTTGCAAGCTATTAATTCTCTAAGACAATGTAGTACAATACCTTGCTTCGACGGGTACGTAGGAAATATAATTCCAGCTTATGATGATGTCGAATTCTGACGTCTTTTCGATGAAATTGATATCATTTTCAACTTTATTACATAAATTAAAAAACCAATTTGATTATTACTTATAAATTATAAAACAATTGATATTAGGATGTATTTTACCGAAATGACGTCGGAATTCAACATCATCATAAGCTGGAATATAATATATTCCACGTATCCGTCAAAGCAAGGTATTGTACTACATTATCTTAGAGCATTAATAGCTTGCAACAATTCTTCATCTTTATTTTCTTCTTCTGAGGAAACCGTATTTATCACAATATTCATTAAAAATATTATTGGATTCATTGCTTCAAAACTATTAAATTCCTAATAAAAATCAATGAACCAGGTGATCAACTGATGACACTTAAATAAATTTTAAAAATTCGTGGAACTTAGATATTTCAAATTTTGCGCAGAGATCGTGCTGCTACTACACTGCACTTGCACGGTTTGCTACTGAGCTACAGCACACTTCGGAATGCACCCATTAAAACGCCACGTCATATCAATCTATGTTTTTGAATATTGATTTTGAATATGACATTAATTAGTTGTAAATCAAAATGTTTTTTAGAAAACGGCACAAAATATTGCTCAAGAAGTACTGAAAGATGCAAATTCTAAGTTCGAAGCATGGTTGCCAGATTCTTCAGATGAAGAGTCGGAAACACCTTCTTTGAACAATTCCAAAGAACCAAACTCCCCTCGTCATTCTTTAAGTAAAGTACCTCGTAAAATACCTCCACGTAATTTGTCACCGCCACCAGCATCACCACCGCCACCAGCATCACCACCGCCACCAGCATCACCACCGCCACCAAAATCACCACCGCCACCACCTCGAAAACGTTCTGATGTCACAAGAAGAGTACTGAAGGAAAACCATACAACCGTTATGGATCAGACGACGAAAAAAATGTTTGATACATTGAATAAAACATTATCTGATATTTCTAATGCAGTTCAGAAAAATCGAGAAGACATAAACAATATGAAAACTGTAAGCAGAGGCCGAAGTGAGCATGAAAGGCCACCACCATTGAATATAAATAACGGAAACGTAATTTTAACTTTTTATCTAATAATTTTTAATAAATTTTATTTTCTTAATTTTTAAAAATTAACCTAGGCTCGTAATAAAACTTACTTTTAGCTGTATGTAGTAGTAGAAGACCAAAAAGGAACAAATCTTGCAAGGAAATAATGTAAATTACTTCATAAAAAATTATTGACATTAATTCATAATTTTTAAATGATAACTTTCTTTTCTTCAAATAACTTTTGAACCATTTGACTGATTTTTCTCAAAATCTAATCAAATGTATTATTTAAATAGTAACGTTAAACGTCGTAAATTCGTTTTAAACCTTTCAAAAAAGTGTTTTCTCTATGTACAAAGTTTATGTATCAATTTTTTATTACATCGATTTTACCTTTATTCCCTTTATTAGGGTTACTTTTTATTGGAAAAAAAATCAGATTTTATTTTAAGTAAATATTTAATTTATTCTACATTATTAAGAGAAAAAAGAAAGTTTTGTTGTAGCCATATCTATATGATAAGTTAATGTTATGAAATTTAATATCGTTAAAAAGGTCTTGACATGAATTTGTGCCTTTTCATGGTTTGAACTCTTTTTTTATTGCCAAGTTTCGTGATAAATCAATTTATCTACATCATACGTATAACGTGTAAATTACGCGGGAATAAAGACAATCTATTTTATTTTGTTTTAAATAAATTAATATTTTAATTATTCTGATACTGAATAATACGGAATGTATGTAATTATTATATATCGCGTTACAGATGCCATTGGGACGTATAATTTTTATACACTCTTATGGCACCCGGGAACCATAAGGGCGTATAAAAATTATTTTTTTCCTGGAATTAACGTAATTATATTCTATTAGTATGGAAAAGACTGAAAAATGTTTTTTTCAAAAATCAAAAAATCAAAATTCTGCATTGTTTTCTAGTTATTTCCATTTTAATGCCAAGCTCCTAAAAAAATAGTGTTCTGATCGATTTTAAGAGCTTGGCATTAAAATGGAAATAACTAGAAAACAATGCAGAATTAAAAAAAAAATCAATCAGAGATAATTTGTGGGGAGTAAAATTGTCTACAAAAAAAATCCTATGACGTTTTACGATAAGTTCGATAGTTTCGACGGAAAAGTAAAAAGATCTCGAAATTTACTCTATTTTGATTTCGAGCTCCAATAACTTTTGAACAGATGGATTTATCAAAAAATGATAAGAGACTTTTTTTGTAGAGCGTTTAATTCCCTACAAAAATGTATGCTAGGCTTAATCGTACAATGAGCCATTGTCGAGGTTAAAAATTCCAAACCAAAAAAAATTTTTTTCCCATGTTATTTAAATGGGAAATCGCATTTTTCGATGCGTTAAGCCCCTAATTGACTTAGAATTTTTTTTCAAGCAGGTATATTTTTTGCTCTATAAATTATAAGTTTTTCAGTTAGAATAGAAAAAAATATTGTCTAAATATGAAACACCCTAATATATATGACTGTCAGAAAAAAGTTCTCTTTTTTTTAATAAAAAACATTTCAGAAGTTACTTTAATGAAAAATGAAGCATTTAATGTTTTATTTTTTTTTTTTATAGAATTATTTAATTATCTTTTACAGGTCAAATTATGTGGTATAACGATGACTTACAGAAATTTTTTGAAAGCTGTCAATGCATTTGATGGTAGAAAGAGGGCGAACCTAATTATTAAAGAACTTTGGACCAAAGAAGAGTTATGTAATATGCTCACTGAACCCGATTCCAAACATCCAAATGCAAATATTATATCGAGTGGGGATCTCAGTAAAATAAATCGTAAGTGTCAAAGCTAATCCTATTTATTTACTTATAAAAACAATTAAAAATCGTCCTGTAGGCTCATGTAGTCTCAATATTCTGACTCGGGTACACTTGCTTATAATTTATTGAGCATAAACAAATATTTTTTAATATGTAACAAATTAATTTTGAGTGTGATAAATATTTCTTTGCGGAAAAGACCAGTTAATTTACCATTGAAAAATATTTGTTAACAGTTGATAAATATTTATGGAGTATTGTCTAATAATTAATAAATACTTATAGACATAAATTTGTCTACTTTTTAAGATACATGATAATCATTACTTTTTGTCACTATGATTAATTAAAACGTCTACTTTATTCCAAAGAAATATTTATTCGTATGGTGTATGTTAACTTAAAGATTAATTAATTATGGTTTGTTTAATGTAAAAAGTTAGAAAAAGTGTAAAAAAATGAAAAAATTTCTAAACACCCGGTATGGAAAAATGATATATACGTATATATTCGGGCAAATCTGAATATATGCCGCATATATGAGAAATATATTCAATTGTGCCCATATATATCCCTGACATATACTTTTTTCGTACAGGATGCGTGTTTTAAAGACCCAAACAAATATTTATGAACTTCTAATAAATATTTATTAACAGGCAATGAATTGGACTGATCAATAGTTTATTAAATATAAATAAATATTTATTAATAGTTCGTAAATATTCATTAAGTATGTTAGTTCCCATATAACAATCTTTTTCAACTATTAAGCAAGTCTGCTGTCAAGATCGACAGGTACCAGTGTCTTTTTCTACGTATGTGTCTTGCTGCAGATACTTATAATAAGATATAAATTGCAAGCCTTTCACAAAAAATTCGTGTCAGATTATAACTCAATTCTGGAGGAAGATTATAGTTAAAAAATCACGCATGGCTTGCTCACGTTCTGCTCAAGGCTCAAAATTGACCTAGCAGATCTTGAGCAAGCCATGTGTAATAAGTACCTACTGTAAGTTATTGGTGCAAGAAATGCGTCAGACACTTTTTCATTGCACCATTAGTTCAAGATATTTTTAATATTCTTGCGTACGATACTATGAGCAAGACATACACAAATCTTGACATAGGTTTCTTTTGGTACACGATTTTGCTAAAGACACAAACGTAGGAAAAGACACTAGCAGATAGGGATCTTGATGAAGATACTTACTCCCGAATTTTGCTCTGACACTTGTTACTTAGATTAATAAATCATTTATTAACAGTTTATGAATCTTATTAACACTTAACAAATTATCCTATCAGTGTACGAAAAAACATATATGTTAGTATGTACGACAGAGAAAAAATGATTTCAAGCAATGAAAAGGACACTAATTTATGTCTTGATCTTACTTTTGATATTAAAAATTGGTTTCTTTAATTTCAGAAATTTGTGACAAGTTACAGTTATGGAAGGAACTACCATATGACCCAAAATATGACTGGTGGGTTCATATAAAGAAGTGGCTAAGTGATTTACTGAAAAATTACAAAATTCAAAATAAAGAGGACTAACCGAACCAAACAAAAAAACTAAAATAATAATAATTATAAAAATAATTATATTAGCAAGATAATAAAATAATTTTATTGAACAATGTGGAAGATGACTATTATTTTTATTATTACCTGACAAAAAATGTTTTTTTAAAATTCGATAAAATTTTATAAAGTAAGATCTAATTAAGGAAAGTAATAAATAAATAAAATTTTATGAAATTGTGTAAAATTGTACAAACTTTTATACAATTTTATAAGACTTAACAGCAAAATTTTATAAAACTTTCCAAAATGTAATGCTACTACTGCATCAAGTATGAGGTAAAATTTTATCATATCGTTTCTTTTCATATTAAATTAAAATTTTTTTAATTCTAAAAATTATGATAAAATTTAATGAAATTTTAAAACATTGTAACGATAGTCATACAGTTTTACCTAATTTTTCTATAAAATTGAATAACATGTAATAGAAACACATTCTCCGAGATGTTATTAAATTTTACAAAATATTTTGATCTGATCAGACATGACTGATATTAACTCATACATAATTATGTATGTCTATATATGATTAGTCCTGGTCAGGCTTCATTGATATTAAACCTATATTTATATATGTATTAGGGTGGGCTAAAAAAAATAACTAATTTTTTCTCCTTAGTTACCATGAAAAAAATCGTTGAAGATAATGAAAAAAAAAGTTATGGTAAAGTTTGAGCTCTTAAAATAAATATTAAGAGGTGCCTCTTCGTGATTTTTGATTTCCCATTGATATAACATGGGAAAAAATATTTTAAGTTTGCAATTTTATACCTCTGCAATGGCTCATTGTCCAAATAAGCTCATGATACATATTTGTAGGAAATTAAACGCTCCACAAAAAAAAGTCCCTTATAATTTGTTGATAAATCTATCTTTTCAAAAGATATTGGAGCTCGAACGAAACTCTATAATAAATTTCGAGATTTTTTTACTTTTCCCGCAAAAATATCAGACTTATTACAAAATATCGTAGGATCTTTTTTCGCGACAAATTTATCTCCTACAAATTATTTCTGATAAAGTTTTTTTCAAATTCCGCATAAATTTCTAGTTATTTTCAGTTTAATGTGAAGCTCATTGAATCGATGTGAACAGTACTATTTTCGTTGAAATGCCGTATTATTACGTTAAAAATTCCGTAGAAATATAATAGAAATACCGTATTATTACCGTAGAAATGTCGTATCAATACAGTAGAAATACCGTATTATGACGGTAGAAATGTCGTATTATAATGGTAGTATTATCGCATTACAACGATAGAAATGTCGTATTAATCTGATAGAAATGCCGTAATAATACAATAGAAATGACGTCTTAATACAGTAGAAACATCGTATTATTACGGTAGATATGTCGTATTAATGTAATAGAAATGCCGTATTAATACAGCAGAAATATTATATTACTACAGTAGAAATTATGAATTAATACGGTAGAAATGCCGCATTATTATAGTAGAAATGCCGTATACATATGGTAGAAACGCCGTATGAGCTTCGTATGAAGGCAGTATAAACTCCGTAGAAATACCGCAAGAAAATTTCACAAATACACCGTATAAACACGGTAATACTACTTGCTATTGACTACGTTTATACTCGTTTAATACGGTGTTTAAACTGTATCATCAAAACCGCGAGGGTAGATTCTCAAAAATATGCCCTTAAGCGGATTTTTGAAAATTCGAATTATTTTCAGAGATACAAAGGATTTTGTGACGCGGGATCTAAGCCGGCCAAGTGCAGTAAATCGCACATTGATCGGTAGCTGTTGCCGAACGACTTGGAGACTCGTTCTTTTCAAGAAGAAGGCCCAATATATGGACCTGGGATCGCCAATTGATCCCAAGTGAGTACGCTGCTTAAAAAATCCGATAGATTCTTATAGCTGTATGTATAAGACCCTATACTTAACTATAGCATTTCTCATATAACTCATTAATTCTGATAAAATCTCTATAGGAACGGATGACAATTTATTGGAATCTATGAGATTTTCTAAGAGGGTATTGAATATTATCTGAGTTATTTTACTGAAATTGTTTCTCAAACTTCAAACGCGTTTTTCGCAAATGCCATATGATTATTAATAGCACTATCCAAGTGTCTGTTTGCTATAAAACGGGAAGCCTGAACTGCTGTGGTGAATATTACATAATTCTGTAACTATAACTTAGAGATGTATTGCTATACCAAGCCTATATATGTTGAAAAAAAGCATGGCCTTCGAGTATGTTGTCATATAATCAGTAATTGCACTATCTGAGTGCCGGTTTATTCTTAAACAGGTAGTCTAAACTGCAGCAATAAATAGTGGAAAATTATGTGTCTATTTTTCAGAGAAACATGATGGGAAATAGTCCAAATATATATAATAATGGCCTAGCCTAGTAGCACATTGCCATATAATTATTAATAGGACTATCCAAGTGCCCGTTAACCATAAAACGGGAAGTCTAAACTACTGCGGTAAAAAGTGAAAAATTCTGTGACGATTTCTTAGAAATGTATGGCTTATCAGGCTTATACATGTTAAAAAATAGCCTAGCCTTAGTGTATGTTGCCATATAATCAGTAATCAAACCATCCCAGGGTCGGTTTACTACAAGACTAGTACACAAAATTGTTGCGGTAAATAGTCAAAATTTCTGTGACGATTTCTTAAATATGTTATTGACTAGATCAAAAGTTATTCCAGATCAGAGAGAATCGTCGACAGGATCTGCATTTTAGCCCAAATATCATCTCAGCTAGATTGGTCCGGAATGTCAGGACAGCGTAAGGTGAAATCGATCATGAATAACTGAAAATTGTAGGAAAAAGAGTCAGCTACAAGATATGTGGACGGAACAAGTGAGAAATTAAGTAGATCGAAACTTATTTCAGTTTGAAAGTGATGGTCTAAAGAAGCTGAATTTTAGGCCGAACGTCATCTCAGCTACATTGATCCCAAATGTCAGGACAGCGTGAGGTAAAATCGATCATGAATAACTCAAAATTGTAGGAAAAAGTGTCAGCTACAAGATAGGAGGACGGAACAAGTAGGATATTGAGTAGATCGAATGTTATTTCAGTTTAAAGGTCTTCGTCTGCAAGAGCTGCATCTTAGCCCAATTATCATCTCAGCTACATTCGTCCCAAATGTCAGGACAGCGTAAGGTAAAATCGATCATGAATAACTGAAAATTGTAGGAAAAAGTGTCAGCTACAAGATAGGCGGACGAAACAAGTGAGAAATTAAGTAGATCGAAACTTATTTCAGTTTGAAAGTGATGGTCTGAAGAAGCTGAATTTTAGGCCAAACGTCATCTCAGCTACATTGATCCCAAATGTCAGGACAGGGTGAGGTAAAATCGATCATGAATAACTCAAAATTGTAGAAAAAAGTGTCAGCTGCAAGATAGGCGGACGGAACAAGTGAGATATTGAGTAGATCGAAAGTTATGCCAGTTTACAGGTGATCTTTCGAAGAAGCTGCATTTTAGCCCAAATATGGTTTCAGCTACATTGGTCGCCAATGTCGGGACAGTGTGCGAAAAAATCAATCATAAATGAATAAAAATTGTAAGAATAAGTGTCAGCTACAAGATAGGCGGACAGAACAAGTGAGGTTTTGAGTAGATCGAAAGTTATGCCAGTTTACAGGTGATCGTCTACAGGAGCTGCATTTTAGCCCAAATATCGTTTTAGCTACATTGGTCACCAATGTCGGGACAGTGTGCGAAAAAATCAATCATGAATAGATGAGAATTGTAGGGAAAAGTGTTAGCTACAAGATAGGAGGACAGAACAAGTGAGATTTTGAGTAGATCGAAAGTTATGCCAGTTTACAGGTGATCGTCTACAGGAGCTGCATTTCAGCCCAAATATCGTTTCAGCTACATTGGTCACCAATGTCGGGACAGTGTGCGAAAAAATCAATCATGAATGAATGAAAATTGTAGGGAAAAGTGTCAGCTACAAGATAGGCGGACGGAACAAGTGAGATTTTGAGTACATCGAAAAATATGCCAGTTTACAGGTGATCGTCTACAGGAGCTGCATTTTAGCCCAAATATGGTTTCAGCTACATTGGTCGCCAATGTCGGGACAGTGTGCGAAAAAATCAATCATAAATGAATAAAAATTGTAAGAAAAAGTGTCAGCTACAAGATAGGCGGACAGAACAAGTGAGGTTTTGAGTAGATCGAAAGTTATGCCAGTTTACAGGTGATCGTCTACAGGAGCTGCATTTTAGCCCAAATATCGTTTTAGCTACATTGGTCACCAATGTCGGGACAGTGTGCGGAAAAATCCATCATGAATAGATGAGAATTGTAGGGAAAAGTGTCAGCTACAAGATAGGCGGACAGAACAAGTGAGATTTTGAGTAGATCGAATGTTATTTCAGTTTAAAGCCGATCGTCTGCAGGAGCTGCATTTCAGCCCAAATATCGTTTCAGCTACATTGGTCACCAATGTCGGGACAGTGTGCGGAAAAATCCATCATGAATGAATGAAAATTGTAGGGAAAAGTGTCAGCTACAAGATAGGCGGACAGAACAAGTGAGATTTTGAGTAGATCGAATGTTATTTCAGTTTAAAGCCGATCGTCTGCAGGAGCTGCATTTTAGCCCAAATATCGTTTCAGCTAGATTGGTCACCAATGTCGGGACAGTGTGCGAAAAAATCAACCATGAATAGATGAGAATTGTAGGGAAAAGTGTCAGCTACGAGATAGGCGGACGGGACAAGTGAGATTTTGAGTACATCTAAAGTTATGCCAGTTTACAGGTGATCGTCTACAGGAGCTGCATTTCAGCCCAAATATCATTTCAGCTACATTGGTCACCAATGTCGGGACAGTGTGCGAAAAAATCAATCATGAATAGATGAGAATTGTAGGGAAAAGTGTTAGCTACAAGATAGGCGGACAGAACAAGTGAGATTTTGAGTAGATCGAAAGTTATTTCAGTTTAAAGGTGATCTTTCGAAGAAGCTGCATTTTAGCCCAAATATGGTTTCAGCTACATTGGTCACCAATGTCGGGACAGTGTGCGAAAAAATCAATCATGAATAGATGAGAATTGTAGGGAAAAGTGTTAGCTACAAGATAGGCGGACAGAACAAGTGAGATTTTGAGTAGATCGAAAGTTATTTCAGTTTAAAGGTGATCTTTTGAAGAAGCTGCATTTTAGCCCAAATATGGTTTCAGCTACATTGGTCACCAATGTCGGGACAGTGTGCGAAAAAATCAATCATAAATGAATGAAAATTGTAAGAAAAAGTGTCAGCTACAAGATAGGCAGACGGAACAAGTGAGATTTTGAGTACATCGAAAGTTATGCCAGTTTACAGGTGATCGTCTACAGGAGCTGCATTTTAGCCCAAATATCGTTTCAGCTAGATTGGTCACCAATGTCGGGACAGTGTGCGGAAAAATCCATCATGAATGAATGAAAATTGTAGGGAAAAGTGTCAGCTACAAGATAGGCGGACAGAACAAGTGAGATTTTGAGTAGATCGAATGTTATTTCAGTTTAAAGCCGATCGTCTGCAGGAGCTGCATTTCAGCCCAAATATCGTTTCAGCTAGATTGGTCACCAATGTCGGGACAGTGTGCGGAAAAACCCATCATGAATGAATAAAAATTGTAAGAAAAAGTGTCAGCTACAAGATAGGCGGACAGAACAAGTGAGATTTTGAGTAGATCAAACGTTATTTCAGTTTAAAGCCGATCGACTACAGAAGCTGCATTTCAGCCCAAATATCATTTCAGCTACATTGGTCACCAATGTCGGGACAGTGTGCGAAAAAACCCATCATGAATGAATGAAAATTGTAGGGAAAAGTGTCAGCTACAAGATAGGCGGACAGAAAAAGTGAGATTTTGAGTAGATCGAAAGTTATGCCAGTTTACAGGTGATCGTCTACAGGAGCTGAATTTCAGCCCAAATATCGTTTCAGCTAGATTGGTCACCAATGTCGGGACAGTGTGCGAAAAAATCAAACATGAATAGATGAGAATTGTAGGGAAAAGTGTCAGCTACGAGATAGGCGGACGGGACAAGTGAGATTTTGAGTACATCTAAAGTTATGCCAGTTTACAGGTGATCGTCTACAGGAGCTGCATTTCAGCCCAAATATCATTTCAGCTACATTGGTCACCAATGTCGGGACAGTGTGCGAAAAAATCAATCATGAATAGATGAGAATTGTAGGGAAAAGTGTTAGCTACAAGATAGGCGGACAGAACAAGTGAGATTTTGAGTAGATCGAAAGTTATTTCAGTTTAAAGGTGATCTTTCGAAGAAGCTGCATTTTAGCCCAAATATGGTTTCAGCTACATTGGTCACCAATGTCGGGACAGTGTGCGAAAAAATCAATCATGAATAGATGAGAATTGTAGGGAAAAGTGTTAGCTACAAGATAGGCGGACAGAACAAGTGAGATTTTGAGTAGATCGAAAGTTATTTCAGTTTAAAGGTGATCTTTTGAAGAAGCTGCATTTTAGCCCAAATATGGTTTCAGCTACATTGGTCACCAATGTCGGGACAGTGTGCGAAAAAATCAATCATAAATGAATGAAAATTGTAAGAAAAAGTGTCAGCTACAAGATAGGCAGACGGAACAAGTGAGATTTTGAGTACATCGAAAGTTATGCCAGTTTACAGGTGATCGTCTACAGGAGCTGCATTTTAGCCCAAATATCGTTTCAGCTAGATTGGTCACCAATGTCGGGACAGTGTGCGGAAAAATCCATCATGAATGAATGAAAATTGTAGGGAAAAGTGTCAGCTACAAGATAGGCGGACAGAACAAGTGAGATTTTGAGTAGATCAAACGTTATTTCAGTTTAAAGCCGATCGTCTGCAGGAGCTGCATTTCAGCCCAAATATCGTTTCAGCTAGATTGGTCACCAATGTCGGGACAGTGTGCGGAAAAACCCATCATGAATGAATAAAAATTGTAAGAAAAAGTGTCAGCTACAAGATAGGCGGACAGAACAAGTGAGATTTTGAGTAGATCAAACGTTATTTCAGTTTAAAGCCGATCGACTACAGAAGCTGCATTTCAGCCCAAATATCATTTCAGCTACATTGGTCACCAATGTCGGGACAGTGTGCGAAAAAGTCAATCATGAATAGATGAGAATTGTAGGGAAAAGTGTCAGCTACAAGATAGGCGGACAGAACAAGTGAGATATTGAGTAGATCGAAAGTTATGCCAGTTTACAGGTGATCGTCTACAGGAGCTGCATTTTAGCCCAAATATCGTTTTAGCTACATTGGTCACCAATGTCGGGACAGTGTGCAGAAAAATCCATCATGAATGAATGAAAATTGTAGGGAAAAGTGTCAGCTACAAGATAGGCGGACAGAACAAGTGAGATTTTGAGTAGATCGAACGTTATTTCAGTTTAAAGCCGATCGACTACAGGAGCTGCATTTCAGCCCAAATATCATTTCAGCTAGATTGGTCACCAATGTCAGGACAGTGTGCGGAAAAATCCATCATGAATGAATGAAAATTGTAGGGAAAAGTGTCAGCTACAAGATAGGCGGACAGAACAAGTGAGATTTTGAGTAGATCGAATGTTATTTCAGTTTAAAGCCGATCGTCTGCAGGAGCTGCATTTCAGCCCAAATATCGTTTCAGCTACATTGGTCACCAATGTCGGGACAGTGTGCGGAAAAATCCATCATGAATGAATGAAAATTGTAGGGAAAAGTGTCAGCTACAAGATAGGCGGACAGTACAAGTGAGATTTTGAGTAGATCGAATGTTATTTCAGTTTAAAGCCGATCGTCTGCAGGAGCTGCATTTTAGCCCAAATATCGTTTCAGCTACATTGGTCACCAATGTCGGGACAGTGTGCGAAAAAACCCATCATGAATGAATGAAAACTGTAGGGAAAAGTGTCAGCTACAAGATAGGCGGACAGAACAAGTGAGATTTTGAGTAGATCGAAAGTTATGCCAGTTTACAGGTGATCGTCTACAGGAGCTGAATTTCAGCCCAAATATCATTCCAGCTACATTGGACACCAATGTCGGGACTGTGTGCGGAAAAATCAATCATACATGATTGAAAATTGTAGGAAAAGTGTCAGCTACAAGATAGGCGGACAGAACAAGTGAGATTTCGAGTAGATCGAAAGTTATGCTAGTTTACAGGTGATCGTCTACAGGAGCTGAATTTCAGCCCAAATATCGTTTCAGCTAGATTGGTCACCAATGTCAGGACAGTGTGCGGAAAAATCCATCATTAATGAATGAAAACTGTAGGGAAAAGTGTCAGCTACAAGATAGGCGGACAGAACAAGTGAGATTTTGAGTAGATTGAAAGTTATGCCAGTTTACAGGTGATCGTCTACAGGAGCTGCATTTTAGCCCAAATATCGTTTCAGCTAGATTGGTCACCAATGTCAGGACAGTGTGCGGAAAAATCCATCATTAATGAATGAAAACTGTAGGGAAAAGTGTCAGCTACAAGATAGGCGGACAGAACAAGTGAGATTTTGAGTAGATCGAAAGTTATGCCAGTTTACAGGTGATCGTCTACAGGAGCTGAATTTCAGCCCAAATATCGTTTCAGCTACATTGGTCACCAATGTCGGGACAGTGTGCGGAAAAATCCATCATGAATGAATGAAAATTGTAGGGAAAAGTGTCAGCTACAAGATAGGCAGACGGAACAAGTGAGATTTTGAGTACATCGAAAGTTATGCCAGTTTACAGGTGATCGTCTACAGGAGCTGAATTTCAGCCCAAATATCATTCCAGCTACATTGGACACCAATGTCGGGACTGTGTGCGGAAAAATCAATCATACATGATTGAAAATTGTAGGAAAAGTGTCAGCTACAAGATAGGCGGACAGAACAAGTGAGATTTCGAGTAGATCGAAAGTTATGCCAGTTTACAGGTAATCGACTACAGGAGCTGCATTTCAGCCCAAATATCTTTTCAGCTACATTGGTCACTAATGTCGGGACAGTGTGCGAAA
Source organism: Microplitis manilae (assembly GCA_030273425.1). NCBI lineage: Eukaryota > Metazoa > Arthropoda > Insecta > Hymenoptera > Braconidae > Microplitis > Microplitis manilae. The sequence continues at coordinate 17,502,673 of CP092730.1, read as the reverse complement.
AAATCAATCATGAATAGATGAGAATTGTAGGGAAAAGTGTCAGCTACAAGATAGGCGGACAGAACAAGTGAGATTTCGAGTAGATCGAAAGTTATGCCAGTTTACAGGTGATCGTCTACAGGAGCTGCATTTCAGCCCAAATATCATTTCAGCTACATTGGTCACCAATGTCGGGACAGTGTGCGAAAAAATCAATCATAAATGAATGAAAATTGTAAGAAAAAGTGTCAGCTACAAGATAGGCGGACAGAACAAGTGAGATTTCGAGTAGATCGAAAGTTATGCCAGTTTACAGGTGATCGTCTACAGGAGCTGCATTTCAGCCCAAATATCGTTTCAGCTACATTGGTCACCAATGTCGGGACAGTGTGCGAAAAAATCAATCATGAATAGACGAGAATTGTAGGGAAAAGTGTCAGCTACAAGATAGGCGGACAGAACAAGTGAGATTTCGAGTAGATCGAAAGTTATGCCAGTTTACAGGTGATCGTCTACAGGAGCTGCATTTCAGCCCAAATATCGTTTCAGCTACATTGGTCACCAATGTCGGGACAGTGTGCGAAAAAATCAATCATGAATAGACGAGAATTGTAGGGAAAAGTGTCAGCTACAAGATAGGCGGACAGAACAAGTGAGATTTCGAGTAGATCGAAAGTTATGCCAGTTTACAGGTGATCTTTCGAAGAAGCTGCATTTTAGCCCAAATATGGTTTCAGCTACATTGGTCGCCAATGTCGGGACAGTGTGCGAAAAAATCAATCATAAATGAATAAAAATTGTAAGAATAAGTGTCAGCTACAAGATAGGCGGACAGAACAAGTGAGGTTTTGAGTAGATCGAAAGTTATGCCAGTTTACAGGTGATCGTCTACAGGAGCTGCATTTTAGCCCAAATATCGTTTTAGCTACATTGGTCACCAATGTCGGGACAGTGTGCGAAAAAATCAATCATGAATAGATGAGAATTGTAGGGAAAAGTGTTAGCTACAAGATAGGAGGACAGAACAAGTGAGATTTTGAGTAGATCGAAAGTTATGCCAGTTTACAGGTGATCGTCTACAGGAGCTGCATTTCAGCCCAAATATCGTTTCAGCTACATTGGTCACCAATGTCGGGACAGTGTGCGAAAAAATCAATCATGAATGAATGAAAATTGTAGGGAAAAGTGTCAGCTACAAGATAGGCGGACGGAACAAGTGAGATTTTGAGTACATCGAAAAATATGCCAGTTTACAGGTGATCGTCTACAGGAGCTGCATTTTAGCCCAAATATGGTTTCAGCTACATTGGTCGCCAATGTCGGGACAGTGTGCGAAAAAATCAATCATAAATGAATAAAAATTGTAAGAAAAAGTGTCAGCTACAAGATAGGCGGACAGAACAAGTGAGGTTTTGAGTAGATCGAAAGTTATGCCAGTTTACAGGTGATCGTCTACAGGAGCTGCATTTTAGCCCAAATATCGTTTTAGCTACATTGGTCACCAATGTCGGGACAGTGTGCGGAAAAATCCATCATGAATAGATGAGAATTGTAGGGAAAAGTGTCAGCTACAAGATAGGCGGACAGAACAAGTGAGATTTTGAGTAGATCGAATGTTATTTCAGTTTAAAGCCGATCGTCTGCAGGAGCTGCATTTCAGCCCAAATATCGTTTCAGCTACATTGGTCACCAATGTCGGGACAGTGTGCGGAAAAATCCATCATGAATGAATGAAAATTGTAGGGAAAAGTGTCAGCTACAAGATAGGCGGACAGAACAAGTGAGATTTTGAGTAGATCGAATGTTATTTCAGTTTAAAGCCGATCGTCTGCAGGAGCTGCATTTTAGCCCAAATATCGTTTCAGCTAGATTGGTCACCAATGTCGGGACAGTGTGCGAAAAAATCAACCATGAATAGATGAGAATTGTAGGGAAAAGTGTCAGCTACGAGATAGGCGGACGGGACAAGTGAGATTTTGAGTACATCTAAAGTTATGCCAGTTTACAGGTGATCGTCTACAGGAGCTGCATTTCAGCCCAAATATCATTTCAGCTACATTGGTCACCAATGTCGGGACAGTGTGCGAAAAAATCAATCATGAATAGATGAGAATTGTAGGGAAAAGTGTTAGCTACAAGATAGGCGGACAGAACAAGTGAGATTTTGAGTAGATCGAAAGTTATTTCAGTTTAAAGGTGATCTTTCGAAGAAGCTGCATTTTAGCCCAAATATGGTTTCAGCTACATTGGTCACCAATGTCGGGACAGTGTGCGAAAAAATCAATCATGAATAGATGAGAATTGTAGGGAAAAGTGTTAGCTACAAGATAGGCGGACAGAACAAGTGAGATTTTGAGTAGATCGAAAGTTATTTCAGTTTAAAGGTGATCTTTTGAAGAAGCTGCATTTTAGCCCAAATATGGTTTCAGCTACATTGGTCACCAATGTCGGGACAGTGTGCGAAAAAATCAATCATAAATGAATGAAAATTGTAAGAAAAAGTGTCAGCTACAAGATAGGCAGACGGAACAAGTGAGATTTTGAGTACATCGAAAGTTATGCCAGTTTACAGGTGATCGTCTACAGGAGCTGCATTTTAGCCCAAATATCGTTTCAGCTAGATTGGTCACCAATGTCGGGACAGTGTGCGGAAAAATCCATCATGAATGAATGAAAATTGTAGGGAAAAGTGTCAGCTACAAGATAGGCGGACAGAACAAGTGAGATTTTGAGTAGATCGAATGTTATTTCAGTTTAAAGCCGATCGTCTGCAGGAGCTGCATTTCAGCCCAAATATCGTTTCAGCTAGATTGGTCACCAATGTCGGGACAGTGTGCGGAAAAACCCATCATGAATGAATAAAAATTGTAAGAAAAAGTGTCAGCTACAAGATAGGCGGACAGAACAAGTGAGATTTTGAGTAGATCAAACGTTATTTCAGTTTAAAGCCGATCGACTACAGAAGCTGCATTTCAGCCCAAATATCATTTCAGCTACATTGGTCACCAATGTCGGGACAGTGTGCGAAAAAACCCATCATGAATGAATGAAAATTGTAGGGAAAAGTGTCAGCTACAAGATAGGCGGACAGAAAAAGTGAGATTTTGAGTAGATCGAAAGTTATGCCAGTTTACAGGTGATCGTCTACAGGAGCTGAATTTCAGCCCAAATATCGTTTCAGCTAGATTGGTCACCAATGTCGGGACAGTGTGCGAAAAAATCAAACATGAATAGATGAGAATTGTAGGGAAAAGTGTCAGCTACGAGATAGGCGGACGGGACAAGTGAGATTTTGAGTACATCTAAAGTTATGCCAGTTTACAGGTGATCGTCTACAGGAGCTGCATTTCAGCCCAAATATCATTTCAGCTACATTGGTCACCAATGTCGGGACAGTGTGCGAAAAAATCAATCATGAATAGATGAGAATTGTAGGGAAAAGTGTTAGCTACAAGATAGGCGGACAGAACAAGTGAGATTTTGAGTAGATCGAAAGTTATTTCAGTTTAAAGGTGATCTTTCGAAGAAGCTGCATTTTAGCCCAAATATGGTTTCAGCTACATTGGTCACCAATGTCGGGACAGTGTGCGAAAAAATCAATCATGAATAGATGAGAATTGTAGGGAAAAGTGTTAGCTACAAGATAGGCGGACAGAACAAGTGAGATTTTGAGTAGATCGAAAGTTATTTCAGTTTAAAGGTGATCTTTTGAAGAAGCTGCATTTTAGCCCAAATATGGTTTCAGCTACATTGGTCACCAATGTCGGGACAGTGTGCGAAAAAATCAATCATAAATGAATGAAAATTGTAAGAAAAAGTGTCAGCTACAAGATAGGCAGACGGAACAAGTGAGATTTTGAGTACATCGAAAGTTATGCCAGTTTACAGGTGATCGTCTACAGGAGCTGCATTTTAGCCCAAATATCGTTTCAGCTAGATTGGTCACCAATGTCGGGACAGTGTGCGGAAAAATCCATCATGAATGAATGAAAATTGTAGGGAAAAGTGTCAGCTACAAGATAGGCGGACAGAACAAGTGAGATTTTGAGTAGATCAAACGTTATTTCAGTTTAAAGCCGATCGTCTGCAGGAGCTGCATTTCAGCCCAAATATCGTTTCAGCTAGATTGGTCACCAATGTCGGGACAGTGTGCGGAAAAACCCATCATGAATGAATAAAAATTGTAAGAAAAAGTGTCAGCTACAAGATAGGCGGACAGAACAAGTGAGATTTTGAGTAGATCAAACGTTATTTCAGTTTAAAGCCGATCGACTACAGAAGCTGCATTTCAGCCCAAATATCATTTCAGCTACATTGGTCACCAATGTCGGGACAGTGTGCGAAAAAGTCAATCATGAATAGATGAGAATTGTAGGGAAAAGTGTCAGCTACAAGATAGGCGGACAGAACAAGTGAGATATTGAGTAGATCGAAAGTTATGCCAGTTTACAGGTGATCGTCTACAGGAGCTGCATTTTAGCCCAAATATCGTTTTAGCTACATTGGTCACCAATGTCGGGACAGTGTGCAGAAAAATCCATCATGAATGAATGAAAATTGTAGGGAAAAGTGTCAGCTACAAGATAGGCGGACAGAACAAGTGAGATTTTGAGTAGATCGAACGTTATTTCAGTTTAAAGCCGATCGACTACAGGAGCTGCATTTCAGCCCAAATATCATTTCAGCTAGATTGGTCACCAATGTCAGGACAGTGTGCGGAAAAATCCATCATGAATGAATGAAAATTGTAGGGAAAAGTGTCAGCTACAAGATAGGCGGACAGAACAAGTGAGATTTTGAGTAGATCGAATGTTATTTCAGTTTAAAGCCGATCGTCTGCAGGAGCTGCATTTCAGCCCAAATATCGTTTCAGCTACATTGGTCACCAATGTCGGGACAGTGTGCGGAAAAATCCATCATGAATGAATGAAAATTGTAGGGAAAAGTGTCAGCTACAAGATAGGCGGACAGTACAAGTGAGATTTTGAGTAGATCGAATGTTATTTCAGTTTAAAGCCGATCGTCTGCAGGAGCTGCATTTTAGCCCAAATATCGTTTCAGCTACATTGGTCACCAATGTCGGGACAGTGTGCGAAAAAACCCATCATGAATGAATGAAAACTGTAGGGAAAAGTGTCAGCTACAAGATAGGCGGACAGAACAAGTGAGATTTTGAGTAGATCGAAAGTTATGCCAGTTTACAGGTGATCGTCTACAGGAGCTGAATTTCAGCCCAAATATCATTCCAGCTACATTGGACACCAATGTCGGGACTGTGTGCGGAAAAATCAATCATACATGATTGAAAATTGTAGGAAAAGTGTCAGCTACAAGATAGGCGGACAGAACAAGTGAGATTTCGAGTAGATCGAAAGTTATGCTAGTTTACAGGTGATCGTCTACAGGAGCTGAATTTCAGCCCAAATATCGTTTCAGCTAGATTGGTCACCAATGTCAGGACAGTGTGCGGAAAAATCCATCATTAATGAATGAAAACTGTAGGGAAAAGTGTCAGCTACAAGATAGGCGGACAGAACAAGTGAGATTTTGAGTAGATTGAAAGTTATGCCAGTTTACAGGTGATCGTCTACAGGAGCTGCATTTTAGCCCAAATATCGTTTCAGCTAGATTGGTCACCAATGTCAGGACAGTGTGCGGAAAAATCCATCATTAATGAATGAAAACTGTAGGGAAAAGTGTCAGCTACAAGATAGGCGGACAGAACAAGTGAGATTTTGAGTAGATCGAAAGTTATGCCAGTTTACAGGTGATCGTCTACAGGAGCTGAATTTCAGCCCAAATATCGTTTCAGCTACATTGGTCACCAATGTCGGGACAGTGTGCGGAAAAATCCATCATGAATGAATGAAAATTGTAGGGAAAAGTGTCAGCTACAAGATAGGCAGACGGAACAAGTGAGATTTTGAGTACATCGAAAGTTATGCCAGTTTACAGGTGATCGTCTACAGGAGCTGAATTTCAGCCCAAATATCATTCCAGCTACATTGGACACCAATGTCGGGACTGTGTGCGGAAAAATCAATCATACATGATTGAAAATTGTAGGAAAAGTGTCAGCTACAAGATAGGCGGACAGAACAAGTGAGATTTCGAGTAGATCGAAAGTTATGCCAGTTTACAGGTAATCGACTACAGGAGCTGCATTTCAGCCCAAATATCTTTTCAGCTACATTGGTCACCAATGTCGGGACAGTGTGCGAAAAAATCAATCATGAATAGATGAGAATTGTAGGGAAAAGTGTCAGCTACAAGATAGGCGGACAGAACAAGTGAGATTTCGAGTAGATCGAAAGTTATGCCAGTTTACAGGTGATCGTCTACAGGAGCTGCATTTCAGCCCAAACATCATTTCAGCTACATTGGTCACCAATGTCGGGACAGTGTGCGAAAAAATCAATCATAAATGAATGAAAATTGTAAGAAAAAGTGTCAGCTACAAGATAGGCGGACAGAACAAGTGAGGTTTTGAGTAGATCGAAAGTTATGCCAGTTTACAGGTGATCGTCTACAGGAGCTGCATTTCAGCCCAAATATCGTTTCAGCTACATTGGTCACCAATGTCGGGACAGTGTGCGAAAAAATCAATCATGAATAGACGAGAATTGTAGGGAAAAGTGTCAGCTACAAGATAGGCGGACAGAACAAGTGAGATTTCGAGTAGATCGAAAGTTATGCCAGTTTACAGGTGATCGACTACAGGAGCTGCATTTCAGCCCAAATATCATTTCAGCTACATTGGTCACCAATGTCGGGACAGTGTGCGAAAAAATCAATCATAAATGAATGAAAATTGTAAGAAAAAGTGTCAGCTACAAGATAGGCGGACAGAACAAGTGAGGTTTTGAGTAGATCGAAAGTTATGCCAGTTTACAGGTGATCGTCTACAGGAGCTGCATTTCAGCCCAAATATCGTTTCAGCTACATTGGTCACCAATGTCGGGACAGTGTGCGAAAAAATCAATCATGAATAGACGAGAATTGTAGGGAAAAGTGTCAGCTACAAGATAGGCGGACAGAACAAGTGAGGTTTTGAGTAGATCGAAAGTTATGCCAGTTTACAGGTGATCGTCTACAGGAGCTGCATTTCAGCCCAAATATCGTTTCAGCTACATTGGTCACCAATGTCGGGACAGTGTGCGAAAAAATCAATCATGAATAGACGAGAATTGTAGGGAAAAGTGTCAGCTACAAGATAGGCGGACAGAACAAGTGAGGTTTTGAGTAGATCGAAAGTTATGCCAGTTTACAGGTGATCGTCTACAGGAGCTGCATTTCAGCCCAAATATCGTTTCAGCTACATTGGTCACCAATGTCGGGACAGTGTGCGAAAAAATCAATCATGAATAGACGAGAATTGTAGGGAAAAGTGTCAGCTACAAGATAGGCGGACAGAACAAGTGAGATATTGAGTAGATCTAAAGTTATGCCAGTTTACAGGTGATCGTCTACAGGAGCTGCATTTTAGCCCAAATATCGTTTCAGCTAGATTGGTCACCAATGTCAGGACAGTGTGCGGAAAAATCCATCATGAATGAATGAAAATTGTAGGGAAAAGTGTCAGCTACAAGATAGGCGGACAGAACAAGTGAGATTTCGAGTAGATCGAAAGTTATTTCAGTTTAAAGGTGATCTTTTGAAGAAGCTGCATTTTAGCCTAAATATGGTTTCAGCTACATTGGTCACCAATGTCGGGACAGTGTGCGAAAAAATCAATCATAAATGAATGAAAATTGTAAGAAAAAGTGTCAGCTACAAGATAGGCGGACAGAAGAAGTGAGGTTTTGAGTAGATCGAAAGTTATGCCAGTTTACAGGTGGCCGTCTACAGGAGCTGCATTTCAGCCCAAATATCGTTTCAGCTACATTGGTCACCAATGTCGGGACAGTGTGCGAAAAAATCAATCATGAATAGACGAGAATTGTAGGGAAAAGTGTCAGCTACAAGATAGGCGGACAGAACAAGTAAGATTTTGAGTAGATCGAAAGTTATGCCAGTTTACAGGTAATCGACTACAGGAGCTGCATTTCAGCCCAAATATCATTTCAGCTACATTGGTCACCAATGTCGGGACAGTGTGCGAAAAAATCAATCATGAATAGACGAGAATTGTAGGGAAAAGTGTCAGCTACAAGATAGGCGGACAGAACAAGTAAGATTTTGAGTAGATCGAACGTTCTTTCAGTTTAAAGCCGATCGTCTACAGGAGCTGCATTTCAGCCCAAATATCGTTTCAGCTAGATTGGTCACCAATGTCGGGACAGTGTGCGGAAAAATCCATCATGAATGAATGAAAATTGTAGGGAAAAGTGTCAGCTACAAGATAGGCGGACAGAACAAGTGAGATATTAAGTAGATCTAAAGTTATGCCAGTTCACAGGTGATCGTCTACAGGAGCTGCATTTCAGCCCAAATATCGTTTCAGCTACATTGGTCACCAATGTCGGGACAGTGTGCGAAAAAATCAATCATGAACAGATGAGAATTGTAGGGAAAAGTGTCAGCTACAAGATAGGCGGACAGAACAAGTAAGATTTTGAGTAGATCGAACGTTATTTCAGTTTAAAGCCGATCGTCTACAGGAGCTGCATTTCAGCCCAAATATCGTTTCAGCTAGATTGGTCACCAATGTCAGGACAGTGTGCGGAAAAATCCATCATGAATGAATGAAAATTGTAGGGAAAAGTGTCAGCTACAAGATAGGCGGACAGAACAAGTGAGATTTCGAGTAGATCGAACGTTATTTCAGTTTAAAGCCGATCGTCTACAGGAGCTGCATTTCAGCCCAAATATCGTTTCAGCTAGATTGGTCACCAATGTCGGGACAGTGTGCGAAAAAATCAATCATACATGATTGAAAATTGTAGGAAAAGTGTCAGCTACAAGATAGGCGGACAGAACAAGTGAGATTTCGAGTAGATCGAAAGTTATGCCAGTTTACAGGTGATCGTCTACAGGAGCTGCATTTTAGCCCAAATATCGTTTCAGCTAGATTGGTCACCAATGTCGGGACAGTGTGCGAAAAAATCAATCATGAATAGACGAGAATTGTAGGGAAAAGTGTCAGCTACAAGATAGGCGGACAGAACAAGTAAGATTTTGAGTAGATCGAACGTTATTTCAGTTTAAAGCCGATCGTCTACAGGAGCTGCATTTCAGCCCAAATATCGTTTCAGCTAGATTGGTCACCAATGTCGGGACAGTGTGCGAAAAAATCAATCATGAATAGACGAGAATTGTAGGGAAAAGTGTCAGCTACAAGATAGGCGGACAGAACAAGTGAGATTTTGAGTAGATCGGATGTTATTTCAGTTTAAAGCCGATCGTTCGAGGAGCTGCATTTCAGCCCAAATATCGTTTCAGCTACATTGGTCACCAATGTCGGGACAGTGTGCGAAAAAACCCATCATGAATGAATGAAAACTGTAGGGAAAAGTGTCAGCTACAAGATAGGCGGAAAGAACAAGTGAGATTTCGAGTAGATCGAAAGTTATGCCAGTTTACAGGTAATCAACTACAGGAGCTGCATTTCAGCCCAAATATCATTTCAGCTACATTGGTCACCAATGTCGGGACAGTGTGCGAAAAAGTCAATCATGAATAGATGAGAATTGTAGGGAAAAGTGTCAGCTACAAGATAGGCGGACAGAACAAGTGAGATTTCGAGTAGATTGAAAGTTATGCCAGTTTACAGGTGATCGTCTACAGGAGCTGCATTTTAGCCCAAATATCGTTTCAGCTAGATTGGTCACCAATGTCAGGACAGTGTGCGGAAAAATCCATCATGAATGAATGAAAATTGTAGGGAAAAGTGTCAGCTACAAGATAGGCGGACAGAACAAGTGAGATTTTGAGTACATCGAAAGTTATGCCAGTTTACAGGTGATCGTCTACAGGAGCTGAATTCCAGCCCAAATATCATTCCAGCTACATTGGACACCAATGTCGGGACTGTGTGCGGAAAAATCAATCATACATGATTGAAAATTGTAGGAAAAGTGTCAGCTACAAGATAGGCGGACAGAACAAGTGAGATTTCGAGTAGATCGAATGTTATTTCAGTTTAAAGCCGATCGTCTGCAGGAGCTGCATTTCAGCCCAAATATCGTTTCAGCTAGATTGGTCACCAATGTCAGGACAGTGTGCGGAAAAATCCATCATGAATGAATGAAAATTGTAGGGAAAAGTGTCAGCTACAAGATAGGCGGACAGAACAAGTGAGATTTTGAGTACATCGAAAATTATGCCAGTTTACAGGTGATCGTCTACAGGAGCTGAATTCCAGCCCAAATATCATTCCAGCTACATTGGACACCAATGTCGGGACTGTGTGCGGAAAAATCAATCATACATGATTGAAAATCGTAGGAAAAGTGTCAGCTACAAGATAGGCGGACAGAACAAGTGAGATTTCGAGTAGATCGAATGTTATTTCAGTTTAAAGCCGATCGTCTGCAGGAGCTGCATTTCAGCCCAAATATCGTTTCAGCTAGATTGGTCACCAATGTCGGGACAGTGTGCGGAAAAATCCATCATGAATGAATGAAAATTGTAGGGAAAAGTGTCAGCTACAAGATAGGCGGACAGAACAAGTGAGATTTTGAGTAGATCGAATGTTATATCAGTTTAAAGCCGATCGTCTGCAGGAGCTGCAGTTCAGCCCAAATATCGTTTCAGCTACATTGGTCACCAATGTCGGGACAGTGTGCGGAAAAACCCATCATGAATGAATGAAAATTGTAGGGAAAAGTGTCAGCTACAAGATAGGCGGACAGAACAAGTGAGATTTTGAGTAGATCGAATGTTCTTTCAGTTTAAAGCCGATCGTCTGCAGGAGCTGCATTTTAGCCCAAATATCGTTTCAGCTAGATTGGTCACCAATGTCGGGACAGTGTGCGAAAAAATCAATCATGAATAGATGAGAATTGTAGGGAAAAGTGTCAGCTACGAGATAGGCGGACGGGACAAGTGAGATTTTGAGTAGATCGAAAGTTATGCCAGTTTACAGGTGATCGTCTACAGGAGCTGCATTTCAGCCCAAATATCATTTCAGCTACATTGGTCACCAATGTCGGGACAGTGTGCGAAAAAGTCAATCATGAATAGATGAGAATTGTAGGGAAAAGTGTCAGCTACAAGATAGGCGGACAGAACAAGTGAGATTTCGAGTAGATTGAAAGTTATGCCAGTTTACAGGTGATCGTCTACAGGAGCTGCATTTCAGCCCAAATATCGTTTCAGCTACATTGGTCACCAATGTCGGGACAGTGTGCGAAAAAATCCATCATGAATGAATGAAAATTGTAGGGAAAAGTGTCAGCTACAAGATAGGCGGACAGAACAAGTGAGATTTTGAGTACATCGAAAGTTATGCCAGTTTACAGGTGATCGTCTACAGGAGCTGAATTTCAGCCCAAATATCATTCCAGCTACATTGGACACCAATGTCGGGACTGTGTGCGGAAAAATCAATCATACATGATTGAAAATTGTAGGAAAAGTGTCAGCTACAAGATAGGCGGACAGAACAAGTGAGATTTTGAGTAGATCGAATGTTATTTCAGTTTAAAGCCGATCGTTCGAGGAGCTGCATTTCAGCCCAAATATCGTTTCAGCTAGATTGGTCACCAATGTCGGGACAGTGTGCGAAAAAGTCAATCATGAATAGATGAGAATTGTAGGGAAAAGTGTCAGCTACAAGATAGGCGGACAGAACAAGTGAGATTTTGAGTAGATCGAAAGTTATTTCAGTTTACAGGTGATCTTTTGAAGAAGCTGCATTTCAGCCCAAATATCGTTTCAGCTACATTGGTCAACAATGTCGGGACAGTGTGCGAAAAAATCAATCATAAATGAATGAAAATTGTAAGAAAAAGTGTCAGCTACAAGATAGGCGGACAGAACAAGTGAGGTTTTGAGTAGATCGAAAGTTATGCCAGTTTACAGGTGATCGTCTACAGGAGCTGAATTTCAGCCCAAATATCATTCCAGCTACATTGGTCACCAATGTTGGGACAGTGTGCGAAAAAGTCAATCATGAATAGATGAGAATTGTAGGGAAAAGTGTCAGCTACAAGATAGGCGGACAGAACAAGTGAGATTTTGAGTACATCGAAAGTTATGCCAGTTTACAGGTGATCGTCTACAGGAGCTGAATTTCAGCCCGAATATCATTCCAGCTACATTGGACACCAATGTCGGGACTGTGTGCGGAAAAATCAATGATAAATGAATGAAAATTGTAAGAAAAAGTGTCAGCTACAAGATAGGCGGACAGAACAAGTGAGGTTTTGAGTAGATCGAAAGTTATGCCAGTTTACAGGTGATCGTCTACAGGAGCTGAATTTCAGCCCAAATATCATTCCAGCTACATTGGTCACCAATGTCGGGACAGTGTGCGAAAAAGTCAATCATGAATAGATGAGAATTGTAGGGAAAAGTGTCAGCTACAAGATAGGCGGACAGAACAAGTGAGATTTTGAGTACATCGAAAGTTATGCCAGTTTACAGGTGATCGTCTACAGGAGCTGAATTTCAGCCCAAATATCATTCCAGCTACATTGGTCACCAATGTCGGGACAGTGTGCGAAAAAGTCAATCATGAATAGACGAGAATTGTAGGGAAAAGTGTCAGCTACAAGATAGGCGGACAGAACAAGTGAGATTTTGAGTAGATCGAAAGTTATGCCAGTTTACAGGTGATCGTCTACAGGAGCTGCATTTCAGCCCAAATATCGTTTCAGCTAGATTGGTCACCAATGTCGGGACAGTGTGCGAAAAAATCAATCATGAATAGACGAGAATTGTAGGGAAAAGTGTCAGCTACAAGATAGGCGGACAGAACAAGTGAGATTTTGAGTAGATCGAATGTTATTTCAGTTTAAAGCCGATCGTTCGAGGAGCTGCATTTCAGCCCAAATATCGTTTCAGCTAGATTGGTCACCAATGTCGGGACAGTGTGCGGAAAAACCCATTATGAATGAATGAAAATTGTAGGGAAAAGTGTCAGCTACAAGATAGGCGGACAGAACAAGTGAGATTTTGAGTAGATCGAATGTTATTTCAGTTTAAAGCCGATCGTCTGCAGGAGCTGCATTTCAGCCCAAATATCGTTTCAGCTAGATTGGTCACCAATGTCGGGACAGTGTGCGGAAAAACCCATTATGAATGAATGAAAATTGTAGGGAAAAGTGTCAGCTACAAGATAGGCGGACAGAACAAGTGAGATTTTAAGTAGATCGAAAGTTATGCCAGTTTACAGGTTATCGTCTACAGGAGCTGCATTTCAGCCCAAATATCATTTCAGCTACATTGGTCACCAATGTCGGGACAGTGTGCGAAAAAATCAATTATGAATAGATGAGAATTGTAGGGAAAAGTGTCAGCTACAAGATAGGCGGACAGAACAAGTGAGATTTTGAGTAGATCGAAAGTTATGCCAGTTTACAGGTGATCGTCTACAGGAGCTGCATTTTAGCCCAAATATCATTTCAGCTACATTGGTCACCAATGTCGGGACAGTGTGCGAAAAAATCAATTATGAATAGATGAGAATTGTAGGGAAAAGTGTCAGCTACAAGATAGGCGGACAGAACAAGTGAGATTTTGAGTAGATCGAAAGTTATGCCAGTTTACAGGTGATCGTCTACAGGAGCTGCATTTTAGCCCAAATATCATTTCAGCTACATTGGTCACCAATGTCGGGACAGTGTGCGAAAAAATCAATTATGAATAGATGAGAATTGTAGGGAAAAGTGTCAGCTACAAGATAGGCGGACAGAACAAGTGAGATTTTGAGTAGATCGAATGTTATTTCAGTTTAAAGCCGATCGTCTGCAGGAGCTGCATTTTAGCCCAAATATCGTTTCAGCTAGATTGGTCACCAATGTCGGGACAGTGTGCGGAAAAATCCATCATGAATGAATGAAAATTGTAGGGAAAAGTGTCAGCTACAAGATAGGCGGACAGAACAAGTGAGATTTTGAGTACATCGAAAGTTATGCCAGTTTACAGGTGATCGTCTACAGGAGCTGCATTTTAGCCCAAATATCGTTTCAGCTAGATTGGTCACCAATGTCGGGACAGTGTGCGGAAAAATCCATCATGAATGAATGAAAATTGTAGGGAAAAGTGTCAGCTACAAGATAGGCGGACAGAACAAGTGAGATTTTGAGTAGATCGAATGTTATTTCAGTTTAAAGCCGATCGTCTGCAGGAGCTGCATTTTAGCCCAAATATCGTTTCAGCTAGATTGGTCACCAATGTCGGGACAGTGTGCGGAAAAATCCATCATGAATGAATGAAAATCGTAGGGAAAAGTGTCAGCTACAAGATAGGCGGACAGAACAAGTGAGATTTTGAGTAGATCGAATGTTATTTCAGTTTAAAGCCGATCGTCTGCAGGAGCTGCATTTTAGCTCAAATATCGTTTCAGCTAGATTGGTCACCAATGTCGGGACAGTGTGCGAAAAAATACACCATGAATAGATGAGAATTGTAGGGAAAAGTGTCAGCTACGAGATAGGCGGACGGGACAAGTGAGATTTTGAGTACATCTAAAGTTATGCCAGTTTACAGGTGATCGTCTACAGGAGCTGCATTTCAGCCCAAATATCATTTCAGCTACATTGGTCACCAATGTCAGGACAGTGTGCGGAAAAATCCATCATGAATGAATGAAAATTGTAGGGAAAAGTGTCAGCTACAAGATAGGCGGACAGAACAAGTGAGATATTAAGTAGATCTAAAGTTATGCCAGTTCACAGGTGATCGTCTACAGGAGCTGCATTTCAGCCCAAATATCGTTTCAGCTACATTGGTCACCAATGTCGGGACAGTGTGCGAAAAAATCAATCATGAACAGATGAGAATTGTAGGGAAAAGTGTCAGCTACAAGATAGGCGGACAGAACAAGTAAGATTTTGAGTAGATCGAACGTTATTTCAGTTTAAAGCCGATCGTCTACAGGAGCTGCATTTCAGCCCAAATATCGTTTCAGCTAGATTGGTCACCAATGTCAGGACAGTGTGCGGAAAAATCCATCATGAATGAATGAAAATTGTAGGGAAAAGTGTCAGCTACAAGATAGGCGGACAGAACAAGTGAGATTTCGAGTAGATCGAACGTTATTTCAGTTTAAAGCCGATCGTCTACAGGAGCTGCATTTCAGCCCAAATATCGTTTCAGCTAGATTGGTCACCAATGTCGGGACAGTGTGCGAAAAAATCAATCATACATGATTGAAAATTGTAGGAAAAGTGTCAGCTACAAGATAGGCGGACAGAACAAGTGAGATTTCGAGTAGATCGAAAGTTATGCCAGTTTACAGGTGATCGTCTACAGGAGCTGCATTTTAGCCCAAATATCGTTTCAGCTAGATTGGTCACCAATGTCGGGACAGTGTGCGAAAAAATCAATCATGAATAGACGAGAATTGTAGGGAAAAGTGTCAGCTACAAGATAGGCGGACAGAACAAGTAAGATTTTGAGTAGATCGAACGTTATTTCAGTTTAAAGCCGATCGTCTACAGGAGCTGCATTTCAGCCCAAATATCGTTTCAGCTAGATTGGTCACCAATGTCGGGACAGTGTGCGAAAAAATCAATCATGAATAGACGAGAATTGTAGGGAAAAGTGTCAGCTACAAGATAGGCGGACAGAACAAGTGAGATTTTGAGTAGATCGGATGTTATTTCAGTTTAAAGCCGATCGTTCGAGGAGCTGCATTTCAGCCCAAATATCGTTTCAGCTACATTGGTCACCAATGTCGGGACAGTGTGCGAAAAAACCCATCATGAATGAATGAAAACTGTAGGGAAAAGTGTCAGCTACAAGATAGGCGGACAGAACAAGTGAGATTTTGAGTACATCGAAAGTTATGCCAGTTTACAGGTGATCGTCTACAGGAGCTGAATTCCAGCCCAAATATCATTCCAGCTACATTGGACACCAATGTCGGGACTGTGTGCGGAAAAATCAATCATACATGATTGAAAATTGTAGGAAAAGTGTCAGCTACAAGATAGGCGGACAGAACAAGTGAGATTTCGAGTAGATCGAATGTTATTTCAGTTTAAAGCCGATCGTCTGCAGGAGCTGCATTTCAGCCCAAATATCGTTTCAGCTAGATTGGTCACCAATGTCAGGACAGTGTGCGGAAAAATCCATCATGAATGAATGAAAATTGTAGGGAAAAGTGTCAGCTACAAGATAGGCGGACAGAACAAGTGAGATTTTGAGTACATCGAAAGTTATGCCAGTTTACAGGTGATCGTCTACAGGAGCTGAATTCCAGCCCAAATATCATTCCAGCTACATTGGACACCAATGTCGGGACTGTGTGCGGAAAAATCAATCATACATGATTGAAAATTGTAGGAAAAGTGTCAGCTACAAGATAGGCGGACAGAACAAGTGAGATTTCGAGTAGATCGAATGTTATTTCAGTTTAAAGCCGATCGTCTGCAGGAGCTGCATTTCAGCCCAAATATCGTTTCAGCTAGATTGGTCACCAATGTCAGGACAGTGTGCGGAAAAATCCATCATGAATGAATGAAAATTGTAGGGAAAAGTGTCAGCTACAAGATAGGCGGACAGAACAAGTGAGATTTTGAGTACATCGAAAATTATGCCAGTTTACAGGTGATCGTCTACAGGAGCTGAATTCCAGCCCAAATATCATTCCAGCTACATTGGACACCAATGTCGGGACTGTGTGCGGAAAAATCAATCATACATGATTGAAAATCGTAGGAAAAGTGTCAGCTACAAGATAGGCGGACAGAACAAGTGAGATTTCGAGTAGATCGAATGTTATTTCAGTTTAAAGCCGATCGTCTGCAGGAGCTGCATTTCAGCCCAAATATCGTTTCAGCTAGATTGGTCACCAATGTCGGGACAGTGTGCGGAAAAATCCATCATGAATGAATGAAAATTGTAGGGAAAAGTGTCAGCTACAAGATAGGCGGACAGAACAAGTGAGATTTTGAGTAGATCGAATGTTATATCAGTTTAAAGCCGATCGTCTGCAGGAGCTGCATTTCAGCCCAAATATCGTTTCAGCTACATTGGTCACCAATGTCGGGACAGTGTGCGGAAAAACCCATCATGAATGAATGAAAATTGTAGGGAAAAGTGTCAGCTACAAGATAGGCGGACAGAACAAGTGAGATTTTGAGTAGATCGAATGTTCTTTCAGTTTAAAGCCGATCGTCTGCAGGAGCTGCATTTTAGCCCAAATATCGTTTCAGCTAGATTGGTCACCAATGTCGGGACAGTGTGCGAAAAAATCAATCATGAATAGATGAGAATTGTAGGGAAAAGTGTCAGCTACGAGATAGGCGGACGGGACAAGTGAGATTTTGAGTAGATCGAAAGTTATGCCAGTTTACAGGTGATCGTCTACAGGAGCTGCATTTCAGCCCAAATATCATTTCAGCTACATTGGTCACCAATGTCGGGACAGTGTGCGAAAAAGTCAATCATGAATAGATGAGAATTGTAGGGAAAAGTGTCAGCTACAAGATAGGCGGACAGAACAAGTGAGATTTCGAGTAGATTGAAAGTTATGCCAGTTTACAGGTGATCGTCTACAGGAGCTGCATTTCAGCCCAAATATCGTTTCAGCTACATTGGTCACCAATGTCGGGACAGTGTGCGAAAAAATCCATCATGAATGAATGAAAATTGTAGGGAAAAGTGTCAGCTACAAGATAGGCGGACAGAACAAGTGAGATTTTGAGTACATCGAAAGTTATGCCAGTTTACAGGTGATCGTCTACAGGAGCTGAATTTCAGCCCAAATATCATTCCAGCTACATTGGACACCAATGTCGGGACTGTGTGCGGAAAAATCAATCATACATGATTGAAAATTGTAGGAAAAGTGTCAGCTACAAGATAGGCGGACAGAACAAGTGAGATTTTGAGTAGATCGAATGTTATTTCAGTTTAAAGCCGATCGTTCGAGGAGCTGCATTTCAGCCCAAATATCGTTTCAGCTAGATTGGTCACCAATGTCGGGACAGTGTGCGAAAAAGTCAATCATGAATAGATGAGAATTGTAGGGAAAAGTGTCAGCTACAAGATAGGCGGACAGAACAAGTGAGATTTTGAGTAGATCGAAAGTTATTTCAGTTTACAGGTGATCTTTTGAAGAAGCTGCATTTCAGCCCAAATATCGTTTCAGCTACATTGGTCAACAATGTCGGGACAGTGTGCGAAAAAATCAATCATAAATGAATGAAAATTGTAAGAAAAAGTGTCAGCTACAAGATAGGCGGACAGAACAAGTGAGGTTTTGAGTAGATCGAAAGTTATGCCAGTTTACAGGTGATCGTCTACAGGAGCTGAATTTCAGCCCAAATATCATTCCAGCTACATTGGTCACCAATGTTGGGACAGTGTGCGAAAAAGTCAATCATGAATAGATGAGAATTGTAGGGAAAAGTGTCAGCTACAAGATAGGCGGACAGAACAAGTGAGATTTTGAGTACATCGAAAGTTATGCCAGTTTACAGGTGATCGTCTACAGGAGCTGAATTTCAGCCCGAATATCATTCCAGCTACATTGGACACCAATGTCGGGACTGTGTGCGGAAAAATCAATGATAAATGAATGAAAATTGTAAGAAAAAGTGTCAGCTACAAGATAGGCGGACAGAACAAGTGAGGTTTTGAGTAGATCGAAAGTTATGCCAGTTTACAGGTGATCGTCTACAGGAGCTGAATTTCAGCCCAAATATCATTCCAGCTACATTGGTCACCAATGTCGGGACAGTGTGCGAAAAAGTCAATCATGAATAGATGAGAATTGTAGGGAAAAGTGTCAGCTACAAGATAGGCGGACAGAACAAGTAAGATTTTGAGTAGATCGAACGTTATTTCAGTTTAAAGCCGATCGTCTACAGGAGCTGCATTTCAGCCCAAATATCGTTTCAGCTAGATTGGTCACCAATGTCGGGACAGTGTGCGAAAAAATCAATCATGAATAGACGAGAATTGTAGGGAAAAGTGTCAGCTACAAGATAGGCGGACAGAACAAGTGAGATTTTGAGTAGATCGAATGTTATTTCAGTTTAAAGCCGATCGTTCGAGGAGCTGCATTTCAGCCCAAATATCGTTTCAGCTAGATTGGTCACCAATGTCGGGACAGTGTGCGGAAAAACCCATTATGAATGAATGAAAATTGTAGGGAAAAGTGTCAGCTACAAGATAGGCGGACAGAACAAGTGAGATTTTGAGTAGATCGAATGTTATTTCAGTTTAAAGCCGATCGTCTGCAGGAGCTGCATTTCAGCCCAAATATCGTTTCAGCTAGATTGGTCACCAATGTCGGGACAGTGTGCGGAAAAACCCATTATGAATGAATGAAAATTGTAGGGAAAAGTGTCAGCTACAAGATAGGCGGACAGAACAAGTGAGATTTTAAGTAGATCGAAAGTTATGCCAGTTTACAGGTTATCGTCTACAGGAGCTGCATTTCAGCCCAAATATCATTTCAGCTACATTGGTCACCAATGTCGGGACAGTGTGCGAAAAAATCAATTATGAATAGATGAGAATTGTAGGGAAAAGTGTCAGCTACAAGATAGGCGGACAGAACAAGTGAGATTTTGAGTAGATCGAAAGTTATGCCAGTTTACAGGTGATCGTCTACAGGAGCTGCATTTTAGCCCAAATATCATTTCAGCTACATTGGTCACCAATGTCGGGACAGTGTGCGAAAAAATCAATTATGAATAGATGAGAATTGTAGGGAAAAGTGTCAGCTACAAGATAGGCGGACAGAACAAGTGAGATTTTGAGTAGATCGAAAGTTATGCCAGTTTACAGGTGATCGTCTACAGGAGCTGCATTTTAGCCCAAATATCATTTCAGCTACATTGGTCACCAATGTCGGGACAGTGTGCGAAAAAATCAATTATGAATAGATGAGAATTGTAGGGAAAAGTGTCAGCTACAAGATAGGCGGACAGAACAAGTGAGATTTTGAGTAGATCGAATGTTATTTCAGTTTAAAGCCGATCGTCTGCAGGAGCTGCATTTTAGCCCAAATATCGTTTCAGCTAGATTGGTCACCAATGTCGGGACAGTGTGCGGAAAAATCCATCATGAATGAATGAAAATTGTAGGGAAAAGTGTCAGCTACAAGATAGGCGGACAGAACAAGTGAGATTTTGAGTAGATCGAATGTTATTTCAGTTTAAAGCCGATCGTCTGCAGGAGCTGCATTTTAGCTCAAATATCGTTTCAGCTAGATTGGTCACCAATGTCGGGACAGTGTGCGAAAAAATACACCATGAATAGATGAGAATTGTAGGGAAAAGTGTCAGCTACAAGATAGGCGGACAGAACAAGTGAGATTTTGAGTAGATCGAATGTTATTTCAGTTTAAAGCCGATCGTCTGCAGGAGCTGCATTTTAGCCCAAATATCGTTTCAGCTAGATTGGTCACCAATGTCGGGACAGTGTGCGGAAAAATCCATCATGAATGAATGAAAATTGTAGGGAAAAGTGTCAGCTACAAGATAGGCGGACAGAACAAGTGAGATTTTGAGTAGATCGAATGTTATTTCAGTTTAAAGCCGATCGTCTGCAGGAGCTGCATTTTAGCTCAAATATCGTTTCAGCTAGATTGGTCACCAATGTCGGGACAGTGTGCGAAAAAATACACCATGAATAGATGAGAATTGTAGGGAAAAGTGTCAGCTACAAGATAGGCGGACAGAACAAGTGAGATTTTGAGTAGATCGAATGTTATTTCAGTTTAAAGCCGATCGTCTGCAGGAGCTGCATTTTAGCCCAAATATCGTTTCAGCTAGATTGGTCACCAATGTCGGGACAGTGTGCGGAAAAATCCATCATGAATGAATGAAAATTGTAGGGAAAAGTGTCAGCTACAAGATAGGCGGACAGAACAAGTGAGATTTTGAGTAGATCGAATGTTATTTCAGTTTAAAGCCGATCGTCTGCAGGAGCTGCATTTTAGCCCAAATATCGTTTCAGCTAGATTGGTCACCAATGTCGGGACAGTGTGCGGAAAAATCCATCATGAATGAATGAAAATTGTAGGGAAAAGTGTCAGCTACAAGATAGGCGGACAGAACAAGTGAGATTTTGAGTAGATCGAATGTTATTTCAGTTTAAAGCCGATCGTCTGCAGGAGCTGCATTTTAGCTCAAATATCGTTTCAGCTAGATTGGTCACCAATGTCGGGACAGTGTGCGAAAAAATACACCATGAATAGATGAGAATTGTAGGGAAAAGTGTCAGCTACGAGATAGGCGGACGGGACAAGTGAGATTTTGAGTACATCTAAAGTTATGCCAGTTTACAGGTGATCGTCTACAGGAGCTGCAATTCAGCCCAAATATCATTTCAGCTACATTGGTCACCAATGTCAGGACAGTGTGCGGAAAAATCCATCATGAATGAATGAAAATTGTAAGAAAAAGTGTCAGCTACAAGATAGGCGGACAGAACAAGTGAGATTTCGAGTAGATTGAAAGTTATGCCAGTTTACAGGTGATCGTCTACAGGAGCTGCATTTTAGTCCAAATATCGTTTCAGCTAGATTGGTCACCAATGTCAGGACAGTGTGCGGAAAAATCCATCATGAATGAATGAAAATTGTAAGAAAAAGTGTCAGCTACAAGATAGGCGGACAGAACAAGTGAGGTTTTGAGTAGATCGAATGTTATTTCAGTTTAAAGCCGATCGTCTGCAGGAGCTGCATTTTAGCCCAAATATCGTTTCAGCTAGATTGGTCACCAATGTCGGGACAGTGTGCGAAAAAATCAACCATGAATAGATGAGAATTGTAGGGAAAAGTGTCAGCTACAAGATAGGCGGACAGAACAAGTGAGATTTCGAGTAGATTGAAAGTTATGCCAGTTTACAGGTAATCGACTTCAGGAGCTGCATTTCAGCCCAAATATCATTTCAGCTAGATTGGTCACCAATGTCGGGACAGTGTGCGAAAAAATCAATCATAAATGAATGAAAATTGTAAGAAAAAGTGTCAGCTACAAGATAGGCGGACAGAACAAGTGAGGTTTTGAGTAGATCGAAAGTTATGCCAGTTTACAGGTGATCGTCTACAGGAGCTGCATTTTAGCCCAAATATCGTTTCAGCTAGATTGGTCACCAATGTCGGGACTGTGTGCGGAAAAATCAATCATACATGATTGAAAATTGTAGGAAAAGTGTCAGCTACAAGATAGGCGGACAGAACAAGTGAGATTTCGAGTAGATCGAAAGTTATGCCAGTTTACAGGTAATTGACTTCAGGAGCTGCATTTCAGCCCAAATATCATTTCAGCTAGATTGGTCACCAATGTCGGGACAGTGTGCGGAAAAATCCATCATGAATGAATGAAAATTGTAGGGAAAAGTGTCAGCTACAAGATAGGCGGACAGAACAAGTGAGATTTTGAGTAGATCGAATGTTATTTCAGTTTAAAGCCGATCGTCTGCAGGAGCTGCATTTCAGCCCAAATATCGTTTCAGCTAGATTGGTCACCAATGTTGGGACAGTGTGCGAAAAAATCAACCATGAATAGATGAGAATTGTAGGGAAAAGTGTCAGCTACGAGATAGGCGGACAGAACAAGTGAGATTTTGAGTAGATCGAATGTTATTTCAGTTTAAAGCCGATCGTCTGCAGGAGCTGCATTTCAGCCCAAATATCGTTTCAGCTACATTGGTCACCAATGTCGGGACAGTGTGCGGAAAAATCCATCATGAATGAATGAAAATTGTAGGGAAAAGTGTCAGCTACAAGATAGGCAGACGGAACAAGTGAGATTTTGAGTACATCGAAAGTTATGCCAGTTTACAGGTGATCGTCTACAGGAGCTGCATTTTAGCCCAAATATCGTTTCAGCTAGATTGGTCACCAATGTCGGGACAGTGTGCGGAAAAATCCATCATGAATGAATGAAAATTGTAGGGAAAAGTGTCAGCTACAAGATAGGCGGACAGAACAAGTGAGATTTTGAGTAGATCGAATGTTATTTCAGTTTAAAGCCGATCGTCTGCAGGAGCTGCATTTCAGCCCAAATATCGTTTCAGCTACATTGGTCACCAATGTCGGGACAGTGTGCGGAAAAATCCATCATGAATGAATGAAAATTGTAGGGAAAAGTGTCAGCTACAAGATAGGCGGACAGAACAAGTGAGATTTTGAGTAGATCGAATGTTATTTCAGTTTAAAGCCGATCGTTCGAGGAGCTGCATTTCAGCCCAAATATCATTTCAGCTACATTGGACACCAATGTCGGGACAGTGTGCGAAAAAATCAATCATACATGATTGAAAATTGTAGGAAAAGTGTCAGCTACAAGATAGGCGGACAGAACAAGTGAGATTTCGAGTAGATCGAACGTTATTTCAGTTTAAAGCCGATCGTCTACAGGAGCTGCATTTCAGCCCAAATATCGTTTCAGCTAGATTGGTCACCAATGTCGGGACAGTGTGCGAAAAAATCAATCATACATGATTGAAAATTGTAGGAAAAGTGTCAGCTACAAGATAGGCGGACAGAACAAGTGAGATTTTGAGTACATCGAAAGTTATGCCAGTTTACAGGTGATCGTCTACAGGAGCTGCATTTTAGCCCAAATATCGTTTCAGCTAGATTGGTCACCAATGTCAGGACAGTGTGCGGAAAAATCCATCATAAATGAATGAAAACTGTAGGGAAAAGTGTCAGCTACAAGATAGGCGGACAGAACAAGTGAGATTTTGAGTAGATCGAAAGTTATTTCAGTTTAAAGGTGATCTTTTGAAGAAGCTGCATTTTAGCCCAAATATGGTTTCAGCTACATTGGTCACCAATGTCGGGACAGTGTGCGAAAAAATCAATCATAAATGAATGAAAATTGTAAGAAAAAGTGTCAGCTACAAGATAGGCGGACAGAACAAGTGAGGTTTTGAGTAGATCGAACGTTATTTCAGTTTAAAGCCGATCGTCTACAGGAGCTGCATTTCAGCCCAAATATCGTTTCAGCTAGATTGGTCACCAATGTCGGGACAGTGTGCGAAAAAATCAATCATGAATAGACGAGAATTGTAGGGAAAAGTGTCAGCTACAAGATAGGCGGACAGAACAAGTGAGATTTTGAGTAGATCGAAAGTTATTTCAGTTTAAAGGTGATCTTTTGAAGAAGCTGCATTTTAGCCCAAATATGGTTTCAGCTACATTGGTCACCAATGTCGGGACAGTGTGCGAAAAAATCAATCATAAATGAATGAAAATTGTAAGAAAAAGTGTCAGCTACAAGATAGGCGGACAGAACAAGTGAGGTTTTGAGTAGATCGAACGTTATTTCAGTTTAAAGCCGATCGTCTACAGGAGCTGCATTTCAGCCCAAATATCGTTTCAGCTAGATTGGTCACCAATGTCGGGACAGTGTGCGAAAAAACCCATCATGAATGAATGAAAACTGTAGGGAAAAGTGTCAGCTACAAGATAGGCGGACAGAACAAGTGAGATTTTGAGTAGATCGAAAGTTATGCCAGTTTACAGGTGATCGTCTACAGGAGCTGAATTTCAGCCCAAATATCATTCCAGCTACATTGGACACCAATGTCGGGACTGTGTGCGGAAAAATCAATCATACATGATTGAAAATTGTAGGAAAAGTGTCAGCTACAAGATAGGCGGACAGAACAAGTGAGATTTCGAGTAGATTGAAAGTTATGCCAGTTTACAGGTGATCGTCTACAGGAGCTGCATTTTAGCCCAAATATCGTTTCAGCTAGATTGGTCACCAATGTCAGGACAGTGTGCGGAAAAATCCATCATGAATGAATGAAAATTGTAGGGAAAAGTGTCAGCTACAAGATAGGCGGACAGAACAAGTGAGATTTTGAGTACATCGAAAGTTATGCCAGTTTACAGGTGATCGTCTACAGGAGCTGAATTCCAGCCCAAATATCATTCCAGCTACATTGGACACCAATGTCGGGACTGTGTGCGGAAAAGTCAATCATGAATAGATGAGAATTGTAGGGAAAAGTGTCAGCTACAAGATAGGCGGACAGAACAAGTGAGATTTCGAGTAGATTGAAAGTTATGCCAGTTTACAGGTGATCGTCTACAGGAGCTGCATTTTAGCCCAAATATCGTTTCAGCTAGATTGGTCACCAATGTCAGGACAGTGTGCGGAAAAATCCATCATGAATGAATGAAAATTGTAGGGAAAAGTGTCAGCTACAAGATAGGCGGACAGAACAAGTGAGATTTTGAGTACATCGAAAGTTATGCCAGTTTACAGGTGATCGTCTACAGGAGCTGAATTCCAGCCCAAATATCATTCCAGCTACATTGGACACCAATGTCGGGACTGTGTGCGGAAAAATCAATCATACATGATTGAAAATTGTAGGAAAAGTGTCAGCTACAAGATAGGCGGACAGAACAAGTGAGATTTCGAGTAGATCGAATGTTATTTCAGTTTAAAGCCGATCGTCTGCAGGAGCTGCATTTCAGCCCAAATATCGTTTCAGCTAGATTGGTCACCAATGTCAGGACAGTGTGCGGAAAAATCCATCATGAATGAATGAAAATTGTAGGGAAAAGTGTCAGCTACAAGATAGGCGGACAGAACAAGTGAGATTTTGAGTACATCGAAAATTATGCCAGTTTACAGGTGATCGTCTACAGGAGCTGAATTCCAGCCCAAATATCATTCCAGCTACATTGGACACCAATGTCGGGACTGTGTGCGGAAAAATCAATCATACATGATTGAAAATCGTAGGAAAAGTGTCAGCTACAAGATAGGCGGACAGAACAAGTGAGATTTCGAGTAGATCGAATGTTATTTCAGTTTAAAGCCGATCGTCTGCAGGAGCTGCATTTCAGCCCAAATATCGTTTCAGCTAGATTGGTCACCAATGTCGGGACAGTGTGCGGAAAAATCCATCATGAATGAATGAAAATTGTAGGGAAAAGTGTCAGCTACAAGATAGGCGGACAGAACAAGTGAGATTTTGAGTAGATCGAATGTTATATCAGTTTAAAGCCGATCGTCTGCAGGAGCTGCATTTCAGCCCAAATATCGTTTCAGCTACATTGGTCACCAATGTCGGGACAGTGTGCGGAAAAACCCATCATGAATGAATGAAAATTGTAGGGAAAAGTGTCAGCTACAAGATAGGCGGACAGAACAAGTGAGATTTTGAGTAGATCGAATGTTATTTCAGTTTAAAGCCGATCGTCTGCAGGAGCTGCATTTTAGCCCAAATATCGTTTCAGCTAGATTGGTCACCAATGTCGGGACAGTGTGCGAAAAAATCAATCATGAATAGATGAGAATTGTAGGGAAAAGTGTCAGCTACGAGATAGGCGGACGGGACAAGTGAGATTTTGAGTACATCTAAAGTTATGCCAGTTTACAGGTGATCGTCTACAGGAGCTGCATTTCAGCCCAAATATCATTTCAGCTACATTGGTCACCAATGTCGGGACAGTGTGCGAAAAAACCCATCATGAATGAATGAAAACTGTAGGGAAAAGTGTCATTTACAAGATAGGCGGACAGATCAAGTGAGATTTTGAGTAGATCGAAAGTTATGCCAGTTTACAGGTGATCGTCTACAGGAGCTGCATTTCAGCCCAAATATCATTTCAGCTACATTGGTCACCAATGTCGGGACAGTGTGCGAAAAAGTCAATCATGAATAGATGAGAATTGTAGGGAAAAGTGTCAGCTACAAGATAGGCGGACAGAACAAGTGAGATTTCGAGTAGATTGAAAGTTATGCCAGTTTACAGGTGATCGTCTACAGGAGCTGCATTTCAGCCCAAATAT
This sequence comes from Microplitis manilae, assembly GCA_030273425.1. Lineage (NCBI taxonomy): Eukaryota > Metazoa > Arthropoda > Insecta > Hymenoptera > Braconidae > Microplitis > Microplitis manilae. The sequence continues at coordinate 17,475,857 of CP092730.1, read as the reverse complement.
CGTTTCAGCTACATTGGTCACCAATGTCGGGACAGTGTGCGAAAAAATCCATCATGAATGAATGAAAATTGTAGGGAAAAGTGTCAGCTACAAGATAGGCGGACAGAACAAGTGAGATTTTGAGTACATCGAAAGTTATGCCAGTTTACAGGTGATCGTCTACAGGAGCTGAATTTCAGCCCAAATATCATTCCAGCTACATTGGACACCAATGTCGGGACTGTGTGCGGAAAAATCAATCATACATGATTGAAAATTGTAGGAAAAGTGTCAGCTACAAGATAGGCGGACAGAACAAGTGAGATTTTGAGTAGATCGAATGTTATTTCAGTTTAAAGCCGATCGTTCGAGGAGCTGCATTTCAGCCCAAATATCGTTTCAGCTAGATTGGTCACCAATGTCGGGACAGTGTGCGAAAAAGTCAATCATGAATAGATGAGAATTGTAGGGAAAAGTGTCAGCTACAAGATAGGCGGACAGAACAAGTGAGATTTTGAGTAGATCGAAAGTTATTTCAGTTTACAGGTGATCTTTTGAAGAAGCTGCATTTTAGCCCAAATATGGTTTCAGCTACATTGGTCAACAATGTCGGGACAGTGTGCGAAAAAATCAATCATAAATGAATGAAAATTGTAAGAAAAAGTGTCAGCTACAAGATAGGCGGACAGAACAAGTGAGGTTTTGAGTAGATCGAAAGTTATGCCAGTTTACAGGTGATCGTCTACAGGAGCTGAATTTCAGCCCAAATATCATTCCAGCTACATTGGTCACCAATGTTGGGACAGTGTGCGAAAAAGTCAATCATGAATAGATGAGAATTGTAGGGAAAAGTGTCAGCTACAAGATAGGCGGACAGAACAAGTGAGATTTTGAGTACATCGAAAGTTATGCCAGTTTACAGGTGATCGTCTACAGGAGCTGAATTTCAGCCCGAATATCATTCCAGCTACATTGGACACCAATGTCGGGACTGTGTGCGGAAAAATCAATGATAAATAAATGAAAATTGTAAGAAAAAGTGTCAGCTACAAGATAGGCGGACAGAACAAGTGAGGTTTTGAGTAGATCGAAAGTTATGCCAGTTTACAGGTGATCGTCTACAGGAGCTGAATTTCAGCCCAAATATCATTCCAGCTACATTGGTCACCAATGTCGGGACAGTGTGCGAAAAAGTCAATCATGAATAGATGAGAATTGTAGGGAAAAGTGTCAGCTACAAGATAGGCGGACAGAACAAGTGAGATTTTGAGTACATCGAAAGTTATGCCAGTTTACAGGTGATCGTCTACAGGAGCTGAATTTCAGCCCAAATATCATTCCAGCTACATTGGTCACCAATGTCGGGACAGTGTGCGAAAAAGTCAATCATGAATAGACGAGAATTGTAGGGAAAAGTGTCAGCTACAAGATAGGCGGACAGAACAAGTAAGATTTTGAGTAGATCGAACGTTATTTCAGTTTAAAGCCGATCGTCTACAGGAGCTGCATTTCAGCCCAAATATCGTTTCAGCTAGATTGGTCACCAATGTCGGGACAGTGTGCGAAAAAATCAATCATGAATAGACGAGAATTGTAGGGAAAAGTGTCAGCTACAAGATAGGCGGACAGAACAAGTGAGATTTTGAGTAGATCGAATGTTATTTCAGTTTAAAGCCGATCGTTCGAGGAGCTGCATTTCAGCCCAAATATCGTTTCAGCTAGATTGGTCACCAATGTCGGGACAGTGTGCGGAAAAACCCATTATGAATGAATGAAAATTGTAGGGAAAAGTGTCAGCTACAAGATAGGCGGACAGAACAAGTGAGATTTTAAGTAGATCGAATGTTATTTCAGTTTAAAGCCGATCGTCTGCAGGAGCTGCATTTCAGCCCAAATATCGTTTCAGCTAGATTGGTCACCAATGTCGGGACAGTGTGCGGAAAAACCCATTATGAATGAATGAAAATTGTAGGGAAAAGTGTCAGCTACAAGATAGGCGGACAGAACAAGTGAGATTTTGAGTACATCGAAAGTTATGCCAGTTTACAGGTGATCGTCTACAGGAGCTGAATTTCAGCCCAAATATCATTCCAGCTACATTGGACACCAATGTCGGGACTGTGTGCGGAAAAATCAATCATACATGATTGAAAATTGTAGGAAAAGTGTCAGCTACAAGATAGGCGGACAGAACAAGTGAGATTTTGAGTAGATCGAATGTTATTTCAGTTTAAAGCCGATCGTTCGAGGAGCTGCATTTCAGCCCAAATATCGTTTCAGCTAGATTGGTCACCAATGTCGGGACAGTGTGCGAAAAAGTCAATCATGAATAGATGAGAATTGTAGGGAAAAGTGTCAGCTACAAGATAGGCGGACAGAACAAGTGAGATTTTGAGTAGATCGAAAGTTATTTCAGTTTACAGGTGATCTTTTGAAGAAGCTGCATTTTAGCCCAAATATGGTTTCAGCTACATTGGTCAACAATGTCGGGACAGTGTGCGAAAAAATCAATCATAAATGAATGAAAATTGTAAGAAAAAGTGTCAGCTACAAGATAGGCGGACAGAACAAGTGAGGTTTTGAGTAGATCGAAAGTTATGCCAGTTTACAGGTGATCGTCTACAGGAGCTGAATTTCAGCCCAAATATCATTCCAGCTACATTGGTCACCAATGTTGGGACAGTGTGCGAAAAAGTCAATCATGAATAGATGAGAATTGTAGGGAAAAGTGTCAGCTACAAGATAGGCGGACAGAACAAGTGAGATTTTGAGTACATCGAAAGTTATGCCAGTTTACAGGTGATCGTCTACAGGAGCTGAATTTCAGCCCGAATATCATTCCAGCTACATTGGACACCAATGTCGGGACTGTGTGCGGAAAAATCAATGATAAATAAATGAAAATTGTAAGAAAAAGTGTCAGCTACAAGATAGGCGGACAGAACAAGTGAGGTTTTGAGTAGATCGAAAGTTATGCCAGTTTACAGGTGATCGTCTACAGGAGCTGAATTTCAGCCCAAATATCATTCCAGCTACATTGGTCACCAATGTCGGGACAGTGTGCGAAAAAGTCAATCATGAATAGATGAGAATTGTAGGGAAAAGTGTCAGCTACAAGATAGGCGGACAGAACAAGTGAGATTTTGAGTACATCGAAAGTTATGCCAGTTTACAGGTGATCGTCTACAGGAGCTGAATTTCAGCCCAAATATCATTCCAGCTACATTGGTCACCAATGTCGGGACAGTGTGCGAAAAAGTCAATCATGAATAGACGAGAATTGTAGGGAAAAGTGTCAGCTACAAGATAGGCGGACAGAACAAGTAAGATTTTGAGTAGATCGAACGTTATTTCAGTTTAAAGCCGATCGTCTACAGGAGCTGCATTTCAGCCCAAATATCGTTTCAGCTAGATTGGTCACCAATGTCGGGACAGTGTGCGAAAAAATCAATCATGAATAGACGAGAATTGTAGGGAAAAGTGTCAGCTACAAGATAGGCGGACAGAACAAGTGAGATTTTGAGTAGATCGAATGTTATTTCAGTTTAAAGCCGATCGTTCGAGGAGCTGCATTTCAGCCCAAATATCGTTTCAGCTAGATTGGTCACCAATGTCGGGACAGTGTGCGGAAAAACCCATTATGAATGAATGAAAATTGTAGGGAAAAGTGTCAGCTACAAGATAGGCGGACAGAACAAGTGAGATTTTGAGTAGATCGAATGTTATTTCAGTTTAAAGCCGATCGTCTGCAGGAGCTGCATTTCAGCCCAAATATCGTTTCAGCTAGATTGGTCACCAATGTCGGGACAGTGTGCGGAAAAACCCATTATGAATGAATGAAAATTGTAGGGAAAAGTGTCAGCTACAAGATAGGCGGACAGAACAAGTGAGATTTTGAGTAGATCGAATGTTATTTCAGTTTAAAGCCGATCGTCTGCAGGAGCTGCATTTTAGCCCAAATATCATTTCAGCTACATTGGTCACCAATGTCGGGACAGTGTGCGAAAAAATCAATTATGAATAGATGAGAATTGTAGGGAAAAGTGTCAGCTACAAGATAGGCGGACAGAACAAGTGAGATTTTGAGTAGATCGAATGTTATTTCAGTTTAAAGCCGATCGTCTGCAGGAGCTGCATTTTAGCCCAAATATCGTTTTAGCTACATTGGTCACCAATGTCGGGACAGTGTGCGAAAAAATCAATCATGAATAGATGAGAATTGTAGGGAAAAGTGTCAGCTACAAGATAGGCGGACAGAACAAGTGAGATTTCGAGTAGATCGAAAGTTATGCCAGTTTACAGGTGATCGTCTACAGGAGCTGCATTTCAGCCCAAATATCGTTTCAGCTACATTGGTCACCAATGTCGGGACAGTGTGCGAAAAAATCAATCATGAATGAATGAAAATTGTAGGGAAAAGTGTCAGCTACAAGATAGGCGGACGGAACAAGTGAGATATTGAGTAGATCTAAAGTTATGCCAGTTTACAGGTGATCGTCTACAGGAGCTGCATTTTAGCCCAAATATCATTTTAGCTACATTGGTCACCAATGTCGGGACAGTGTGCGAAAAAATCAATCATGAATAGATGAGAATTGTAGGGAAAAGTGTCAGCTACAAGATAGGCGGACAGAACAAGTGAGATTTTGAGTAGATCGAAAGTTATGCCAGTTTACAGGTGATCGTCTACAGGAGCTGCATTTCAGCCCAAATATCGTTTCAGCTACATTGGTCACCAATGTCGGGACAGTGTGCGAAAAAATCAATCATGAATAGATGAGAATTGTAGGGAAAAGTGTCAGCTACAAGATAGGCGGACAGAACAAGTGAGATTTTGAGTAGATCGAATGTTATTTCAGTTTAAAGCCGATCGTCTGCAGGAGCTGCATTTTAGCCCAAATATCGTTTCAGCTAGATTGGTCACCAATGTCGGGACAGTGTGCGAAAAAATCAATCATGAATAGATGAGAATTGTAGGGAAAAGTGTCAGCTACAAGATAGGTGGACGGAACAAGTGAGATTTTGAGTAGATCGAATGTTATTTCAGTTTAAAGCCGATCGTCTGCAGGAGCTGCATTTTAGCCCAAATATCGTTTCAGCTACATTGGTCACCAATGTCGGGACAGTGTGCGGAAAAATCTATCATGAATGAATGAAAATTGTAGGGAAAAGTGTCAGCTACGAGATAGGCGGACAGAACAAGTGAGATTTTGAGTAGATCGAAAGTTATTTCAGTTTAAAGGTGATCTTTTGAAGAAGCTGCATTTTAGCCCAAATATGGTTTCAGCTACATTGGTCACCAATGTCGGGACAGTGTGCGGAAAAATCTATCATGAATGAATGAAAATTGTAGGGAAAAGTGTCAGCTACGAGATAGGCGGACAGAACAAGTGAGATTTTGAGTAGATCGAAAGTTATTTCAGTTTAAAGCCGATCGTCTGCAGGAGCTGCATTTTAGCCCAAATATCGTTTCAGCTACATTGGTCACCAATGTCGGGACAGTGTGCGGAAAAATCTATCATGAATGAATGAAAATTGTAGGGAAAAGTGTCAGCTACGAGATAGGCGGACGGAACAAGCGAGATTTTGAATAGATCGAAAGTTATTTCAGTTTAAAGGTGATCTTTTGAAGAAGCTGCATTTTAGCCCAAATATGGTTTCAGCTACATTGGTCACCAATGTCGGGACAGTGTGCGGAAAAATCTATCATGAATGAATGAAAATTGTAGGGAAAAGTGTCAGCTACGAGATAGGCGGACAGAACAAGTGAGATTTTGAGTAGATCGAAAGTTATTTCAGTTTAAAGCCGATCGTCTGCAGGAGCTGCATTTTAGCCCAAATATCGTTTCAGCTACATTGGTCACCAATGTCGGGACAGTGTGCGGAAAAATCTATCATGAATGAATGAAAATTGTAGGGAAAAGTGTCAGCTACGAGATAGGCGGACGGAACAAGCGAGATTTTGAATAGATCGAAAGTTATGCCAGTTTACAGGTGATCGTCTACAGGAGCTGCATTTAAGCCCAAATATCGTTTTAGCTACATTGGTCACCAATGTCGGGACAGTGTGCGAAAAAATCAATCATTAAGGAATAAAAATTGTAGGGAAAAGTGTCAGCTACAAGATAGGCGGACGGAACAAGTGAGATTTTGAATAGATCGAAAGTTATGCCAGTTTACAGGTGATCGTCTACAGGAGCTGCATTTTAGCCCAAATATCGTTTCAGCTAGATTGGTCACCAATGTCAGGACAGTGTGCGAAAAAATCCATCATGAATGAATGAAGATTGTACGGAAAAGTGTCAGCTACAAGATAGGCGGACAGAACAAGTGAGATTTTGAGTAGATCGAATGTTATTTCAGTTTAAAGCCGATCGTCTGCAGGAGCTGCATTTTAGCCCAAATATCGTTTCAGCTAGATTGGTCACCAATGTCGGGACAGTGTGCGAAAAAATCAATCATGAATAGATGAGAATTGTAGGGAAAAGTGTCAGCTACAAGATAGGTGGACGGAACAAGTGAGATTTTGAGTAGATCGAATGTTATTTCAGTTTAAAGCCGATCGTCTGCAGGAGCTGCATTTTAGCCCAAATATCGTTTCAGCTACATTGGTCACCAATGTCGGGACAGTGTGCGAAAAAATCCATCATGAATGAATGAAGATTGTACGGAAAAGTGTCAGCTACAAGATAGGCGGACAGAATAAGTGAGATTTTGAGTAGATCGAATGTTATTTCAGTTTAAAGCCGATCGTCTGCAGGAGCTGCATTTTAGCCCAAATATCGTTTCAGCTAGATTGGTCACCAATGTCGGGACAGTGTGCGAAAAAATCAATCATGAATAGATGAGAATTGTAGGGAAAAGTGTCAGCTACAAGATAGGTGGACGGAACAAGTGAGATTTTGAGTAGATCGAATGTTATTTCAGTTTAAAGCCGATCGTCTGCAGGAGCTGCATTTTAGCCCAAATATCGTTTCAGCTACATTGGTCACCAATGTCGGGACAGTGTGCGAAAAAATCCATCATGAATGAATGAAGATTGTACGGAAAAGTGTCAGCTACAAGATAGGCGGACAGAATAAGTGAGATTTTGAGTAGATCGAATGTTATTTCAGTTTAAAGCCGATCGTCTGCAGGAGCTGCATTTTAGCCCAAATATCGTTTCAGCTACATTGGTCACCAATGTCGGGACAGTGTGCGAAAAAATCCATCATGAATGAATGAAGATTGTACGGAAAAGTGTCAGCTACAAGATAGGCGGACAGAATAAGTGAGATTTTGAGTAGATCGAATGTTATTTCAGTTTAAAGCCGATCGTCTGCAGGAGCTGCATTTTAGCCCAAATATCGTTTCAGCTACATTGGTCACCAATGTCGGGACAGTGTGCGAAAAAATCCATCATGAATGAATGAAGATTGTACGGAAAAGTGTCAGCTACAAGATAGGCGGACAGAATAAGTGAGATTTTGAGTAGATCGAATGTTATTTCAGTTTAAAGCCGATCGTCTACAGGAGCTGCATTTCAGCCCAAATATCATTTCAGCTACATTGGTCACCAATGTCGGGACAGTGTGCGAAAAAGTCAATCATGAATAGATGAGAATTGTAGGGAAAAGTGTCAGCTACAAGATAGGCGGACAGAACAAGTGAGATTTTGAGTAGATCGAAAGTTATGCCAGTTTACAGGTGATCGTCTACAGGAGCTGCATTTCAGCCTAAATATCATTTTAGCTACATTGGTCACCAATGTCGGGACAGTGTGCGAAAAAATCAATCATGAATAGATGAGAATTGTAGGGAAAAGTGTCAGCTACAAGATAGGCGGACGGAACAAGTGAGATTTTGAGAAGATCGAAAGTTATGCCAGTTTACAGGTGATCGTCTACAGGAGCTGCATTTTAGCCCGAATATCGTTTCAGCTACATTGGTCACCAATGTCGGGACAGTGTGCAAAAAAATCAATCATGAATAGATGAGAATTGTAGGGAAAAGTGTCAGCTACAAGATAGGCGGACGGAACAAGTGAGATTTTGAGTAGATCGAATGTTATTTCAGTTTAAAGCCGATCGTCTGCAGGAGCTGCATTTTAGCCCAAATATCGTTTCAGCTACATTGGTCACCAATGTCGGGACAGTGTGCGAAAAAATCAATTATGAATAGATGAGAATTGTAGGGAAAAATGTCAGCTACAAGATAGGCGGACGGAACAAGTGAGATTTTGAGTAGATCGAAAGTTATTTCAGTTTAAAGCCGATCGTCTGCAGGAGCTGCATTTTAGCCCAAATATCGTTTCAGCTACATTGGTCACCAATGTCGGGACAGTGTGCGGAAAAATCTATCATGAATGAATGAAAATTGTAGGGAAAAGTGTCAGCTACGAGATAGGCGGACAGAACAAGTGAGATTTTGAGTAGATCGAAAGTTATTTCAGTTTAAAGGTGATCTTTTGAAGAAGCTGCATTTTAGCCCAAATATGGTTTCAGCTACATTGGTCACCAATGTCGGGACAGTGTGCGAAAAAATCAATCATGAATAGATGAGAATTGTAGGGAAAAGTGTCAGCTACGAGATAGGCGGACGGGACAAGTGAGATTTTGAGTACATCTAAAGTTATGCCAGTTTACAGGTGATCGTCTACAGGAGCTGCATTTCAGCCCAAATATCATTTCAGCTACATTGGTCACCAATGTCGGGACAGTGTGCGAAAAAACCCATCATGAATGAATGAAAACTGTAGGGAAAAGTGTCATTTACAAGATAGGCGGACAGATCAAGTGAGATTTTGAGTAGATCGAAAGTTATGCCAGTTTACAGGTGATCGTCTACAGGAGCTGCATTTCAGCCCAAATATCATTTCAGCTACATTGGTCACCAATGTCGGGACAGTGTGCGAAAAAGTCAATCATGAATAGATGAGAATTGTAGGGAAAAGTGTCAGCTACAAGATAGGCGGACAGAACAAGTGAGATTTCGAGTAGATTGAAAGTTATGCCAGTTTACAGGTGATCGTCTACAGGAGCTGCATTTCAGCCCAAATATCGTTTCAGCTACATTGGTCACCAATGTCGGGACAGTGTGCGAAAAAATCCATCATGAATGAATGAAAATTGTAGGGAAAAGTGTCAGCTACAAGATAGGCGGACAGAACAAGTGAGATTTTGAGTACATCGAAAGTTATGCCAGTTTACAGGTGATCGTCTACAGGAGCTGAATTTCAGCCCAAATATCATTCCAGCTACATTGGACACCAATGTCGGGACTGTGTGCGGAAAAATCAATCATACATGATTGAAAATTGTAGGAAAAGTGTCAGCTACAAGATAGGCGGACAGAACAAGTGAGATTTTGAGTAGATCGAATGTTATTTCAGTTTAAAGCCGATCGTTCGAGGAGCTGCATTTCAGCCCAAATATCGTTTCAGCTAGATTGGTCACCAATGTCGGGACAGTGTGCGAAAAAGTCAATCATGAATAGATGAGAATTGTAGGGAAAAGTGTCAGCTACAAGATAGGCGGACAGAACAAGTGAGATTTTGAGTAGATCGAAAGTTATTTCAGTTTACAGGTGATCTTTTGAAGAAGCTGCATTTTAGCCCAAATATGGTTTCAGCTACATTGGTCAACAATGTCGGGACAGTGTGCGAAAAAATCAATCATAAATGAATGAAAATTGTAAGAAAAAGTGTCAGCTACAAGATAGGCGGACAGAACAAGTGAGGTTTTGAGTAGATCGAAAGTTATGCCAGTTTACAGGTGATCGTCTACAGGAGCTGAATTTCAGCCCAAATATCATTCCAGCTACATTGGTCACCAATGTTGGGACAGTGTGCGAAAAAGTCAATCATGAATAGATGAGAATTGTAGGGAAAAGTGTCAGCTACAAGATAGGCGGACAGAACAAGTGAGATTTTGAGTACATCGAAAGTTATGCCAGTTTACAGGTGATCGTCTACAGGAGCTGAATTTCAGCCCGAATATCATTCCAGCTACATTGGACACCAATGTCGGGACTGTGTGCGGAAAAATCAATGATAAATAAATGAAAATTGTAAGAAAAAGTGTCAGCTACAAGATAGGCGGACAGAACAAGTGAGGTTTTGAGTAGATCGAAAGTTATGCCAGTTTACAGGTGATCGTCTACAGGAGCTGAATTTCAGCCCAAATATCATTCCAGCTACATTGGTCACCAATGTCGGGACAGTGTGCGAAAAAGTCAATCATGAATAGATGAGAATTGTAGGGAAAAGTGTCAGCTACAAGATAGGCGGACAGAACAAGTGAGATTTTGAGTACATCGAAAGTTATGCCAGTTTACAGGTGATCGTCTACAGGAGCTGAATTTCAGCCCAAATATCATTCCAGCTACATTGGTCACCAATGTCGGGACAGTGTGCGAAAAAGTCAATCATGAATAGACGAGAATTGTAGGGAAAAGTGTCAGCTACAAGATAGGCGGACAGAACAAGTAAGATTTTGAGTAGATCGAACGTTATTTCAGTTTAAAGCCGATCGTCTACAGGAGCTGCATTTCAGCCCAAATATCGTTTCAGCTAGATTGGTCACCAATGTCGGGACAGTGTGCGAAAAAATCAATCATGAATAGACGAGAATTGTAGGGAAAAGTGTCAGCTACAAGATAGGCGGACAGAACAAGTGAGATTTTGAGTAGATCGAATGTTATTTCAGTTTAAAGCCGATCGTTCGAGGAGCTGCATTTCAGCCCAAATATCGTTTTAGCTACATTGGTCACCAATGTCGGGACAGTGTGCGAAAAAATCAATCATGAATAGATGAGAATTGTAGGGAAAAGTGTCAGCTACAAGATAGGTGGACGGAACAAGTGAGATTTTGAGTAGATCGAATGTTATTTCAGTTTAAAGCCGATCGTCTGCAGGAGCTGCATTTTAGCCCAAATATCGTTTCAGCTACATTGGTCACCAATGTCGGGACAGTGTGCGGAAAAATCTATCATGAATGAATGAAAATTGTAGGGAAAAGTGTCAGCTACGAGATAGGCGGACAGAACAAGTGAGATTTTGAGTAGATCGAAAGTTATTTCAGTTTAAAGGTGATCTTTTGAAGAAGCTGCATTTTAGCCCAAATATGGTTTCAGCTACATTGGTCACCAATGTCGGGACAGTGTGCGGAAAAATCTATCATGAATGAATGAAAATTGTAGGGAAAAGTGTCAGCTACGAGATAGGCGGACAGAACAAGTGAGATTTTGAGTAGATCGAAAGTTATTTCAGTTTAAAGCCGATCGTCTGCAGGAGCTGCATTTTAGCCCAAATATCGTTTCAGCTACATTGGTCACCAATGTCGGGACAGTGTGCGGAAAAATCTATCATGAATGAATGAAAATTGTAGGGAAAAGTGTCAGCTACGAGATAGGCGGACGGAACAAGTGAGATTTTGAATAGATCGAAAGTTATGCCAGTTTACAGGTGATCGTCTACAGGAGCTGCATTTAAGCCCAAATATCGTTTTAGCTACATTGGTCACCAATGTCGGGACAGTGTGCGAAAAAATCAATCATTAAGGAATAAAAATTGTAGGGAAAAGTGTCAGCTACAAGATAGGCGGACGGAACAAGTGAGATTTTGAATAGATCGAAAGTTATGCCAGTTTACAGGTGATCGTCTACAGGAGCTGCATTTTAGCCCAAATATCGTTTCAGCTAGATTGGTCACCAATGTCAGGACAGTGTGCGAAAAAATCCATCATGAATGAATGAAGATTGTACGGAAAAGTGTCAGCTACAAGATAGGCGGACAGAACAAGTGAGATTTTGAGTAGATCGAATGTTATTTCAGTTTAAAGCCGATCGTCTGCAGGAGCTGCATTTTAGCCCAAATATCGTTTCAGCTAGATTGGTCACCAATGTCGGGACAGTGTGCGAAAAAATCAATCATGAATAGATGAGAATTGTAGGGAAAAGTGTCAGCTACAAGATAGGTGGACGGAACAAGTGAGATTTTGAGTAGATCGAATGTTATTTCAGTTTAAAGCCGATCGTCTGCAGGAGCTGCATTTTAGCCCAAATATCGTTTCAGCTACATTGGTCACCAATGTCGGGACAGTGTGCGAAAAAATCAATTATGAATAGATGAGAATTGTAGGGAAAAATGTCAGCTACAAGATAGGCGGACGGAACAAGTGAGATTTTGAGTAGATCGAAAGTTATTTCAGTTTAAAGCCGATCGTCTGCAGGAGCTGCATTTTAGCCCAAATATCGTTTCAGCTACATTGGTCACCAATGTCGGGACAGTGTGCGGAAAAATCTATCATGAATGAATGAAAATTGTAGGGAAAAGTGTCAGCTACGAGATAGGCGGACAGAACAAGTGAGATTTTGAGTAGATCGAAAGTTATTTCAGTTTAAAGCCGATCGTCTGCAGGAGCTGCATTTTAGCCCAAATATCGTTTCAGCTACATTGGTCACCAATGTCGGGACAGTGTGCGGAAAAATCTATCATGAATGAATGAAAATTGTAGGGAAAAGTGTCAGCTACGAGATAGGCGGACGGAACAAGTGAGATTTTGAATAGATCGAAAGTTATGCCAGTTTACAGGTGATCGTCTACAGGAGCTGCATTTAAGCCCAAATATCGTTTTAGCTACATTGGTCACCAATGTCGGGACAGTGTGCGAAAAAATCAATCATTAAGGAATAAAAATTGTAGGGAAAAGTGTCAGCTACAAGATAGGCGGACGGAACAAGTGAGATTTTGAATAGATCGAAAGTTATGCCAGTTTACAGGTGATCGTCTACAGGAGCTGCATTTTAGCCCAAATATCGTTTCAGCTAGATTGGTCACCAATGTCAGGACAGTGTGCGAAAAAATCCATCATGAATGAATGAAGATTGTACGGAAAAGTGTCAGCTACAAGATAGGCGGACAGAATAAGTGAGATTTTGAGTAGATCGAATGTTATTTCAGTTTAAAGCCGATCGTCTGCAGGAGCTGCATTTTAGCCCAAATATCGTTTCAGCTAGATTGGTCACCAATGTCGGGACAGTGTGCGAAAAAATCCATCATGAATGAATGAAGATTGTACGGAAAAGTGTCAGCTACAAGATAGGCGGACAGAATAAGTGAGATTTTGAGTAGATCGAATGTTATTTCAGTTTAAAGCCGATCGTCTACAGGAGCTGCATTTCAGCCCAAATATCATTTCAGCTACATTGGTCACCAATGTCGGGACAGTGTGCGAAAAAGTCAATCATGAATAGATGAGAATTGTAGGGAAAAGTGTCAGCTACAAGATAGGCGGACAGAACAAGTGAGATTTTGAGTAGATCGAAAGTTATGCCAGTTTACAGGTGATCGTCTACAGGAGCTGCATTTCAGCCTAAATATCATTTTAGCTACATTGGTCACCAATGTCGGGACAGTGTGCGAAAAAATCAATCATGAATAGATGAGAATTGTAGGGAAAAGTGTCAGCTACAAGATAGGCGGACGGAACAAGTGAGATTTTGAGAAGATCGAAAGTTATGCCAGTTTACAGGTGATCGTCTACAGGAGCTGCATTTTAGCCCGAATATCGTTTCAGCTACATTGGTCACCAATGTCGGGACAGTGTGCAAAAAAATCAATCATGAATAGATGAGAATTGTAGGGAAAAGTGTCAGCTACAAGATAGGCGGACGGAACAAGTGAGATTTTGAGTAGATCGAAAGTTATGCCAGTTTACAGGTGATCGTCTACAGGAGCTGCATTTTAGCCCAAATATCGTTTCAGCTAGATTGGTCACCAATGTCAGGACAGTGTGCGGAAAAATCCATCATTAAGGAATAAAAATTGTAGGGAAAAGTGTCAGCTACAAGATAGGCGGACGGAACAAGTGAGATATTGAGTAGATCAAAAGTTATTCCAGTTTAAACGTGATCGTCTATCCCTGATTAAAAAAAAGTATTTGACAGGATTAAAATGATTGAAATTTTAGGATTTCCAGTATCGAGCAGGATTCGAAAGTATTAAAATTTGAATCCTTTTGAATCCTGTCAAATACTTTTTAATACTTTTTTTTAATCAGGGATAGTCTACTACGGGTTTCTTTCTGCAAGTAACTTAAATTTAAGCAATTTCCTTAGTGGGAAGTTAATATATGGAATTCAAAGTTATACTCACTACTGGCTTTATCGAACAGACCTCTTATCAAATGTAAAGGCTGTCGACGCGAATCTGGTCAAATTCAAGTTCTTGCAGAGCTTTAATTTGTCTACCATGCTTGTAAATTTATTCTAAACATTTTTCCTGATTTCGTTAGTTCGTAAATAAGTTAAAAATATATAGATTCTAAAGTTATACGAATCACTAAACACTTTGAACTGTCGTCGGATTGAATACTATGGCTTGCAACGCGAATCTGTTCAAATTTAGGTTATTTCAGAGCTTCCATTCGCTTCTTATGTTAAAAAATCGGTCTGTCGGTTGACTCTGCGGGTTAGCGCAAAAACTTCCCGCCCATTTTGAGCTCCTTGTGGATACATTTTCGAGCTCTTCTACCTCGGAAATACTTTTGTATTCCCTTGTTTCCGAAAGAAAACGTTTTTTACCATTTTTTCTCAAACGATGGCTTGCAGGTGAACCGTCAAAAGTAAAAATTTCAGAAGTATACCAACTTCAGAAACTCATAGTTACGAATGTACAAAATAAAGATGGTTCATAATTCAGAATGACGAATTATCACCTTGTCAAAAACATCGAATTCTAATCTTCATATCAACACATACTCAGAATTTACAATATTCATTCTTTCGTACTAAAGAATTAACAATATTTAGAAGGACAATATTTCAGAAATCCAATACTTCCGAAATATTCAAACTACGAACGCCAATTCTTCAGAATTACATTTTATACGAAAGACCATTTTTAATAAAATTTTCTAAGGTTTACTGACAGTCGATATTACAGACTTCCCCTATGAATTTACCATTATCATGTGAGTGTTTTGGCAGATTGATTGTGCTTAAAAAATTTGTATGATTCGTTATGTAATAATTATATATGAATTTAACGAGTTTGATTTGTATTAAATAATTAAATTGAATTTATTTAATTAGGATAGTAGTGCTATTTGTGGCCAGTGCTTTATTTTTAGACCTTCCATACCTTATTTTAATTAATGAAGAAATATAAAAAAAAAAAAAACAAATGGTACGTAAAAAAATGGTACGTTTACGTAAAAATACCATTTGTTTTTTTTTTTTTATACTTCTTCATTAATTAAAATAAAATTTTTACTTTTGACGGTTCGCCTGCAAGCCCAAACGATATCTCTCGACCGCATATACCGATTGAGACGTTTAAGGCGGCAATCGACGTGTTCTATTGAGTTCTACGTAAATAATTAAATTTTTTAAGTAACATAAAAATTATATCATGACAATAAAATATTTTAAATTTTTAAAAAAATATGTTAATTAAATTACCTATCATTAAGAAAATATTATAAACCGCTATCGAAGAACAATCTTTGATGATAATTATAAATTTTAATGTCTCTATTTTTATCAATAACTGTTTTAATAGAAAATTTATATGAATGTAAATGTTTTTAGTCCGATGATACGAGTCGTATGATGTTATAATTACCATTCGAAATCTACTTTATCTTCAGAGATATAAAAATTATTAAAGTTGGTACCACTATATACTCTAGTATACAGTTTATTTGGTATAATATACTGCTACCACAGAATCGCACGAGAATAAACTTCTACTTGCTACAACTTTCGATGCTGCCAAGTTTGTTGGCAACATACAATCGCTGACTCGAAATTATTGTTAACTTAAATAAGGCTAGACAAAAATTCAACTGGCATTATAAGTAAATTGCTTTCAATCAATTTGACTCATTTTAAAAAGAGTATAAAATACTAATGCATCAAATTATCGTTGTTTTAATTGATTAAAGACTATTGTTCATGATAGCAACAAATACGAATGTAACATTTTATATCCGACTTAATCACTGTATGCAAATACATGACATCAGTTCGATGTACAACTGTTCATAATTGGAAATCTTTTTACATTACTAAGTCACCTTATCGTACTGCTATTATCAGCCATCTGTATTTAAAGGAAACAACATTAAATACAACTGACTGATTACAAATCTGTCTCAAACATCTACTAGAAATAAATACAGTCGTTATTAACATCATTTGACTCTTAACTACCCTGATAACACGAGTTGATCGTGAAAAAGTTGGTCATTCATTAGTTTCCGACCAACTTGACGACAAGTTATCTACAACTTCAGCTTTTGCAACTTTTGGCTACAAGTTACCGCCAACTTTCTCAGAAAGTTGGCGCCAGTATGAAGCCGCAACTGGAATGCAAGTTTCTGAGAAAATTGAAAGCAAACTTACCGTCAACTTTCTCAGAAAGTGATCGTCAACTTATTGAATTTTTAACTTTTGCCACCAACTTTCTTAGAAAATGTCTATCAACTATTGGAGGTACCAACTGTTGGCGGTCAACTTAGTGTCCAGTTGCGGCTGCAAGTTTCTCGTCAGTTTCTCGCCAACTTGGCTATCAGGGTATACCGGGAATAATATTTAATCGAAATATTTTTCGACTCGAAAGAACTTGTTGTTAGGACAAAAAGATGGCACCCCCTTTGAGTGCTAAAAAAGATAGACAAAGTTTTCCTTAAGAACCTGTTCAAACTGACTGCCTATACAACAGCCATTTTTTTTTGCAAGTGGCGCCACTAGCTGATTCTATATAAAGTCTTTTTAGATTAAGTCACCGTCGGTTTTTACTCCCACTCTTACAAAACAAGTCAACTTTCACGACGTTACTACACATTACAAACCGAAAATTTCCGAAAACTCCCGACAGCAACACACTCTCCGGGAAGACTGTCATTTAATAAATATACAAAGTTTGCTACTAAAACAATAAGTGTATCAATCAATTTAAAAGAGTAGATATAGTATCAATCAAATAGATCGACGATAGATGAGTACTTGAAAAAAAATACGAAGGAAATTATTAATCACAAGCATAATTAATTTTTTGGACAGGATTAATTTAAAAATAGCCATAACAAAATGGAAACAGGTTATACGTTAGTAAAAAAAAATACTATTACATACGAATGGAAAATTCAAGAAATGAGTTCGTTTATAAAAGCTTCCAATACTGCTGAAAAACACATTGTACTACAATCCTCTCAGTTTTCGACAAGAGCTAAAATACAAGATTTTTGGAATCTGCAGTTAGAGTTATATGATGCCAAGTCGGAAAACAAAGATGACGTTGGTCTATTTTTGATGTCCGTGAATAATCGTGAAGAGAAAACGGAATATTCATTCTTCATTTTAAGTAATGAGAAAAAAAGAGTTAACAATGACGAACTGGTTGTAACTTTCAAAGCTCATGACGGCCGGGGTCGTAAGCCATTTATAAAGAAAGAAGATTTATTAAAAAAAAAAGATGAGTTGTTGCCGTATGATATCTTAACAATAGGTATTGAGCTTACGGTCTTTGATGATCCTGTGGTGATTTCTGCCAATGTACCATTTAATGAATCGAAGGCTTCAATGGCTCATGACTATGAAGAGCTTTATGAAAGTAAAATGGGATCTGATATTGAGTTAATTGTACAAGAAAAAAAATTTCAGGCACACAAATTGATTTTGATGGCACGCAGTCCTGTGTTTAGAGCAATGCTGACCACCGACATGAGAGAAAACAGAGAAAAAACGATCACCATAAAAGATATGGACTCTGAAGTATTCAAAAAGATGCTAGAATTTATTTACACTGATAAAGTCAATGATATAGATGATGTTGCGGAACAATTGCTTGAAGCTGCAGATAAATATCAAATTCACACGCTCAAAGAACATAGTGCAGAATCACTTTGTAAGTCTGTGACCATCGATAATGCCTCCAGATTACTGGTTTTAGCTTACCTGCATAATGCAAAGGAAATGTTGGAGTATATTTCAAATTTTATCGTAATTAATGCAAACCATGTGGCAAAAACAGAAGAGTACAAGTTGATGACAGAATCGCATCCTTCTTTAGGATCTATTTTATTTTCCAAATTTGCCGCGTCTTTTAAAAAAGAATAATTCATAACTTTTGAAAGTTTTTATTTAAAAATTCATGGTATTGTTTTTTTTTTTTCTTTATCTTACATTTATTAATTTACAATTTAAAAAAATTTTTTTTGTCTTATTTTCAGCATGAAGGAAGATTTATGTTACAAGAAAAATACAGTGAAGTTTATGGAGATTTGAAGTTAATGATATATATTCTATAATTAATTATAAGTTTATTTTTATAATATATTAATATATATATATATTAATCGTTTACTTAAGTTTATAACATTGCGTCATGCATGTTAAACCAATAACAATTTATAATTACTTAAATTTAAATACTTTTCACTTCATTCGGGTTACACAATTACTCGAAATAAATAAATAAACTCATTTATATCTATTATAATTACTCAGTAATTAAATTTGTAACTCAAATTGCTATTTTTCACCTAATTATTGGTTTTTTTTTGAAATTACAATATATGTCAAAGTGTCAATTTAAAAATTTATTAATAGTATTTAATATTTATATAGAATCCATATATCTTATATGATACTGAAGTAAGCCGGCATCTAATAATAATTTTTGGAATTAATTCAAAACGATAAAAAAAAAAAAATATTTACAAAATTGCACCTACATTTTTTTAAATTTCATGCATATTCATTCCCTTTTTTTTGTAATTGAAGGCCAGTTTTACAAAGCAGGTTCATTTTTTATTCGAGTTTAAATTATTATTGCTGGTACATCTATATGTTATTAATGTATAGATATACTGGCAAAATTAATTCAAACCAGGATAAAACAAAATCCGATTTGAAATACAGCCCTTTAGCGCTCTATTAAATTCAATGATTTGTTTTGTTTGTAATTTATATAAACATTTTAAATAAATTGAGTGGGACAAAGATAGTTTCATTCATGTCTTTCAGGGATTTTTTTTATTTGCAAATAGCGCCACTAGCTGATTAAATATAGTCTCTCCAGAGAGTAAGTTGCCGTTGGTTTTTACTCCCACCCTGAGAAACCAAGTCTACTCCACGCTGTTACTGCACATTAACATTACAAACCGATAATTTACGAATACTCCCGACCGCTTCCGAAGTTAATACTCTCTAGGAAGACTTGATATCATTTATCAATTATACAAAGCTTGTTACTAAAACAATAAGTGTGACAACTAATTGTAAAGAGTAAAAGTCAAAATCATTCGACTAGATCAACAATAGATATATGCTTGATAAAAACTAAGTGAATAATAATTCAAAAGCGTAATTAATTTTTTCGGACAGGATAATATTCAAAATAACCATAAAATGGAAGCAGGTTATACATTAGTAAAAAGGAATACTATTACCTATGAATGGCAAATTCAAGAAATTAATTCATTTATTGAAGCTTCCAATTCTTCTGAAACAGACATTGTACTAGAATCATCAGAATTCTCGACAAGAGCTAAAATAAAAGATTTTTGGAGGCTGCTGGTACAGTTTTATGGTACAAAGTCAGAACACAAGGATGGAGTTGGCCTATTTTTAAGTTCTCAGAATGATGACCGCGAAGTGAAAACGAAATATTCATTGTTTATTTTAAATAATGAGAAAAAACAGGTAAATAAAAAAAAACTAACTAAAATTTGTGGAGCTGATAGTGACTTGGGTAATCTGCCATTTATAACGAAGGAAGATTTATTAGAAAAAGAAGATGAATTGTTGCCAGATGATATCTTAACAATAGGTATCGAGCTTACGGTGTTTGATGATCCTACTGTGATTTCTACCAATGTGCCATTCAATGAATCAAAAACTTTTATGGCTTCTGACTATGGAGACTTATATGAAAGTAAAATGGGATCTGATATTGAGTTAATTGTACAAGAGAAAAAATTTCAGGCGCACAAATTGGTTTTGATGGTACGCAGTCCTGTGTTTCGAGCAATGCTGACTACCGACATGAAAGAAAACCGAGAAAAAACTATCACTATAAAAGATATGGACTCTGAAGTATTTAAGAGCCTGCTAGAATTTATTTACACTGATCAAGTCAATGATTTAGATAATGTTGCGGAACAATTGCTTGAAGCTGCAGATAAATATCAAATCCACGCGCTCAAAGAAATATGTACAGAATCACTTTGTAAATCTGTGACCATAGATAACGCCTCCAGATTACTTGTTTTCGCTTACCTGCATAATTCGAAAGAAATGTTGGAGTATGTTTCAAATTTTGTTGTCATTAATGCAAGCCATGTGATAAAAACAGAAGACTACAAGAAGATGACAGAATTGCATCCGACCTTGGGATCTATTTTATTTTCTAAATTTGCAGCTTCTTTTGACAATGAATAATTTATAACTTTTTTAAATTTTTATTTAAAAATTTATGGTATTGTTTTTTTTTTTCATTTTAACTCTATCAATTTATGATTTTTTAAAATGTTTATTTGTCTTATTTTTAGCATGAAGAAGCAAGATTTATGTTACAAGAAAAATATAGTGAAGTTTATGAAGATTTAAAGTTAATGATATCATATATTCTATAATTAATTATAAGTTCATTTATATAATATATTAATATATATATTAATTGTTTACTTAATTTTATAACATTGCATCATACATGCTAAACCGGTGTTAATTAACACTTACGTATATTTAAATAGTCTTCAATATATTCGAGTTAGAAAATTACTCGAAATAAAAAAATAAATTCATTAATATCTATTATAATTGTGCAGTAAATAAATTCTTAACTCAAATTATAATTTCTCATCTTATAATTGGTTTTTTTCTGTCATTTGAATTACAATACATGTAAAAGAGTTAATTTAATAGTATATTTTACACCTAGGGCAGTAAAGTAAGAAATGTCTCAGATCTCATGTAATTGTTGGCCGAGGCGAAGCCGAGGTCAACAAACATGTGATCTGAGGCTTTCTTGTTTACTGCCCAAGGTTTAAATACTATTTTTCGCCTCGACGGAGGCGGAAAGCGTCAACTTCGTTTCACACAGCGGGAAAAAAGTTGACGCTTTTCGCCAGGAGGGGCGAAAAAGTATATATCCATAATATATAATCAATTGTTTATTTTTAATCCATACAATTTATATGATACTGAAGTTAGCCGAAGTCAAATAATTTTTCGAATTTATATAAAATGATAAATTATAAAAAAAAAATAATTATAATTTTTTAAATTTCCTACACATGCGTATTTGTAGTTTTTTTCTTTTGTTGTAATTGAGGGCTAGTTTTTCATATCCGGTTCATTATTAATTCGGGTTTCAACTATTATTGTTTGGATATCTGGATATTATTAATGTAAAGATATACTAGCAATATTCATTTCAACCCGTTTTGTAAAATTCTGCTACTAGCTGATTAAATATATGAAGTCCTTCTAGAGAAAGTTGCCGTCGTTTTTTACTCCCACTCTTAAAAAATGAATCTACTCTCATGCTGTTAGTACACATAAACATTACGAACCGAAAATTTCCGAAAACTCCCGAAGACAACACTCTCTGAAAAGACTTGATATTATTTATCAAATATACAAGTGTATGAATTAATTTACAAGAATAAAAGACAATTTCATTCAACTAGATCAACAATAAATTAAGTACTTGAATAATAAAAACTAAATGAGTAAATATTCATCAGTGTAATTAATTTTTTTAAATCGCGTAAAATTTAAAATAACCATAATTTAAAATGGAGGCAGGTTATACTTTAGTAAAAAGGAATACTATAACATACGAATGGCAAATCCAAGAAATTAGTTCGTTTATTGACACTTCCAATACAGCTAATGAAACCATTGAACTAGAATCATCCAAGTTCTCGACAAAAGCTAAAATAAAAGATTTTTGGTCTCTGCACGTAGAGTTTTATGATACTGAGTCGGAAGACCAAGATGAAGTTGGCTTATTTTTAATGCCTTGGAATGGTAACCGCGAAGTGAAAACGGAATATTCATTGTTTATTTTAAATAATGAGAAAAAAAGAGTGAATGAACTCGAAAATGTTATAACTTTCAAAACTCTGGAAGGCTGGGGCAGTGGTTCATTTATTAAGAAAGAAGAGTTATTAAAAAAAAAAGATGAGTTGTTGCCGTATGATATCTTAACAATAGGTATAGAGCTTACGGTCTTTGATGATCCTGTTGTGATTTCTAACAATGTACCATTTAGTGAATCAAAAGCGTTAATGGCTCATGACTATAGAGAGTTATATGAAAGCAAACTGGGTTACGATGTTGAGTTAGTTGTACAAGAAAAAAAATTTCAGGCACACAAATTGATTTTGATGGTACGCAGTCCTGTGTTTCGAGCAATGCTGACCACCGATATGAAAGAAAACAGAGAAAAAACGATCACCATAAAAGATATGGACTCTGAAGTATTCGAGAATATGCTAGAATTTATTTACACTGATGAAGTTGATGATTTAGATGATGTTGCGGAACAATTGCTTGAAGCTGCAGATAAATATCAAATCCACACGCTCAAAGAAATATGTGCAGAATCACTTTGTAAATCTGTGACCATCGATAATGCCTCCAGATTACTGGTATTAGCTTATCTGCATGATGCAAAAGAAATGTTGGAGTATGTTTCGAATTTTATTGTCATTAATGCAATCCATGTTGTTAAAACAGAAGAGTACAAGATGATGACAGTATCGCATCCGTCCTTGGGATCTATTTTATTCGCTAAATTTGCCGCTTCTTTCGAAAATAAATAATTCATAACTTTTAAAAATTTTTATTTTAAAATTCACGGTATTGTTATTTTTACTTTACTTTAATTTCATCAATCTCTAATTTTTTTAATAATGTTTTTTGTCTTATTTTTAGCATGAAGAAGGAAGATTTATGTTACAAGAAAAATACAGTGAAGTTTATGAAGATTTGAAGTTAATGATATATATTCTATAATTAATTATAAGTTTAGTTTTATAATATATTAATATATATATTAATCGTTTACTTAATTTTATAACATTGCGTCATACATGTTAATCAATGATAATTTATAATTACTTAAATTTAAATATTTTTCACTATATTCGAGTTAGAAAATTACTTGAAACAAAAAAATAAATTCATTTATATCTCTTATACTCAGCAAATAAATCCGTAACTTAAATTATATTTTCCCACCTATGTTCTAGTTTTTCTTTCATTTAAATTACAATCTATGTCGAAGAGTCAATTTAAATATTTATATCCATAGTAAATTATTTACTGTCAATTATGCTCTAACTTGTGAGTGTGAATGTAGCAGAAATAAGAAAATTTATAAATTCAAAATAAATAAATTAAAATAATGAAATTTAAAAAAAAGCGCGTACCAATTTGTCAACTATCTAATTACTATTTTTTTTATTTTTATTGTACTTACATTTTATTAGTTTAGTCATAATTTTAAATAATTGTCACTTGTCAGTTACATTCACACCATACTAACTTCAGGATCATACAGTTTTCATATATCCATAGTATGTAGTATTAGTAGTTGATCTATTTAAAATTATGAGTATGAACGTAACTGACAAGTGTCAAGTTTTAAATTTTTGAAAAAATGAATAAAATGTAAGTTGAATAAAAATTAAAAAATTCGTATTGAGATCAGTGAAAAATACGCATGCGTGTGAATTTAGCAGGCATCAGACAAATTTAAAAATATATTTTTTAATTTGTCTGATGTCTGCATTCACACTCATAAAGTACGCGCATTTTTTAAAATTCATTATTATAATTAATTAATTTATTTAAAATTAATAAATTTTCTCGTCTGCTATATTCACACTCATTTAAATTTTCAAATTTAACTAAAATGAAGAAAAGTTTCATTGCAATTAAATTGTAATTCAAAATTTTAAGTTGTCATTTTTTATACAAGGCAGCAGCACTTGTCAGTGTAGTGAAACAAAAGAATACATAACATATATAAGTATACACATAAAACGGTTGAAGTCCGTTACACAATTAATTAACCAGTACTGATTGTTGCAAGTTGAATCTTACAATCAATAACAATATAAAATACTATTTATATTAATATAACTATTGAAGAATTACAATCGAGGTGAATTTTTAATCCATTTACTATTTTTTATTCGGCAAATTTAAAATTAATCGAAATGAATAGAGGTTATTCGCAGCTGAGTGTTTCTATGATGAAGCATACGATTGTGTTTGAATGGAAAGTAGAAAACATCAAGACATTTATCGAAATGTTTAAAAATTCAAACGAGTGCATTCAAATATATTCACCAGAGTTTTCAGCAGGTGCCAAGATGAATGATCTGTGGCAACTCAAGTTGGTGCTGAATGATCAATCAGATGATGATTATTGCATATCATTGTATTTGATTCCTCTGAACCGATGCAATGATCAGCATAAAATAAAAACCGCATTTTCATTTTTTATTATCGATGACAAGGGAATTAAAATTGAGATTGTAAAATTCAACAGAGTTTTTGATAAATATGAAGGCTGGGGTTTGCCGATTTATAAAAAAGAGGATTTGATCAAAGATGAAAGCACTTTCATGTGGGATCCATTTACTGTAGGTATCGAGCTGACGGTATTTGATTCTGATACCACGCCTTTTACTGTTGAATCATTGAGAAAATTGAAACATTCAATGGTTTATGATTACAATCAACTATTTCTAAGTAAACAAGACAGTGATGTCGTACTCGTGGTTCGGGATGAAGAGTTTCAGGCTCACAAATCAATTTTGAAAGTTCGCAGTCCAGTTTTCCGCGCGATGTTTACCGCCAACATAAAACCAAACAAAAAAGACCGAGTAAAATTACCTGACATGGATCCGGTCATTTTTAACAGCATCCTCGAATTTATCTACACGGACAAAGTACCTGATGTAATTACAGAAGAATTACTTGACGCTGCGGAGAAATTCCAGCTTGAATTACTTAAAAAAATTTGCGAAGAATTTTTTAGCGAGTCTGTATCTACGGAAAATGTTGTCTCCATGCTCATTTTAGCAGATAAATATAATGCGAAGCAGCTGTTGGAATACTCGATAGAGTTTATTGTCAGTAATGCTAAAAGTGTCATTGATACTCCAGCGTACAATGTCATGAAGAAATCATATCCATCTTTGATGGTATTGCTGTTTGAAAAGTTTGCAGATTCTAAATAGTCATTAGAATACTTGATATATATTTAGTTTCATATGTAAGTATGATAAATGTCATTCATATTTAACTCAGTTGGTTTTAATTTATTTTAATTTTATTACAGATGAATAAGTGAGCAGATGAGTAGCAGTCGTACTTTTGTTGGATATGAAAATGAAGAAAGATAAAAAAAACTTTATTACTCAGACTTTTTGTGTTTGATAAATTTTTTAATTACTTATTATTATGTTTGAAAAATTTTAATTTGCCTCGAATTTTTTTGCTTTTGAAAGTTTGCATAGAAAGTGAAATTCATTTTCACAACTAGTTTACTCATGTCATTCTTGCCATAATTTTTTAATACTTAGAGATGCTTAAATAATTATAGACTACACAAAAAAAGATTTCTTGGTGTAAGGAATTTTTCGCATTATAAATTAAAGACAAAATTTTCTAAGGATTGGAGAAAACTTTCTCTTGACCTAAGGAAATTTTCGTTAATTTATAATGCAAAAAATTGAGGAACAAGTGAAAATTTTTTTCACCAATAAATCCTACTGTGTATAAATTACTTGTTAGATTAATTATTTAAATTAAATAATAATTAATAAGTTGAATAATAGATATAAGACTTTATAATCTCAAATTATTTTTTATGATGTCAATTATTAATTTAATTTGTTTATTTCAATTGACGTTAAAAAGAGAATTTGATTTTTAAAATCTTCAGTTTAAATGTTAAAAAAATTTAAATATACCGCGAATTTTTTTGCGTTTGAAAGTTTAAAAAGAACGCACGTCACATGCCATTAATTTTAATATTTTCAAATATTTAAATAATTATAGACTACACAAAAAAAAGAATTTTTTGCCGCCAGAAATAGTTTGCATTAGAAATTGAAAAAAAAAATTTTCTTGAATTGAGTAACAATTTCTTTCGCCAAAAAATTGTTTTTTTTGTGTATAAATTATTTGTCAGATTAATTATTTGAGTTAAATAATTAATAATTTAAAAAACACTTACAAGCCTTTATAATCTCAAATTATTTTTTGTGATGTCAATTGTTAATTTAATTTGTTTATTACAATTGACGTTAAAAAGTAAATTTATTATTTTAAAAATCTTGTTCAGTTTAAATGAAGTTAATTAGTATTAACATTTTTGTAAAAGGTAACATGTTAATTACTTACGAGTTGAGTAAATAAAATAACTGAAAAATTACGTACCAGTAGTTCCTGAGGTATTTTTTTAAGACGACGCGCAATTATGTCTCAAGGTATGATAATTATTTTTATAAACATTAATGACGTTGACTTTGGATACATGTATCGAACCCATTACTCCCAGTGACGAGTTGATAAATTTAACGTCAGCCTGGAACTAATGAGTTCCAATGTGTATCTAACAGTAGAAATATTAATTATTAATTAATTAAAGTGATGATAAAACGTCGCAGATTATACGAAATTAGAACTGTGATATAATTTCCAAGTCATATATCACCGCACTAGTTTCTTTTAATCAACGGCTGTAGTCTTCTTTAAATATAAAATAAAAATAACTCATAGGTTGATTTCTCGTTGAATATTTGCGGAGAAATTTCTGCCTTGCTGATCTAGCTTTCTGTGTTTAAATATAACCATATAGTTAGATCACCAAAGAAAAATTAATCCGATAAATTTAAAATAAGTAAAATCGGCTGAAAATAAAATTTTATTAACGATGACATTTAAAAACCGAAATACGTAGTCTACAATCTAGTCACAATATTTAAATCTGTGACTAAATCGACACTGCGTTTTTAGATTTACCAAAATTGTTATATTAAATCACTAGAAGAATACTCGGTATATTTGATGAGCTCAGAAATTATTACGAGGCGCATAATACCCGGTGAGAATTGAAGCCTCTCGACCGCAGTAAATACACCTAGAGTAATTTCTGATTTTTTTAAATTTTTGAGAACGCACTGAAACATTTGGTTGCCATGTCAGTATTCAAATACTTTGAATACTGACTGAGTTCCCTTGGATTCTTATTGTCAATTTATAACACACTATTATTCCCACCGCTTCTAGGCCCTTCTTAATTACTTTTTACTTGATGGCACTTTTCATTGGTTCAAAAATTGTAATTACCTGAAGGGCATTCTCAGACAGTACCCCTACTTTTTAAAAATTATCAATGACTTTCAACTCAGGCGTATCAAAATTTAATCAGTTATTAAAAAAAAAATTTCGCTGAGATGATTTTTAAAAAATTAAAGTTGATATCAATTGGGACTTAAACGAAATTTTAAATATTTCAGTAAAATTTTCATATCAATTTAATAATTTGAATTTTCAAATTTTGTGCGCTAAAATTTATTCAAAAATTTACTTTAACTCCTAATTGATGACAACTGTAAGTTAATTTTTTTTAAATTTATCCCAGCGAAATTGCTCTTTTTTCAATTAATGCTTTGATTATTTTTTAATTAAATTTTACTACGGTCATGACAGGAGTCATTGAATATTTAAAAAAAGTGGGGGCACTGTAAAAATGCCCGCAGACAAAAATTATTACTCCCTACCTTTTTTTGCTACCGCCCTTCTCCCACTTGAATTACTATTTATTATTTACTCATTAAATATACAGATTAACTCAGTACTTCATTTTCTAATTAACTTTGTCTAATAATTAATCAAATGCTTGCACACTATTAAATAATAAGAAAATTTAACAAAAATTTTTTATTTTTTCTACGAGTCTACTCGTTAATTTTGGTGTACTTGCGGTAACAAAAGTAAATGTTATGACAGAAAAACTATGAAATAGCTTCCAAGCTGCGTAAAATAATATTTCTTACTATAATAGATATCATTGGTTATGATAAAGCAGCTATTAAACTAATGACCATTAAAAATTACACTGTACTAAAACTCTGACGCATTTAGTTGCTTATACTTAGAAATTCATTAAAATCTAATTATCTAAAATGAAGAAATAATTTAAAAATTTTAACTGAAAGAGTGAAATTGTAAAGTATTCAGAAATCCATTTCGCTCAATATTATTTTATATTTATCTTCGAGTAATTATTTTTCGTTTACTGTAGACATGAAAACTCTATTGTAATTCAAAAGTAATTTATACCTGAATGCCGTTTCAGCTGCCGTTAAAATTACGTCTGCTTAAAACTTAAATTTTATTTAAATATATTTAAATAAGTCACTTATTTTAAAATGCACAAATAAAGTTATTTTAAAAATATGTTGCATTATAAATAATAAAAACTTGTGACTGATTGCATGATGACGCGGGTCTACTCGCTTTGCTGATAATTGTTGATTCGACATTTTTTAAATTTGCATATTCTGTAAATTTTATACCAATGACCATATGACTGACTATCTATATATATTTATTTATTCACATATATTTTTAGCTTTTT
Organism: Microplitis manilae; assembly: GCA_030273425.1. Taxonomy (NCBI): domain Eukaryota; kingdom Metazoa; phylum Arthropoda; class Insecta; order Hymenoptera; family Braconidae; genus Microplitis; species Microplitis manilae. The sequence goes on along the minus strand of CP092730.1, from coordinate 17,447,218 downwards.
TTATAAAACGTAAATTTTTTTAAATTTTATGCTGAAATTACGTCTAATAGTTTTTAGATTTTTTCAACGATAAATTATAAAAAAAAAAAAATTATTTCAAAAATTGCACCTATGACCTTTTTAATTTTTCACATGCGCATCTTTTTTCTTTAATTAATTTGTTGAAAAAAAATTAAAAAACTGTTAACTGTCTACAAACAACTTAATTGCATAGAAATTTACCATTATATGAAAATTTCATTTTTAAATAAATTTTGAGACCTGAAGTAAAAGTTTGAATAATTTTTCTAGATGTTACTGTGATGAAATATTTATGAAAAATATTTTTATTTTAAAAAATTATTAATGAATCATTCATTTTTAATGATTGTGTCAATTGTCAATTATCTTGTTTTTTTTTTAGAGTTAAGAAAAAGATAAGAATTGAAGTATTTTGCCTCTGGCTTTCGTTTAGATCACAATATAATTATTATTATTATACGTAGACACTTTGAAATATTACTCTGATTACAATCAGCGTTTTGTAGCTATATATTAAACATTCTAACACGTGTATCAAAACTTCGTAGTCAAAGAATGCATGAGTGAATGTAGTAGACAATTGTCAATTTTTTTAAATTTTATAATAAATGAATAATACTCGAGTAAAAATTAAAAAATGCAATATCTGTACGCGCAATTTTTCAATTTCATTATTTTAATTAATTAATTTGTTTCAAATTTTCAAATTGTCTCATGTCTGCTATATTCACACTCGAACGAATGCATATGAAACTAAAAAAAATTTCAGTTGCCAAAAATTAATTTTGAAAACTAATCAGTTGTAGCCTTTTCGAAAAAAAAAATAATCAATTCTTTTTTGAAAGACTAAAAAATAAAAATTGTTTGCCTTTAGTATAATTGCTCAATAATTATAATAAAAATACCATTTTTCCTAAACATATTTTTAGTAATAACATAATTACATGTATTTAAAAAAATAATAATAAGGAAAAATCCTAGTCATTAAAATTCTATTAGTACAAAGTACGTCATTTAAAAGAAAGCGACAACAGAAAATATTTCAAGATAAAATATTTCGAGCTTTGAAAATTTCTTGATGCCAATATCTGATAATATTCAAATAAATACTAAACATATATACTACATGCTAGAAAAATTTATCATTCTCAGTTAAAATAATTTCTCTACACGTATTTATGAATATTTTCTACAAGGATTTAATATTTTTCTATTATATTGTAAAATTCTCCGAATAGAACTTTGCCATCACAAATTAAAATTCCTCATCAATTTACTTTTCTATTTATAATTTAAACTTATAAACTACTTATTTTATCATACTCTGTCTGTCTAGATCCTTAATCTTCTTAAGTTACAGAAAAAAAAAAACACTCAATTATTTTTACAACCCGAATTCTTGGATTAGATTTCGTCTTCAATTTTAAATTTTTCTTCAAATTTCATTGAGATCCCGCTAAAAAAAAAATAATATTTAGTAAGTTAACAAATCATTGTTCATTACTTTGATACAAATCATTGCATGTAAAGATACTGAATTGGAAATCCCATTTCAGATAAATAGAATTTATTCCTAACGCTGCTGTCGCGGTTTCCAGAGGCTGCGACAAAAAACTTTTAGCTACTGACGATAAAATTTAAAATTATTACTAGTCGCTGGTGTTTAAAACCCAGCAGTAACGTACCCAGAGTTTTATGCACCCAATGTTCTTTTTTTATTTTATTTTTTAGTATTTACTTGAGTTATCTAGATAAATTAAAATGAGGAGGTCATGTAACAGTTATGTACAATGTAAACTTGATCATTCCACTTTCTACTGGTGTACGTGACACGTAGATTGTCAGTGATGGCAGGTAAGTTCTTTAAAAAATTTATTATTTATAAAATATGTTGAGTTAATAAATTATTATTTTATCAGAATCATTCAAATAATTCTGATAATTCATAAATTCAAAATGTAATGTCATTATTGTCATGTTTTTATAGTAAACAAATTCTTTGTTATGGTTTTTATAATAAAATCATTTTTTTTCCAGTGCCAAATCCTTATGATAATCTTCTTAAATCAATTGTAATAAATAGCAAAGAGCGTAATTATTATGATGTCTCATCATTTGGAAAAAAATATGGTGGGTAATTTATGACCTCTTGACTCTATTTAACATCATTGAATTTTTTATCATATCATTGATTATAAGTGTGAATTTGGCTGACAGTTTTCAGTTTTTTTTTAATTTTTTAACAAATAAATTAAATTTTAGAATAATTAAAATTATAAAATTCGTATTTGAATTAAAAATTCAGTTCGCGCATTTTTTTAAATTTCATTCTTTCAATTTATTTATTTTAAATTTATAAATTGTTCATATCTGGTTCATTCACACTCATTATGTCATAAATAATATGATATTGTCGTGTAATAAATTTATATGATAGTAAAAGTAGCAGACATTGAAAAAATTTATTTATTTTTAATAAAAAAAGTAAATACTGACAGGCAAGAATTTTTAAAAATTTTATGATCTTGAAATTAGGAGATTAAAAATTTACGATTTTTTTTTTTCGATGAGTCAATTACAAAAAAAAAATGCACATGTAGAAAATTAAAAAATTTATAAGTGCAATTTTTTAAATATTTTATTTTTTTTTTAATTTATCGTTTTTTGAAAAATCTAAAAATTATTAGACGTCAGATAACTTATGATCCAGAAGTTGACAGACGATTAAAAATTTTTTGATTTTTTTTTTCAACAAATGGATTACAAAAAAATAAAAAATAAAAAAATGCACATGTAGAAAATTGAAAAAACTATTAGTGCAATTTTTTCAAATATTTTTTTTTTTATGATTTACTGCTTTAAAAAAAAATTCAAAAATTATTAGATGTCGACTAAATTTAGTATCGTAGATAACTTTGATATAAAATTTTGTTTTGTGATGATAATTAACTTAGTAATTAAAAACTACTGCTACTTTTAGCATCATTTAATTTATGTGATAGTAGTAAAATAATAAAATATTTCAATCAACAGATCGTTTGCCGTTTTCAATAAAAATACTACTAGAAAGCGCTGTAAGAAATTGCGATGGGTTTCAAGTTAAAGATAGTGATGTCAAAAAAATTCTTGATTGGGAAATAAATCAAGCGAGTGATGACGTCGAAGTTGCATTTAAACCAGCGAGAGTTATTTTACAAGACTTGACTGGTGTTCCGGCAGTTGTTGATTTTGCTGCAATGAGAGATTGCGTTAAAAGATTAAACGGAGACCCGAATAAAATAAATCCAATATGTCCTTCAGACTTGGTAATCGACCATTCAATTCAAGTCGACTTTGTACGGAGGTAAATAAATCAAGGATATTAATTTCATGAATCATTTAAATACTTATAAATAATTATAATTAATTACAGCGGAGATGCACTGAAAAAAAATGAAGACTTGGAGTTTGAACGTAATAAGGAAAGGTTTATATTTTTAAAATGGGGAGCTAAGGCTTTGAAAAATATGTTGATTGTACCACCAGGAAGTGGGATTGTTCATCAAGTTAACTTGGAGTACTTGGCGCGTGTTGTATTTGATTCGGAAGATTTACTTTACCCTGACAGTGTTGTTGGTACTGATTCACATACCACTATGATAAATGGATTAGGAATTCTTGGATGGGGTGTAGGTGGAATTGAAGCTGAAGCGGTCATGCTTGGACAAGCTGTATCAATGCTATTACCCAAAGTTATTGGATACAAACTCGTGGGGACACTTAATCAATACGTAACTTCCACGGATCTTGTATTGACTATTACCAAAGTATATATTATTTATTAATTAAATACTTAAGACCTTTCTCAGGCAGTGTCCTCACTTGAAATTTTTTTTAATGACTCGTGTCATAAGTATTTAATTTTAATCGATTTATTTTTAAAAAATTCAAGCGTTAACTGAAAAAAGACAATTTCGCTGAAATATGATTTAAAAAAAAATTCATGTTAGTTTTATAATTTGAATTTACATTTTTAAAAATTGTATCAGTTGGCGAAATTTTTCCTTTTTTCAATAAAGATTTTAATTATTTTGTAATTAATTGATAAAATATTAATACGGTTATGAAGTTGAGTCGTCGCATATTTTTAAAAATTGCGGTACTGTCTGAGAATTCTTGTAATCACATTAAATATTAATCTATTTTTTATTTTAAACAGAATTTACGTCAATTAGGAGTGGTAGGAAAATTTGTTGAATTTTATGGACCAGGAGTAGCAGAGTTAAGTATCGCGGATCGCGCAACTATTTCCAATATGTGTCCAGAGTACGGTGCGACCGTTGGTTTCTTTCCCGTCGACCAACAGAGTTTGAATTATTTACGACAAACTGGTAACTATTAAAATAGCAAATCGCGGGAAAATTTTTAATTTCAAATTTTCAAATAATAATTATTTACTAGGTCGCTCTGAGGAACATATCGAGCGCATAGAAAAATATTTACGAGCCGTTAAAATGCTGAGAGATTATAATATCGAGTCACAAGATCCCGTATTTTCTGAAACAGTTACGTTGGATTTAGCGACGGTCGTATCAAGTGTAAGTGGCCCGAAGCGACCTCATGATCGTGTCTCTGTGTCAGACATGAAACTTGATTTTAATCAGTGTCTCACAAACAAGGTAATTACTAAATCACTAAGTAAATAATTAAAATAATTTCACAAATTTAATAATCGATGATTCTCGATACATTTATCGGACCCATTACTCCCAGTGACGAATTTACTTCTAACGTCGTTCTAGGTATAATGAGCTCAATTTTGTATCCTAATTACAAATTAAACATTTAAATTATTTATGTAAATACAATTTATAAATAATACCGAAGATAAATAATCGAAGATTACGGAGAACTAGGGCTGTGATGTGTTATCATAGCGACATATCACTTCCTTAGTTCCCTGCAATCCAAACGATTCATTTTTTTTCACAAGCTAAAAAAAAATTAACAAAATTAGTCAGTGTAATTAATTAACTTACGAGTTTCACTTCTTTGCTATTCAGATGAATCTTGAATTTGGTAGATTCGCTATATGGAATCAAGTATTACATATAGCTAATCCACCAAAGGAAAATTCACAGGAAGTGTAAAACTTATTTTCCTGAATATAATACACTAAATGTTTAACGCTGATATTTATACACTTGATTACGAGTATAACATCTAGTCACAGATATTTAAAATCACTGAGACTAGATGTATACTACGTATTCAAATGTTAAATTATTTTAAGTAACGAGGTTCTGTAAAAATTAAAACGTTAAGACGAGACCGAGTTCGGATCATGAAGACTAGAGTAAGCTAGAGTATCTAGTATCTAGTCTTGATGATCCGAAGACTTTAAGTTTTAGTCGACAACTGATTTTCCATTGATGAACATGCCAATTTATACCGTCTTCTTGCTCCCACTGCTTGGAAGCCCTTCCTAATTGCTCATCACCTGTTTGCACCCTCTATTGGTTGAGGGGCTTAAATTTACCTGGCAATTGGACATGAAAATGACAAACTCATCCCTACTTTTTTAGGTCACCGCCCTTTCCCCTACCCGAATTTGCAATTTACTTTTACTCATTCAATATTTTTATCAGAAAATTTATAAATTTTTTTTTATTTTTTACAGATTGGATTTAAGGGTTACGGATTGTCGGCTGATAAAATAAAAACTGAGGGTAAATTTATGTTTGAAGGCCAAGAATATACATTGAAACATGGTTCAGTAGTAATAGCAGCAATTACTAGCTGTACCAACACAAGCAATCCGAGTGTGATGCTCGGTGCAGGTAAATTTATATTACACAGAAAAAAAAAATTGAACAAATAATTAATTTATAAATAAATAAATAAAATTTACGACAGGTCTTCTTGCTAAAAATGCCGTCGACGCGGGATTGACTGTTGCCCCATACATAAAAACATCTTTGTCACCTGGCTCTGGAGTAGTCACATATTATTTACGCGAAAGCGGAGTCATTCCAGCTCTCACTCAGCTCGGGTTCGACATCGTGGGGTACGGGTGTATGACATGTATCGGCAACAGCGGCCCCCTTGAAGACTCAATCGCCGAGACAATTGAAAAAAAAGAATTAGTATGCTGCGGAGTTTTGTCAGGAAATCGTAACTTCGAGGGTAGAATTCACCCAAGTACCCGAGCTAATTATTTAGCGTCGCCTTTACTCGTCATCGCGTATGCGATCGCGGGTACAGTCGACATTGACTTTGAAACGGAGCCTCTAGGACGTCGTGCCGACGGCAAAGATATTTATTTACGCGACATTTGGCCAACACGTGCAGATATTCAAGCTGTCGAGCAAAAGTACGTAATACCTGCGATGTTCAAAAGCGTTTACGATAAAATTGAGAAAGGCAGCAATCGCTGGGCGAGTCTCCTTGCACCAGAAGGCCAACTTTACCCATGGAATGAAGACTCTACATACATAAAACATCCTCCTTACTTTGAAACCCTTGAAAAGGTACAATACATAATTTCCTATAAGCTCGAGTTTGCTTTTGAATGTCATGTCATAAAACAAATTTACTGTGTGCTTGATATTTTATAATTTACAATATTTAAAATTTTCATTTCTAAGGAATTGCCGGAAGTAAAACCTATTCGAAAAGCTAGAGTTCTATTGAATCTCGGTGACTCAGTTACAACAGACCATATAAGTCCTGCTGGAAGTATAGCTCGTAATTCTCCGGCTGCAAGATACCTGGCTAAGCGAGGGTACAATTACTTACTTACTTTTATATTTTAAGCTCGAAACAATGCAAATCTATTGTACTTATTCAAATATTTCAGTTTAACACCCAGAGAATTTAATTCCTATGGAGCTCGACGTGGCAACGATGCAGTCATGGTTCGAGGAACTTTTGCTAATATTCGTTTACTTAATAAATTCGTTGGAAAACCCGGCCCAAAAACATTATACTTACCTACTAATGAAGAGGTATATATATATATGTTACTTATATATATTTTAAAGAAAATTTAATTACTGTAAAATTTAAATATTTCTGCAGATGGACATTTTTGACGCTGCGGAACGATACGGAAAAGATAAAGTTCCATTGATAGCTTTGGTTGGGAAAGAATATGGGTCAGGATCGTCGAGAGATTGGGCAGCCAAAGGCCCGTATCTTCTAGGGATCCGTGCAATAATTGCTGAATCTTACGAAAGAATCCATAGATCAAACTTAGTTGGAATGGGAATTGTTCCGCTGCAATATTTACCTGGACAGACAGCCGATACATTGGGTCTTACTGGGGTTGAATTATTTGATATTGATATACCAGCTGATTGTCAGCCGCATCAGCAAATTACTGTGCGTACTGACACGGGAAAGGAATTTACTGTTATTGTAAGATTTGATACGGAAGTTGATTTAACTTATTTCCGACATGGCGGGATCCTTAATTACATGATCAGAACTATGATATAAATTTTTTTTTCAATTTATGAATTAGTCAAAGTTTTAAGACCGAGATCTCGGAAATTTAAATTACAACATTCGTTAGATAAAAATTATATTTTTAATTTTTATCCCGTTATTAATTGTGACCCTGAAGTTAGCAGACAATTTAAAATTTTCAAATTTTTTTTTTCAACAATCCGTTTACAAGAAAAAAAAAATGCACATGTAGAAAATTAATAAGTCTATAAGTGCAATTTTTTCAAATATTTTTTTTATAATTTATCGTATTGAAAGAAACATTCAAAAATTATAACGTCGGTTAACTTCAGTATCATAATTAATTTCTAATCATTTATTTCAATTTAAATACATTCAATTAATGCTCGTTATGAACAATTAAGTCGCTTAATGTTATCATTGCTTTTGTTAAGAGATAATCTTGTAAAATTACAAAATAAAATGATTAGCGTAAAATTTAAATCAAAATAAATGATTGATTTAAAAAGAAATAAAATAAAGTTAAAAATTAAAATTTAAATCAATTACTAGAAAATTTATAAAAATTTACAAGATATCTCGATTTATTATAGCGGGTGGGTTTAAATTCATTAATATTTATCTTATTTAATTACTTTATACTGTTATTACATTCTAAGAACTTTTGTTATGGGATTTTTTTAAATTTAATTAAATAAAATATTTTAGCTCGTGATTTTTATCAATGAAATATTAATTTTTAATTAATACTATAGTTCTTGTACAATAAATATTAATATTATAAAAATAAAATGTAAAAAAGAGTTAATTATTTTATATATTAAAGAAGTTATTGTTGATTTACAAATGCTTCATATTTTTCAGTAAAAACCTGGTTAACATGATCACAAACTTCATCTAAATCCTTGAGACCACGTCTTAGTGCGTCTATAGCACGTCCGTTTTTTTTCATTTGAATTCGAAAATGCATTTTAGCTTCTGCCGGATGTGGTACCGTGTAACCACAAAAATCAACATCAGGGCTGTAATTAAAATCAAGCAAATTATTTTATCAGCAACTTCCTCATTAAAAAAAAATAATTATCTCATTAAAGTAAATAATTTATGAGCCTGAAGCTAGCAGACAATTGACGGAAAAAATAAAAATATGCATATGTAGAAAATTTAAAAAACTAAGGGCATGTTCAGAAACACACTCTGGAAGAGAAAATATTCAAATCCTAAGTTCAGAAATATCCTCTGGTCGAACCCGAGGTGCGATTTAACATTACAAAGGTACTAATTACACCTAGATAGGTAATTCTTCACCTCCAGAGTATATTTCTGAACACGTCCTAAAGGTGCAATTTTTTTTTTAATTATCGTTTTTGAAAAAATTTAAAAATTATTAGATGACTAATTTCAGTATCATAATTTTAAAAATAAATTTTTAGGGAAGTGGCGGCAAATTAAAATTTATAATTTAATTTTGACCATAAATTGGGTATTTCGTCCCGTCATTAGGACATATTTAAGGTGAAAATTAAATTATAATTTTTAATTTACTGTCCACCTGATGAAGATTTTAAATAAAATGTAAATAATTGTCTTTTAAATTTAAAATACGTACTAGTGCGCAATTATGCTCCGAAGTGCATTCCCTAATGTATGTCCTTCGTCCTGAAAGACGAACGTCCGTGACTGTTCACCAGATGATTCATCACCAGCTAACTATAGCACGAGATATTAATTAAATTAAATAATTGCAATAATAATTACTTGCAATTAAATTTGAATTTTATGAGAAAATTAAATAGATTTCTTACCTCTGCGAGTCGGACCATTTTACACGTGGTTAGTTTTTATTATTCTATTACACTGTATCATAAAATGATAAACAATTGCATTTACTGTAGATGTATTTTAGCGCCTCTTGTGTCAGAAATTTGAAGCTCGATTTTAAATCAAATTTATATTTTTATTTTAAACAAAATTAAAATCACTCAGTAATTAAATTATTAGAAAATAATATAATTATTTATTTTTTTCATATTTTATTACTAATTACTCATATTTTTAATTACAATTATTTAAAATTTATTTTTATTACTAAATTTTTGTCTTGACATTTAAATTTAAATTTTTAAAATAAAAATAATAGGCGCCAAATATTTAAATTCTTTAAATAAAGAAATAAAATTATTACAGAAAAAACTTTAAAAAATTTTTTTGTGTTTAGTCTTAAAATTGTATTTACAATTGGTTTAAAAAAAGTAAAAATCGTCTGGTCTGCAACTTTCAGAATCTCATTAAATATCAGAAGTTTTATTTTTAATTAATTTAAACCAGGTAATTAAACTAAAGGATTAAATTAAAATATAAAATAACAAAAAGTCAAATTATCCAGTTGAAGAATTTTATTTTCAGACACATACATAATTAAATGTATATACGAGAAAAAAATAGCTTACGAATTTAAAAATTAATCGGCTTCTTCTTCATCATCATCTTCTTGGCTCGTAATTTGGAAGTAACGGAGCTCGTAAGTGTTTTTGTCTTTAGATACAACACGGAGCCAGTCACGAAGTTTGTTCTTCTTCAAGTATTTTTTCGTCAAGTACTTGAGGTACCTAACAAATTAATCAAACAAAGTATTCGAATTAATGCAAATATCGGCTCCATTGTAGCTAATAGCCATCGGGCGTAAACTAAATAATTATGATCCTTAAAATAAAATTGATAAATTAAAAAAAAATCATTTTGAAAAATTGCATCCATAGTTTTTTTTATTTTCTACAAGTGCAATTTCGTAAATTAATTATTTTATAATTTATTTGTTGAAAAAAAAAATCTAAAAATAGTTAACTGCTTGTTAACTTCAGTATCATTCCCAAAGTTTGGAGCCAATTAAAAATTTTCGAATTTTTTCATCAATTCAATTTAAGTAAAAAAAAATAAAAAAATGCACATGTAGAAAATTAAAAAAACTAAAAGTGCAATTTTTCAAAATATTTTTTTTTACGTATCGTTATTAGAAAACTCAAAAAATTATTAGATGTCAGCTAATTTCAGTATGATTAATTGCTTATATTTTTAAAAATTAAATAAATTATTCTAGATCATTATTACACACCTTTTAGACAAGTCAATGTCACTGTTGATGATGAGCTTGTTCTTGCTGCGTTCAATGTTGACAGCATTTCCCAAGTTTCCGGTTTTGCCATTGACTTTGATACGTTCTTGCATGTATTTGTCCTGCAATACACCAAGTAATTAATTACTAATTATCCAGCAATGAATATGAATTAAAGAAAATACTGTTATAAAACTTACGAAGCTAGCAACGTCCATAATATTGTCTTCAACTGGATGGGTACAGTCGATGGTGAATGAAAGTGAGACCTTCTTTTTTTGGGCTTTACCGCGAAGTTGGGCCTTTTTTGGTCCACCGGTCGCCTTTTTGGCTGCTGGTTTCTTGGTTGTCACTTTCGCTTGCTGAAAAATATTATTAATTATTAAATTATTAGTCACGACTCCACATGTCACTCAGCATCTCCAACCAACGAGCGACGTAACCTCAATAATTATCCATTTAATTAAACGGCATCATAATAATTATTAAAGTACCAATTATTTAATATTATTAATTAAAAATTGGAGTTTATGATTCAAGTTTAATTTTTTAATTTATAAAAATTTAAAAATGATATTTTTATATTTATTAGGAAAATAAAACTTACGGGTGCCATGATGGTGACGAGAGGATCTCAAAAGAAAAGAGAGAGAAAAATTTTTCAACTCCAGCAATAGGAACTGTACATGCGCACTTGATGTGCGCACGAAAAATTAGCGGGAATATTTGAAATATTTTTGGCTAATACTGTTATTAAAATAATTTTAATATTCATCAAAATCTCTTGTGTTCCTACAGCGAGGGCGGTCTCGTAAAATTACGGAAACCTTAAATCATATACATTTTTTTTTACAAATAATTATTTATAAAAATTGTATATTTAATTTAAGTAAATAAAGAAAAAAAAATACCTGCAAATAAATCAGAGTTATAATAAAATAACCGCAGAACTTGTAATTTCAAAATCAAAATTCCTCATTAACTATCATAGATAGCCAAATATTTATCATAAGCAATTTTGTTCCTCATTAAATTTTCTATACACGGAGAGAAAAATATCGTCAGAATAACTATCCAATGTATCCTCAAATGCCGTATTGTCAGAATAACGATTCGTATACTTAATTTAGGAATACTCTCATATTAATTTAATAATCTATAGTATCGCTAAAATAAAGATACGTATTTAGGTTAGGATAAGTATTCGTTTATTTAGTTTGACAATACGACAAATAGCCGTTGTAACGATATGTAGTTTCGTTAATATAGGTATCTGTATAGACAGCGTGAGGATCCGTATAGCTGAATTGGCTATACGTATCGTCGTTCTCGGTTTCCGTATACCTAAATACAGAGTATGCGTAATAGTTATATCAACGATTCATGAAATGTCTAAAATAAGGATACGGATCGTCATTTTGACGATCCACTCTGAGGATACTCCGTATAGCTGAATTAGCTATACGGCGTATCGTTAAGTAAGTTAACTATACAGCGTATAGCCAGAATAACGATACGTATAGTTAATCTGGCGATATTTTTCTCTCCGTGTAGTTTTCTTATAACTTAAATTCAAAGCACCGTCATCGCATTAATTAACAAAAACCAAAAAAAAATTTCTTTAAAATTCTTACAATAAATATCATAAGATTTAGGGCTGTCCGTTCTTCATATGGCTATTAATATTCCGAATTTAAATACTGCAATCATTAAAATTCTTTTGGACAGAGGTATGGATGTCAATTATACAACAGAGGAGTTCATAATTCCTTTACTAATTGTAGTTAAGAGAACCAACATTAATAAGGATCTTCAGGTGGACAATACTCAGTATGATACCATTCAATTACTCACAGAATATGGTGCCGACATAAAATGTCATGCTGGCCCTAATCATAGGGCAATTCATGAGGCTGTAAGTTGTTGCAGTGAAGATGTCGTTCAACTTTTTTTAGATGGAGGAGAAAACATAAACGATAGTTTCAATAGGGGAGATACTCCACTCGTATGGGGTTTTAAAAGTCAAGAAATTTTAGAGATAATAACTGTTTATTAGAAAATAATGCTTGTATTAATTATCGTCCTCGCGTATGTGCCCATACGCAGAACGGTAATCGGTCGACGAAAAAAATTTTCTTCTGACAACTAATTTTTGTCAAAATGAAATATATTAGTGAGCCTTAGAGAATGAGTTATTAATAGTATGTAAATATTATTTAAAAATCACCAAATATTTATTTATCAATTAGATAAATGCATATGTAGATAAATAATTTATTTCCTTGAGACGTACCTCTCTATATTACTATCAAAAGTGGGTTATCGTTACTCTGCTGATTTACAGCAGGTAACCATTCCCCTATCTGCTTCAAGTTGAGAATATAATAATTCTGAAATAAGTTTCTTACCAGGGACACACTACAACTGATGGGCGCGATCTAGTGGCAAGCACCGGATTTAAATCAATAATCATTAGATTTAAATATATATTTCTTTATTTAGAACATTATTTACAATTGTTTCAATGTGTAAATTATCATGATCACGATCATTTGTAATATGATCATTAACAATTAACAGTGAGGGTGTATTAGGCTTGGGATCTATTATCCATGTTTTTTTTTAACGCCCGATGTGTTTTTACACTCGGCTTCGCCTCTACTCGGCCAACAATTACATGTGATCTGAGACATTTCTTACTTTACTTCCCTAGGTGTGTGATATACTATTAACTCCAGTAATGGAAACTGTCCATACCCACTTGGTATGCGCACAAAAAATTAATATTTAAAATATTTGCATACCTCAAGCGCGAAAGTGCTGAGGGTGCTTTATGATCGCTCTAAATTTTTTGACTCATTCACTCACATTAAATTATTTGTTTAATACTTTTATTAAAATAATTTTAATACAATTATTTATAAAAATAGTATGAAATTTTTTCTATTTTATGTAATATTTATTAATGTAAAAATAATTTTTTAATTAAATTTTCTATTAGACTTAACATAAGTCTTTAAATAATTAATTTTTAATTTAATTAATTTCAGCATTATCACAATAATCAATAGCATCTTGAGGACTTTTCCACTGAACATTGTCATTACTCCTGTCATTTTTAGTCTTAGGCATCCCGTCTTTCAGAATAGTCATGAATAAAATTAAATATAAAATCGCAGTTACAATAGCGAGTAAAGAAAATAAACGTAAAGTCATCTGTCCTCCAATTATTTTATACAAAATTCCGCCAACAAAGCTGCCCACCGCGAAACCTAAACAATTTATATTAATTAATAACTTATTCAATTGATTATAAATAAATATGTCCATACAGCAGTACCTAATCCATCATCCATTCCTGCAACGAGACCTTGAACGGTAGCAGAAGTACCAGGTGGTGCTACAACACTCGCAAAACCAACAATTATCGTGTAACACAAAGCATAAGATGGTCCCTGCATAAATAATTCAATTAATACAATCCACCAAGGATTTGGCGCCAGCGAAATTAATCCCAGACGTAACGAATAACAGACAAAGCAGAATGTCAAAGTATATCCGTAGCCAAATTTTTTAAGAATTTTTCCTATTAATTAAAAAAAAAATTAATAGTTTGTAAATTTTTTTTTTATTAACTTTATTTACCTGACAGTAAAAAAGCAATGACTTCTCCACCAAGTGTTTGAGCAGCGATAACAAGACCTTCTATTAATTTTATTTGGCTCATGAAATCCGTTTGCTCAGCAAGATCTTCAATGTACCAAAATAAAAAATAAATTAAGTAGCTGTCAATTATACCAGCAATTGTCGCAAATATTAAAAAAATAGCGATCGTCTTAATTTTCAAAAGTTTCCAAACATCTTTGGCAATATTATCTGACCCAGTCATTATTGGTAACTGAAAAAATTATGTTGTATAATTAAAATTACCCTATCAAAAAAAATTCATGTGGGATTGCATGGGAACCCACAGAAATCCATGCAGGAATGTATATGGATTTATGTAGGAATCCATAGGAAATATAGGAGTGTATAGATTTATATAAGAAGCCATGCAAAAAACCATGGGTATCTGGTTCCCATATAGGAACTTGGATGTATGGATCTCGTTGTAGAAAATTCATATAGAAATCTGGGTTTATATGTAAGTAATTTCTATAGATCCCGGGATATCTGGATTTCTATGACTATCGTCTATTGATACACGCATGCGAATATGTGGACTTCCATAGGAGAATTCATATCGGGATCTATGCTGGATTCCCATATGGATTTTCTGATAAAGTAAAAATAAATTCAAATAATGATAGTAACGAACCTCGAGTTTTGTACAGCTGAGAACATCAAAGAAAGTAAAGACGATAACAAGAATGAAAGCTGGTGTATAAGATTTATAGTGATCATCTTCAGAGACTAGATCCATAGCATAACCAGCTGTCAGTGCAGTGACACCCCATCCAATAGAACCCCATACTCTCTGACGTCCATATCCCATATGACCGCCTTCACCTAGTGTCAGAATCACAATGAGCTCGTAGGTCAGCTTATTTTTCTGTACACATACATAATTGTTTTTGAATTTTTTAAATTCATAATTAAACAAATAAAACTATCAATCATTTATTTAAATATTTGAACCGTACCTAGGACATCAAAGCAAATAGCGTCGCTAATAGAATTAGCGACATTGAAACAAATACATCCGATGGACATCAAGATAACGAATCCCCAAAATTTAATACTGTAGTACAGGTGATCTTGGACCGTTTCAATTTCATTAACCAAACATGTTAAATTACATGGTAATGAATTGCTGTCATTACTGTGACATACTTTGTTATAATCAACTACATCATCAATGCAAATCGGTACCAATTCCCCAGAGTTATCTGCTAATATCGCAGATACTTTGATACTTTTTTTTTCTTCATGACAATTCCAAGCGCACGTAACACCAGCGCGATAACTTATCTCATTACTATTATTTTCTCTACTAATTACTTCATATTTACACGGCTCTCTATCACAATACAGAGAAGGCGTAACATTAAAAGTAGAATTTAAAAATTTTTTGAATTCTCCCACTGGTGACTGCGGTAGAAAATAAAATAATACAAGTGACAATGATCCGATAACAATCACTCCGATAAAAATAATTTTACGTCGATTACGAAAATAATCGACAATAAATCCGAATATTGGTTTTGATATTAAATAAAGTGCTGGTAAAATTCCCGTAACTGTTCCCATTATAAGAGGAGAGACTCCAATTTGTTTACCGTAAACTGACAGGTACGGCAGGATGGGCCCCATTGCTAAAATTTGGTTTAAAAAATGTACACATTATTTAATTATTAATTAGTAATTACTAATTATCTATCATCAATTGAATTTATCATACCTGCCATGAAGAAGAAATAATGAGCTTTGACAGGCAATTGCTGTAAATTTATTTTAAACCCCGCCATCCTGAAAATTAATTTAAAAGACCAGGTCTACTTAAACTCTCAGTAGTTACTGATTAAGTATCTACTGCTAAGACATTAAATCTTTAATTAAATCGTTGAGAAAAATAAAATCTTATCGTTGACGTTTCACAGCACATGAACAACTTGCTGTTCTTTTTTTATTTTTAGCTTTGCTTCACTCCAACGCATTTAGAGCTTGAAAAAAAATATTTTATGACTTTATAAATATAGATATTTTGATAAATAGTATCAGGAGAACATGCAAGCGAGTTACTACAATATATATAAATGTATACAATATATATATAAATTTATATACATATATGTATGTATACAAACTGTTGAATAATTCTTTTGCGTATAAAAAAATATTTATAAGTAAAAACTTTTACCTGTGACGTCAGCGGGTAAAAAAAAATATAAAGAAGTCGCATTTGAATTTAATGATAAAAAAAACCTTGGAAATTAATCTTATTCATCTCACATTAACAAAGAGGCTGGATGCGGAAACACTTGATGCTTGTATACATATATGTTTATATATGTATATACTTTCAAATACGTTTACGCATGTCACGAAGTTGTGGCGGGGCGTGATCATGATTGCAATTGTAATATATATGTAAGTAACCCGCGTGTTTATGCTGAGTTGAAATTTTTATCATTCAGTCACCGGCTAGTGTAATAACAGCATTTACAATTTAATTCTGTAAGCCGATTACTGGATTTAGTATAAGTTGGTTTTTTAAAAATGATAGTTTGTAAGTTCGTCTGTAAGATGACCTTGATCTTTGTCATCTGCTTGCTATCTGGAATTTCTCAAATTACTGCAGATAAATGTAAATTTTAGTCTACATTTTTTTTATTTACAAAGTTTATTTCAAATTTTAATTGTTTTTTTTTTTTTTTAGTGAGATTTTGTGCTGCGAGAAATGTTCCCGAGTCTCAAAATATTGGAATGAGTTTAGGGGAACTGATTCATCAAAATGACAGCGATGGGGTTGATTGTATTTTTGTTAATGAGAGGCAAGATTTTATTGGCTGTATTTTTAGTTTTTTTTTATGTTTAATTACTTCATTTATTGTTCAGATCCAATTGTTTGAGACGAATAGAAAACGGAGACGCTGATTTTGCGGTATTTGAACCGGAAGATCTTGTCACCTATTCAAATATCGATGGCGGAGAGACTCCGATTTTAATTACTCATGAATTACGATTATCTAAAAATGGTTTTTATTTATTGACACTTAAATTAAATTATCAATTAATTAATTATTAATTAAATCACTTTTGATTTCAGACAAATCACGCTTCGACATGGTGCTGCTGGTATCAAATAAAATAAAAAGTTTTTCTGACATAAGAGATAAGAAGTTTTGTCACCCGGGACTTGACTCGGAACTGATTGACTGGACGCGGGTGTTCGCCAATGTTTGTACTATTTTTTTTTTTAAATTCTCGTAATTAATAATTAAAAATAAATGAAATGTAATTACAGTTTTTTCAAACATGGGTGATACCAAGCGAATGCGAACAAAACAAAACTTTATTTGAAAATAATATCTCATCATTATCAAAATTTTTCGAAGCCGCCTGCATCGCTGGCCCTTGGACATTTGATACTCATGAAGACAGCCGTCTGAGTATGTAATTAAGTTTTTAAAATTACGAACTTTAATGACTTTAATAAATTTTATTCATAGAATTAAAGTACCGGAATTTATGTTCACTGTGTGATAATCCAAATGGTTGCTACGCTGGCGATAAATACCACGGACGAGAAGGAGCATTGCTATGTCTGACAGATAACGCCGGTGATATCGCATGGGTCCGTTTAGATGACGCTCATCGTCATTTTATAAATCAAAAAATAGATAATAGTAGTTACAGCTATTTATGTCCGTATGGAGAAACAATAAGACCAATGAATCGCGGCAGACCATGTACTTGGATCGCTAAACCATTTCCTGTTATTGTTTCTCGCAGGTAATGTCATTTAGATTTATTATCGATCATAGAGTATAACTCCTTGTGATCACAATGTTTTACAATATTACATAAAACTACATTTGAATACTTAGTATAGTTAGCATATGTAAGTACCAATATGACTTTCAACCCACAAAATTATTGAGATGAGACTAAAAATGGCCTTTAAGTTTAAGTTAGTTAACATAATCGACCTCATAATATCTTATACAATTTAAATACATGGTATATTTATTTATTAATAATTAATAATAATTATGCCAAAGATGCCGATTTGATTAATTTTTAATGAGTTGTAAAGTTCATTATCCACAAAAAAAAGGATTTCTTGGCACAATAAATATTTTGCACTATAAATTGAAGATAATTTTCTTATAACTGAAAAAATTTCTTGGCTCAAGAATTTATTTCTCACCACGACTTTTTTTCGTCCATTAAATGCAAAACTACAATCTGTTTAACGATAATAAATAATTGCGATAGATTACAAGGTGCAGAGTTTTACTTATTGGCAAAATACTTGGAATGGATGAAATATTAAAAGAGCTGTGGAAGTTCCAGTGTTTTGATTCACTTCTAGGCTCTAGAAGGTCTTTCACTAGGGGATTCAGATGATTGTGAAGTCTAGGTATTTTGAGCTCTCCCCGATAAATTTTTTTGAAATTATAATGCAAGAAATTCTTGGGTCAAGTAAAAATATTTTGCAGCAAGAAATCCTTTTTTTTCTGTGCAATTGAATATTCATTGCGTAGTACTTATGATAAATAATTAAATTGTTTATTACAGAGATGCTGCTGAAAAAATTTCTGAGTTGATAAGAAATTTGACTTACAAAGTTTCATATTCACAAAAAAATTTTATGGAGTTGTTAGAAAATTATCATGTTGTCCCTGTGGCAACAGACGTTTTACAAACACCCGTTGATTATTTAAATCAATGTAAGATAATTTATATATATATATATATTTATTAAAGTTTTGAATTATTAATGAATTTTTTAATTAGTTACGGGATTCAGAGGAGCATACACAAGAATGCCATGTAAACCTTCGCGACGTATTAAATGGTGTGTCGCGTCTAATCTCGAAGACAGTAAATGTCAGTGGATACGTGATGCTGCATTTTCTCATGGAATTGACCCCGCGATATCGTGCTATCAACAACCAGGCCGTGAAGCTTGTATTGACGCGGTTCAACGTAACGAATGTGATTTCTTTGTCATTAGACCGGAAGAAATGACAAAGACTTATGAGTATTTTTATCACTTACGTATTTTTTATCAATTAAATAAAATTTTAAAATAAATTTGTAATTTTTTATTTAGAAAAAATTTAGTATCACTTCTTCAAGTTGTTTCGAAAAAAAATGATGATTTAAATATAATTGGAATTTTAGTTAGAAATAGTTCAAATTTAAATAGTGTCAAAAATCTCGAAGGAACACGTGCGTGTTTTACTAGACATCAAAGTATTGGTAATTTAATTTATTTTAAATTATTATCAAGTCAATTTTATTTTAAATTTATTGTTATTATTATTATTTTGTTTAGGATGGAACGCATTTGTCGCTGTAATGAGAAATCGTACAAACAATCCAATATGGAATTGCTCAGACGACCGAGCAATCACTCACTATTTTCAAAATATTTATTTAAATAATGTGTCCTTAGATAGTAATGACAAAAAATCAGAAGTTGACAGAACGTATGAGTGTTTAATTACAGGGAGAGGCGATGTTGCATTTGTTGATCTTCATTTTAAAAACGACTCGTACAAAAAAATTTATAATTTAAAAAGTATATGCGTTGATGAACCCAAATATATTAATGACGAGTGTATTTTAACATGGACGTCTTTGGGTTCGGTGAGTAAATATTTAATTATCAGTAGGATAGAAGTAGCATTTGTGGCTAGTCTTTGGACCTTTAATAATTTATTTTAATTAATGGAAAAGTATAAACAAATTTTCATTCTCATACAGTAATCAGATCGTCTTTGAATGAATTAAAAAAATTAATTGTCATTGCGTACATTACTAATTATTTTATTAAAATTTTTCAAGTGACCTAAACTGGTCCTAAAATAGCCATGAATGGTACTTCTGCCCTACATATCATTAATAATCTACATATTAATATATACAGTCCAAACTCGTTATAAGCAACTTCTTGTCGCGCTTTTCGTTATGACTTTGAAACTCCTCTACTTCTTCGTCTGCTCAAATTTCATGCCTACGCTCGTTTATAAGGATCACTAACGATACAAGTTTTTTAATTTAAATTTATTTTGCACACAATCTATCAAAAATCATTTAATTAGTGTTTTTTTTTAACGCGATTTCAAGTTTCTTATAACAAGCGATTTGCGAAAATTCATATACGCGACTCATTTCGGATTTTCTCAATAATTTTTTTTCGGATTCATCTTGAATTTTCTCTGTAATTTTTTCCTCTACAAAAAAATGGCGCGATAATTTTTTTCTCGTCTTCTGATGATTGTTTATAACGAGTTTGTACTGAATACAAAAATTGTTTAAAATTAGATAATTGTAAATTCAAATATGACGGAATTAAGGAAGAATGAAATAAAAAGTTTGCTAATGCAATTGAATGCTTGGTTTGGTTCAAAATTTATTGGCCAAGCACCTGCAGTATCACTTTACGGACTGTTTGACACTTATTCAGATGTTATCTTCCCTGTAAGTAATTTGCAAACTATGTACTTACTTTTTTGTAATTAAATTATAAATACTTGTAGGAAAAAAGTCATAGTTTGCAAGCAGACGATGGTCACATTCGACTACCGAGGAACTACAGAGATATTTTACATCAACTCAATAAAACTAAAAACGATTACTCCACTTGTGGAAGTAATTACATACGTGCTGTAAAAAGTACCGCGCTTTTAGTTATTTTAATACTTTTTAAAAATTTATTGTGATAATTTTATTTAAATGCCAAAAATATTTTTGTATAAAAGAAAAATGTATTTTTATTATTTTAATATATAGTTTATTAAATATTTAGTATACAAAGTAATTAAGTAAATTCTATAATATATATATATTCTACATAATTACAGTGCGAATCTTTTGTAATTTAAAAATTGCGGTAATATTTAAATTTAAAAAATTTTCAGTCTATCACTGATAACAATTCAAGTCTTTGGTGCCAAAAAAAATTAACTCTTAAATATCGGACGGAGTTTAGTGATAATTTTAAAATTAAAAAAATAATTATTTAACAAATAGATAAATAATTAATGAGTACTTTTAATTCCGTTGAAATTATATTTTTATCCGAGTACTGAAATTCTTTGTTGAATTTATGAATCTCTACGTTACCATTATTTAAACCAAGAGCCATATATTGATTTATAAGGTCATTATTACTTTTACAAGGTGACAATTCCATGCTGTCGACATGGGAATACTTCCCAGGAGATATACTATGCGTGGGAAAAATATCACTTTTGCTAAGATCCCAGACGTGAATGCTAAAAAATAAAGAAAAAATTAATCAATTATTACAATTATAATAATAAAAATAATAATAGTAGTAAATAAAAATACCATGAATCATTATCTAGTATAAAAATAGTCAGTGGTTTAGATCGTGACCACTGAATAATTTTAATTGCGGCAGTGGTATTTAAATTTTTTAATTTCAGTAGTGGTCTCTCTATTGTCGATGAATAGAGACAGACAGTACCATCTTCACACCCAGCCAGGAAAAATGGTAAATTAAAAGGACAATTTTCAATGCACGTCATACCTCCAGTGCAATCTAAAAAAAAACAAGCAAAACTCTAATTATTGTACTCTGTAATAATTAATGCTTATGTAAGACTACATGATTTTTTTTCTAATTTAAAAAAATACCGTTTCCATTGTAAGCGAACGGCTGAGGCTTCTTTCCGATGCGTGTTGCATGCAACACTTTGTTGACATTGGAAGCAACGTACAAACTATTGACATCAACGCTATCAATCTTTATATCTCTGAATCCCCGGATGTTATTTAACTTGAAATGCTTGTCTAAGTGAAGCGGTATCTCGTGACTTTTAACGAGCCGGAGTTTTCCCCACCAAGACTGGCCCAAGTCATTTGACGCTGCTCCTTGGAAATTTTTAAAAACGCTCCAGACAACGCAACTTCCGTCTTCATCCAGACTGCAAATTTGTATCGGCATGAATTTTCTGGCGTCCGTTGAATCCGACTCGACTTTTGACAAAACTGACAGAGCTACGATCTTTGAAGACGATGTTCGATCATCAAAATTACCGCCCGTGTTAAATGTCGGGCTGCGGACAATCCAGCCGAGTTTATTGTCGCTGTCAAAGATTTTTCTGTGATAATATTCGTCTTCTCCGAGGTCCCACAGGCTCATCGAGCCGTCCTCGAGTCCAGCAAAAATGATATTATTGTTCGTTGGATGAAAGCAACACGCGCTGATGTTACTAGACGAATAAAAAATTTTAGTTGGTCTTGATGGTTCCCCGATATTCCACTGGCACCCAATGCAGCAGTCAGTGACATACTCATTGGCCGCTGTCTCAATGTCTTCATCAGCTGGCTCGTGGATCGTTATTAAAATTCTACTTGAAATATCGGAGTAACGGATCATCGTGACGGGTCTATTTGACAAAAACGTAACATTTGCAACAGACAATTTAATTGTTGCATCGCTAAATGGCATTGGAATTTCATTGCTGTCCACGCTGCTGACGTAAGAAGATTTTCCCTCGAGCAGAGCAAGCATCAGTTTGCCAGCGTTG
Organism: Microplitis manilae; assembly: GCA_030273425.1. NCBI lineage: Eukaryota > Metazoa > Arthropoda > Insecta > Hymenoptera > Braconidae > Microplitis > Microplitis manilae. The sequence goes on along the minus strand of CP092730.1, from coordinate 17,424,403 downwards.
CTGAGAAATTCATTCAGCTGCAAGATATCATGGTGAGGGCGTTCAGTCAACTCGTCATCATCACCACCGACTCCAATTAGTTCTCTGGTAAATAATTTAATGTCTTCACTAGTCTTCAAATGGCTTCTACAAACAACAGGAAACTGTGTCCACATATTTCTACATTCGATGTCATCAGTTTGAACATCAACACTCAGACTATCTTCGTTAGTTTGGGTTGAAATTTGCCGCGTGTTTATTTTACCGTAAATTCTTATAAAGTCTTCATAAGCTATCGGAGTGCATTCAAACAACGACCATTCAACAACATCCAGTTTAATCATCTGCAATATCTGTTTGCCTCGTGCTAAGCGCCGTGAAATAGTTTTTTTTGTACCGCTCTTATCACTTTGGTTGCCGGATTCAAAACTACCAGGAATCAATGGGGACTTAGCAAAGTCACCAGAACGTCCGTCTTCAAATCCTTCATCAGCCGACGAAGGCAATGACTTTATTTCCGATGGTTTTTCGTCGCTATAAATAATCGGGCGTTGGATAACTTGCGGATTATTTACTAAACTTTTTGAACGGTTTCCAGACATCAAGTCTATTCGCGCGGCTCTTCTTCGCGCTTCCTGTAGTTCATAATGTCCTGAATCAAGCATGTGCTCTTCCTCAATATACTTACGTGGTAGAACAACATTAGCTACTAATTTATCATTTTTCTGCGCTGGCTGCAGCTCCACTGGCTCTTCTTCATCTAGACTAGCACTTTCTGATTCATCACTAACTTGAGATGCCTCCGAATCAGTACACTCTTGAAAATCCGATTCATAATCTTCGAAATCGTCTTCATACTCATACTCTGGTGATGGCTCACGTTTAGATGCTACCGGACCAGAAATATCTAAATTAACATTTCTATTTAACATTTTAACTTCACTAGGACTGAGAGTACGTGACTTTTTACGTTCTCTCGACGGCATTCTCGTTTTACTGGTATTTACTTTGGTACCAGTACCAGTACTATCTTTATTTGTAACATTTGATTTATTACTATACTCACTATTTTGTTTGGAAGTACTATGACTTTTTTTACCAGGCATATAAATCGTACTCAGACCTCTTTTTTCATCACTACTTTGTTTTATCCTACTTTTAACTCCATTAGCAATCGTTCCTTGTGTCTTAGCCGAACTTGATTTATGCAGATTCAAATTTTTAGAACTCGTGGGATTTAAATTTTTGTTGATCGAACGTTCAGCTCGACCTAAATTACCTGAAGAAGATTTAATTGGATCTTTAATTACACTACTTTCAATTTTTTTTTTACTCGACGTTCCGTTTGATTTTTTTTCATCTTCTTTTTTCGACGTCGACGTTCTTTTACGATCATCGCGACTTCTCGTTGACGTTTCTTGTGATAAATTACTTTTACGTGACACATTTGCTTTGTTACTCATAATAAAACTAATCAATTAATTAATTAATTAACTAATAAATAATAATTATTGATATAAACTTATTTAAAAAATTAATTATTTGAATATCTAGTTTGATATATCATAACTATATGACAATATATATAAAAATCGATTAATTTCAAGTGAGTATTTTAAATTTTAATGACTTATTATGACATTACGTGGTCTTTACACTCTATTACTTGCACATTACAATAAATTTAACAATTATTGTTATAACTTGCGTTGAAATAAAATACTCATATTTGCGCGCGCATTGATATGCGCTCGGTTGCTAAGCAACATCTAGTTTTTTTAAATCTATTTCAAAATCAAAAAATTTTAATTATTCAAGTATCTCTACATGCAGTAAATTATTATCATTTAATTAACGTAATTAATCTAATTACATTAATTAGTTTATGTATTTTTTATTGATAAAATTAAAAAAAATTATGGGGTAATTTTTAGTGTAAAAACAAAAGTTACTAGAAATTGTTTTGAATTCTAAGAAATGTAAACAGAGGAGCTGGAAAATTTAAAGAGACACGTGCGATGCAATGGAAGATTTTTTAAAAATTGATTGGTAAGAATTGTTAATTATATTTTTAATTAATGTCAAGTAAATAGTAAATATATTTTTTTATTTTAAAGGAATCCGCCGACGAGTGACGTAATTGACAATGAGTTTATTAATCCTGATAGGTTAGAAAATACAAGTGTTATGTATAAAATTCTTCAGGGAACGTTCACTGATCCTATGAAAGATGCTCACAAATATTACATGAAAGATGTGACACTTGAAGAAATGAATTCTTTGAAAGCACTGAAAGTAAAACAAAGTGTCGAGAGAAAGTTGCAGTCACGTAAGAATCAATCAGAAGAAACTTCCTGTGATCGTGATGATAAGAATTTGACTAAAAAATTTGAAAAGTATGTACCTGGAGCAAGAAAACCAAATATTATATTCCCGAGACCTTCTAGTCTGACGGCTGAGCAACATGCGCTTTGTGTACGCGTTTATAAAACTTTGTCATCACCTGGGACATCTGAACAATCTGGCGGGTTAAAAAGTCAAGAGCTGCAGACGGTTGTAGTATGTATTTTAAATATTTAATAGTTATTTTGTTGATTGGTTTTAGTGATTGATTTTTAATTGATATTTATTTAAGAGTCTTAAAAGTTTGATTGATGAAGAGCAGAAAATTTACTTGGATTTATGTAAGCAAAATTGGAAATCAACGTACATTAAATTGATACGTGAAGATCTTATTAATTACAAATGGAATATTAAATTAAAAACAGCTCGTGAACTTCATAGATATTATTTAGAAGCTGGAAACATTCCATTTACTTCGGAATTGAATATTACTACTGCTTTTAATTCAACTGTAGCTGATGTGGTGAGTTGATAGTTTATTTTTGTTGATATTATAGTATATTGTGTGACGAGGAATGAAACAAAACGATTTCAGACCAGGGTGAAGGTTGACACACCCGCAGTCTGAAATAGTGTTTCATTCTGAGTTACACACAATATTTTTCATGATAACCTGCATTGGAACTTAAAATTTCAGTGTCAGCAGCCAGTAGAAACAAGTTAATTTAAGACCAATGGTGTCATCAACTATCAGCGTAAGCGTAAATTGTCATTTGTAATTTATAATTAAGCAGAAACTATAAATACTATTTATTATTCACACTAATTTTTATAAAACTTAATCACAAAGTCAGAGCTGTCATTTACGTAAATAAAATTACTATTAAACAAATGACAAGTATCAGAGTTTAAATTGCGAATGTCTTCAGTCAGCGGGCAGAGACATTATTTGTTTCTTTCCAAGGGACGAAACACTAGTATTACACACCTAGGGAGGAAAGTAGGACATTCCAACCCGCGTGTATAATTGCCCGGTGGTAAACACTCGGATTGGGACGTCTGACCTTCCTCCGTGGTGTGTAAACTATTTTTCACCAGATCTGTACTTGAAAGTTTAAATTTTTGGCTCTGTTTGTAGGAAGAATGGCGCATGCGCTAATTTTTATCATTTGTTCTCTCATAAAAGAACAGAACGACTTTCTTCCCTCTAAACAGGGCAGAAATTTAAACTTTCAATGCAGGTGTGGCGAAAAATTTTTCTGCCGCTGACTTGGCATTCGCAATTCACACACGCGCTAATATTAATTCGCGGTATTGGACTGAAATCAGTTTATTTCGACTGGCTGCAGACACTAAAACTTCAAGTTTCGATGCTGGTATCACAAAAAATACTATTATAGTCTTAATAAAATGATTTGATTGCAGGAAAACTTGCCAGTACTATTACTACCAAATCCAGACCGCCGTTATGTATTTGATACTCAGTCAAAACTCATCGAATCGAGATATTTAAAAATTAAAAAGTCACATTCAGTATTTTTAGGAGATATCGATAGTAATTTTGAACAATTAGCACAGACTCATGATGTCGATTTAGTTATAACATCATCTGGATTAAATTGTCTGGCTACTAATATCGATCCATCTTACTCACATAATTGGATCCTCCCAGTCGAAGTCAAAGAATTGAATAATAAAAATGTTGTTTTCATCGGCAAACCTTTACCACCAACGGCTAGAAACGCTTTACAAAAAAATTCATGGATTTTTAAGTACATTCTCCGGAGTTCATTGCTAGTTGTTGATAATTCGTTGCTCAATTCACAAGACCCAGTATTAGAGTCTGCACACCCGAACTATCAGGATCCTGATAATAATCATAAGACCAATGAAGATGAAGGTGATCAATCATGGCATAATTATCAGTATAATATTTTTACAATCGGCGCTTGTGGTTCGTCACAAAATGAACTGCTAAAAAGTAAAATTGAAAAGGATTATAAAATATTAGTACGATCAAAAATTGATGGCATTGAGGTAAATTTATATTTTTTAACTTCTTAAATGAGATATCAATTAGATTAATAACTATTATTAATTTAGAGATTGAAAAATGGTGAAATCAATCGAATTAAGATCGCACCTAAACTAGAACATCAAGTGGCATTGGGTGCTGAGGCTGTCACACTAGAGGAAGCATCAAAACAATGGATTTCGTTGGCATTCACACCCGACACAACTCTTCTACGAGGTACAGATTAATAAATACTTTAATTATTACTTATTAACTACTAATTAAAATTTCAAAAATATTAATTTATTTTATGAATCTTCAGTTCGTGCATCAGCATTCAATTCCGAGTACATCCAACTAGAAAGACGTTCAGCAAATGCTATAAACAATGAAATAAAACGTCTTCACAACGTAAAAGGCGAAGATTCTTATTCTATAATATATAATATCGTTGAACATATGACTAAAATGTCATCAGGACGTTATGTTTTAAGACATACTGCTCGTCATGGAGCATTCGTTAATATTTACAAAGAAACTCCAAAACCTGAGTAAATTTTGATATCTACTACTACTGTTTAATTAAACATATTTTTTTAAAATAATTTAATTATTTTACTTTATTATTTTTACAGAAAAAATACAATTGATCTAGAAGCTGTTTTTTGTGACGATGAATTCCAAACTATTCCTAATCCCCCGTGGCCGTTGATTGACAAACTCGTACTGACACCAGGATTAATTTGTTTCCAACGTATGCCAGCGATGTTTTATCCATCAAAATTCACACCAAAGCCTCCACAAAAAAAGAGCGCTCGTGGACGGAAGAAGAAAAATAACTGATCTAATTATTATTACATCACAAAATTATTATTTTTGATACTGACTTCAATTAATTTATTTAAAAAAAAATAAAAGACTCAATTATTGACAGTCGAAAAATTTATACACGTTCATATAATTTGGAATAGGTAAAATGTATATGATATGTCAGTAATTGGGGTTACTTAATTAATTACTTTAATTAATTTAAAATTGTTAATATTTTTATGATTCATAAAATTTAAATAAAAAATATTTTTATTTAAAGTAGATGACTTGGCTTTGACATCTATAAGATAGCAGTATTGTTGACCAATCAGACACCAAAATGTTGACAACAATCAGAAATTTGTCACCGAAAAAATGTCTGCTTAAAAAATTTGATACAAGTGACGTCAAAAAGTAAATTACAAATAGATGTCAAATAAGTAAATGAAACGATTTTGAATTGAAATGACTTTCAAGGCGGGAAAAAGAAGACAAATTTCCTATGACTCCTAGAACTAACATCCGTATGTCTTATTTTGCATAGAAAAACTCAGCTTTGAGACAAAAATAATTTATAATAATAAAAATAATTTGTCTTGTCCTTTCAAAAGACATCTTAAAGGTGTCTACTACTTTGTCTTTTTTCACATTAACGCTAGAATATTTGAATTTAAATTTACGATACTGAAATTAGCCAACGTCTAATAATTTTTTGGATTTTTTTTAAATGATAAATTATTAAAAAAAAAATTTTTGAAAAAATTGCACCTGTAGTTTTTTAAATTTCCTACATGTGCATATTTTTAGTTTTTTTTTTCTATAATTTATTTGTTCAAAAAAAAAAAATCCAAAAATTTTTCATTGTCTTTTAACTTCAGGATCATAAGTTAGCAGACAATCAATAATTTTCATATTTTCTTTTAAACAAATAAATTATAAAAAAACAAAAACTAAAAATATGCACATGTAGGAAATTTAAAAAACTACAGGTGTAATTTTTTCAAAAATTTTTTTTTTAATAATTTATCATTTTAAAAAAAATCCAAAAACTTTTAGACGTCAGTTAACTTCAGGATTATTTTAAATTTCGCGGGTTAAAATTTCTATAGCCTAGGGATTTTAACGAATAGAAAAAAATGTATTGCCACCCTTGTCATGTGCGCATCTGATTATCATTGTAACCCAGACTGACACAGTAGTTTTTTTTTAGTACTATATATGTTATTTCGTGGAGCGTGAGTTACTCTTGTTATCATAAATTGTTTTTTATCATTAATCATTTGGTAGGTGGATTCTATTAAGTGAATATTTAAGTAATATAATGGCAGATACAACTGTGGACGCAACACGACGATTAAATGTCAAAAAACAAACACTTGATGATGCATACGCTGCACCAGCTAATTTTTTAGAAATCGACGTGATCAATCCGATCACTCATGGTGTCGGCAAAAAGAGATATACCGATTACGAAGTTCGTATGAGGGTAAGATTATCATTTCAAAGTTATACAGCCTTCGTAAATAAATTAAATCATCATTTTTTTATCACCGCAAAAAATCACAGCCTGGTATTTAGTTTTCGGAGCTCAGTCTTTATCATCATTATTTAATTATTAAATTTATTTAGATGTAATAAGTTTCATTTTATTCAGCCTTCACCTATTGCTTGTGACATTTATCATCACTGTAAGTGATTCATATAATTTGCTGTCAAAGAATTTCTTTTTTTTTTAAATTATTATCTATCTACTCGCGTCATTGACATTTTCATTGTCTTTTTTTAAATTATATAAATAGATAACTAATAATATTAATATACTTTATATTCATATGGCTTTAATATATATATGTATATGTACTTGTGACTATACTTTATTAGAATATAAGTATTAATATATATATGTATTTATTTACAGACAAATTTACCAGTTTTCAAAGTTAAAGATTCGAGTGTAAGAAGAAGATACAGCGATTTTGAATGGTTAAGAAATGAATTAGAAAGAGATAGTAAGGTAATTAGTTTTTAAAAATGTAGTTTTAATTTGAAAATTATTGTTATTATTATTTAATAATGATAATTGTTATTATTATTATTATTTAATTAAAGATTGTAGTACCTCCATTACCCGGCAAGGCGTGGAAACGTCAGATGCCTTTTCGTGGAGACGATGGTATTTTTGAAGATGATTTTATTGAAGATCGTAGAAAGGGATTGGAAGTATTCGTTAACAAGTAAGTTATTATTAGTATTGGATATTAATAATTATAGTAGTGATAAATTTATCGTAACTATTAAATTTAGAAATCAAATTAAATTTACTAAAATAATTTTAAGATAATTTACTGAATCACTTTTGCCAGTAGATAGTAATTATCTAAGTGATAATAATTAATAGATATGGATTTTATTATTTCATTTGAAATAATTTTAAGTATTTTTCTAACGAAATCGTAAAAGTTTTATTATTATTATTATTATTATTATTATTATTATTATTATTATTATCATTATTATTAATATTATTATTATACTTCAAAAGCGGACGCGGGCAATATTAGGCGTAAATAAATATGCAAGTGTAGTTAAAATGTTAGATACATTAGGTTGGTTATCAATCAGACAAAAAATAATGTATAATACTAGTTTGTTTATATTTAAAATAAAAAATCGACGTTCTAATTAGCAAATGGTCTAACTCCATTTCAGAAAATCTTTAGTATATACTAGAAATTGTTCAAATCTCAAAATCGCACATACAAGAACGCATACAGCAGAGAAGTAAATTGTGTATAAGGGATCGAATGGTTTTATAGTTTAAATAATTAATTAAGTAATAAAAATCGGGTTACAATTTTCAAAATAGAGCTAAAAGATCATATAAAAGTAAATATTGGCTACAGTGAAAAATTATGATTAATAATTATACAAATAAAAACAAAACTGCAGAAATTTTCAAAATTTTAAGAGCAACTTAAAACAGTATTTACTCAATTAATAAACTATTACAACATTATGATTATTAGTATTAATTACTACTACTACTATTAATATTATTAATACAGTTGTAGGGGAAAGTGGGGTCAATTGAACCAAAAATACTTTGACATTTTTTTTTTTATATGAATAAAAGCAAAATGATAACTTTTTTTTTACAAAATTATAATTTATTATATAGACTATCATTTCTCATAAGCACATAACTTAACAAATGATGAAAATTTTAAATAAATACGAAATTGTGCAACTGCATCAAATGGTTCAATCGTCCCCTTTGCGGGGGCAATTGAACCACTAGTCGGGGACAATTGAACCAAGAGTATTAGAACCACCAATGAATGACTTTAATGAATATTTTACTATTCATTACAGCTTAAAACTAAAATTACAACACTTCTAATAATATTTATTATTTTATATAACATTATATGTTATAACAATCACTTTTAAAACTTCTGTCAATATAATTATTTTTTTTCTTGGTTAGTTTAGCTTGATTACACATTCTGTCAAGGTGCGCGCGGATGTCGGATTACTCACAGTGTGATTCGTGTGGTTCAACCATCCCCGAGAGTACTGGTTCAATTGACCCCATATGATTTTATTGAAATAATTAGTTTAAAAAAATATATTCAACAACTATTTTACTAGAAGTAAAGCTAGAAATTCATGACTAATATATGTAAGAAGGTATTACAAAAGAAATTTTAAGATTTCATTTGAAAATTAAAAAGTTATTAAACAATTTGCCAAGAGGTGAAATCAAGGTTTAGATACCTAAAAACACAAAAACTTGAATTTTTTTAAATTAAATCATCATATTGGTTCGAAATTTTGATCAGACTAAGGTTTAGTGTATTAAAATATAATTCCAAGTGGACGACTCATTTTTATATTTTTTTCGATTTTTTAAGCTTACTGGTTCAATTGCCCCGTGTTTCAATTGACCCCCCTCTCCCCTACTTCGTTATAAGACTATTAGTTTCTCTCTCAAACTATCGCAATACCTGATTTATAAAAATAGATAGCAAATAGTCTTAAAACGAAGTCTGATTGTATTATTATTATTATTATAATTATAATTAAAAATATATATTTGATTACAGGATTGCAGGACATCCTTTAGCACAAAATGAACGATGTTTACATATGTTTTTACAAGAACAAGTTATAGATAAAAACTATGTTCCTGGTAAAATACGAAATACGTAGATATTTTATAAAAATGCCTTTAAAATTAATAACTATTAATGATTTTTAAATTGAGAACACAACACAACAGTATATAATATTATTAATGTTATCTAAGTATTTTTCTTGTACTTGTACTTGTTTTCTTTTTTCTTTTCGTTTTTCATACTTTTATCTTTTTTTCAATTACGTAATTATTATTATAAATATTTTATATAATCTTGTAATAAATTATTTAAATTGTATAATTTCACCAACATCTTCATCTTCAGGTGCTACTCATTTTTAAAAAATTAAAAGGCGTTAAACATTTACTTTATTTTAGTCACAATAAACTCGTGACTTTAAATAATTATAAATTTTTGCATAAAGTATTTGAAAATTATATTCAAAATAAGTAATACATGACGTATTGTTAAGATGGTGAATGAAACCATGACAAATTGACTTTTTCTCGATAATCATTGTTTAAATAAATATTAAATTTCCTGTATTTTAATAAATATTAGAAACATAAATATACATATATATATATATAAAATATATATATAATTTTAAATAAATAATTCAATATTTTACATGGAATAAAAATTGTAATTTTTTAAATTATTTATTTAATGTGAATTTAATTATTTTATTTTAAACTGCGCAGGATTTTGTGTCATTTTATTTGAATAAGTTTGCAGATTAATGCTCACTAGTATTTTATTTAATTGTTTAATAAATATCACAGTAATTTATAATAAAGTAATTGATGTTTTTTTTTAATGCCTTGGAAATAAAGTTTGAATGGGATGCAAGTAATTATTAATAAAGTACGTATGAAATATTATTTTATGGTGTCCATGGATTAAAATTAAGTCATTTGTACAAGTATCATTGAGATTTTATTATAAATTGGAGTAACAGACATGGAAGATTTTATCCCACTTCCGGGCTGTGATTATCTAAAAAGATAGTCGCTGTTTGTTATTTTCCACCTCAGAAATATTATAAATTGTATTTATAAATCAAACATTGAAACATTTGTACTCGTTAAAATATTTTTTTATTGGTCTGGACAGTATCGATTATACTCCAATTGATTTTGTCCATAAAAAAAAATGAATTGTTAGAAACTTGAAGAAATTTTCTGTTTAAATTAATAATTAAAAATAAATTCTATTATAATATTAATAGTTATGAGTAAAAATATTTATTATTTATATTTATTACAAAATAAATAAATTTTATGGTAATTAAAAATTCACATTTTATTGAAAAAATCCTTGACTGACAGCTACTAGAAGTGATAAAAATGATTCCCTGGTTGATGTCTAGTGTAAAAAAAATTCAAAAAGTTCAACATGTGGAACCTAAACAAGACAGATTAGAACTTCAAATGAAACTTTTGTAATTTTGATAGTAAAAAAAAAGTTTATTTGAAAAAATTCCCACTGCAAACCAATAGCCCCATAAGAATAAAAAAAGTTTTATAAAAAATTCAAAATTTGAAGTTTTTGAACTTTTTTTAAACGAAAGTAAAATGTAGTCCCAGGTAACACACTTGCTTTTGTGACATCTATAAGATATCAGTTTTTAGGCACCTTTTTGACTTGTCGATAAGGTATCAATATGTTGACAAAACGATCGGAAAATTGTCACCGAAAAAATACCCACTTAAAAGACTTACCACAAGTGACGACAAAAAGTAAATTACAAATAGTGGTAAAATAAGTTATCTAAACGACTTTTCAATTGACATAAGACAGGAAAAACAACACAAGTCGTCCGGAACCAACATTTGCATGCCGTATTCATACCAAAAAGATGGCTCAGACAAAAAAAAATTTGTCTTGTCCTTTTAAAAGACATCTTTAAGTTGACTCGGTGCTACTTGGGGTAGAAATATATTTCAAAAACATTTTCTTTTTACTCAAAATTCGCTCATATAAAGTCTTACCCGTAGCAGACTTTCTCTTGTCCTTTAAAAGAACATATTTATGACATCTTAAAGTTATCTCTAAACTACTTGGATAAATAAACTTTTTCTTTACTATAAGTTACAAAAGTTAATAAAGTTCCACTTGAAGTTCTAATCTTTCTCAAGTTTATAAGTTCCACAGGTCGAACTTTTTTGAAATTTTTTATACACTGACTGCTACCAGTAGAATAATCAGCTCTGGTGATTAAATCTCATAAATTTTAAATATTGTCATATATAAGTACATAAAACTAGAGTTGAAAAATTTAAAATTTCACTTTTCAAAATTTGAAAAATTACCAGTTCCCTCAATTGGTTGTCTCACGGTATGAATTTATGAATTTCGGTGGTTTGTTTACTTAAAATTATACGCACTTGATCCCTAAATTTGTTACCAAATATCATTTCTTACGCAAAGATATGTCATTATCTTAATTACATACATTACTTGGGATTACATATATTTTTATGGGTGGATGAATACTAAAGATAATTAAAACTAAAATTATATGTAGTAGAGTAAAAAAAAAAAAATCTAAAATTACACAATCTATAAGTATATAAATATATAAGATCTATAACATATAAATATAAAAAAAAATTAATTAATTTTCAAAAATGTTCTTTTTTATTATTGCTACATATTTTTCTATACTTATTCTATTTTTATCATACAATTTAAAAAAAAAACAAACAAGGTGCTGTTTAAAAAAAAAGATAATAAAATTTTCAATAATTTTATGTTATTGATTTATATTACAATTATAAGTGTTACATACATGATTTAACTTAGTGAAAATACTATAGTACGGCATCGCTAATAAATTTAATTTGCCGTAAAAAATATTTTTTTTTTTATTTTATGATTTCGTCAATTATTTATAACAGCGCAGAGAATTTATTTAATTCCCTAATTTTTATTTTCAATTATTATCATCACGAGATTATGGCGATATAACAAATTATGTTCAATTACTTTTAGTTTTTCCAATAAACTATAAAATTTGTTTACTCCGAAGAATATTACAATTAATAATTTTAATTAATATTTTAAATTTAAATACAGAAAAAGGTATACAATGTATTTTAATGTCTGTTATAATTTTCACAGCAATTAAGAATTTATGTACAAAAGATCGGACATTAAAAAAAAAAAAACAAGTAATAATAATTATTAATTAAAGAAAAAGTTTCACCGGCTGCCTTTGGTACAAAATATAAAGTACGCATTGAAATAATTATTCAAACAATGAAGGATCTGGAGACTGCAATTGATTATTAATATTTAGCTAATTAAAAAAAAAGATTAATTACCAAATCTCTGAGTGAAGGTATCACAAGACACATCTAGTCTTTAGGATCTATACGATTAATTGTTTAAATTTATTTATTTTTTTCCTTTATATTTAATCCTAATTATTTACAGATATTAAATGTTTTGATTAGAAACTAAATGTATGTATATATATATATATTTATAAATATATAATAGAAACGGGCTAGTGATATTGCAAATGAGAAAAAAATTTATTAGGTCAGTAAATGATTTTTAAGACCGTATTGCAGTAGCAATATTCTAAGGGCATTCTTAGACAGTAACATTTTTTGAAAATTTTCAATAACCTGTCATAAGAGTATCAAAATTTTATTAATTAATTAAAAAAAATTAAAGCATTAATTGAAAAAAGGACAATTCCGCTGAGATAGATTTTAAAAAAATTACTTAGTTGATATTAATTGGGAGTTAAACGAAATTTTTTGAATAAATTTTGGCCTAAGAAACTTGAAAATTCCAATTACAAAATTGACATCAATTGTGTCAAGTCATTTCAATTAACGAATCTTTTCGATGACTTGTAATTTACTTTTTGACGTCACTTGTGTCGACTTTTTTAAGCAGACATTTTTACGGTGACAAATTTCTGATTATTTTGTCAACATTTTGGTGCACGATAGGTCAAAATTACGGCCTCAGTCCACCATCTTAAAGATGTCATAAAGCCATGTGTTAATTGAGACCCGAGTTGCACTGAGACAACTTTAAGATGTCATAAAGACGTCTTTTAAAAGAACAAAACAAGTTTTTTTTATATAAATAAGACAAACTAATGTTGGCTTTAGGAGTCTTAGGAAATTTGTCTTCTTTTTCCTGTCCAAAAAAATTTTAATTAATTACTTAGTTGACAACATTTTTAATTTACTTTTTGACGTCACTTGTGTCGAGTTTTTTAAGTAGACATTTTTTCGGTGACATAAATTTCTGATCTTTGTCAACATTTTGATGTCTCATAGATAAAAAACAGCCTTAAAACTGCCGTTTTATAGATGTCAAAAGTCAAGTGTGCGACTTGGGAAGTAATTTTTTGAAAATTCTATATTCCATCGCAACTAGGTCTTCCTTTTCAATTAATGCTTTAATTGTTTTTTAATTAATAAATAAAATTTTAATACATTTGACAGCTGAAAATTGACGCATATTTTTTAAAAGTGGGCACTGTCTGAGAATGTCCTTAAGTAAAAAAAAAATTGATTAGTAATTTTTCAAGCTCACCTTTAACACATCAAATTGTTTAAATTAATAATACAAATTAAAGTATATATATATTCATATGTATAATAATTAAATATTATTAAATTCCAATATGCTAATTTAAAAATGTAAACGTGATTGTTTGAACGATGTGATATAGATTATTAAATCGCGTAATAATTATTTATAAGGAAGAAGTGCTGATAAGTGGATTTATATTTATAACTCCACTCGATGGAATTTTATTAAATATGCATTAAATTTACGCGTAATTCGTTATTTGTACATCAAGTCAATTTAATTGACTTATGTTATTTTCTTTTTTTTATCAACAAAAATATATCGTATTCCAATAATTCAACTTTTATAAATCCATGCTGTTAATTTTTTCAAAAATATTATTATCGTAAATGTCCATTGAAGTTATTTTTAACTTCAATTTTTTTTTCTTGTCTAAATAAAAAATTTATACTGATGACTGAGAAAGTCAAAGCATCACATGTCTCCGACCTTTGATACGATTAACTAAATTACAAATTTTTAATGCAGGTCCCAATTTCAAACCCATGTACTTCATCATCATGTCCGAGTTAAGAAGCAGTAAAGCTTTGCCATCAATTTCCTGTTTTAAAAACAAAAATAAATTAGTAAATGATGAATGAACTAATTGACTGTTTTGATAAATAAATAATTTACTGACATGTTTACGAAAAAGATCAGCATGCTGGCCAAGAACAGGATCAATAACTCCGATATAATGAATGACATCTTCAATGGTCCATTCAGCAGGTTCCGTTGAAGAGATACGCGTCGCTGAACTTTCAGATTGCGTAGTCGAAGTCGCTGCTTCTAGTTCTAAAATAGCAGACAGAATATTTAATTTATCAGAATTATAAATATAAGAAACAAAAAAATAAAAATAAAAACATACCGAGCACTGATTTCCTCGGCTGCTTAGCTGGCGGAGGTGTCGGCTGAGTAGAATCAATGCTGGTGGTGCCAGGCGTTGTGACAATGCTCTGATTTTTTTGTTGAGGCGGCTGCTGAGGTTGGGCCGGTTGTTGCTGAGGTGCAGTAGAAGTCTGTGATTTTTCAACAGACCATCGACGTTTTTCAGCTGTAGGATTGCTATTTTCTTCTCTTTTAATGATAATCGACTGCTGTGAGCTGAGACATTTTTCGCAGGTCTCTTGTCTTTTGAATAACAAGTGCTCGCATGCACACAAGTCTTCCAGCTGCCGCCTTATGTAGGAGTAAAAATCTTCTTCGTCAAGAAATACCGGCAGTCTTATAGACGTTGTTTTGGCTTCGAGTATAAGACTTACGCAGTCACCTTCCCCACGTTTAAATAGACTCAACATTTGTCTTGGACTCATCGCTGCCATTAAAAATGTTTGAAACACATCTCTGATGACATTTAGAATGGTATCACTTCCGAATTTCGACGGTATAGCTTTTACTTTCTTGGGATCAAAATACGGTCCGCATGAACAATTGTGATTGACATATAGAGTAACATTGTCCAGTACATGGGGTTTGTTGTTAGCAGTACTTGTGTCTGGTTCAGTAGCAGGCTGCGGTGGTGCACTTGAACCAGCAGGACTGACCAGAGCAACAGCTGGTTCTCCACTTGCTCCATTACCAGACACAGCCATCACTGGCAGCACATTACTGGTCCGCGATTTAAACCTGTTTTGTCCAGTGGCTTTCTGCCGAGGCGGTTGCAGTGGATGGCCGCTCTTGAAACACCAACCGACCGGAAATATATCTCTCGAGTCATACTTACACCAGTAATCAAATGCGCCTCGCCACCCATCAAATGTTATATGAATCATTTCGTCTTTGACAGCTCCAACAGTCGCCGTACAAATGAGCTGTGGATTTTTTTTATCAATCGCTTCAAGTTTGTGACCCACTTCAAAAAGATTTGTCTTGGGTGTTTTTGGTTCGCGTTTGAATACTTTAGCTGGCGCCATTTCAGCTCCGTTCAAAGTTTTCAGTAAAAACATCGGCCAGCTAGAAGCATTCATGCGGAAGCCCAGTGGGGGTTGAAGCATGCCACCAGATTTTTCACAGTGACCTATCGGGTGGATCTCATTGCTGTCAACTAACCGCCAAAAGTCATTTTTATTATCAGACCCATCCAACCGTAGTCTTAATCTCGGCCCCAGGACACCGACTACTGTTGCTATACACGTTGACGTTAAATTTCTCGGGTCCAGTGCTTCGAGTTTCATTCCTATTTTAAAATCATTTACCGAAGGTGTCACATGCTGCTTGAAACATTCTGCGGGTGCTGCTGAACTATTTGTTTCCTTGAGGTAAAGATCCCAGTCAAATGTTTGGTAAGTTTCATATTGAAATGGACCTGTAGACGTTGATGGTGCATGCGATATGCTCGCTGGATTATTATTATTACTATTATTATTACTAACAGTGCTATTATTATTATTATTATTAGTATTATTATTATTATTATTATTATTATTGTTATTTGTTGAACTATTTGCGCCATTATTTGTTGTAAATGACTGTGGTATCGTACCACTACTACTGGGTAATCCAGACGGAGCAGGTGATGCTGCTGGTGACGGTTGATCACTTGTGTCTAAAAAATATAAATGTTTTAATAAAAATAAAAATTAACCCTAATCCCTTGAACATGGGTCGTTTGTGTCCATTAATTTTTAAATATTCTACTGTAAGCAGCCTACATGCCTCCGAATTTTGATTAAAATGTTTATTGAAAAAGGGATTTTCGGAGCTGGCAACAACTCTATCGCATAGTCAGGAGTCCAAAGAAGATTTAAGAATTTTTTAAGACTTTTACAACAGAGTATCATAATTAAATGAGTGGCGGACGCTTGTGGCCCATGTTCAAGGTTTACGGGTGCTGAAAACAGCGTCATGGCCCTGATAGCAACACTTTGCTCAGCAAGTTTCTGCAGTTAAACTGAAATAGTACTTGCGTGCAAGTTGATGTAAATCTGCGGCTGTAAACTGAATGTAATTTTACAGAAAAACTTGTCATCAATATTACGTTAAACTTTAAATCAACAACGTCATTATCTGACAGTAAGATTTGAATTTAAATTGAATCTACTGTCAACTTAACCGCAACTTTTAGCTCTCCCTTTTGCTGCTAAGTTGACTACAGATTCCAGCCGTAGCTTGGTCAACTTGCGGTCACGGTGGCTATCAGGGTAATTATGTTTAAAAAAAAAACTCCATACTTTTTTTAGCTTCAGCTTGAATTTCCTTCGTCTTATGTTTGTTTAAACAAAACGGAGAACAAAAGTCTTTGGTTGGGCCATCTTTTTGCTCCAATCTAATTGGCGAACCTCGGATGACATTATCACAACGTACACAAGCTCCTCTGACATAAGCTTTCCTAAATGCCGATAAACATGACTCTGAACAAAACTCTTTCTTTCCATGTTGAGTTGGTAGAACATATTTTAGAGGCTGTTTAGTTTCATTGCACCACGTACAGGAGTTCTTTGATTTCGGAGGCCGACCTTAAAAATTTAAATTCAAATTTATTTTAAAAATATCAATAATTACCCGCCAATAAATATTCATCAAACAAAACATAAAATATATTAAAAATAATTTAGGTTAACCCATTATCTAATGAAATATTTTACCTCGCATTTTACTTTGTATCGACGACATTATTTGTCAAATCAATAAAAATATATCAGACAAATATTTTCACGACGCAAAACATAACATCTTTATTCTAACTGAATAATTTATAATTAAAACCATGTTTGCATTTATAATTTATATTAAAACACATATATGTATTTTTCCAGATTAATACATACACACATATATACATGTATCACATACATATATATATTTCGGGTGAATTTGCGATGGTAAAAATTCAAACTCGTCACGTATACAAATTCACATTTAAATATCACTTAAAGTAAAACAAACAATTACTTATTTAAAATATCAAAATAATAATTTATCAACGTAATAATATAATATTTATCAAATATACTACTTTTAAAATACAATGATTATATACTTTTTTTTTTCAACATTGACTCTGGCAGACAAGAGATTATTTGTCACGCCGCCATGTTGGCTCTGGCGTCTCGCTCAGATCCCAACGGCGGGAGATGATGCCATTCGCTGTTTCATTTTTTTTTTATTATTCGTCATCGATTATTATTAACAATACATTATACTATATATATACATCATATATAAATATATTGATTATCAGTAATTATAAATATCCTTTTATTTATTTACTCATATAATTTTAATTGCCAGTAAACTATTTCAGGTAAAAAAAGATGGGAAGTAAAGTTGCGTCGTTGAAAATCCGGCATCTCTTCTATTGTTCATTTCTATATTAATGTATATATATATATATATATATGTATATGTCCGTGTAAGTACATTGGTACATGCATAAATGTGTGTGAGTAATATGCGTACTGAGTATGTCGATTAAAATCGTAATAATTCGACAAAGTTCGTAAAATTAATTTCATTGGTCACCGCATGATGTTATCGCAATCTCTCAACCCGCTGATGATGTTTTAACCTAAAAAATGGTGGGGAATGGACTTAATATAATAACTTTTCAGTAGCTCATTACAATTTTAAACTGACAATTTATCTCTCACTAATAACGAAAATTTTACTTCTGATTGCCATACATAAACTTGGACACGTACGTGGCGGGTAATTACGACGAGTATTTTTTTTTAGTTTAAATATTTAAAAAATGAATAATTAAATTCTTAAATTCTAGTAAGACGATCAACTTCCCGCTTAATTATTTTTTTAAATTATTTTACTGTTGAAAAATGTGCTGACGAAGTTTATTTTTGAATTTTATTTTATTTGCGCCTTGTGTTAAGTAAGTTTTGCTGCTGCTGATAATTAATATAATTAAAATGGCTGGTACGTATAAACAGAGAGATTTTAGAGCTGGAATTGAAGACCAGAGTCTTATCAATGAATTGACTGCACGAAAAATAGTAGTAAGGGGTAAGTTTTTTTTTTTAATTAATTACTTTTAAATATTATTTAATTTATCTCTACACGTTACTCGAAACCTCGTGGTCAAAAGAATGCATCTATAGTCTTTTCAAACTACATTGGATGCTTGGTCTGCATTCTTTTTATTCTCAAAACGAGTCTGAGTTGTAACATTTTTTTTATTTTTAATTCAGTGCCAAGTTGGCTTCTCCTCATTCTTCTTTAGTATTTTATATTATTTTACACCCCTTCAGTTCTAAATATATTTGTCGTAAGGTATGTAGTTAAATACATTTTATCTTATCACTTTCACAATTATGTCCTCGTATTATCGTTGATGATAATTACAGTCTAAGTACTTTTCAACTGAACTTTTCATATTTTTTTTAACGTAACGCAAAAAAATATATTAAATTTTTCCTTAAAAGAAGTAATTATTTAGATAACAAAATTTTTTATCAATAATGAGTTGAAATTATAAACTTTGTTAATTATATTGATAATATTTGCGATAAATAAATAAATAAATTGAATAATACTAGTAACCTTTGATATTGTTATATTGTAAAGTCAATTATTTTAGTCAGAGCTACTTAAACTCGCTCTGTACTTTATTGTGAGCATTTAATTTACAAATTGATTTGAATTGATCTCACCACGTGATTTAATATTTTACTGTTGTTATTTAATTTAAAATTATTTATTTTAATTATTGAGGGGCGCCACTAGTGTGACCGCCTGAAAAAAAGGTGATTTTTGGGAATTTTTTTAAAGAAAACTACTGCATTGAATGTTTTGATGTTTTAAGGACATATTTATGGATATATAATAAATATATGATTAAATTTTTGGACTAAAAAATTGAAAATTCAGCGAGTTATTCGCAATCTTCCGCTCCAAAAAAAGTCCCCTGCTGCAGTGACAGCGACCTTTGCAGTGGATGAAAAAAAACCAAAAAGTTTATTAAACTAGAAGGTGTTGCCCGTGACATGACCTTCGATCGAAAAAAAAATTGAAATTTAACAAAATGGCGGATTTTTTAAAAAAAGTTTCAAATTTCGCGCGAAATTTTGATGATTTTTGGCCTGGCAAAATTACATTTTCTATTCGATCGGAAAACTGGAGGTTCGTTGTATGGAGAAATATTTAAAAGAAGCTGCAATAAGAACAAATCGATCAGATGATTTGTCTTCGAGATATAACTGCAGCAATTTTTAAAAATTTAGTTTTGAAAACCGATTAGTGGCTGTAACTCAAAAACTATTTGAGATATGCACTTTAAATTTTAATATGCTATTTTTAAAGGTAAGGTAAAAGTCTCAAAACCCGATCACTCTATATATTTAGAAAATATAGATATACAAATACATGAGTGATCGGGTACTGGGTCTCTTACCTTATAGACTACCGAAATAAGCAAAAAAAAAATTCATTTTTTCAAAATTTCACACTAGTGGTGACTCATAAAGGATTTAAAATTAAATTGATTGTCAAAGCATTATGATATTCAAAAGTAAATGTATTTTTTTTTGTTTTCTTCAGAACCAGTTAGACTATCCCCTGGTTGGGAAGGCACAGATAAACCAGACGACGAGTTAAATTTTCGAAGTCTGACAATGGACCAAGTTGACCTGGAATTAAATCCTCCGAAGGATAGACTTAATATAGTATTTATTATAATGGTACTTCATGGTATTGGAACTCTTATGCCTTGGAATATGTTTATCACTGCTAGGAATGTAAGTTAATAATTAGATAAAATTTTATCTTATCATTTGATTAAAATAAACCAATTAAATAATTATTTATTTGACAGTACTTTGAAAAATATAAATTTTCAACCAATTACACGGGTGTTAATACAACATACGGAGGAAATTATGTATCTAGTGTTAGCTTCGCAGCTCAAGTTCCCAATGTTATTTTTAACTGGATTAATATTTTTATGCCCCTAGGGTAATCATCAGTCAAATTATCACGATACTGAAGTTAGCCGACGTCTAATAATTTTTGGATTCTTTTACAAACCATAAATTATAAAATAAAAATATTTGAAAAAATTGCACCTATAGCTTTTTTAATTGTCTACATGTGCATATTTTTAATTTTTCTTTTTTTTGTAATTAATTTATTGAAAAAAAATCCGAAACTTATCCACTAACTTCAGGATCATTAAATTATCATATTAATTCTTCAAAATTTTTTTTTAATAATAAAATTTATTACAGGGGAGATTTGACTACTAGAATTGTATGGGGAATTTTTATGCAAGTACTAATATTTGTTGAAACAATTGTAATGGCTATGCTTGATACATCCGGTTGGCCAGGAGTTTTCTTTTGGATTACTATGTTTTCAGTTGTTGTTTTAAATAGTAAGCAACAAAAAATAATTACCCCAATTAATTTAAATAATTATTGTCAATGGTTTTTTTTAATTTACTTATTTTTTCAATAGCTTTCAATGGTATTTATCAGAACTCAGTGTATGGTATGGCAGCAAAATTACCTGGAAAATATACCGGTGCTGTTGTATTGGGATCTGTAAGTTAATCTAAACGTATCTATTATCGTAATTAATTACAAGTATTTAATAAACGCAATATTTTTCAGAATATTAGTGGAACTTTTACGGCAGTAATTGATCTAATCTCTATATTGTCGACGCCAAGTCTCAGAACTGCAGCTATTTACTACTTTTTGACGGCACTTTTCGTTCTATTGGCGTGTTTCGACACTTATTTTGCGTTACCTATCAATGTAAGTTTTAATAATTTTATTATTAATGTTCTCTTAATTTTATTGATAAACACAAATTTAATTATTGCAGAGATTTTATAGATACCACGAAATGTTGTTTCAAAAAGAGAAACAAAAAAGAGAGTTAGAAACAAAATCAAAAATTCATGGGAAAACGCCATACTGGACAATATTCAAACAATGTTTTCCACAATTGTTTAATATATTTTTCATTTTCTTCATAACTTTGAGTCTGTTTCCGGCAGTTCATTCTAGTATTCAAAAATCAGATCCAAAGTTTTTTGTAGACGATAAAATTTACATGAGTGTCATGTGTTTTATGACCTTTAATATAACTGCTATGCTCGGTAGCTCCATCGCTTCTTACGTGCAATGGGTACATTTTTTTTGTTAAATTTTTTTTTTATGATACTAGCATCGAAACTTGAAGTTTTAGTGTCTGCAGCCAGTCGAAAGAAACTGATTTCAGTCCAATACCGCGAATTAATATTAGCGCATGTGTGAATTGCGAATGCCAAGTCAGCGGCAGAAACATTTTTTCGCCACACCTGCATTGAAAGTTTAAATTCCTGCCCTGTTTAGAGGGAAGAAAGTTGTTCTTTTCTTTTATGAGAGAACAAATGATGAAAGTTAGTGCATGCGCCATTCTTCCTACAAACAGAGCCAAAAATTTAAACTTTCAAGTACAGATCTGGTGAAAAATAGTTTACACACCACGGAGGAAGGCAGGACGTCCAATCCGAGTGTTTGCCACCGGGCAATTATACACGCGGGTCGGAATGTCCTACTTTCCTCCCTAGGTGTGTAATATACTAGTGTTTCGTCCCTTGGAAAGAAACAAATAATGTCTCTGCCCGCTGACTGAAGACATTCGCAATTTAAACTCTGATACTTGTCATTTGTTTAATAGTAATTTTATTTACGTAAATGTCAGTTCTGACTTTGTGATTAAGTTTTATAAAAATTAGTGTGAATAATAAATAGTATTTATAGCTTCTGCTTAATTATAAATTACAAATGACAATTTACGCTTACGCTGATAGTTGATGACACCATTGGTCTTAAATTAACTTGTTTCTGACTGGCTGCTGACACTGAAACTTTAAGTTCCAATGCAGGTAATCATGAAAAATATTGTGTGTAACTCAGAATGAAATACGATTTCAGACTGCGGCCGTGTCAACCTTCACTCTGGTCTGAAATCGTTTTGTTTCATCCCTTGTCACACAATATACTATTATTATTATAAAATAAATTTTAAAAAATTTTTTTTTTAGCCAAAGAAAGAGTGGCTGGTAGTTCCAGTTGTAATGCGCGTATTGTTTATTCCCCTATTTTTATTATGTAATTATCAGCCACCAAAAGAATTTGTAAGAACTTTACCAGTCTACATAGACAACGACTGGATTTATTTCGTAATCGCAGTGATAATGGGCCTCAGCAGCGGTTATCTTTCGTCTCTCGGTATGATGTACTGTCCATCGTAAGTATCCACACAAAAGAGTACATTGTACTTATTTATTAAATTGAATATGCTTTTATTAGCGACAGGAAATACTTAACGACATATTTATTTATAGAATGGTTGATTCTCGATATGCATCTACTGCGGGAATGTTTGCCGCCGCGTTTCTCATCACTGGAATTTTTACTGGTGTTCTTTTCGCCATGGCCATGCCGTCAGTAGTATCTCTGTCTTTGTGGGGATGATTGAAAGTTCTCTACACTTTTGTATTGAAATTAATACTCACTAGATTTGCTGATGGATGACTGAAGTAAGAAATTTAATGAGTAATCATGACAGTACACGGTGTTCATATAATAATAATATTAATAATAACTAATTACTTTATTTTATTTTATAACAATAATTCATTTCAGTGGCATTCATTGTGTAATTATATACTGTAATAATTATTTAGTAATCGACACATTGACCCTTTGATTTATTTTTTTAATTTTTTCATTAAATATTCATATACTTTTGTTTTATTTTTAATTATAGAAATTTTTATATTTATAAAAATATTTAGAGAAAAATCAAAGGGTCAGTAATTAATTAATTTCAATAATTGTATACTGAATTGACTTTGAAAAATCAATGGAATGATAAAAAGCTCAGTAGTTTTAGTGCAAAAAAATTACAAGGTTCGTTTTCAGCAAAAATATTTTGTCTGAATTTACCAAAATGCCTTTTTAAAATACCGTTTATATTAAAATGGCTTAGTAATAATATTATTTACTTGCCATACGGTTAATTATGCCACCGTTACAACACATTTTATCGGACCAATAAGCCTTAAGTAAATACTGAGTACTCTTTATAAATTAAACTAAAGCCGCTTTAAATTCAAGCACACGCTTTTTTAATAATTGTAATTAAACATTTTTTATCTAATCAATTTTTTTATGTAAACATTAATGAGAAAAAAGGCTACAATTATTTTAAGTTAATTTTTTTTACCTACGATCTTATGAATAATTTTTATTTTACATTAATTTTAATACGTTTACGTAATTAAATGCAAATATTAAACGTTATACAGTAATTATGATATAAACTTTTTTTATCATCAATATAATTATTAATTTATTGTTAATTAAATATTAAAGATGTATTTTTTCTATATAAAAAAAAAGTGTTGAGCAATTGAAGACTTAATCAAGTAATCAAAATGATTTTTATACTTTTTTTTATTGTCATTACAATTAATCTCGTAGATTATTGAGGTTTAAAATAAATTCAAATGCTGACTCATACTTTATTATAATTAATTTTGAATTTTAAAAATAAATTTATTGATAATGTACAAAGGATTTTCTCTGACGGAAATCTTATTTAAATAGATACTTTTTTTATATTATTGAGTAGCTTTTACATACATATATATTTATTATTTAATGCGTGTATTTATATGTATTTTTATTTATACAAGTTAATTAATTATATTTATATATTTTACGTAACAAAATATGTGTTGAGGAAATTCTCAGACAGTGACCCATCTTTTTAAAAATATTCAATGACAGCTGTCATAACTGTGAGAAAATTTTATTTATTAATAATTAAAGCAAGTTAACGTGATTACAATTTTACTAAGATATAGATTTGAAAAAAAAAATTATAGTTATCAATGAGAAGTCAAACGAAATTTGGTAATTAAATTTTACCCACAAAATTTGATTTTTGAATTATAGAGACATGAAAATTTTACTGAAAATTATTTAACTAATTTCGGTAATTCCTAATTTGTAATTTTTTTTTAAATTTATGCCGCGAAATTGTAATTACATTGTCTTTTCATTTAATGCTTCAATTTTTCTTTAAATTAATTAATATTTGAATACTATGACAGTTTATACTGTAAAAAATTAGCAGTGAACGCGGGTTACATCCGGAATTAATGCGGAGCAGATGACAGTTTATTTAATCCCTTAAGAGTGACATTTACTCCGGGGGAATTTATTTAAATATTAAAACTCTGAATTGGAGTAAGTGTAAACTCCGACATCACTCCGCTAGAAAAATAAACTCCGAATTTACTCCATGTATGGAGTACTTTTGTTTTAAAGCTCCATAACTCCGAGTGAATTTACATTTAAATAAAATCCGTGACTTCGAATTCACTCCTAATTTTTTCGAGTGTTAGATCATTGAATATTTAAAAAAATAGGGGGAGGGGGTATTGTCTAAGAATTTCTTTAATAGAACAAAAGACGTAGTTGAAATTTTGCCGGGAAATATATTTTTAAAAAATTACTTACATTCATCATTTAAAAGTTAAGCAAAAATTGGTAATTAAATTTTACCCCAAATTCGACTTGAATTAAACTGACATTAAAATTTAACTGAAATTTATTTTCGAAATTTCGGTAACTTCTAATTGATCTGTCAGTAATTTTTTTAAAAATTCACATATCGGCGAAATCTGACTTAGAAAAAAATTTAGCTGTTGAAATATAATACAAAATTTTATCTAATTCATGCCACAAAAAAACTTCCATAAATCTATCACATTTAATTACATAAATATATATATTACTCTAAATCTTTTTTAAAAATTACTCTTACTAACTACATATCTATGACTCTTTAAATATGCTACATAAATACAACATATATACTTGTTGATAATTAATAATTAAAGTCACAATTTAAGTCCGAATTTATCTAGTATCATTGGACAATCCTCGTAACAAGCAATGCCGACAATAATTAATAAAATTCATCTAATAATTCACTAATTTAAAAAAAACTTGTTAACCCTTTATACGATAGATAGGATATTTTTGTAACAACCCATTTGTGAATATTTTTATTTAAATAATTATCTTTCGCATGTTATATAATAATTAAAATAAATTCAAGTTACTAGATGTCTGTTAAGAAACAATTAAGAAGATAATTACAAGTCTTTGTAGTGAAAAAAAAGCTCATAATACACTTGGTCACAATTTGAACAAATTATTGTTGAAATAAATCCATGTCACAATTTATTATTACAATAAATATTTAATAATATTATATTACCATAAATATTTAGTGTTTTAAAAATCTACACGGAAAAAAATGAACTAGGATAGAGGTACAGTTTTTGAAGACTTCAGGGCCAGTTTAGGACACTTGGAAAATTTTTAAAAAATAATTTGTAATGTATGCAATGATATAATTAGTTTTTTAATTCGTTCAATGATATTTTAATTACTCTATTAGAATAAAAAACTTTTTATTAATTAAAATAAATTATTAAATGTCAAAAATGGAACAGTGGCCACAAATGCTACTTCTACCCTATATAAATTGAGAATTGACAAGTAATATAATGATAAAGTGATCAGTAAATTCTATCATTATAAACAGTAATTTATAAATTTATATTTAAGACATAAATAACTATATGATAAATATTAAAATTTTCTATGCACGAAAAAATTAATATTTTAAATTTAAAAATCGAAATGAACTTGAAAAATTAATGACGTATTATAAAATTTGTTTGGAATTTAACATTTCCTGTATTGACACCCAGGTTCCGGATTATAATTTTTAAACTTTCTTTTTTTCTGTGTACGATTTTATCTTAGATAAATATTTAAAAAAAAATCACTCAATGAATTCAAAATTATTTTTTATTGTATTTTAAAACAATAATATTAATTGTCACGTAAAAACGAAAAAAATAAACTTCCTTAAAAAATATATATATATATTGTATTATTTTACAACTTACATATTAGTTAAGATTCAATTAATATTATTAATTAGTAATTAATTAATTATTGATAGTAATTATTAAAGAAGTTATTACATAATAGTGATATTGCGTAATTAAATTCAATTGTTATTTTATATTACATAACATAAATTTTTTCAATTTTTTTAAATGGAAATACTTCTTTGGTTTTAGGGCAAATAACTGCTCCGTTATTTTCTTGTGCCATTTTTTCAAGCGCCTGTAATTAAATATTATTATTATTAATTAATAAATTTATTTAATTTTAATATTACGTCCCTATCAAAAAAATCCATGTGGGATTGCATGGGAACCCATCGGAATCCATATAGAGATATCGCTTTATATAAGAATCTATGTAGAAAACCATGGGTATCTGGATTTCTATATAGGAACCCATGTAAAAAATGGTGTGCCGTCAATTTATCCCAACAATTTTATACGACAAGTGTTCTCTACAAATTGATCCCATCGACATTTGATCCCATTGACATTCGGTTAAAAATGATGAAGATAATGATAATGAAGGTTATAGAAATCTTGACGAAACTGATAAATCAGTTGTCAGTTGGATCTAGTTTGTGTGATCACTTGTCTAGGACTAGTTTCAATGGAACCATAGAAAACTATGAGTATCTAGATTCCCATGTAGAAAATCCACATAGAAAATTGTGGGTACCTGGATTCCTATGTAGGAACTTGGATATATGGATTTCTTTATGGGAAATTCATATAGGAATCTGAGTTTCTATATAAGTAATTTCTATAGAATCCGGGGTATCTAGATTTCGGTCTGTCTATTGATACACGTACATAAATACTGTGTGAATTTCCATAGGAACCCATGTGGATTTTTTTGATTCTACTGTAAATTACTATATTAACCTTTTCACCATAAACGTATCCATTGGGCATCATCATGGGTTGGTTGTATTCATTAAGCGGTTCTCCACTAATACTGCATACGAGTCTCGACTGTGAACAATGAGCAAAAGGTAAAGGTGTCGCCAATTCATTGAGTGTTTCATTACAAACAGGGCAACTGGGATTTTTGCATTCTTTATTAGCACCATAACACTGAAGAGTTTTCAATGCCGATAAACCAGCTTGAAGTGCAACTGTAAATACACTTTGACTCGCTAATTGAAACAATCTGTAGTTTTCATGACGAAATTGTTCAATAAGTCGATCCCATCTTTTTTCATCCAACAAATCTTTGTAAGGACTAAGGTAAGGATTTGCTGGAAACGCCAGTTGTCCCATACAACTTTGTATCTCTTGTAATTGATACTCGTCATAATTAGCAAAACATTTACGCGCATGTTTGACAGCATCCAATCTACGATCAGCGCGTACTAGTTCAATAAACTCTTGAACTCGTAAATTAAATTCCATTGTACTTCCTAATTTTCTTAGTTTTGATTTATTGTCATGGCACCACCCTAAACATCTTGCTGTTTCATGATTAGCTAATGATATTTCAACTTCTCTTGACACCATAAAGACATCTGTAAAATAAATTAAATTACTTATCAACAGGTCCAGGTACTTCGTATGAAAGGGGAAATACTAATGCATGTAGAAAAAAAAGTAGACACTAGATCGGCAGTCCATGGACTTCCAACCGAAGTAACTGGTCCTGCTTATGAATCATTTCAATAAACAAATAAATAAATAAAAAACAATTACCAATATTTGTTAAATCACGTAGCTCAGTAGTGTCAGCGAGTTTCATAGCAGTTTTGTAGTATCCCTTTCTTAAAAAATATTCAACAAGCATCCTGTCAAGTCTCTGTCTTCGCCATTGATTGACAACACTTGGTGATGAACTACCATGATCTTTTAAATGGTCTAAACGTCTCTTACAAACCATACCAGTTTGTAATTCTTCAGAAATAGATTCCTCCGCCTTTCTCTTCAATGCCTGCAATTTAGCCACGACACCACCTAATAAACGACTTATCTCTCCAGTTGTTGCATGTCCATTATTATTATTTATTCCTTTCTCCAACTCATTAGCAGCTGTCTGTACATGCGATACTTCTCGATCCAAAGCTTTTTGCGTTGAACGAAATTTTTTATTCAGTAATTCGTACGGCACCTCAAAAATAAACAAAAAACAAATGACACAACATTAAATAATCATAATTAAAATTATTTATACCACGCACTTATACGTAAATTAATTATTCAATACTTCTGACGTAATTTAAATAATTAAATAATTATTTAATATAGTTTTACCTTCAAAGTCGGGTGCTCCATACTTTTTATGTCCGACATTTTCGACGTTCTGATGACAGTACTTACAAAAAAAAAAAAAACTCGAAGAAAAAAAATGTATCGTCTTACTAAAAAAATCCTAAATCACCATCTTCAGGATAATCTGGTCATTATAAAGAATGAATTGTTCAATAAAATTGATATCTAGAAATAGAAAAAGAATAATAAGAATTTAAAACTCAATAGAATGTAAAGCCAGTACAGATAAAGAAATAATAAATAGGCCTTGAAGCTCAAAAGTCTACACATACATAAATATAAATATACACGTACGTCTATAATATGTGTGCTACTACGTCTTACAATAAGAGCCAGTGTGAGAGCTAGCAAGCAACTGTTTTGATGAATTTATCCTAATCCCAATAGTTAGTACCAGCACATACAGTACATCAGCTGGTTTCAAAATAAGTGGTGGTAAATAATACTAGATAATCAGTACAGACATTTCGGGTGGAAACCAAGTTTTTTTCATCGAAGTTGGTATTCTGCAACACGCGCACATGTGTAATTTGATTGTAATGTAGCAGATATGAGAGCATTTAGAAATTTTGAATAAATAAATAAATTAAAAATAAGGAAATTTTAAAAAATACGCGCGGATTTTTAAAATATTCAAATATGTATTTAAAATTTTTTTTTAATTTTAATTTAATAACAAATTTTAAAAATTACCAACTGACAGCTATATTCACACATGTAACAAATATGAGACAATTTGTAAATTTTAAATAAATAATGAAATTTAAAAAAATGCGCGCGGATTTTTTAAATATCCAAAAACAAATTTAAAATTATTAATCAATAGCGTCAAGAATTAATAAAATAAAATTTTTAAAAAATTTGCATTTTAAAAATTTTGAATTTAAAAAGTGCATTTTTTATAAATATTATTTTTTTAAAATTATTTACTCTATTAATTTATAATTTTAAATTTGTCTGACGTCCGCTACATTCACACTCATGCAAATTTTAAATAAATAAATAAATTTAAAAAAATGCGCGTGGATTTTAAAAACATCCAAAAATGTATTTCAAAAATTCTTTATTCTTATTTAAATTAATTAAAAAAAAATTTCAAAAATTACCAATTGACAGCTACATTCACACATGTAACAGATGTAAGTACAGATGTAGTTACTAGTGATAAAGTACTTGACAAACTAACAGTAACCTCGCAAGCATAAAAACAATCGATACAATTATCAAATCGATATCTTAAGAGAAAAATCTCGTTTGTACTCGCGATTATCGTCTATCGACTATGGACTCCATTAATCATCGAGACATTTTATTGTCCGGCTGTGAATGTACACATACTAACCGCAGATTATAGACTTAAATAAAAGTAAATAATAAAGTCAAGTGCACCAGTGATAATTGTGCAATTAAAATTTAAGTATAAACAATAAAATAATAATATTATTAAGTAATTGTCGGTTTTATTCGGCAACAATCGGTGTGTGTCGGGGAGAGACGGATAAAGTCGGTGGCGCGCGCGAGTCACTCGGGCGTCCGGGGGCCGCCATTTTCCTCCAGTGAGGGAGAGAGTCGCGAGGCATCAGTCGTTGGAGAATCTAACGCGTTTTTTTCTCGCATATCGTTTACGTTTTAAGGTGTTTTAGGGTGTCGGGCGGGTGCACGACAGCCCAGGACCCATAGCTATCAATTATTTCCAACAGCGTTTATCTAATAAACAAACATTTATTAGATTGTTAATAAAGTCTGGTGAGGTGTATCCAGCAGCAAGGCGGCTAATTTTACAAGAGTAAGACAGAGATAGAAAACTAGTGGCGGCGGCTTTATACGCCGGGAGGGAAGAACGCCGTGTGAGTGAATATTGTGATATTGTAAGTGACGCGGTGTTGGAAGATAATTCAAGATTCGTGTGGACTCTAATTCAACGGTCTAATAAATTCCCGACAGGTTTGTAAATTTATTGTATAAATATTTATTTATTTATAAAATCTAAATACTCATCATGATAAAACCGAGCTGGATGTTTTATGTTGGATCTATTGTAAATGTGGATATGTACAGGCATTTTCTATAGTTTCTGTACGATATTAATGTGTCGTTCATATATATGTATATATGTATATATACATTTGCAGCTCAGGTTTTTTATCATCATTTTATATATTTATAGGTACGTATATATGGGTGGATGTATGTGTGTATATTTAATATATAATGGATATGAAAAAGGTCCATAGACCGAGCGCGAAAAATTCCGCGCGCCTTTCTCCGCGATACGATGAAAACGACGACGAGTACGAATAATACGACAACGAGCACGACCACGATAATAATGTGAGAGAGAGTTAATATATGCGTGTGTATATTATATGCGTGTGCACGCGTGTTTAGTGCGCGTGCCCCTGTGTGGTATATACATCACGACATTTGAACGTAACGATGGAGATTGTAAGATCGTGACCACACGGTATGAGAGAGTGTGGGAGAGAGGAGACAGAGAGAGAAAAAAATAAGTGCTGTAGAGTTGGTTGTTGTATTGGAGATGGAGAGAATCAAGAGAATGGAACGAAATGAAAGAGAACAGAAGAGTAGACAAGTCAGGAGTTGAGACGAAGCGCGAGTGTGGCTTTGCTTTAAAATATATGATACTTACAGTATATGTACACTACACTGGACATATGTGTAATGCGTGTGCATTAATATGTGGAAGAAGAAGTGAAGAATGAGCGAGAGGGTATAACTTATGTATGTATTTATTTATTGTATGTATACATTTATACACATTTATATAAATATATACATATGTGGTCTAATGTAAAGAACGGGAGGGAGTCTTTGGTTTTGTGTAGTCAGTCGGGAGACGCCAAGCGCGTCGAGAGGCCTTTCTTTTTTATTCTTCTTTCGAATTGCACGCGGACGGGCGGTCACTAAGCCTCCATTATCCCGTCACTGTTTTTCACCTGTCCCTGAAAAACCCTACGTTGTATATCCCCGCTTCTTTGTCCTCAATATTTATTTATTTTATATATTTTTTATTATACCTCTATATATATGCATGCATATATTTTAAGTAATTGACGATTTACCAATTGATAAATTGTGCACACGTCATCAATATTGTTTTTTAAATTTTAAATGCAAACAATTTTTCTTTTTATTATCATATTTTTTTCTTTGTTTTGATAACAATTATCAGTTTTTAAAGTTTATGCTCAGGACAAATTGTTATATTCATAACTACAATAATAATAATTACGATAATTATAATTATAATTATAACGACATAGAAACGTTTTTCGAGTTTTTATCGTCCAAATGCCGAAGGCGAATTGCGAGATACTGTAGATATATATGTATATATGTATATACATTTGACGATGACATGTGACAATCCATTGCGTTAATTACACACACCGACAATGACGCTCTTGAATATGTCACGTCAAGAGTAAAGAGACCAAAGCTACAGTGACGTGACTCACTGGCCTAGCAATTTATCTCTTCAAGTAAATGGTGACCAATGAACTCGCAGGGACGCTTCTAGAACATGCGTCATTTCGATCAACATCCAGTCTCTTCATATTTTTTCTCTTGATACATATAATTTATAATTTCAGTACAAAGCACAAAGTGCGAACTGAAAATAAAAAAAAATTAATACATAAATAAAAGTTTATTCTGCTAAGCCATAAATCTATTATAAAAATAAAAATGATATATTGGAAATTTATTACTCCGGTATTTAGTGCACATGAACTCATGTCATGTACATATATGTATAAATATAAAATATATATGTATATATTTATTGAAAATGTAAAGGTTAAAGGTCAAAGCAACGTTGATCGTTAAAAAGATTGCTCTATACACAGCGAAGTAGCCTAGATCTCATTTAAACTCGAAACTGGATAATGGTGACCTCGGATAAATCTTTGCGTAACTTTCGCCAAACTAAACGCAAAATAAACGCCACTTGAGTGGCACAATGTCGCACTCGCTTTACCCTTCATTGAATCTCCCCCACTACAAAACCAAGTTTCAAGTTTGTTCCTCTCTTCTCTTCACTTGCTTCAGTATCAACTACTGTTATATATATATATATAATGATATGTATATATGTGTACATACTGCTATACATGTACAGACTATTGCGTGTACCCGCGCATTTATAAATGTGTTTAGATCAGCATGTACATATATTATATACCATAGCCAGCATACTCTTATTGCAACCCAGTGAAACACTAGTGGCTAAAACGAGGAAAGCCTTTAGTATTCAAACAAGCTCTTGTTCTACACTACACTGGCCTTACGTAATTTACTCAACGTAGACGACGACGTTGACGACAACGACAACAACAACGGGTGACAACGGTAACTGCTTATTCAGCAATGAACTGACCTGTATTTGCTACGCAACATTTTTTTTTTCCTCATACTTATCATGTTATTTTAATACTTTTATATATATGACACATTTTAGATTTTTTTAAAGAAAAATATCAGCGTAACAATGGACATTAAAACTTTATACAATAACAATAATACGGAAAAAAAGTTGGTCAATCGATAATAAAAAAAGTTTGTAGCATAAATTTTAAAAAAAATATTTAACCCTTAGGAATTATATTGATATTGAAAAAAAAAGACAGCCTTATTGAGATGGTGTATAAATTTTATCAGAACAGCTTCCGGAGGTTATATCAAAGAGTAAGCATTAACGAGAAAGAGATAGAGTTTGAATATATCCGGCGGAGATAATGCTTCCGCAACTGTTTTAACGTTTCTTTATAAACGATTTAAGTTGTAACAGGTGCCCTTGCCCTTTATCATTTTAAATTAATCATCAATATCTTGACTCAGTTTATATCCTCTCAAAGGGTACTTGTGATAATGTAATTACCTGATATTATTTTCATTATGTACCAGAAGATCAAAACGTTTTTCGCGCAATGATAATTTAAAAAATTTATGTTATTTTACTGCTTAAGGTGACTAGGGGTAATTTGGAGTGGCTGCAATTTTTGGCTGACTACCCATGCGACATTCCGGAAATCTAGATCCAGTAATTTTTTTTCATTCTGTTTCGCGAAAATCGTTCCGATCTTCTGGTACACATTTTCATTTATACATTTCGATTGACTAACTCATTTTTCCATCCTTTTCATTATAAAAAAAAAAGAGAAAACGAAGTGATTTTTTTTTTGCTACTGATGCGTGCTCTTTCAGTTTCTTTTATGCAGGCTAACTGACCTGAGACAACCTCTCAAAGACATTAAACCACGGATAGTCATCACCATCACTATTATTCACCTCCCTACGGCTATTTGGTCGCCGTTATATACTTGCTCCTCAGTTCTGTGCTTACCTACTTTCCCGTCTTTACGTAAACTCAGTTGAGATGAGAGAGAGAGAGAGTGCAGCTACATGAGAAGAGCATAAATGCGAATGGAATGGCACATTGTATGTACACATATATATGTATATATGAGTTAGTTATATGTAATGGAAGGGTAGCGCATCCATTGTAAACAGAATCGAGCGGTAAGCAGCTCTCCGGGATTTCGCGGAAGAGTCTGGGTGAGGAGGGGCCGATGGCGGAACAGGCTAGGATGTGAGAAGGGCGAAGAGCGATGAGAGAAGAGTGAAGAGTATAAAGAGAGAGTGAGTGAGAGAGAAATAGTAGAGAGTAGAAGAGGGAGAGACTACGACGACGACGACGACGAGCTACACCGACTGTCGAGGGTGGGAAGTTGCCGGGACATCGATCGGGCCGGCCATTGCTTGCCACACTCAACTATACTATGAGTCAAGATGCCATTCCACCACGAGAAACTCCATCAAAGTATCAGGCTTTACTATGTATATGTACTACTCCCAACGCGTTACACTACCGTCTATTCTTTACTCCCAAATACAACCTTTTATGTTTTTCACACTTAATCTCATCCCGCTGTATATGTTATGTCCCGCTACGTCATTATATATTTATATACTAGTCTTTGTTTAAACACTCCGTCATTATGTCGGGGACATTGTAATTGAGAATTTAAAGAAATAAAAAAAAAAAAAAAACAAAGACATATATCCCGTGACGTGTCTCTATAACGGCCAGAGAATTACGCTTTCGATTTAGAAAAGAGTCATGAGGAAAGAGAGTGGGAGAAGTAAAGTTTTGCTTTAGCGAGAGAACTCAACTGAGTTAACTTTGCTGCCAAACTAAACTTTCCGCAAACTTTAAGTAGTCGGTACCCTTCCTCTTTACCTTACCTTAGTTTATTTCATTTTATTTTTTCGTTAACTACTACTACTATCACTACTTTTCGTTTAAATTCTTTCGCTATATCCAGTTGTCCAGCCAGCGGGTCCGTGTCAGTGATATTAATCTACAAGTACCGTATAAAGTTTATCCTGAAAAGTTTAAAGAAAATATTATTGTTGATTTAATTGATGAAATATTGTTTATGTCACCTGGTAGAATGTAACGAAACAAGTACCGAGAACAAACTTTTAGTTTATTGCCGCTACAGGGGTGGCAGAATGCTGATGACGGTATAGTAGGGGTAAAATCTCTTTCCTCATGCCCTCTAACTAGCGAGTGGGCTCCCTCTCTTACTCTCTCCCCTTAACTTTCTCACTCTCTCAGTTGGTGAAGCAAAGTTGCTCCCTGGTTAGACAATAATTGGATAACTTCGCCCTCGCAGTGGACGGCTATCTCCCCTCTTAATTCCAAGCTTGATGCTTTACCTCTCAGCCCTCACCCCTGTAAACCTAGAAAAACTCTCCTGCTACACCTAGATCAAGAGTACGAGTTGAATTGAAACTTGTATTGAGTGCCGGAACATTTACTACTGTTTGTTCCAAGGGTATTTAATAGATATACCTGCAGTTTATATATTTATGCTACTCCACAATTGACGTTTCAATTTTATACTGCCAGATCAACTTATATTCATTAACACACTTCCGGATAATTAACTATTTTCTCACTTGTCATTGCAAGAATTTAATCTCCGGTTATTTTTGTATACTCTAATCCTTCCTCATCTTTATCTCTCTTTATCTTCTCTCGTTTATTTTCTTTATCGTTTTTTTTTATTCATACGGATGCTTGCGTTTTCCCTGACTTGGCACAACATGTGCCCGAGTCAAGTCAAAGTGCTTGAGTTTGCACACTCTGCGTTAGTATCGAGTTCTGCAGATCTCGCTGAGTCAACCACCAATCACATTTTATAGTTCCTGTAGAATATATCTTTTCATTACATATGTTTTGTATAAAAAAAAAAAAATACTAAGATAACAATACATACATAGATTTTTTTTAAATAAAATCCAATATTAGTTTAGATAGTAAAGTTAGCGGTCATCTGAAAATTTAAAAATTTTGAAATAATAAATTAAGATGTTTATAAGATAAAAATAAAAAAATGCACATTGAGATGATTCAAAATTCAGTACATGCATTTTTTTTAATTTTATTATTTTAATTATTTAATTTTTTTATATGGAATTTAAAAATTGTCGCTCATTATTGTAAGTGTTGATGTAGCAGAGACAAATTTAAAATTATAAACAAATAGAGTAAATAAACAAAAATAAAATTTATAAAAAATGCACTTATTAATTTTTAAATTATTTAAATGCGCATTTTTTATAAATTTTATTTATTTACTCTATTTATTTATAATTTTAAATTTGTCTGTCTGTTAAATTCACTAATTTCATTTAATCACAAAAATTCCTGTAGATTTCAAATTTTTATTTTTATTAGTAAGCTTATTAAATTATTTTTATATATTAGCTCATTCATAAGACATCCTATCGATAATATCCGTTACATTTTTAAGTAACTCATCGGATTATATTGATAAGAAGATTAAAGTCGATAGAGAATTGACATTTTAGTTTGTCGCCATTTTATTTTTATAAATTTAAATTTATTAATTACTTTTAATAAATTCATTTATTTCAAATCATAAACTTATCAGTATAATTAGTATTCTCTAACAAAAAAAAATAAATAATAAAATAATTTGAATTGCCACGTAATTGTCGTTTAAGTCGCTTGTAATACATTATCGTTTAATCGTTTAATGGGATCGTCTGTTGCTGGATCCAACCCAGCGGCATTCGAACCAACTTTGAAAAAAAAAAAAATAATAATAATAATAAATATAATAATAAGTAAATAAATAAAAAAAAATACCTTGAAAACGAAAATATTAATGAAATAAAGTAATGAATGTATCATATACACATACTAAATAAATGCGTATAGGATGGCGCCACGTGTCAGCAAATCCGGCATTTTCCGATGAGCAAAAGCGCGCACGGGTTTACAATCTCGAATAAAATATCATAAATAAAAAGATAAAGGTACATACATACATATTTTATACAAATAATTTAAATTTTAAACTCTGCAATATTACCGCGCAATTTAAAAAAATATTTATTTTAAACAAAATTTGTTTTTTTCCATAATTATTAATTTTTAATTAATTGATTGCTT
Organism: Microplitis manilae; assembly: GCA_030273425.1. Classification (NCBI taxonomy): domain Eukaryota; kingdom Metazoa; phylum Arthropoda; class Insecta; order Hymenoptera; family Braconidae; genus Microplitis; species Microplitis manilae. The sequence goes on along the minus strand of CP092730.1, from coordinate 17,386,799 downwards.
ATCACGTTAAGTGTAAAAGGGATATCGAACATGAGTTAATAATTGTAACATTACCTAAAAACATTGATCTCAACGTTGACCAACGCCAGTCTTGTATACGTGTAATTCAAAAAACATCAGCCCCAGCCAGTAGCCTCTGGATACGGAACAGTGAGTGTGTGACGTCTTACCGGTATTACTATTGTAATTAAACAACTTATTTAATAATATTACTGATTAATTAATTATTTAACAACTTTTAAATAATTAGTTTTATTAACTGAGCGGCAATTAACTAATTAAATAATTAAATTTAGTTTGTCGGAAGCCGGCGCGCTTGAGGTAACCTCAAATCTGTTTTACTTCTCACTTCTCACTTTCACCACTGGTTAAAAATTCTAGCATCTTAAAATATTCAATTGTCGTGTCCTGTTGTTTTTTTTTTTAAATTTAATCATTAGTTTTAATAATTAATTGTGTATATTAATTTATTTATAAATATTACGAGTGATTATTAAATGTTATTATTTTTTTGAATTGTTACAGGAGTCGGTAAACAAAAATTCGTGATGTATTGGAGATTAGACGATTCACCTTCGCAAATATACAATACATTGGTGCTGAAGAAACAATCTGTGTGACAAAGCATATAAATTAATAAGTGTGGAATTAAATAATTTGTTAGTGTTTTTTTTTTTATTTTTTTTTTTTTTTTATTTATTTAATAATAATTGTCAACCCAAGTGTTTCATGACGAACTAACCAATATAGTTTTGGTTTTTTTTTTTTTTTTAAATCAAGACTATTATTATTGTTTGGATTAGTGGACGTTGTTTTTTTTATTATTTTATATTTTTAAAAAATAAATAATATTACAAATATAATTGTAAAAGTGAGAGATTTTAAAATAGGGGGGGCTGTTTGACCGATGGACAAACGGAAGATGTTGACGAAACGCCCTCGAATGGATACTATGAGGGGCCCAATTGCCAATGGGCCCATCCAAACTCGCCCGTTGGTTGCTCTACTAGACGGACGAGATTGTTCCATTGAGATGCCTATTTTAAAAGACGTTGCTACTGTTGCATTTTGTGATGCACAATCCACATCTGAGATACACGAAAAGGTATTTTACTAATTAATTCTATATTAATAACAATAATAATAATGAAATTATTGTTGGAGAGTAACGTGATTAATTATTTTCATCAGGTACTAAATGAAGCTGTTGGAGCTTTGATGTGGCACACAATTATTTTGACAAAAGAAGATCTGGAGAAATTTAAAACCTTAAGAATAATTGTGAGAATTGGATCTGGCGTTGACAATATCGATGTCAAAGCTGCTGGTGAATTGGGTATCGCGGTTTGTAATGTACCCGGTTATGGTGTTGAAGAAGTTGCCGATACGACACTTTGTCTTATTTTGAACCTATATCGACGTACGTACTGGCTGGCGAACATGGTCCGAGAGGGAAAAAAATTTACTGGTCCTGAACAGGTAGTTTAAATAATTTAAAAATTTAAATATTAAGTAATAATGATAGTAATGATGATAACAATGATGCATCATAGGTGCGAGAAGCAGCACAAGGATGCGCCAGGATACGAGGAGATACTCTCGGCATTGTAGGCTTAGGGAGAATCGGATCAGCAGTCGCCTTGCGCGCCAAAGCCTTTGGATTTATTGTCATGTTTTATGACCCATATCTTCCAGATGGTATTGAAAAATCGCTTGGACTTACTAGAGTTTATACACTACAAGATTTGCTTTATCAATCGGATTGTGTATCTCTACACTGTACCTTGAATGAACACAATCATCACTTAATTAACGAATTCACTATCAAACAGGTAGATCATTAATTGATTAATTAATTAATTTGCGTATTTTATTTCGGATAATTATATGATTTACTAATTGTTGGGTTTATTTCAGATGAGACCTGGGGCATTTTTAGTAAACACAGCCCGAGGAGGTCTGGTTGATGATGATGCGTTGGCGGCTGCACTGAAACAGGGAAGAATTCGTGCGGCAGCCCTTGACGTTCATGAAAATGAACCGTACAATGTCTTTCAGGGTCAGTCCAATGCGCAATGTGAGTCTTATCTGGCCTAGCCTAACGGTCCTACACACATTTGACTAATTTATTTCCTCATTCACTTTCCATTTATCCTTGCCGTAACGCTTTCATTTAAATGACCACGAGCGTAGTATAAAGAACAAAAATATTATTTTTAATGGATAAATTAAGTATTAATTAATTGTTTATTTATAATTTATATTCAGGTCCGTTGAAGGATGCCCCCAATTTATTATGTACACCACATGCGGCATTTTACAGTGATGCAAGCTGCTCGGAACTTCGTGAAATGGCTGCGAGTGAGATACGACGAGCTATCGTTGGACGTATTCCCGACTGCTTGAGAAACTGCGTGAATAAGGAATATTTCCACTCTTCCACCGGGTAAGACTTTTAAGACGAGTTAAATGACGATGAAAAACAAAAATAAATATATATACATATATATTTATATATTAAAAAAAAAAAAAAAAAAAAACAATCGTACTCAATCAAACAAGCCGAAAGTAAGACGTAGGATCACTAAGGACCCAATTTTTAAATTACGCTTATGTGGCTTTGCTTGCATTGGGATTTTTAAAGTTTAAAAAAAAAAAAAACAAAAACAAAAAAAAATATTGATGTGATAAATTTTTTTTCTTGAGAGACAAGTCGTTTGTAAGAAAAAGTAAAAATAGAGATAAAATATTAACATATTTGCCGTTGAATTTTTTTTTTTAAAAAATCGATTGGGCACTTAGTAATAAGCGATTTATCGAAGTGGCCGATTTGTTTTGACTTTCTCCAGCAGCTACCCTGAGGCAATCAACGGTGGATACTATGCGGGAACATTACCAATTCAACAGGCACATTCGACGACGCCCCACGATTCAGCACCTCCACCACCTGGAAGTCATTCCGCCGTTGGCGTTGCTAGTAGTGCTGGTCCAAATTCTTCGGCGGGAGGTGGCAATGCCGGTCCTACCGGTCCCGCGGGCCCAACGGTAGGCGGTACCGGTGCCGGGGGTCCAGCATCAGCCCCACCTACTGCTGGATTACCTGGTCTACCACACAGCATAGTGAGCGAGCCTGACCCCCGGCCAAGTCCACCTGCTCCGAGTCCTCGTTGACCTTGAACCCCCCAACGATATCAACAACTTTCAGCACCACCACCACCACCTCCATCATCCTCCGACCTAATCTCCTCCCTTAACCATCCATATGCATCATGATCATGAGTTATAAGAAATCACCCACAGTGCACCGGGACTGTCGACCGTGACCAACATCACCCTCTATCTGACACTCGACGATCGACAGAACTAACAACAACCACAACAACAACAGCAAATGGAAAAATTTAATATTTAAATAAATATAAAAAAAAGTAAATAAATAAATAAAACAAAATGTTCATGAGGTAATAAATTATGACACTTTAATTAAACTAAAACAAAAATAAAAAAAAAAAAAACGCCAACATCATTTACAATTGACAGTGCATTATTGTGAAGAAATGTATTCCAAAATCTGTCTACTGCTTCCGAGATATAAGTTTAAGGAAAGTAAGAACGAGAGCGGAGATGAGAGAATGAAAGAGTGGGAGAGTAAGAATTAAAATTAAAGAGAGCAAGAGAGAATTTAAGTATGACCTAATAGTGTGTAAGACAGTGGAAATAAAAAAAAATAATAAAATAAAAATAAATTAAAAAAAAAAAAAAAGAAAAAAAAAAGAGATGTTAAGAAATGATTGAATTTGTGTGCGAGGATTTAAAAAATAAGAAGAGAGTGCGTTTGCTTTTGCGTTCGTGAATCTCTGGCAGTAATGTTGTGTATTTTTTTTTTCTTCTAGTAATTAAATTGTGGAAATTAATTACGGCACAAAATTAAAGCGATTCCCTCTTGATTCTGCGGCATCGCCTATCGACAACTTGTGTAAATTGGCATATAAAAATACACAATGTCTATATATATACATACATATATATATATTAATTATAATTAATTTTCTTTTCTTTAATTATTAATTATAATATTATTATTATTATTATTATCATCATTTTAGTAATAAAAAGCTTCCTCGCCGTTTTTAATTTCATAAATCGACAATGTTGGTTCACCCATATCAATATAAATTAATTATTTTTTATTTTTTATTGTATAATTAATATACGATTATCATGCACTAACATTTTGTTTTTATTTTTTTTTTCGGCCATACTATTCACTAGTGGGAGGAGGTGGGATCGATTCTAATGGAAGTAAATAAAATAAAATAATTAGAAATGCTAAGCGATAGTACATAAGATAGTGATGTGAAAAAAAAAAAAAGAAAAAGAAAAAAAAAATTAAGAGAATTAAAAAATGACGAAACATGATGGGAATATATAATAATATAAAATTTGAATGTTTGAAAGAATCGTACAATTAAATATTAAAACTTATTAATGTTAATTCTATATATATATAAATATAAATATATAAATAATATCAATGAGCAAGTGATATGCGTGAGTAAAAAAATTAAATTTTTTTTCCCGCGTATAAGTTGTCTTGAGACATTTTAAAAAAATATTATTTTAAATTTAAATTGTTATATATTCGCAACTGTGATTAATTAGTGAACAATGTAATTAATTATTACAATTCACACAATGTACAGTTGAAATTCATTTTAAGTATTTGTAGTTATCACAGTTGCGAATGTAAAACTGTATTATTATTAACTTTAACTTTATTATTTAAATAGATCTCTTATTTTTATCGATCCAATCCTATACTTCCTCCCATGGTTTTCATGCATCAATTAATCTGTTATAGGGAAGAAAAAAAATATTTAAAAATAATTATTTGTGGGTTACCGCGATGGTAGACAGCGACACCCAATAGTATAATAAATTTTTGTCCTTTTTAATTATAAAAAAAGAAGAAAAAATGATAAGAAAATTATTTGTATTGATTATTAAAATAATTTTGTGTGCGTGACGTAGTAATTGCTGGGAAAAAAAATGAAAAAAACGTTTAACGATGCAAAAGTGTGACAGTATGCGTGTAAATGCAAGTTTTAATAATTGATAGTTATAATTATGAGTAATTATTATATTAAGTAAATTTAATGCGATATTACAACTTAAATATATTATTAACATGATGATTATTATATATCACTGATATAAACGTCATTATGATAGACAATTTTTCGATGATGAATAAATTTACTAATTAATAATTGATAATAAAAAAAAAAAAAGTACTTTTAAAAAAATTTATTTTAGAGACCGACATCTTTTTTTAGTGTCTACTATTTTTTTTGTTTTTTCAAACTTTTAATTTTAATTAAATGATTTATTATTATAATTATAATGGATATGCGACTACCATCGCGGCTTTAGTGCCAACGGTATCCATAAAAAAATTTTATTTAATAAATAAACAGGAAATTATAAAAATTAAGCGATGCCAGCAGCAAGAAATCGTGACCGGTACAATAAAAAAAATTTTTTTTTTAAGATTTTATTGATCGACTCTATAATCTATAAGGGAGAGAACTAGTTCCCTAATTGGGTACTAGGTCTTTTACCTTAATTATTATTTTATTTTCTTGTCAAAAATTAATCTGTTAGCGATCGATTGTCTCTTGGTAAGAATATATATATCCGATTTACTATTCAATTATTTTATTGATCTATCAAAATAATTGCAGAGTAAATAAACAATTATTGCGATAAATCATTTAGATAATTTTTCAAACCACCTGTTGTGCACAATAAATTAATTCCAACACTTAATGCTACTGAGAGTAAGAAGCTTTGATCGTTAACGAGATAGTGATTACGTGAGAAATTATTTAAAAAAATTAATAAGGAATATTTAATTGAAACATTAAACATCACAGACACACATACATGTACACGCAATAAATAAATTTATATATAACTCTGATAAATTTTTAAAAGTCGCCTTGTACGAATAATTGGATTTTAGTATTTTTTTAATGTATATCAACAATTAATTAACATCCACGAGTTAACTCGCAGTAAACTAAGTACGTACGCTTACGTTTGTTTCTTCAAGAATTTAAATCCTGTATTTACTCATACAATTACATCATTAAAGATTTAGTTGACGGTGTAAGAGAATGCGAGGTGTGTAAATGAGTTTGAAAATATCGAGACTAGAAAAGTTGTGATACTGAAGTCAGCCGAGGTCTAATAATTTTTTGATTTTTTCAAAAACGATAAATCATTTTAAAAAATGAAATTTAAAAAATTGCACCCATAAATTTTTTAATTTTCTACACGTGCATATTTTTAGTTTATTTTTTTTTTTAATTGATTTGTTGAAAAAAAAAACCAAAAATTTTTAGTGGTCTACTAACTTCAGAATCATAAATTAAAAAAAAATTGTAATTTAAAATTTAGTGATAAAAAAGAGGCAAATTAATGAGTGGAATAATTTTTACCACAAACTAAATTAACAATTAAAAATCTATCACAAGAGGCCTCATTCCTTCTTTCTGAAACTTTGATGTTGGGTTACAAATAAAGAAGAAGAAGACCACGAACGTAATTCCCAATAATGTACGAAAGTTTGCTTTTTTTTATCAATTGTATATTTCTCTTTTTTAAAATTTTTTTTCTATCAACACAATTTAATGCATATATATAATATATGTACGCATATATACACGTATCTGTTCGGAAGAATGTGGTAATGAAAAAACTAATTTAAATTCAAATTTAAAATAAAGAAACGAGGGAGAGACTCGAGGAGAGCCATAAGAGAAAAGAAAAATAATTGCAATGGAAATCGATGGGGAATAAATAAAAATATAATATAATGATAAATAAATAAGACACGATATGAACGTGGTGAAAACCGCAACATTAATATTAATTATAATTAATAATATCTATTATAATAAATACAATATTTGTACAATAATCAACGGTGCTGTGGTGAATGTTGCGGGCTTCTGCAGCCGATACCGTTTCCTTTTTTTCTGACCCTCTACTTCGACCAGCGCAACTTTTTTTTTATCTTACAAATTATTTAAAAATTTATTTTCCGCTAATTAAGCATGACTGTAAATTATAACAATAAGTTACACAATAATTTAATTAACTAGATCACTGTAGTTTTCATAAATTTAAGATTAAGACTAATCCATTCTCCAGACGCCAGTTGAAGCAGCAGCAGCAGCAACATTGAGATCAATGCGTTATTTTAAATTATCAGTTCGTTGACGCGAGTTGATTAATTTAATTTATTTTATTTTATTTAATATTTATTTCGTTGTGTATTCGATCCTAGTCGGATACCAATAGAGACCCGACTACCGTACTCTGTATTAATGTTATTGTTATTATAATAATTATTATTATTATTAAGTTTACCAAATAACGAGCAGTCTGTGGTATGTCACGTTAAAGAGCCACCGTGGACCCTCATATGCCTATTGAGATTTCCACTCTGGCTGAACCTTAGTAAGCACAATTTACACTGATACGGCTTCTCCCCGGAATGAATTCTCAGATGTTTCGTCAATGTCGAGCTATCCGAGAACGCCTTCTTACAAAATCTACACCTAAATTATTTTTAAAATTTAAATTGTCAGTGGTGAGTATTTATTTTAGTGACAGTAAATATTTACCGATAAGGACGTTCACCAGAATGAGTTCTCATGTGCGTCGTAACTGAACTACTTTGGGAAAATCTTCTATCACAAACTGGACAACGAAATGGTTTTTCTCCAGAGTGGGTTCTGGCATGTGCTGTTAAATTTGCCGCTTGACTGAATGCTTTCGAACAGGCATGACATCTGTAACATCATCATTATCAAGCTGTTGTTTAATAGAGCATCTAAATCTTTTCATTTTTTACTTGAGGGGAAACGTCAGATTTTTTTCTTTGCTCAACGAAATTGACATGAAACTTTTTTGAGGGTAAGTGCAAAACAAATAAGTATTTTGGAAAAAAATATTTCCTACCGAAATGGTTTTTCCCCGGAATGAGTTCTCAGGTGTGTCTTCAAAGTACTAGGTCGCGCATAAGTTTTACCACAAATTCTACATAAATTTGGTCTGCCATTGTCATCGCTAGAATTGGATACAGCTCCCGAGGCAACGCAGAGCGCGTGCTCGTTTGTCGCTTGCAGCCGCGCATGGGGGTGAGAATGAGGGGTGTGTGATCCAATGATTCCATTGGCTGGTACTTGGTTCACCCTCGTCTGCGGCTCAGGCACGGGGTTATATTGAGGGGCGGGACTCAGCAGCGGCTCCACGCCCCACGCGGATGCATAACTCTGCTCATACCTGTCAGGATGATAAAACATTTTACTCATATCCAAATTTATCAACACTAAAATTAATAACAATCTAATGGTGCCTTTTAAATAATTTAAATAATTACCCGGGATGCATGTTCATATTCATGGTCATGTTCATCGAAACATTAACAGACATAGCAGGCCCGGTAGCGTAATGACTCGGAGGAACTGGAGGTGGTGCTAAATTTTGTCCGTAATCTTGCGAATAATGATGACTTGTATTAGGCGGGCTGTAGTATCCACTAGTGGGACTTCCGGGATGTACAACAGCATGCTTCAGGGAAAGAAGAACGTCCGCAACACCTTCGCCATTGGGATTCCCCGGTCTCGGTACGCAATCTGATCTCGTACATCCCCAGCTTCGTTTTAGATTTCAAAAAATCCATCGGTATAATTTATTTAAAATTTACAATCGAATAAAAATGTAAAACTCACTTGTAAGTTGCCGAGCAGGGACTGAATAATCCCGGGGGTAAAGGATCTAAGTCAAGAGGCGGCAAAGGAAAACCAGCCATGTCGTCGACCCAAAAATTAGCACCAAACTCCCCGACAACCTGAGCTTGGGCGGAATTTTGTATGTGATGCGTCTGGTCGTTTATGTCGTCACTCGGGCTAGCTTGTAGCTCCTGCAGAGTTCCTAGTGCAATAGCCGCGGCAGTCGCGTCTTCATGATGATGATGATGATGATGATCTTCAGTCAAAGTATCCTCACTACCGAGAACACCCAAGGAATTGGCACAAAGACCACTCGGAATAGTCGCCTCGATACCAACCGATCCTGAAGATGAATATAATCCGAGAGCTGTTGAACACACACACTGACACTGATCATTGATACAACGGGTTTTATTTATACTTAGATTATTTATAATAAACTCACCTGTACCAAGTGTATAACTCGGTTCCGAGCTGTTTGCTGAATGGTGGTTTTGCAGAAACTCCATCTCTGTTAAATTTCTGGATCGTTTATTACCCCGGAAGCACCCCCTCGCCTCTCAATCCTCTACCACCCCTGTACCAAAAGCTCTACACTCTTCAGTATAAATTTGTATTCAGCCTCCCTTCTGCTGTAGCTCATGGATGCGTGGTCCAGCCCCTTGTCGTTGTCCCGGCAACGGTAACAGCAACTCCAATCCCGGGGTTTCGTTATATTTTATTTTTTATATTTTTTATACTTTATAAATAACCACACTATTGAGCTACACTACATTGTTTCGTTTTCATACCGATATCATACACTTTTAATACTTCATCATAAAAAAATAAATCCCGACTTTAATTTAACAATAGAATAAATAGGAATAAATTTATAAATAAAATAATAAAAATAAATAATATCAGCACATGGATTCTTGATGTTGCTGTCGAGAAAAGTACCAGTGTGTCAAGGGCTTCGCGGGAAACCCGCGCGTTGTTTCACCCGTTCAAAACCCATGCGTTTTCCACGTGCACCTCTTGCAATTAACATCTAAACTATTTCACTTGATATTTATCTTATCCATCTGTGGGCATGATTTAAATTAATCACATGCTATCACAATTTCAACAAACAATTAACAATTGAATTCAAATATATAAACTGTATATAAAATATATAAAAAAAATTTAAACCGCCGCGTTAAATCCATGGAATCCTATGGAGAACTCGGCTCAGTGATAATAACAACAACAAATTGTCTAAGAAAAGTCCACCACTTCAATCGTACTCATTCGCACCCCTTGACTGACTGACAAGCCTAACTTGACTACCTATCGTCCAGTCCGAACCCCACTACAACTCCTAACAACGTCGCACCCGCTTCTCCAATGACGCTTCTTCTTTCTTTGTCTTTAACACAAATATCCAAGTGACACTTAATATTTTTTTTCTCAGTTAGTTATTTTTAATATTCGAAAACTCGGCCCTCCGTCCTCGTCTCGGCAATACCGGGCGCAATGTGTGAGATGGATCAGCAACACGCGTCCCAGCTCGTCCTCGTCCTCGAGGACGAAACAGGACACAGGATAATCGATAGCTGGACGATCAACACAACGATCCCAGGAAGATCCATAGGGATATAGCATTACGACACCCGGCGATCATGGTGGTCCTGCCTCATCGTAACAAGTCAACATCAGGATCATTCGCTCGTAATGCCTTCCCTTGGCCAATAACTTTCGCAAAGTTTAACACCGATAATTGTGCCATCAGGTGGATCAACAACTCAGTACGCAAGATAGTAACACCTTTTAATAATTTTAACCGCACAATCGGGTGAAAGAAAAAGAAATATTGTGGGTCATCTCTTATCTATGGTCTTCTTGTCAATGGGTAATTAATTGAGAATGGAGATAAGAAGTGAGGAATTTCAGTGTGCTACCCATTTGTCATCTATGCTCCTGTATCATATTACATGTGTTTTAGGATCACATCCAACTGGACATAAGCCGGACACCTGACTGTAGTTCCGATGAGGACATTACCAGTTGACAGGAAGAGGAAGTCGACCACATCAAGCTATACCAGGATCAAGTTGACCAATTTTAGTTGTATTATATATATAGAGTCATTGACGCGGCATTATTGGGCCCTTTTTATAATATATATATATATGTATGTATGTATGTATGTATGTATGTATATATAACGTTCTCTCGATAACTTGCAGTCTAACGGCTAGCTCCCACGACCGAGTATAAGTTTACACTTACAGTCCATTGGATTCACGGTATTTACATAAAGGCCCAGACTCATATACTCATTCTCATCATCCTTTTTAATAATAATCAAGGTTAGCTTTCAACACTATCGCGTACCCGAATTGAAACTTGAATCGTGTATTGAACCTACTTTGCTAATAAAATTACTTTAAATTGTTTCATTGAGACTAAAAACTGTCTAGAAGCTAAAGTCGATTTGAAAAAATTCATAGCCGCGATAAAAAACTTAGCTGACCTAGATATGAATCTTGATCATTTTCGGGTCCTTTTTCACAACTGATGATTTTTGTATCTCTTCTAGCTTCTAGATGGTCTGTAAGACTCATGGGGAACTAACACTAGAGGATTTATTGTTAGTCTTTAACATCCGGCTTCTAGAAAATTTTACTAGCAATTTTATTACTTTGTTTTAAGTTTAAATAAATTCTGTCTTACAACTCGATTCAATATACACTGCGAAAAATTTGCGGAGTGAATGCGGATTAAATTCGGAGTGAATGTGGGGTGTCTTCTTATTTATTTAATCCCCTCGGAGTCAAATTTACTCCGAGAGAGAGTTTATTTTAAAATTAAAATCCCGGATCAGAGTGAAAAAAATCCAGACCACTTCGAAATCCCTCCACAGAAAAGACAAACTCCCTATTTACTCCGTAAGCGGAGTAACTGTAAAAACTCCGAAACTCCAAGTGAATTTGAATTTAAATAAAATCCGTAATCACTCCGAACTTACTATCAGTTTTCAATCAAATTTTTAATTACATAAAATATATATATAACAGGATAATGTGGTTGAGTGACTGCGAATTTATGTAAGACGCTGTAATAGGGGTTGATAAATAGTGGTTTGGTAACACCTGTGTTTACTCGCACCTGAAATCAAAGGGCGATAACGGGGGCTAAGCAAATATATATGAGATGAGCGAGTGAAACTGTAACAATTGTTTGCGTAATATTGTACCAGGGGTAGTGTACTGGTGGGCGTAATATTGTAGCTTAAGATAAACAAATAATAATTAAAATTGTTGAATGATTGGCTGGTAAAAGCGGATGACAGTGATATTGTCTGGCAGCAGAGTAACCACTAGCTAAGTGATTGCTCTTGGGATAATCCTGGCACGTGAAGTCCCCGCGAAATCTATACGAACTGTGTGCTGTAACAAAATCAGTAGTATCTCTATCAACATATATGTGTGCTATGAAAATTTATATAAAAGAATACTCATCCCTATTTCAGGATTTGCCCGATGATTAAATGATAGATTATATCTTGTCAACGTTAATCGAGTGACGCCATCGTGCTATCCCTATTGATTGTAATGAAAAGATTAGAGTTGCTAGGTATATTATACTTTTTGATCGGTGTGCTGGACTCGTTGATCCGTAGCCAGACGCGGGTTGAGAACAACACGAGCGCTTTGCTGGTAGACCCGGCTTGGCACGCGCCCCATGTAATTTAATCGGGTATTTCTTGTTAAGACGACCAAGACCAAGACACATTGCGACTACTTGCTTTAAATTACGATGAGAAAATAATCCTATACTTTAGTAGTTAAAAAAATATATATATGTATATGTTATATTATATTATTTATTTAGTAATTCTGTGTTACTTTTTGGGGCAGATGCGCGTTTCGTTTTTCACTTTAAAACCCTTTTTCACGGTAATGTGATATTTTTAAATAATATACTTTATTATTTAATGGGAGTTTGTATCTCTTGTTTAGGGAGTTTATTAATTAATTTTCAGTTTCGTTTGAATGTTTATGCACTGAAAGTGTTATTAACTTTTACACAGAAAAAAATCATTTCTTGGCGCAAGAAAAATTTTGTATTGTGAAATGAAAATTTTGGAAATTTTGAGTCTTATGTATTTTTAGAGCAAAAACTTTAAGATTTCATTAAAAATAATTTTCTTAATCGACGAAATCTGAGTTCAGTTCAAAAACCAGTGCCCGCCCCCACTTTTTAAAAATTTTCAATAACTTTCGACTGTCGTAATCATATTAAATTTTTATCAATCAATCAATTACGAAATTAAAGCATTAATTGAAAGAGGGACAACGTAATTACAATTTTTCAGAGAAATAAATTTTTACAAATTGGAGTTACCGAAATTTTTAAAATAAATCCCAGTAAAATTTTCTTGTCTCCATAATTCAAAATTCAAATTTCATAGGTGAAATTTAATGACCAAATTTAACTCTAATTGATAACGACTGTAAGCAATTTTATTTTTCAAATCTACTTTGCAAAATTTTAATTACGCTCCAATTTTTTTTAATTAATTAATAAAAATTTATAACCGTTATGGCAGTTGTCATTGAATATTTTCAAAAAAGGGAGGGGGTATTGTCAAAAATTCCCTTAAAAGAAAATCTTAGTACAAAAGTTATTTTTTTTCAGTGCGCTCATTAATTTGGATGATTGAAAAATAATAATTCGTATCAATATATATGTAAGATATTTAAATCAATGATGTAACAATCTTGGATGTATGTATGGTGTATAATAGATGTAGAATTGCATTAGTGTAGTTTAAAAGTTGAACGAAGAGCGAAACAACCCCCAAGATGGCTGCTACTGCTACCGCCCGTATCGACGTTTTGACTTTGGAGGGTTTCTCGGAGGTAAGCTCATCGGGAATTGCGGGTCTTCCCTCCCCTAAAATTGCCCCTCTTGGTTCTTTTGGCCTTTGAAAACAAAGAATTTGACGTAATTAAATTTTTTTTACTTTTATTTTTAAACTACGCATCATTAAATCATTTCTTCCCAAATAATCCCGTCATTGTTTCACTTTCTTCTCAGCTCTGACCTTCGTTAAATTAAATAATAAAAACTTACATTTTTAAATATAAATTAATATTCTTGTAATGAAACATTAAGTGTATATAATTATTTCAAGGATTTATTTGTTACAATAATGCACTTACGTAACACAATCTCATTGTTATTGAACGTGCGGCGTAACAATTGCGTACTCTATTGCTTTCTTCAGTACAGTTTATTGATAATAAAAATAGATAGTGAATTTTTATTATTTTAAAATAAAATTTATACAAGTGGGAAAAAAATTAACTCCGCATTTTTTTATTCAAATCTTTTTTTTATTCATATTTAAATAACAATTTATTCGACAGTATTTAAAAGCTTGTCATATTTTTTTTATGCTACGATACTGTCCGGTAGTGAAAATATTTATCTAATTATTTGTCTACCAGATAAATTTAAAATTTATTTATTTTTATAAAATCACAATATTTTTATCGCTTCACAATTAATTAGTGTAAAAAAATAATCCCTTATATTAATAATAATAATAATAATAATAATAAAAATATAATATTCGCAGGTAATGTTTAAATATCGCAGGAGTAATCAATATAATTTATTTATTTCAACTGATACCAACATGTTGCGTATCTTCGCTGACCAAGTCTCGGATTTCCTTAAACAAACATATTAATTTGTAAACATAAAACATTCAAATGAACGAATATTGAATTAAGCTGAGTAAATATTATCAAGTAATTATAAATAAATACCTGAAGTCTTTGACTGTGTGCTTCTCTAACATCCTTTCCATTATCCTGATTAGATAAAATCGCGGTCTCATTTGAATCGAGTAAACCAAATGTCCATCCGCCATCGCCGTCGAACCGTAATACAAACCGATGGTACTTGGACAATGAGGAAATACGATGTGTTATTGTTAATAATGTGATACCACGTTGCTTAGCAGTCTCATACATAGATCCCTCAACTTCTAAACTAACTGCACTGGTGCATTCATCCAGCAGCGCATAGTGCGGGGCATGATAAAATAATCTGGTCATAGCGAGTCTTTGTTTCTCACCGCCAGATAACGTCGAGTCCCAGTCACCCATCGCATCAAGACCATCGGGTTCACGCTCAGCAAGTGATCGTAAATCTACAAGATCTAAAAGTGCTAGAAGTTGGTCATCGGAAAATGTATTACTTTTGCTGTCCGCTGGGTATGTTATTTGTTCACGAAGACAGCCAACAGTCATGTAAGGTTTTTGTGGAATATAAAACATTGACGGTCTACCAGTTCGTATTGACCATGAGTCTGCTGGTCTTGTCAGTGTACCCGCGTACACTGGCCATAATCCTGAGATAATACGGAAGAGTGAACTTTTACCACAACCATTGGGTCCAGTTATCAATAAATGATGTCCCGGTTTAATCTTTTAAATAAAATAATAATAATAAGAAAAAGAAGAAGAAGAAGAAACCGTTCATAAAATACGTCACGCAAAATTTTACCTTTTTAGACCACTCCCCCATCAATTTTAGGTCACAAATGATAGATCCCCCCTCCCCCATAAATAATATGTGACAATTAATAGTACATAAATTTCTATATTTTTAAATATTTCCTATTTGTAATTATAAAATTTAAATTTTTAAAAAATTTGAAAAGAGCGACCCCACCCCCAAAGTGCGAAAGTATTTTATAAACGGCCCCTAATAATACTTAAATTAATAATAAATAATTACTTACTTGTATAGTCAAACTAGAGACAATTACTTCACAATTGGGCGTTACAATTGGAACATCCGTGAGAGCAATACTGCCATCAAGACTTTCACGTACAATACCCTTAATAATTGGCGAACCGTCTTTAAATTCAAGTAATGACTTTGGTGATGAATTAACACTACCATTAGTACCACGGTACTGCTGATTTACTACAACAGTACGCTGATATTTACATAATGCCGCGTCCTTGAATATGTCAAGCATCTCACTGACTCTATTAGCATATCCAGCTAATGCTACTAATTCCTGTTAACGTAAACATTAATACTAATATTAGTAATTGTATTTATAACAATGCATAACAATATTAATAAAAATATATATAAAATAGATTAAATCAAAATAAATTAAGTTTATTCATAGAGAAACTTGACCTTGTAGGATGACATAAGACGTTCAACGGCGTCAGCACCAGAACTCAGAAGATTTTTCGACGTCGTCAAGTAACGCGTCCGTTCACTTACGACTCCTAAAATTTTCGATTAAACAATTAAAGAATAATATTAATTGCCAGGATAATTAAATTTAAATTTAAATTAACATACCATCAGTATCTTTATTGTCCGATGGTTTTAGAGTTGTATAGAGCAACGGCATCGCAATCACCAATAATCCCGTACCAGACCATACATATTTCATCAAAAATTGCTCCAACATAATGTACCATAACTTTAATGCTAAAACTTTTCTTAAATGTACATTTAGTGATCTGTATGCGGTACTCAAATAACGATGCTCAGTATTATGACCGCCATAAAATGCTATTTCCTCGGCGTGCGCGCTAATACGAGCGTGCGCTTCACGTAGTCGTCCACGACGTGAGGCTTCTTCAGCAACTAGGTGACCAAATCGCGGTGATGTAAGTCGAAGTACTTGTCCGGTTACCGCAATAACCACTGCTGCTAGTAATGGACCTATATTATAAAACAAAAAATATATATATATAAATATATACATATACATGTACATAATTATCATTGATATAATAATTACTTAATTTTTTATTATTAATAACTAATCAATTTTTTTAATTCTCTTTATTATTATTATGAGCCATGGGTTGCGACTTGTGATTCATTAATTCTTTTTATTGACAACGTTGCTTTTTTTTTTTTTTATTAATAGTACCCGCGAGTCATGAGATAGGGAATTACAGTGATAAGATAAAAATGTTTTTGTTAATGGATAAAGAATAAAGTGCACAGAATGAAGGATTTGTGATAAAAAATTAATTACTTAATTATGCATGGAGATAAATATGATGTTATTTGAATAATAAATAGTAAAAATGAATATATATTTGTAATTAAAAATTACCTGGTACTGTTCTAGCACCCATGCGTGATGAAAATGACATAAGTGCGATTCCAACTAATGAACAATCGAGAAGTGGTTTTGTTAAACTCGAGTATAAATGAGCGACAGAACTTGCTAATTCGGATAAATCATCAGTCAGTCTTTGTTCAGCACCACCCAGTCGATTGTCCAAAGCAGATACTCTGTAATAAGTCTGCTGACTCAAGTACATTTTGTACGCATACTGGACAAGTCTTTCTCTGTAAATTTAATTATTATTTTAAATATTAATTTACAGACGATACTGAAATTTATGATACCAAGTCAGCCGACGTCTAATAATTTTTTTATCATTTCTCAAAACGACAAATTGTAGAAAAAAAATATTTTTAAAAAATGCACTTATAGATTTTTTAATTTTCTACATGTGCATTTTTTTAGTTTTTTTTTTTTATAATTGATTTGTTGGAAAAAAAATCCGAAAATTTTTTATTCTGTCAATGTCAGAATCATTGAAATTCCTAGACAATTTTCGGATTTTCCAAAAAATTAGTTACAAGAAAAAAACTAAAAATATGGACATGTAGAAAATTAAAAAATGTACAGGTGCAATTTTTTAAAATACTTTTTTTTTAAACAATTTATCGTTTTGAAAAAAATCTAAAATTTTCGTATGATCCTGAAGTTAAAAGACAATTAATAATTTTTGAATTTTTTTTTTTTCCAAAAATCAATTACAAAAAAAAAACTAAAAATATGAAGATGTAGCTGAGTGTGAGTGTAGCAGACATGAGACAATTTATAAATTCAAAATAAATAAAATTTTATATTATAGATAGAGTAAATAATTTAAAAACTTCACTTATTAATTCAAAAATTTTTAAAAAATTTTATTTTATTAATCATTTACTCTATTTATTAATAATTTAAAATTTGTCTGACGTCTGCTACATTTACACTCATTTACATTTTACTTATTTATTAAAAAATTAAAAAAATTTCCACATTCACATTCATATATGTGAAAAATCAAAGAAGCTAAAGGCGCAATTTTTTGAAATGTTTTTTTTTACATTAATAATTTCTAAAAAAATGCAAAGATTATAAGACGTCGCTAACTTGAGTATCATAACTTACACAATAATTATTTGAAATTACACAGTTGGATCGTATAAATTACCTGAAAGAAAGCGCAAGTCTGCCTTCAAGATAGCGGATGGCAGAATTGACAAAGGTTGCCGGAAATGCAATAGCGAACCAACGTGCAAGCATTAAAAAAAAACCACGGACATCTTTTAAGACAATTCTCTTAACAATTTGACCTTCGAGTGTGGCAACGTAAACAGACAAAAATGTTCTTGCGAGCAGAGTTATCGTGGCACAAGTTAGCAGACCAGCTTCTTTGGACCGCCATCCAGGTACCATTATTCTCAACAATTGCAATAATTGTTTGATGAATGTTTTGTCTAGTCCCGCATTGCAAACTTTATTATTCTTATTATTGTTATTATTATTATTATTTTTACTAACAGATTTATTATTGCAGCATTTATTATTCTGACATTTATCAACTCCATTTTCTTTGCTTTTATTATTGTTACTGTTATTACTGTCATTATTATTATTTTCTAGTTTACGTTTAACTCGGACTAAATGGGGATAAGTTAATTTTAGTAAATATAGTGTCGTGACAACACCAACAACACCACGAGTCAGTGTCTCCTGTCTTATTCCACATGTTGATGAGGTTTTATTTATAAGTTTTGAAAATACCGACGACATTATTTTAAATTAATTAAATGTCATCTGACATCTGGGCAGTACAGACAATTACAATTAAAAACCTTTTTTATATTTCAGTGATTTTGCACTTATGAGTCATCAAGTAATCAAAAAAATTTAATTATTATTTTTAAAAAATATTTATTATAAATATAATATGATATTTATTCCGGCAAACTCATGTGGCAAGAGCATGACTCTATCAAAGCTGTTGATATAAACACATTTAAAACGACACACACGAATCGGCAACCAGCTGGCAACTGTACTAGTCTTCTCTTACTTAAACTTTTATTCCCACTCTTCTCATACTACAAGTGATTCTCCTCTTACTCCACCAAACCTCTCAACAATCCTATCCTATCCTCTATGCTTTTTACCAACGATAATATCCAACACTTACATCCATCCTCTGACTCTACTCTGATTCTGATACAATTTATGCTCCATTCTCTGCACTATTCATACTAGTATATATAACATTACTGTTACTTTTTTATCTTTATACATATTTATATATATAACAAGTAGTCATAAGTTTTTATACTGGACTTGGATCTGTGGTACCATCATTGCACTCGCCCTTGCCCTCTTATCTTCATAACATGTGATCTTTGTTTATTTTGTAGTTATCATCATCATCATCATCATCAGAATATTGAAGAAGAAACGACGATCATTCTTTGATAATATTTTGAAAATAAATAATAAACATATGAGTGTGAATGTAGCAGACATTTGTCATTTGTTTCTATTTTTAAACAAATAAACAGAATACAATTTTTAAATTTTAAAATTGGCGCGCGCTTTTTTAAAAATTTAATCTTTCTAATTGTTTAATTCGGTTATTTGTAATTTGAAATTTGTCGGTGTCTTCTACATTCACACACATCTAAATGTAGCAGATGAGACAATTTATAAATTTTAAATATATAAATTTATTTATTAAAATAATGAAATTTAAAAAAACGCGCCTACGGATTTTTAAATTATTTAAATACGAATTTTTAGATTTTTATTTTACTTACATTTTATTTGTTTATTCAAAAATTTTAAAAACTGCCAAATGTCAGGTACATTCACACTCATATTAAACTTTATTATATCCGTAAAATATATAAGAACGCATACAGCAGAGGAATTGCATTACATACAAAGGATTTAATTGGTGCAATGAGTTTCCTGAAGGAGTAAAAAATAAACAGACGAGTTTAAAAATCCTAGTGAAATGACATTTTAAAAAACGACAGCAATGAATGGTGAAAATATAATTGGATTAAATAAAATCATTAATGAACTTAAAATAGCCAAGTTAAATAAACAATATTAATACTTAATGTAAGTATATGTACAAGAATAAATATAATGTTATATACTTTGGGCTGGTTATCTATAGAGGATGATATATAATACGCGTATATTGATTTATAAAATGATTCATGAACTTGTCTCGGTATTTATGCAGTCAAATAAAACTAATAAGTGAAAAAAATAATTACTACGCGTCATAGCTCACTTTTGAATATTAATCGAACAAAAATATATACGGCAGAAATATCTTTAATATATATAGGCTTCAAGTGGTACAATTACCGAATATAATAAAAAATGAAAAACTATAAAAAGGAATATTAATATAAATTAACAATAAATAAAAAAAAATAAAACTCTAGATTATTTTGAAATTACTCTCAACAAAAATTGATCTGATGACTCTGTCACTGTCCATCATTATCTAATCAACTCGTGTATGTAACTTGTATTACATATACATATTTAAATAATACCAGGAATATTACGTCTATATTTTTTGTTTTAGTTTTTTAATAAATTCATCGATTTGTAATATTGTAATTGCAAAAAATTAAAAGACATCGGTGATATTACATCGGTGATTTATAATTTATTAAATAATAAATTTAATGTTTGGTAATAAAATATCAGGGAAAGTGTAAACGGCTTTCGGCAAAATGCACTTCTGATCACACACGATCACCATCACTTAAAACTTGTAGTTATTTGTATTTAGTATATCTATATATGTAACTGAGAAAGTAAAAGTCGTTCAATGAGTGAAAGAGTAAATGAGAAAATGAAACAAGACGTTTTTTTTTATTTTTAAACTCGGGTACTTGTAATCATCGACACTTTCATTTCTCTTGTGTTACGGAATTACTTAATACTTTTTTTTTTTTTTTAAATAACTGTGTAAATAATTTATTTAAATTCTTAAGACTAAAAAGATGATAATGAGCATTGATGTTATTGTTTGTAGTGATTACGAGAAATTATTAGATGCATTGATAACAGCGGGATGTCAATTCATAGAATGACCGTTCGATATTAAGAATCCATAAATTTATATGGCTTAAAATATATATATGATTGCGGCTGATCATTTTCTCGAATAGTCATGCAGCCGTGAACGGACACCAGGAAGTCGGTTGTCATAGAGACACGCGAGCTTCTTTCAACCGCAGTTGAAGAAACGGTTTAACTACATCAGTAAAACTCAATAAATTTCTCATTTTTATTTATTTATTTTCTTCCTTATCTTTTTTTTATCATCACAAATCTCTCAGCAATATATTGTAATTTTTATTATTATTATTATTATTTTACACTCAATAATTACAACGTTATGTACACACTTTCTCTTTTTTGTGTTAAATACAATAGAATATCATACAGTTTACAATAAAAAAATTTGAACAGCTAATTTACATAATCAGTATTCACATCTCGCCAACAAAACGTCAATGGTAATGTACATTTTTATTAACAATTCAAAAAAATTTTTTTACTTTTGTCAATACATATTTATTGTATGTACAAACTTTACAACAACGCGGTAATTGAAACTTTTTGCGTGATTATAAAATAATAATCATACCAGTACGGTAAATTAATGCAATAAAATGATATGTTAAAACGTTTTTTATAAAAACAAAAAATAAAAATAATCAAACTGATAAAAATTAAGTGAACTTGATGACCTCTTCAATTACCTAAGATCCTAAGAAATATCATGATGATGATGATATTCTTTGATGATGAAGCAATGTAATAAAATATGCATGAAATTTAATACTGCTTTTTGCATTATGTAAAAAAGAAAAGAAAAAATAAATAAATAATTAATTACACAAATAAATAAATTTATAAAAACTATTATGAGGTACGAGTGTTGGTATTTAATACGAAATGTAAAAATTTATAAGACTCTGACTGTAAAGCAATATCTCGTCAAGACGACAATCGTGTGTCGGTCGAGTCCAGTGGATACGATGGAAGTGCTTCGAGTATACGAGGTGGTGGATTTTTCCTTAGTGACGTCAGTCCAGCTGGAGGAGATTTCCCGGGGTTGTCTTGGACTAGCCAGGCATTGAAAGCTCCAACAGGTCTAACGGTTTTAATTGCTATTGGTTGGATTGGTATTTTTCCCGGGATATCACTAATGATAGGAGCACTGCCCTGCAAATTGAGGGCATTCAACTGGAGATATCCACTCCCAGAGTCGTCAGATCCACCTGATTTACTCAGACGTCCACTGGCCTCTATAGTAATACAAAAAAAAAAAACGTACATACATATTTAAATAAATAAATTTAAAATCACGAAACCATGAATAATTAATTAATATTGATGTTGAATTTATTCGACTATGAATTAATTGACGGTGATAATAATAATAATAATAATTAGCTGAATTACCAAATGTTTTAGCCTCACGGGCACGTGCAAGTAACTCATCGATTCTGTTTCTGCGAAAGTAAGTCCCTGCAATGTCTCGCCATTTGGAGCTCTTGGCCTCATTTACACGAGACTCATCATCACTTGTGTGCTCATCGTCATTGTGGTTGTTTTTGTTGTTGTTGTTATTGCTGTTGTCATTGTTGTTGTTATTATTATGATCCGGTTTAAGCCGCAAATTATTGTCACGTGTTAGAGGCGGTGGTGGGGGCAAAGGTATCCTAGAAGAAGCATCAGGTAATCTCCAGCGATTTAGATCATCGCTCCAAGTAGCTGCTGACCGAATCGCCATGAGGTCACGGAACGGACAACCGGGACGTAAATGCGGTACCATAGCTTCACATATCTGTGTTGCTAGCAATTCACGGCGCAGGAGTTCACGTCGTTCCGCGTCCCAGGATGCCTGAAAAAAAAATCATCAACTAAAGGATATAACGGTATAAATATTTTAATGCGTCTGTGTTCTACTATAAGTATACAAGCTAGTTTAATCTATCATAACGGTTTATTTTTCTCAACATATATATGTGTATATAAATATATACTACCTGTAGATCTAGTGCCTCTGCTTCAAGTTGCTTTGTGCGCTTGGCCATTCTCTTCAATGCATCCTCGGTAGTCCTCAATTGCCCGTAAACTTCAAATGCACTTCCGCTCCCATCTTGCGCACTGGTTTCAAGTGCCTTTGCTAAAATTTCTAATCGTCTGCGTCTTCTTTCCCGGCGTTTTCTTAATTCATCATTACTTAGAGCTTCACCGCCAATTGTTAAACGTTCTAATCTTCTCATAACTTCTCTCTGTGCAGCCTCACGTTTTTTACGACGACGCTCATCAACTTCTCGGCTAGTCATCGGCCACAACTTATTATCCACAGATTCAGCGGTATCCTTGCTATTTTCATAACGACTTCTCAAAGCATCCAATTCATCACGAAGTTTTTGTGCAGACATACTTGTATCCTCGCACTCTCTCCTCAATCTCTCGACCTCGGATCCACCAGTAATTTCTTCACGTTCATCGTAATCTTCATCATAATCACCCGTCTTTGGTGAACTCTCCAATAACTTTCGTAAACGCTGCAACTCAAGTTGGTATTGCCGTAAAAGAGCATCTTTTGGATCTTCATTAACTACCGGTTTATTTTTAATACACCTCGCTCGTGCTGCATACCTCAGTGTACTCAATGTCTCTTCAGCATCAACATCAGCCGGACTAATACAAGCAATCATCAGTGTACGTGCATTCCCGCCCAAACTATCTCTCAGTAACCTTGTGAGTTTGCTATCTCTATACGGAACATGCCTGCCATTACCAGCAGCCAAAGCGCTTATCACATTACCCAGCGCTGATAAGCTCAAATTTATACTAGCTGCTTCTTTCAATCGATCCCCTGTTGCTCCAGTTCTCGCTTGTCTTTCAGATCCAGCTAAATCAACTAGATGTAACTGACCCCTTCTTACAGCACCATCACCACCCTGCTTGCCATTGTTTTCACCCATCGCCAGAGCCTCCAGGGAAATCGTCAGGACGGCATGACTTCGTGAACTTGAAGCATTCATTTTAGTAAAGGCAGCGACACGTCTCCGGTCACCCTGTTCTACTAATTTAGCGCATTCGGCGGCATCTTTGACTGTAACTTCACGCAATCCACCGGCAACATAAGTTCCCCGTTGAGGATCTTCCTTAAGCTGAAGAGCGCCGTCCACTAGGTTGTCCTGGAGCAAATCTCTAAGCCGTTCGTTGTAAATTTCCAGATAACTCAGCAGTGCCAAATAACGCGTATCAGAACTAGATGTTGATGTCGCCTCAAATATATGCTCCAAAGTCCGCTCGATGAACCCTTGCATCGTGTGGGATTTTCCGCAACCAGTTTGACCATAAGCAAACACCGTTCCATTGTATCCTTCGAGCACAGCTTCAACAATAACAGATCCGACGTCTTCGTAAACTTTTTCCGTGGAACTTTCGGGTCCAAACGTCGCATCAAATTGATAAACTTTCCCAGCACCGCCTCCTGTACCTTCCAGTGTACAGTTTTTCGAAATCGGATCGATGGTAACGGCATTCTAAAATAAAAATATTAAATTATTTTTTTCTTATCACCCAGCAAATCTAGAACGTCAACCGTCAATTAATCGATCCGACACCCACGTTTCTTCAACTCCCAGAGACAAACACGCCGTGCATCTTTACAAGCAATCGATTACCGTCAGTATATTGTGACATTTCATTTATGAAATTTTAACGAAAACTTTTGAACAGAATATAAAATATATACATCGATCTTTACATACATATACTATATGACTAACTAATTAATTATTAGAGTTTTATAGAGTTTCCAAGTTCACAATCGTTACGACCCTGATATGCTCACAAGGACAACTGACATAATGTTTTAAGTCTAGACAAAAAATTTCATACTAGCATCAGCAAAAAAAGTCATTTACGGTAGCTTATTATACATCGATTTAGTTGCATTGTTTTAAACCAAGGATCAATATATTTATATATCTTACTGTAAACATATGAGAAAACAAGTTAACAGCCTACAATATAAATTACGACAGATAAAAATGCAACGTCGTTCTTCATAATACATTTGCGTGTTTTGACCATTAGGTCGCTAGGTTACACCGCTCGATAACGATGACGATTTTACCATAATTATTTACTAAAGATATTCAATAAAAAAAAATATTTGTATATTTAATGGAATAATAAAGAATACTATTATCGTAATTGACATCTCATTTACCTGACACCCAGCTGACAGCTCTTTTTGAGACATTGGCCTACATCTTACTGCCACCTTTACTGACTCACTCATCTGAAATATTAAGTAACTATAAGTGCCGATTCAATAAATCATTTACAATTATTTTTTTTTTATAAACATCCAATAGGCGTCTTGACATCCGTAATTTGAAATTTTTTTTAAACTCTATTTTGAACAGACATATATTAGAATGGATTCGGTTGATGACCTTGAACTACTAAGACATTGAACCAGCGAATGGGTTTTATTTACAAATCACCCGCCAATTCCAGAAAGGACGTGAAGATAAAGGGGTAAGTAAATATGAAGAAATATATGTATACATACATTGAAGTATTTTAATAGTTAAATTTATTTACTCACTTTATTATTCTGTTATCAAGATACCGAGGGTAGATAGAACACGCTGACCGCGTGACCGAGTCTTTGTGCAGGAGTTTATGACCTAAATATTTTTAAATATGTCCATCACTTTTCGAATATTAATCCATTGTCTCTCTTGTAATTATTGCTCATTAATAAATTATCCTGTAACAAAAAAAATAATTAATTTGTCTTTCTAAAAAAATTTATTTTTTATTTTCTTCTAAAAGGAGTTTATTTGCTAAGGTAATTTTTAAAAGAATTTAAATAAATTATAACAGTTGACAGGTAATTTTATAAATTATCATGAAATATTTACCGTGAAATTTGATGAAATCTTAAGTGGTTGCATTGTATTTTGAAACAAAGCGGAGTATATAATTGAGAGGGAACTGAAAAAAATTTCAAGGATCAATTATTCAACGTCAATGTTTCTAAAGACTAAAGTAGAGCAAAACTGCACTGACAGTATACATACTAAAACTATCCTTTATTATTGTGTTAAATCCTCCTACTCTTTATTCTCCGTTAAACAGATGCGCGCGTTTTTTAAACAATTAGCGCGCATGCTTTGAATTATTTTTTTTTGAATAACTTGCCGCTCTATTTGGCGGTAATGTAGAAATTTAACTAATCATCCGCATGCACGCGCGCATGCGCATGTCACATGCACTTGCATGCAGTGATGATTGATTTGGAGGTTATAGAATAATTTTTTAATAATATTTATATGAAAATTAAGTAATTAATTATGGGATTTAATTTTAAAAATGAAGACGATGTCAGGGCATATTTGAAAAATATTTATACTGAGTACAGATTTGGATGTGACAGTGAAAAAAATGCAAATGGTATTTCATAATTTTGTGTAATTATTTATGATCACGAAGTTAACACAATTTTCGGTTTTTTATTTTTTCCACAACTTAATTACAAAAAAAAAAAAACACACGTAGAAAATTAAAAAAACTACAGGTGTTTTTAAAAATTATTAAACGTCAACTAACTTCAGTATTATAATTATTGTTACTTATATTTAAATATGAGTGTGAATATAGCTGACAATTTGAATTTTCTTAAATTTTTGTATAAACAAATGAAATGTAGAGTAAAAATAAAAAAATACGTATTTAAATATTTGAAAAATGAATACGCGCATTTTTTAAAATTTCAATTTAATTTATTTATTTATTTAAAATTTATAAACTGTCGTCTGCTACATACTCATATTTAAATTTAAATTCAAATTTTATAGATGAATTTTTTTTCAGCTTGTCACCTCCTGGGGGATTATATGGAAAGTATTAGCGGAGATTTTGAAAAAGCTGGTGAAGTTTATAAAAGTAATTGCGATGAGAGAAATTGGCCTAGAAGTTGCGCTAAGTATGGAGGATATCTAGGTGTTGGTAAGGAAGATTTTATTTTTATTCAAATAATTGTAAATTTTTTAAATTTATTTAAAATGAAATTGCCAGTAAAAATAATTGTTGATTTGTTTTTCTATAAAATAATTTTTAGGAAGAGGCTGCGAACAAAATATGATTGAAGCATTCAAATATCTGAAAAGAGGATGTGAACTAGGCGATAGTATTGGTTGTATACGCGCTGGAGTATTGGCTTCATCACCAAAACACAAATTGATGGATAGTAGAGCGGATCAAGTTGCTCTGGGGATGAGCATGTTGTCTAAAGGCTGTTATGAGCATAACAGAGAAGAAGGCTGCTTTTACTTGTCTGGTATTTATCTAGGAGGACTAAAGGCTGATGTTGAGCCGAATCTTACGGAGGCTTACAAATTATCGATAAAATCTTGCGAAGCGGGCAATCCTTACGCGTGTGCCAATTTATCACAAATGCATGCCCGGGGAGAAGGCGCAGAAAAAAATGAATCATTAGCTGAAGCATTTAGAGAACGATCACTCGTGCTTCACCGTGAACTTAAAAAAGCCCAAAAACAACTTGAATTTGGGCAGGGTATCCAAGTGTAAATATTATTTATCATGTAGAAGTATTATTTTAATGATAGCAGCATTAAAACCTAAAGTTTCAGTGTCTTTACAGTCAGTCGAAATAAGTTAGTTTCAGATCAATATTTCTGTTTATATCCGCTGACTAAAGACATTCGCAATTAAAACTCTGATGACAGTTCTGACTTTGTGATTAAGTTTTATAATAATTAGCGTAAATAATAAATAATATTTATAGTTTCTGCTTAATTATAAATTACAAATGACAATTCCCACTGACTGCTGACACTGAAACTTTAAGTTCCAATGCAATCATGAAAAATATTGTATGTAACTCAGGACGAAACTCGATTTCAAATTGTGGGTACTATTTTTATAATATATTGTGTGACAAGGGATGAAATCAAACGATTTCAGATCAGGGTGAAGACTGACATCACCTGGAGTCTGAAATCGTGTTTCATTCTGAGTTACATACAATATTTTTCATGATTACCTGGAACTTAGAGTTTCAGTATCAGCAGGCAGTCAGAAACAAGTTAATTTAACACCAACTATTAGCATAAGCGTAAATTGTCATTTGTAATTTATGATTAAGCAGAAACTATAAATACTATTTATTATTCATACTAATTTTTATAAAACTTAATCGCAAAGTCAGAACTGTCATTTAAGTAAATAAAATTACTATTAAAAAAATGACGTATCAGAGTTTAAATTGAAAAAACCAGTCAGCGGGCAGAAACACAAACATTTCTGTTCGCTAATTGAAGGTATTCACAATTTACGCATTTGCTAAAATTAATTCGCGGCATTGGACTAAATTCGTTTGTTTCTGCTGGTTGTAGAGACACTAAAACTCGCAGTTTCAATGCAGATATCATGAAAAATAATTTTATTATGTTACAATTATTTTAAAAACATTAATATTTAATGTTATACTAGCTTGTTAATAAATTATCAAAGAAAATATTCAATTAAAGTGTCTAGAAATATTATTATTATTTTTATTTTATCGCGATATTATTTTAAGTACTGATTTTTTATCAGCAGATTATTTATGAGTCTAGAGAATATTTTAAAATTAAGTTACCTAAGAGTTTGGTATACAGGTAAAATTTAATGGAATAAAACCGGTATAGCATCATTAATCATCCCATCTACAGTTGAACAATGGACCTTGGGTAAACCAATACCTAAAGTAGTGATTGTCTCATTTTTTTCCCCTCTCTAAGTGTATCCCTTCCAAGTTTTTAGCTCACCTTCTCCCACTATAATCAGCATAAAAAAAAAGAAAAAGGAATACACTGTGCAGCTCACATACGAGAGAAAGTACACCGCGGTTTTACATCGATCACAAGAGGACATTCTGTAGGATCGTAGTAATCATGTGTTCATTACTAGTGTCTGCCTTTATCGCCTGCTGCGTACTTTTGTCTTATATATCTGTAAGTATTTTTTTTACGAATAATTAAATAATTTTATTGAATAAAAATTGATTATTAATTTTTTTATCAGGCCACTGAAGCTGCTTGCAAAGCAAAATCATGTTTAGGTGTAACGATTTACTATGAATCTCTCTGCGGTGATAGCAAAAGATTCATAAGCGGCCAATTAGTCCCGACTTATCCGGAGCTCAAGGACTACTTGGACGTCTTCTTTGTCCCGTACGGCAAGGCCTCGGTAATCATCTAATTTAATATAAAAATTTCTAATCAATCATAGATAAAATTCAATAATCGTCTTATCATATTATCAAGCATGAACGCGATGGAGCTACAGGAGAATGGACATTTTCATGCCAACACGGACCACCTGAATGTGATGGAAACAAAGCCCAGGCATGTGGACTACATGCAATCAAAGCTGAAGAAGAGTCTTATGACCAGCAGCATCTATCAGTTGAATTCGTCGGTTGCGTAATGGCTAAAAGCGACCCAGCTGGAGCAGTTCGACGGGTTTGTTCTATTTAATCATCTTTTAAATAGATCATTTATTTATTAGTTTACTAATTACTGTAATTTTTTTTCTATTTATTTTGATAGTGCGCTGAGTCAGTGGGATTCAAAAATTCAACGCAATTAATATTGGAGGATTGTCAGCAGTCAAGTTTAGCTGATAAATTACTTGTAAATTACGGAGAAATTACACACAGCTTTAAACCACCGATATCATTTGTACCTACGATTGTTATCAATGATAAATATTCGTGGGAAGATCAAATGATGGCATTAACAAATTTCAAAAAACTCATCTGTAATTATTTACCTCAGAATGATAAACCTTCAACTTGTCAGGGATAATAATAATAATAATAATAATAATTACTTATATATATATATATTTTTTTTCATTGATATTATTCTTAAAATATATACATTTTTATGTACAAAAATAAATGGATTCGTAATTTTAAAAAGTATAAATGTAAAAAAATGGAATTATTTATATTAAATTTAAAAAAGTAAATTAATATATATTTTTAATAAACTCATAAATATATAAATCAATATATGAGGTCATTAAAAATACTTGATGATTAATCAATGATTATTATCCGTCAATAAATTCAGTTTCATCAAAGTTACTGAGATCTAAAAACTGTTGCTCAATTTCTGGATTCAAATCTTGACATTCAGCGATACCGTTATCGTAAGCTGAAAAAAAAAAGTAAAGTAGAAAATAGTTGATAATAATATATGTTAAATATAAAAAGCATAATAAGTATGTGTATAAAAAATATAAGACAATGAACTTATGTAGATTAATCATGCGAGCGCGTGCGACACACGTGGTTACAGTCATACAATCATGTATCTAAACTGGCGCGTGCGTTTGTACACGAGAGTTGAAATTATAAAAATAAAAAAGTAATGGATGCTAGTACTACACATTGACTCCAAAAAAGTAACTAATATTATTTTAAGACTCGGTGTGTGGTAAGTGAGCATGAGTCGCGAGCAAACCTCCTCTGAGATTGGAGTAAATTAACGCCAGTACAATCACATTACTATTATTATTGTCGGCAGTCAACAGAACGAGCATGAAAATCAACTAAAACAACTCGGGACTGATGGCAAATACAAGGACAAGGACGACACAATTTTATATGACAATTATATACATTTATAAAATAAATTATTACCTATACTATCTAGAGCAATGCAATTTTCTTCATCTCCAAGTAGTCTTCCTACGGTCTCAAAAGGAACGAACTCTGGTTCATCATCAATGACATCAAGACCAGACCACTTACTACCAATAGTCATCTCATCTTGACAATTTACTTTAGACGGATTGCTCGGTACATTTCTCAGTGACTGTGAATTATTTACTGACCCAGGTATCTCTGTATGATTCTTCACATGCTTACGAAGACTTGATGGATCTGTGTATCTTTTACCGCAGCCAGTTACTTGGCAGGCGTAAGGTTTCTGTTTGTAAAATAGCATCGATATGTTGATTGATTCATCATACATAAGATTAAATATATATATATAGATATATAATGATAAATATTATACATTGCGTGACTAATATCAAATAGTGTAACAAGTAAAGTAGTAAAGAGGCCAATTTAAAATGTATGTAGCACATGAATAATTATATTTTTGCCGTAAGGAAATTTACTCTTTCCGGTTTATGACACAATTTTTTGTTTTTTTTTAATTATATATTTATATATTATTTTTTTTACTAGATTAGTTTTTAAAAAAATATTTGTAATTAAAATGAGAATTTTTTTTTACTGAAAAAAAAATTTAAAATTTTCTAGTAGAAAATTTTGGTTCCCTAATTAAAGATGACATGGGAGACAGATTGAAAAATAGTTAAATTTTGACATGGGCCTTTTTTCATTTTTTTAAAACCAAATGCTGACATAAGTCAAACATGTGTTGAATTTTTAAAATACAATTAAAATTATATTTTAAAAATCTTGAGAATTTAAAGGAATAAAAATTAATTTTAGAAAATATTGGAATTTTTTTTTTTACTAAAAGTTATGATATTGGAATTTTTGGTGTGAAAATTTGAAAATTTTATTAGAATTCATTTTAGTTGGAGAAATTTCTCAGCTTGAGATGCTGCCTTTCTTTTTTTTTCTTTTTCTTTTTTACGGTATCGTAAATAAATTTTGATTTTCTTTAAGAAAATTATTCTTCAACTTAAATACGAAATTAAGAAAATTTTTTTACAAGTTAATTTTTTTTCAGCGCAAAAAAATTAATGGATACTAGTCACGCAATACTTAAAAAAAAAATTAAATTTTCTTTACCGTATCGAAGTGAGTTCGCTGATGTTTAGCACGATCGCTGCTGTTGCTAAAAGCTTTGGTGCATCCGCGGTGCGGACACGCATACGGCCGTTCCCCAGTGTGGGATCTCTGGTGAATTTTAAGATTTTCCAGCCGGGAAAAAGCTTTCTTGCATCCTGCGAACTACAAAAAATCATCAATAAAAGTTCATATCCATAAAAAAAATAATTATCAGCAGATATTAAAATACTTACCGGACATTTGTTGGGTTTTTCCCCACTGTGGACTCTCATGTGAATGAGTAGTTTATATCTCGCGTTAAAAGGGCGCATTCTCGGACAATCCTGCCACATGCATGCAAATTCATCACTCGAAGAATTTGACCCCGCTTCTTTATCTTTATCTTTGTGGGATCTCCTTCCGCCGTGGCCGTTATTAGCAGAAGATTCGATATGAAGTTTCACTATATGCCTTACCAAGCCATCGAGATTATCGAACACACACCCGCAATTAATCCAAAGGCATTTATGAATTTTGTTTCCTGTAAAATAATAAAAATATTTAATTTATCAATAAGATAAAAATAAAATAACATAAATTATAAATAAATACCTTTGGTCTGAGTGCTGCGTTTGTCCAGCATCAGTCCTTCATTCTGTGTGACAACAACCTGATTATTTTGTTCCTGCTGAGGTTTAAAACCCATAAAATTATTATTTAAACTCTGATTATTCATCAAGTGACCAATAGGGTAACGATCAAATGTCGAGGCAGCAATAGAATTATCAATACGATCATTTGTAAAAGACGATAAAGTTCCAGCTGAAGTGTCATTTGGTAAAAGTGTCGTTGGATCTCCGCGAATGAGACTCAGGTCAAATTCATCAACAGCCTGAAGACAACTAAAATCCTGTGAGTCTTCTAGATAAGATGCCGATTCAATAGGCATGCTTGGTAATTCAAGACGCAATTCTTCAGCATACATGCTGTCTTGGTACTCATGACAGTCATTTAAATCTTGGTACTGAGTCTGATCATGTTCATCAAAAAAATTGTTACCATTTGAAAAATTACGTGAGAATGAAAACGCTGTGCTGACAGACGGCAATCGTTGACTTGCCCAAGTGTTGTCATTTGTCTCATCATTGGATTGTTCACCGTAATCACTTCCTGGGAATCCCCCGGTCCAGGATGTCGGAGTATTTACTTCACTTCCCGTGCTACCAGGTGAATTTATTCCAATAGTTAATGCAGTGGCGCGATTACTAGGTGGATATTCAAATATTGTCGTCGTTGACAAGTGGTCCCAATCATTGGCACTTGGACTCGAGGTTGACAGAGGCGAAGACATGTTCCAAGAAAACCTCCCGTCAACAATCGTCGGGGTATTTTGATCAATTTCAAAGTTACGTTCAAATTCCTGGGTATTTTCGATAATTGACAACCGATTGATGTCTAATGTATGATCAAAATATTTATCTGCGTGCATATCGATGTGTAAATAATTAGTATTTGTTGTTAAATTTACGTAAACACTTGCTCACGTGGAGTCATCAAGTTATTAGTTGACAGGACTATTACTGGCCTGATCCAGAGATGCGAGTATACTGACTCGAGATAAGCCAGCGACGTTAGAATAAATTTAAAAGACGAATCCAAAGATATTCATCCCCACCAGCCCTTCAGCGAAGTTCGAAGGCCCAAAGGGAATGCAGGACCAAGTCTCTGCGCCGCCCACTCGCGTGGCTTACAGCCTATTGATGAAGAACTTTACGTTACTTATCATATCAGAGGAGAGACACCATAAAGCTGAGAACTAAACGGATAACTCAGAACTTTAAACTCTGTAACTCTGTATGCACTTGGAGTTACTTGGAACTCAACTAGGGGTCCAAAATGCTCATGTGGGGACTAAGGGTGCTACCAAACATCTGTGTGATCGTTCGTCATCTTCATCTCATTCCAGTCCCTTTATAAAATTCACTACTCGGTTTTTATATTTTTTTTTTCGTACTTTATCGTTCTTGCAACTCTTACTTGCTTACAAGTTAATGACTCAAGTGCGTTGTCCTCTTGTAAGTTATAAGTATTAGTACAAATTGTATGGACTCTTGAGTTTTATTTACCATAAGTTATAATATTTAATTCCAAATAATATTAACATCAAGATAAAGTTATTACATTACAGTCGCCGTTGCTCAGTTTACAATAAATATTTAGCACAGATTAGAGTAAGAAAAAAATTTATACAATGGGTTTAGTGTGATTTTTTTTGACTCAGTGATTGATATTAACAGAAGCGATAGTTAATTTTTTTTCTTTGACAGGTTTGGGAAGACGAAAAATAATAATTTTTAACCATTGGGGGCAAAAGTGAAAGACTTTTTTCGACCTGTCGGCCTTTCGTCACTCGAGTACTCGAAAAATTTTCAATGCACTTGAGACTTTAAGTTTAAAAAAATTTTAAAAACCAGCTGTCGTACACGCGTCACTTATTAACAACAGTTTCTTACTACTCTCATCAAATAATTTTTTATATCACTTTTATAATCCTTTATTTTTTATCTTATTTCATTTTTTTTTTTTTTTTATTAAAATCGTTTTTATATATTCTGCCTAATTCTACACTTGTCATTTTTATTTATCAACGTTTTCATTCATTCGTGTTATAAATTCGCCTAACGGCTACCAGATTACGAACCAAAAAAATTTAAAGATATAAAAAAAAAATATTTAATTATAATATAAACAATTATAAGCAAATGTAAGTATATTATAAAAATATCGCATCACTAATTCAAAATTATAAATTTGAAACTAAAAGGGCGTATAATTTTTTTTAAACTGCTAATAATGTAAATTTATTCTAAAACTGAAATTTTAAAAAAAATTTTGAAAGCCAAAAGGGCGTAGAAATTAAACTATAGGGTAAAAGTATCATTTATGGCCAGTTTTGACCACTTAAAGATGACATAATTAAATTTTTTAATTCGTTTAAAGATAATTTTTTTACCTTTCATTAATTAAAATAAAATATTAAAGGTCCAAAAATAGTACTGACCACAAATGGTACTTATACCCTATACCCTTTGGGCTTTCATAATTTTTTTTCCATTTTAAAAACCATAGGTAATGAAAAAAAAAATATACGCTCTCAGGAATTAGATTAAAAAATTTTCGGAGTGAACGCGAATTAAATTCGGAGTAAATGCGGAGCAGATGACTGCGTATTTAAATAATCCCTGGAGTAAAATTCACTCCTACAGGAATTTATTTTCCTATTAAAATTCTAAATCGGAATGCAGATTTGAATAAAATTCAGACTCCGAAACTCTGAGTGAATTTGAATTTAAATAAAATCCAAATTTACTCCGGATTTTTTACAGTATAGTCACGCGATGTTTTAAAAAAACATACATATTATTTTTAGTGTTTATAAACGTCAATGACCACAAACATAATGACATGTGAAAATGTTGGACCAACATCTTATGTTCCCTGGTATGGGTGTAGGTCTTAAATGCACTTGCTTTCCCTTATTTTTAAAAATACATACACAAGAAGACAACCCCCATAAAACATGTGAACATGTTCTTACAAGATAGTTCAATACAACACATGCTTTACTCGCTACGGACGGTTGTACGTCACATTACGGGTAGTTAAGTGATAGAGTAGCACATGTGGTCTGCCAGCCCTCTCTGCTTACATTATATTTTACATACATGTATTATAGACTACACCAAGTCGGGGTCGTCCCAACTTTTTGTCGAGGCACCTGTCAACCTCGTTCATACCATAGTCTCCGCATGTGTATCTTGCTCGTTGAAATAATATACTGATTCTGATCGTTTTACACATGCGGGTGAGAATGCAATATAAAAAACTTGGTATATATGTTATATATATATATATTAAGAAGAAGAAAAAGAAAAAAGAAACGATACAGAAACAGAAGAGCAAGAGAAAGATAAAATAAAAAAATTTGATCTCGCATATTACGATGTTTGGCGAGTTATTAAGCTAAAAAAAGTTAATGTCTATACTAGTTACGATCTAGTAAAAAAATTTAAAAATAAAAAAAAAATTTAAGATGATATACATTTGTATTTGAAAGAGTACAACACGCGCGTCAACGTTTAGCTTACGGTCAAGTGGCGTAAAAATAGAAAGTCGTGCGCTCTGCATGTGACTTTGTATAATTAGATACCAAGTTGTGAAGACATATCGTTTCTTTCTTGTATATTATGATAAACTCATACTTATGAGTGTTAAATATCCAGAAAAAAAACATTTTTAAATATAACTTTTATCAAAATTGTTTCGCTTACTATTATAATAATATTTATATGACAGTTATTTATATTAATTGAACAAAGAATTGAGTACATTGACTTTAAGTTAATTGTGTTAAGTTAATTATAATATTAATTTTATTTTGTTAATAACATTTTATGGGAGACTGTGATTTTTCGACGATGGGAAACTGCTGAACACGGCCGCTTGTCCAGGCAATTGTCAGACAGGCTTTCTGTTGATCGCTGTCCAAATATTGATGAAACTGCAGACAATTTGGATATTCACCAGGAAACCCTGTGATTAAACAACCTGGTGAAATTTGTGTTACACGTGAAATGGTGCCAACTGACGTTTTAAACAAAGCAACTAATGGACTGTCTTGAAATAATATTGCAAGATATTTCCCAGATGGATCCCAATCCATAGCGACTACACGTCCGCCTACGACAGTGCCTTCATTGCCGTCCTCATCATCGCTGTTTGAACTAAATAAAACTTTTGTTAAATCAATGAGAGGTATTGCAATTTTAGTATCGCTAAATGACGTCACTCCACGTGCATCAAAAATATTATCTTGCAGTGGTAGAGAAAATAGTGTGGCTGGATCTTCTGTTGATGTAAATAAAAGTGTCTGATGAGGCCCGAAACAGGCAACGGCAACGCGACCATTAGGAACCGTCCATCGTTCAGCTGTCCAGGGTTTTCCAGTTCCCGTATCCCAGACCCTAGAATTTTTTCCCAACGATATTAGTGATTATTAATGTTACTTTTTTTTATTTTTTTTTCTCACTTAATCTTTTCTATGTAAATAGAAAAAAATAAAATGAAGAAAAAAGGAAAAAAATAAATAATTCCCATACCTGAATACTGTGCGACATGTGGCAGCAAGAAGTTTAGCGCCACATGAAGACCATCGAAGGATACATTGACCTCCACCCCCTAGTCTCTTTAAGGGTATCCCTATTTCTCTCGCCACATCCCAAACGATAATATTGAGATCGTTGGGCGAACATGATACTAATAAATCACCCTGTGGATGCCAGGCAACTCCTGTAACCGGAGCATGGTTTCTCTGACGCAGAAAAGTGGCGTGACTCAGAGAATAACTGGCAGCTCCAAGTTCAATGGTCCATACAAGTACTCCGCCACAACAAGCCGCTGCTAATTCACGACCTGCATGAGGTCTCCAGCTCATTGAGCATACGGATTTTTGACCACCGTGTCGGAGTACTGCGACACTTTGAGTCCCGCTGGAAAATATTCTGATACGGTCATCACGTGTCGCCAGAGCTAATCTGGAGCAGTGCGGGTGCCAGGCCAAGCAACGAATCAAGGCTGTGTTCCAGTCACGGGTCGCGGCGATATCAGCAACTGAACCAGATCCAATAGAAGGTAACCCGTCACAAGATGACGTCTTCCTCTCAATAAAATCTAACACCGTCGTGATCCTGAATTCACAATGACAATTAGCACAAATTTCATCAGCACATACCCAGTTAATTATTAATAAATAAAACAAACCTTGTGGCAATCCAATGAACGATTGCCGTAACTCTTCTCGGATCTTCACCAGCAGCAACACGAATCGCTTCGACTAAACCTTTCTCCCGCCAAACACTTGCTATTTTTTTCAAAGCGCTGTCCTCAACTGGTAAAAACAAATCACCAGCTCCTATTGTCCGTGCAGATTCCCGCGTTGCCAGCATATCAGGCGTGAGATTTACTTCTGGATAATGTCGCGTATATTTAGCAAACGGTTGAGTTTCATCATAAAGATTTTTTTTATCACAATACACTGGTCTGTCATCAATAAGCCCGACTGTTGCCTTATAATTAAGCTCCGGTGCTTCGCAGTCACCCAATGAAATTATTTTCAGCATTTTATCTGTCAAACTCACTATTTTCTAGCTGAAAAAAAATATTTATTTGGAGGTTAGAATTATTTGTAACTCGATTATGTCACAAATAATGGAGTTGTAATTAAAAACAATTATAAATAAATAAAACCATACACTTGTAGGGTTAGTTACAATGAAATGATGATTTAAATTTAAAAGAAACTCTATAAATACCTTGATAAATAAATTGATAACTTTTCATTACTCTAGTATACATTAACTCAGACTGTATCTAACCGGCTTTTGATTACCGGGCGGGAATTTCTTTGCTAATTTAAAAATATTTGTTGTCATAGAAACGGCGCCACTTTACTCTGCGAGCGCATGCGCATGAGTAAAAATGTAGCAAACAATTTTTTAATTGCATAAAATAAAATTTGAAAAAATGCAGGAGTTGATTTTTGAATTTTGTAAACGCGCAATTTTTAATTTTCATTTCATAAACATTTAATTTTATTATTTAAAAGTTTTTAAAATTGTCAATGTCCGCTAACTTTACTGTCTTCGCATGCGCAACTAAATAGCCAACAAAAATTCAAAATCTTCGCAATAAAATAAAAAAATAAAAATTATATAATTATTTACATCATTATATAATTCTTAGAAAACGAAAACAATTGAATTCAATTAAATAAATAAAATAAATAATTTAATGAAAATATATTTTGTAGACATGCGCAAATAAATTCAATTAATAAATTTATTCTTAAACCAAAAAGTGACAGATATTTGATTTATCTTTTTAATTGATAAAATAAGTAAGTAATTAAAATATTGTTTTGGTAAAATAATTAAATTTAAAAATTAAAATATTTTGTTATCAGAACAGCGCCATTTGCAAATGAGCATGCGTTAAATTTGACCGTTGGATAAAAAAATTTGAAAATTTTTATTTACATATTGGAGATAAGAAAAAAAAATGAAGTGGATTTAAAAAATTAGCTCGCAAACACATCGAAGGAGATATGAAAGGTCAAAGGTATGAAGTGATAAAGATTATAATGAATTATTATAGTGTATGATATGGCATTTAGCAAGTACAAGTAGTGAAACTGTTACGTCACAATGTCTAGAGTATAGCTCGCGCATTTAAAGTGGGGAGAAGGCAACTCGCGAATGGTGGGGAGTTTAGTATGTGATCGCGATTCGCTTAACACGGGTGCACAGCTTGCAACGTCGCCGTGGTGTACTTGGTGAGGACACCAAACTGCCCGATAGATAGATTGAGGTAGAAGCAAAGAGGTATTTTGTTGGAGAGAACGAGAAAGCTAGTAGGAAGGTATCAAGACAGAGAACACCAGCGTTGTTTAAATTATTTAAACTGTTTAATTAATTCAGTAATTGCATTAAGCAACAACAGGTACAACAATAATAACAATAATAGTAATAATGATAAAAGCGAGATAGTGTGTGATTATAATGACGATGTACAACGTAGGGCTGCCGCCCTGGTAAAAATCTCCCCTTGACAAAGCTGGTCATCGTGAAGGACCGTGTGACAAAGGAGAGAGACCAGCCCGGTCTCAATCTCCACCACGAGACATGGGCAAAGGTTACAAACGTAAAACACGATGGAGAACATTGAACATCGCTGGTGAGTTCCTTCACTCATGTATAAATAAATAAATAAATATTAAATTTCTAGGAAATAATCCGCTCACACATTAATTTATAAAATTTTTTAAAGCGTTCTATCATTAACGACATAAATTAAGTTGTTACGTTTCGGATTATGAACGTTTGTCCCACTTGCTCGTATCGTTGGTCTTCTCAGTGAGTAGTGTGTTGTAGTAATAATACAATGTTACGATTCGCTCGTTAAAATTACGTCAGAAGAAGTGTAATATAACCTGGTGAATATATCATCTGGGTATCAATATATTATCCGTAGATAAACGGTTCCGTTTTATTAAACTTTATTTTATTTAGCAAGATCAGATCAGATCTGATGAAATGAAATTTTTATATTTTTTTTTTATCATGTCTCTCCTTTTTTTTAGCCGAGCATGCTTAGTGCAGCACTGGTGAAGATGATTCTCCAACCCTCATAGCCTCCTCACGGTTGCCATGTCCGCGTGAATATCAGACGAAAGAGGGACTCAGGAGCGTACAAATAAATTTTAGTAAAAAATAATAGTGTCGTACTTGATGTCATTGCTCAACAATACGCTATTATTATTATTATTGTCGTTATTATTATCAACGTTTCTACATACATTCGATCGTGTGTAAAACTTTATTATTACAAGTCTCTTCTTCCTCTTGTCTCTCTTCAACTCATATTTCTTCCGGAACAACGGGCTGAGACATCGATCCAAACTCTCGACCCCTCAACTGATTTTTCCTCTGCTACGTCGCCTTCTGATAGCTCTTAAAATATGTATATAATAATATACAACACGTATATATGTACATATCTAATAATATACAAATACATCTTCAGATTTTGTTGACAAAGATACCACCATAGATAACAGTCTCCCTGATTGTACATCATTATTATTTCTGGATGATAATTTTGTAAATTACAATTCTATTCAAGTATTTTTATTTTTCTACTCCGCTCCATTGAAAATTAATTGGCAATATTGTTTTCCAGGTCTTTTATGACTTCAGTCTTGAATTAAAAATATAAAATTTCTATATATATGTATATGTATATAGAATATCGTTCGAAGCAAACTGGAGTCACGGGGGCGAATCGATACGCGTTGAGTTCGAGACTGCTGTGAAAGTCTTATAGAATAGTTAATCAAATGGGAAATGAAGAAATATACATTAAATATGTAGAGTGCCAATGGACTCCTGTGACTATCAGTTAACATTTAACATTTCCCTGTAATGTGTTTAAATTTATACACATGCGCGCGTATACATATATAAATAACTACACACAAATAAATTCATATCTCGACAGTATATATCTATGAATGTCACAGACGGCGTAGACGACGAGATTGCGTAACATTTGTTAATTTTTATTTTCCCATTCCAGCAGGGTGCCGCGAATATAAATATACTCTTATATTATTTGGAGATAGTAAATTTATATAATTTGTTTTTGCAGATACGGAGTAAAAAATCCGAGATTATGTAAAATTTATTGTTTAAATTCGGACATAATAATAGGGTGTGCCTCATCATCAGTGCATGTTCAAGCGGTCTCGTGACGTATTCATAGTCCGAAACTTAGATGGGACATGTGATGAGCCTCGTGGTCGCGTTCACGTGCTATTCATAACTGTCGTAGGTTATGCGTACGGGCAATAATTTTGTACCGGCAATTTGGCTGAAGTATATAGGCTATAAACCAATGATGAATGTATGTAGTAATGATAGATCTGTGTGAATAACCACGTAATCTACTCAAGACTTGCACAATTCTTATTGTTTTTTTTTTACTCAGTAATGGCTGTACGTATGTTTACATTTATTTTTATATTTTGCATATGTAAGAGCGTATGCAATAGAATTGCAGCCGAGGTTTGGGTCAAGAACCCAAGTGAAAATTAAAAAGAGAAAGAAGATGAGCAAAGAGGCAGAACTAGGATTCGTCAAGGGCATTACCGTGCTTCTGGTACACGTACACACCCAATCTTAGACATTAAA
This sequence comes from Microplitis manilae, assembly GCA_030273425.1. Lineage (NCBI taxonomy): Eukaryota > Metazoa > Arthropoda > Insecta > Hymenoptera > Braconidae > Microplitis > Microplitis manilae. The sequence continues at coordinate 17,345,168 of CP092730.1, read as the reverse complement.
ATCTCATTTAAGACTGCACGTTTTCGACAACGACGGTCTTAAGTGTTCTATAACGGTCTAGAGACGTTCCAAATTGGTCGGCTCAACAAACACATCCGAGGGAATGGAGAGACAGGCGTCTTTACTCATTTTATTTAGCACCATCCATCTTGTTTAAATTTAATTTTAAAAAGAGTAAATAAAATTTACAAGAGTTAGAGTGCCTACTCCAATTGATTTGTCTGGGTCTTATTTTTTAATATTTTTTTTACTCAGATATTATAGGCAGTTGCCGAGCTAAAGAGGTTTTTATGAGGCGCAGTCGCAGTCTTCTCCCACTTCTGCTCGATATTCGCGTATAATAATGCCGGTGGTTGCGAAAGAACGATAAAGAGAGAACGAGTGAGAGATGATGATAAAAGATAGAAGGGTGTGTTGGTGGAACCCGGTAGCCAGTCATCCCTAGGTGAAAATCGAAGCGGTTCTCTAAGACAGTAGTTACTACAGCTCATGTTGTTTTCATTAGATTTGAATTAGTGATGATTAGTGCCTAGTCGCTAGATGCTGCAGGTTTGGTCGTTCACCTTTTTAACTCAATATACATTTTTTTTATTTGTTAAATTGTCAATACACATGCTAATATATATATGTATATATAAAAATTTGACAGTGTTTGTTGTCGGTCTGGTTGTGCCGATCAATGAAATCCATTAAATTTCCAGTTGTAACCGGGTAAATGGAGTTTGGTTCAAAAGTAACATGTGTGCTCCTATCCACGGTACCCACCAGCACGAGAAGATTAATAAATTAAACTCGACGCGACGTTTCTTCCTCCACCGGGTGTGCTATTCTCATTCTAGGACTATTCTAGTCTCGGCACGTCCCAAGCTCCTTCTCGCGCAGTCTTGTTTCGCGCATTGCCCACGGCAGATTGTATTGCTCTTACTTTACAAACTTGTCGTCTGTTCTATTCTACCTTCTTACACAGAAACACACAGACTCTTTTACTTGCACACACTGACAACACGACTCTTTGCCCCCTTACTTACGGCTTCCTGTCATTCCACATTGGACATTTCATGCTGCTCGTCAAGTCCGTTCAACTCACCGGCGTCCAGTATTTTCCGTTTGGACTTTGCAAACAAGAGTAGAGAGTGGGAGGAGTAAAACTTAAATTTAAAATAAATAAATAAACTAGTGAAAAGATGCAGTGGCGCCGACAGAAGAAAATCAACCATGTGATTGGCTCAGCCCATCACGTTCTTCTAATAGCGAGGTACCAATACGGTACGACTGTTCTTCAACATCCAATATCCTTAACATAAACTCTTATCAAAGAGATTCCCCACTATAAATATATATAGTTTGCTTTTAGATTAGTTTTACATTGAACATCATCCTTTATTTTTAGATCCTTAGTTTTTATTTTTTACTACATTTATTTGAGGGACACTAGTGTGAAGTTTTTTAAAAATCATTTCTTTTTGCCTATAAAAATAGCATCTAAAATTTAAAGTGCATATCTCAAATAGTTTTTGAGTTGCAGCCGCTAATCGGTTTTCAAAACTAAATTTTTAAAAATTGCTGCAGTTATAACTCGAAGACAAATCATCCGATCGATTTGATTCTTATTGCAGCTTCTTTTAAATGTTTCTCCATACCACGAACCTCCAGTTTTCCGATCGAATAGAAAATGTAATTTTGCCAGGCCAAAAATCATCAAATTTTCGCGCGAAATTTGAAACTTTTTTTAAAAACTCCGCCATTTTGTTAAATTTCAATTTTTTTTTCGATCGAGGGTCATGTTACGGGCAACACCTTCTAGTTTAATAAACTTTTTGGTTTTTTTTTTCATCCACTGCAAAGGTCGCTGTCACTGCAGCAGTAGGGACTTTTTTTTGGAGTGGGAGATTGCGAATAACTCGCTGAATTTTCAATTTTTTTGTCCAAAAATTTAATCATGTATTTATTATATATCTACAAATATGTCCTTAGAACATTAAAACATTCAATGCAGTAGTTTTCTTTGAAAAAATTCCCAAAAATCACCTTTTTTCAGGCGATCACACTAGTGGTCTACTAAATGAAGCTTTTCTAAGTAATGTCCATAATTAAGCGCGTTCATACATAAATATTAATGTTTTACTTTTCCATGTTATTATCAGACTGTCCATCAGCACCACCGGGTGACGATGACGATGAAGATGGAATACGAAAGGCTTGCGACAGCAGTACAAGAAACACTCAAAGTACTCACAAGTCATCTCACCCGAGATCTTCGGAGCAAAAAAACAGAACCGAGAACGGAGTTGCGAACGGCGACTCTGCAGGCGCATCACCCTCAAGATCATCTCAACCTAAAATTATTTTCGATGAAAACGAGTACACGCGTATCACAACACCACGACAAGATGTACTTTTCAAAAAAGGTTACCTTGCACGTAAAAAAGTTTGGTCGGGTAATAATGCCAGCACAAGTGCAACACCGTCGACTACAGAAAGTCAGTCGGCCTCTCACTCCACTGCTGGTATGTAAATTACATGCTAATTGTTAACTTACATACAAGTTAAATTATTATATTTAATACTTGTAGATGGTAGTGAGACAACCGAGGATCCCCAGTTACTTGATTACCGTGAAAACGGCCTTGAAGAATTTTCAAATGCTGAACCACCGGCACAGATGAGCTACGGAACATTTTATGATCACGCTAGTGGTTATTATTATGAGTATCCTGTGATGGTTGTCGGACCGCCGATGCCAGGCCCACCAATGCACAATCTTCTAGCCGCTATGCCCTGTGACGCAGTACCACTTCGACCAATTGAGTGGGTAAATCCTGCTTTTGTACCCAAATACGAGCAGCCGTACTGCCTTGTCGATTATCAGGTTTATTTTTTATTATTTTCTTGCTTATATTAATTAACAACATACTTTTTTTAATTATTAAACCAATAATTTAATTACAGAATCCTCAGGTAGATCAACAATTGCCACCGACGATTCATGAGAATGGAGTGGCTCCAACAGAACCAGAGACTACTAACGGGGATGAACCTGTGGAGAATGGAAACGGCAGTACAAGTTGGACAGGAAGTGTCGCTGGAGAAGAACTAGTGAATGGAGATGAGCAACAGCAAAGCTCATCAGCAGAACCACAAAATCAGCAGGATCCTCAGGCAAACTTCGATGAAGTGATAGTGGACAGTAGCTTCCCTAGCGAACCATGTCTTGAAACTGTCCTTGCTCAGCAGCTGCATGTGTCACATGTGGGCCCGCCCGTACCTCAGCCTTACATGTATCCCGGTCACTATATGTTTGGTCCAGCGCTCATTAATGTCAACGGTTTGTTATCAATTTCATAATTTACAATTCAATTTCTTTAAAATATTTAACTTAAGATTAAATGTATAATGAGTTATTATTGATTGCGCACTTTAGAAAAAAAAAATATAAAAAAAATACGACTATTAATTCGATAAGAGACATTGCATACGTGAGAAGTACAAACTCGGCCGCAGAGCTTTCGCAATGTGCGTTATTTACTTGTAATTGTATAATGATTATTTGTCAGTTGGATTGTTGAATATAAAAAAAGAAAATTGACGAGGACGCTGGTGCTCGTCAGTAGTAATGTAGATGCGATCGTATATAACGGCCCCGTTAAATTATTCGCACGTTGCTCAAGCGATGGACAAATGCGTCCGCGGCCGTTCCTTCTCCCGTTGCAATGTCGAAACGGTCCAATCTGCTTGATTGTACCTCTTTCTAATGTTAAACGAGAGCAGCAACGTGCGGACGCGATGCAAGGGGAAAGGGGTATGTCCAGATTCACAACTGCTGTCCCGTTCATCGTCGTCCTTGCCGTTTTATAGCCGTCTCACCTCAACTTCGGTCAAGGTAAAAAAGTCATCGACAAGTCGACGTGAGACCTGTCGTTTTTGATACAGTTCGTATCTATATGCCACCACGTGCATTCACGATTGCACATGTGTTTTAATATATACTTTAATATATCAACTATTTATCAATATATATATCTACATAAATATTAATGGCGAACACGTTATCACTCTAATCAAAATTCTTCGTATCGCAACGAGACATTGACTGATTAACTCTAATCTTTTTTTTTATTTGGTATCTCTCAAATATGTGATCTTAACTTGATATTATATTTAGTTATATAATCATTTAATTTCATTTATATATATTTTATTTTCGCTAAATAGTTATTTATATATTTGTCGTAGAGTTATGTTTTTAGCACTGCATATTAATCATTAGCACGAATATCGGGCTCATTGACTTGAACAAACGACACTTAATTCCGACATTTGAATGTTTAAAATATTCCATTGGCCATCCGAGGCCGAAAACTGCTTGGCAAGAGGCGCGAATTGCTGTGTTCCTAAATAGAGATCAGTAAAAATAACTAGAGGGAGTGAGAAAGATAGAGAGAAGAGTTTAAACTCTTTAGAGATATAATTCTTTCATCACCTTCAATTTTTTTTTTTTTTTTTTTTCGTTATTTTTATTTATTTAATTTTTGTTATTTATCATCTAACAATTTTATTCATAGATAATAATATACATATGTATATATTTTTAGTAGATCTAATTATACATATATGTAATTTTATTTCTTAAAGGTATGACTATTCAGAGCGGACCAATGATGAGGACGAACGACATGAATGCTACAACAACGGCATTTACCAGACGCAGAAAGAAGAAAAAGTTGAGCAGAAGAAAACTAAGACGACCTCTTGGTCTGGTAAGTTCCATTGATGAAAATAAAATAAATGATTGAAAACAAATAAAAAGCAATTGAGAGAATGAATAAAAATAAATGAGTGATTAACAGAAAGTATTTATAACTCTAGGATAACAGTGAGTATTGCGGACAAGAAGAAGAAGACTACAGTTCAGAAGCTGATAATAATGGAGTTCAAACTTCAAGTTGTATAAACAACAGTTTCGTTCCAACGAGCAGTCGTCCGTTAAACCCAAACTGTAAAGAATTTGAATTTAAGCCAAGTAAAATTATTTCACAAACTTCAAATGTTACTGTTGTAAATTCAGTATCAATATCTAAAGTCGTATCAGAAAATCACAGTAACGATTTACAGCCTTCCGATTTTAAAATTAAAAATTCTATAGATTTATCAAGTAGTAAACCAACTACTCCAGATGCTCACAGTACCCCGACTGAATCACCGGCGATAGTTACAAACATCGAGTACGCAACAGAGGCAATTGCGAATGAGTCCAGCCAAATGAATGGCCTTGCTAATGGTAACGGCAGTAATGAAACTCAAGAAACTGAAATCGGTGTAGACGTCACGTGCGCTGACTTTAATGACATAATTGATAAGCTCGAAGACAATTCCACGGATATACTAATTCAAAATCCAGTGGATACGATTGTGCCAAACGGAAATGAAGACTGTGATCGACTGTCCAATGGTACTGTTAAGTCTGTAGGAACAAACGATTCACGTGATACGCCTGTGATTCAGCGGTTACCGAACAAAGAAATTTTACCTAAAAACAACGTGCCTAAGAAGAAGTACAAAAGTACAAAATTGGTCCGTGAACCGACTCCTGGTCCAGAATGTGAGGAGCAGCATCCAAGTACATCTGAACTTGAAACAGACCTCGAGACTCACATCGAGGGTGTGCCCATGGGTATTGACGCTATTCAAGCTCAGCTGAATGCTGACACATCCAACGAAGATTCGGGATTCGAGAGTCAAACGCGTTTTTCCAGCAACCGGCCAATAACAGATGCCGTGACACAGTGGCTTCGACGTGCCAACTCGCCAGAATTATTTGTCACGACAATAAATAATAACAACAATGAAGATAGTGAAACGGAGGATGACGAGTTGGAAGACAGCGAGCCGCCAAAAAACTTGCAGGGCAACCCCATGCCTGCACTATCTGCTAATAGCAGCGCGCACGACGTAACAACGTCGTCGCGTCCGGCTAGCTGCGGCGAATTCGCAAGAACCGACTCCCCTCGAGATGGCAATGCATCATCATCACGCAAAAAATTGCGCTCGAGGGGTAATAAAAAAAAATTACCAAAGAACAAGACTGCGGTTACGACAAATAACGATGATAATAATAATTCCGAAGGAGTTACTTTGACTAATCGTCAACAACGAAAGAAAAGTCGTGCTGCCGCAAGGCTTAAAAATAAACAATTGAATGGTAATTGCGAATTCACGGAGAAGGATAGCGATGCGGGTATGAGGGTTGCCAATAACTCTCGGATAACAAAAATGGATAAAATTGAGTCAATAACGAATCGTTTTGAAGAATCTGTTGAATCTAGTCGTAAGATTGAGAGGATCAACATTGATCAGGTTAAAACATATGAACAGGGAGAGATTGTTGTGTCTATTGATGGTAAATTAATATCCACAACTATTTGTGGTACTACCGTACAATTAGAAAATAATATTAATAATAATATTGATCAAGAAGGAATAAATTATCAAGAATCGGTCAATAGAAGTGCGAAAAATTCAATTGGAAGTATCGAGGAGCCAGACATGCTCGAATACTGGGAGTCTGAAAACATTGAACCATTTAATAATAATAATATGAAGCCGGTACTTCAAACGCATGATGAAAATTCCCAATCAGATGAAATTTATAACGATAATAATAAGTCTTGCATTAAAGTCGATCCAATAAGCTTAGATATTGTTAGAAAGTATTATAGACTAGCACGTGGAAGTGTACAGAGTATTTCGAGCATTGAAGACGGTATTTGTGATTCAAAACAGTCTGACAATGAATCCAAATCAAGATTGGTAACTCCAGAGCGCAGTACTGCAGCACATGTGTGTGGAAATAAAATTCCTGTGATTTCATCATCTAATCAGCAATATAAAAAACTGCCAATAGACGAAGCTATTGAAGTTTACGAAAGTTGTTACACTGGTAAACCACCAGGATTAATATTTCATTCAAATTTATACAAAACCCATTCACTTTATGGCTACGACCGACATGAAGGACCGATTCCGTGCAGAACTACGTGTTGTATTGTTCAGTAACAAGCTTACTTACCGTCCTTAGACACTCATCACTAAACTCAATCATCATCATCATCGTCATCATGTTCACTAATCTACTTCGCCATTGCTCATCCCACCGACACTTAAATATAAATAAATAAACACCATGCATGTGAGCAATGCAATCAATCAGAGAGCTTTCACATTAAATATTTAATGTTTTTTCTTGTAAATAGCTGTTAAGTTGTTATTTTACGACGTATATTATAATATACGCCGAGCAATGCGTTTTTTAAATGCAACGTTATATTGTTAAAGTCTCGAGGTGCAAATATTATAGATAAAAAAAAAGAAAAAAAAAAAAAATGTGACACTAAAAAAATTTAAGCAACATGAAATTTATGTCATTTATTAATCATGGTTGGTTGTTATACCATTGTTATTATTATTTTTATTACTATTATTATTATTATTACGATTATAATTACTTATATTTTATTTTTTAAATGTGTAAGTCACTTGATAAAGACAAAAGGGCGAGTAACACCAAAATATAATATTAATTAAATCGATTTACGTTACACCGGAAACATTGACATGCACAGAAAAAAAAGTATTTTCTTGGCGCTAAAAATTTTTACTTCCTTCTAAAAAATTTCTACTTGCCCTAGAAATTTTTCGCATTATAAATTTTTAAAAAAAATTTCTTGGGGCGGGAAAACTTCTTGAAGTGAGAAAAAAATTTTCGCGCCAAAAAATTTTTTCCAGTCAAGAAAATTTTTTTCTTAAATTCAAAATAAATTCAGTGCATAATATATCTTGCGCCAAGGAATTTTTTTTTCTGTGTATATATAAATAAATATACATATATATAAATATATATATATATCGTCCTATGCATTGTTATTATCATTATAATATCATCTCCATCGTCATTAATTATGGGTAATATTATTTTTTAAGATATATATTCATTGAATGATTAATTAAAAGAGTTAACGGTGAAGTATGATGTCAATACATCAATTGTTATCATGGCATATTTTTTACTTGAAAATGGCCGTTGCTCAGGAATGATTTGATGAGTGCTCACAAAAAACATAAGATCATAACAATTTACATATTTATCATTATTATTGATTATTAATTATTAATTGATTATTATTCGGGTTATTGTTGTTACGAGTATAATAATAAATAAAAAAAAAGTTGTAAAACCGGAAGTAGGTAATAGACGCTCTTATCTAATATATGTTTTTCGACGTACACGTCGATGCTGATGAATAGATTTTTTTCTTTTTACTTAATGCAAATAGAATTGTAGTTTATTATATTTGATGATTGAACGTAAAGATGGAGATGAGGTAAAGAAAAAAATTTAATTTAATAAACTGAAGCAAGTGTAACTTCGCAAGCTGCGTAGTTTATGATAGCTGGTTACGACAATGTAAGGTGTCACTAATAGGCAAGCAGAGCTTGATAAATCATCAATGGGAAAGCTAAATAAATTTATTTAAACAATACTAATCATTAGGGATGAATGATTCAAACAAATGTTATACAATGTTATATATATATATTAAATATTACAAAATAAAAAAAAACAAATACAAACAAACATTAAATATATAGAGCGATGATTATTAATTACTGTAGATTAATAAAAAAAAAAAAAAAACACTTGTGTTGATTTGGAATTACATCTTGCCATTGATGGCTTTTTTGAATTAAGCGCCAGTTTTTAAAACCGGGTTTATTTTTAAATCCTGGTTCAAACTATTATTGCTGATCTAATATATTATTAATATATGACAGTATCAATTTAAACCCTGATAAAAATTAATCCGGTTTTAAAAACTGGCGCTAAATCTTGTCAAATTATACTAGATATTAATCCATATCTTGAAATAAAATAAAAATAAAAATAAAATCCCATATCGACATCAACAAAACAAACGCATACCTCATATAGGAATATGTAAATAATTAATCACACATTGTTATTATTATTTCTATATAATAAAAGTTTCATGTAAGAGTAATTAATATTCAAATGAAAATGTTTGCGGCCATTGATATTTTAATTTTTTAATTTACTTCGGGTGCTTTTTATTATTTTATTTACAATAATAATTTTTTTTGTTTAAATACAAAATTTAAATGTGTGCCATTAGTTGTTTAATAAAATACAATGTTCGATTTGATGATAATATAAAACAAACGTTAATAAAAAATGGCACATCGAATTATTGGCATTGAAAATATGAAATACTGTGTATGTTTATTATTATTAAATGTATAATATATCGCTATTATGAAGTGCGCGTTGCATCAATTGTGTGCCTTATTATGTGGCGGCCATTTTCGTGAAATAATAAACAATAACCGAACAAAAACTTATTTAACAAAAACAATAAAATAAAAAAAGGAGCTAAAGATCAACGTGACAAGAGAGTGAACATAACAAACATTAAAAGACATTTCAAAAATTTATCATCGTAATTATTATTTTATTTAAGTTGCAATATTTACCACTTGGTAAATACTTTCTTTACTTACATTCATTGGATACCAAGTAATTTAAAAAAAAATTAAAGAGTACACGTACACTAAATTTAATTTTAAAAACAAATTAAATTAAAAACGCGATGAGCATAATTATTTCTGAGTCACGTTCAATGTAAGATTACACTCTAGATGTATGGGTACAAATACGCATAATTGTACTTGGACTTGACCGTGTTATTGCTTTAAAATATAAGATTAATAAAATTAGGTTCGATTTAAAATAATTATTTATTATTCAAATTTCCCACCTCATCCTTTAATTGCCTCACAAATTTTTATTTTTAAATTTAACTTTACTTCACGTGCATTTCAAAATTTCATTTTCCCGCTTAATTTTAAAATTCAAACTTAAATAATTTATTTATTACACAAAAAAATTTTCAAATTTAAAAATTCGCCGCCACGTTACCACCACAGTATTTTTATAATCCTGAAGCTAGCAGACAATAATTTTCAGATTTTTATTTAAACAAATCAATAAAAAAAAAAAAAATAGAAATATGCACATGTAGAAAATTTAAAAACCTACATGTGCAATTTTTTAAAACATTTTTTTTATCATAATTTACCTTTTAAAAAAAGATTTAAAAATTATTAGACGGCTAACTCCAGTTTGTACTTTTTAAGAATTTCAAAACAGCCATAATTTGGCGCGAAAATTAAAAGCAAGCAGAATTACAAAGCAGCGACACCCAGCACCCAAAGCAGGAACCAGCCGTCGAGAAAACAAATTCCTTTCACAGACGATAACGCGCAAAAAACAAAGAGCCAGTTATCAAAAAACAAAACGTAAAAGTGAGACAGAAAAATGTCAGAAATGTATGTCGGGTTTGCGTGATTGGCTGGATTGTAACCGTAGAATTTGCGGATGTCATGTACATGATTGCGTGTGTCGTGACGGGGCCGGGGGTGATAAAAAATTGGTGAAGGGCAAAGCCTGAGCTAGTGTAGCTCTGGTGTGTATAGAGTACAATAACGAGATCGGTGGGACCTGGGACGTGATACGTGCTGGTGTACGGAGAGAAGAAGAAAGAAGAAAAAGTATATACATATAGGTGTATGTGATGTACAGTGTGTTAAATAGTGTGGTGTAGTGTTAGCTAACGGGTGTACTGTGTATAGTAGTCCAAGTCGAGCAGACGACAGAGGAATCGTCAGTTGAGTCGGAGCAGAACGAGCGTGGAGAGAGAGAGCAAGGTGGTGAGGGTGACGACTTGGTGCCGTGGATGGTCGGCGGGTCGGACGGCCGTGGTGGAGTGTAGCTACGAAAAATTTTAAAAAGTCTGTGGGTTTGGTTTTGTCGTTTTAAATCCTATCCCGTTAATCCAGTAAGTATACGCTGACAAATCCCACCATCATGGAGGAATTTTAAATTTTTTTCTAAATAAGTTGGTGTTAATTATAAAACCTTTGTAGAGAAGCAAGAAAAGGAGCCAGAGTACACAGTTATATATATATAAAATATAGATACATATATTTATTGGTATATATGTATTATATATACACGTATATACAAGATTGACAGAAGTGAGAGAGCGTGATAGAAACGACGAAGAGGGAGAGAATAAAGAGGGAGCGAACTGGGTGTCGAAGTTGGTGAGCGCGGAGGACAAGTGCCGGGAGCTCTTTCGGAGCTCCTCTTGTGTTGTGACGTTGGTAACGTAGGTGAAGAAAGGCTCGAGAAGAAGACAAGAAGCTGCTGCTGGTGATCGCTGCAATAAACCTGGAACAATCATGTCTGACAGGGAGAGCTTGGACGACCAACCGCAAAGTAAGCAAGAGACATAGTCCTATTGAGAGATAGAGATAGATAGAGATAGCGTAGCCCGTGTCACCAAAATATATAACATACTGCCGACATCTTTTTTGGAGTGCGGACTATCCTTGGTACTAATCGCGGAATATTTTTTAAAACTTTTTTTGCTTTGGGCTTTTGAATTTAAAAAACGATTAGTTTTTTTTTCAGACATTATTTTTATTTAAATGACGTGCGTCGACGAGCGCTCGAAATTGTTTCGTGGTCCTCGTGGCGTTCTGTCAGACGCCGAAAAAAATTTCTATTTTTCAACGACTCGAGATCCAAGATGGCTGTCGACGTCGGCCAAGAGAGCCCTCTCTATCTTTGGACTCTTGTCCATCTCTTTTTATGCTCCTTTGCACCATTCTGTTCTCTGTGTATTCTACACATACTTTTTTATTCATCATCACCCTGGGGTGTTACTCTTACATTCAATAATTATTATTATTATTATAATTCATCATATTCTATTTAATTTATAGCACACGATATATATGTAAGTGTACATAACGCTATTCAATATCGTTTTATTATATATATATATTGTTGTGATGTATGTCGGTGTGTTAAACTGTTTTGTCAAGGTCGTAAATGAGTTTAGCTTCCTTGACGAGTTTACCTCGTACAGGCAACGCGCTTATGATGTAATCGATTTGATTATATGACTACATACTAAGCCGGACAATTCAACATAACCTTTTTTTTTTCTTTTTTAATATTTATTATCACAGTTATGGCTTCTCAGTATTTATCTCGAGGTTTTTAAATATTTTTACTCCAAAGTTAGCATTACATTTATCTAGTTAATTAGATTATGTATAGAGAAAAATTACTACTCGGCGCAAGAAAAAATTTTCAATATGAAATGAAAAAAAAAAGAATTTTTTCTCGCCCCAGTAAAATTCTTACAAGTGTAAATGTTGCAGACATCAAATTTAAAATTATGAAAAAATAATATTTATAAAAAATGCTCTTAATTTTCAAATTTTTTAACCGCGCATTTTTTTAAATTTGATGTCTGCTACATTCACACTCATAAATTTTCAGTTTTAATTAATAATGCAAAAAATTTATTGCCAGTAAAAATTTCCTTGGGTCGAGTAAAACTATTTTCTCCAAAAATAATTTGTTTCTGTGTATTTTTCCATTGCTATCATTCTTAAATAAATTAAACCATAAAGATTAATTTTTTCTGCATACTGTTATCAAAAAAATATGACGTCCGGAATTGATAAATTTAATGTAAAAAAAAATGAAATAATAATTATGAAACGATATTTGTAAAAATGAGAATGTTCTTGATAGTACAGATTATCAGTTTAGCTGTAGAGTAATTCATTTAAATTCACATACTATTTACTTATTTAAACTTTTTTTTTAGAGTATGGAAATTCCGGAGGGATGGATGCTGGAGGAGCTGACTTTGATGCTGGTAAGTAAAATTTTAAAATATTTATTTGGATTATTTTATTGGAGTAAGAATACGTCAATGAAAGTAAACTGATAGTGTTATGAAACATGGTAATGAATCGTATATCGATTTAAAAGTTTGTAAATATATATGCTAATTAATCAATGAAGACAATCGCAAGGCTAAGTAGTAATTTATTATTACAAAAGTCGGGTTTGAATAACGCGCCCACTTTAAAACGTCACCGAGTGAGTCTGCGCCAAAGTTTACGTCAATTTTTATTTATTTTATACGAGTTCTTAAAATAGAAACTCATCATCAGATAATCATCAGCATATTAACTGCTGCGTAAACTCTTCAAGTAGACAAATATTAAAATTAATTCTAAATATTTTTTTACTTAATGCTTTAATTACTGCAATAATTTTTCTGGTGATAAAATTTTAGTTAAACTTTAAGCAGAATAGGAAAGATAAAGAATACTGTTGATGATGATGATGATGATGATGATGGACAGAAGAATATAAAGAAGATAATTAAAAAAAATAATGGAGTAGAAGTCGATCGTACCGGTTGGTATGGAGGAAAATCTCTAAAAGACGTATCCCAGATCGTCAGCTGTCTATGTGACGTCACAGCATTGGATTAAAAGTGGGGATGCGGTCACATGGCTCAAACAGTGGGATGTCACGTGGCCTTACAAGAGGACAGACGACTATGTACATCAAACAGGAGCACATGAAAGCGCATGACGATTCGCGCGCTTGATATGTAATCGGCGATTCGCGCGATCTACGCATTCCACAGGGATGACGATGGACTCGATGAATGACCGGTACGTCATCGGTACCATTTAATATTTTTACTACACTTGGTGTACTGAGTATGGTTTATATTATTACACTTTTATCGTACCGTGTCAATAACAGTCATCAACATTTAAATTATATGTAATATTATATGACTTAAGTCTGGCACACGGCTACAAAACAACAAGAAGAGAGAGACAGAAATACTGTAAGTGTTTTTACCGCAAACCCGATGTGTCATCGCTGACTACACGGCCACGCTTCATCACTCATTTCTCGATTAGTATTCCCGCTAACGTCTTGGTGACAGTGTCATTTTTTTATTGTAAATTTTGGCCACCGGCATCGCGCGCTTTGATACTTTTTTAAAATATTCGCTTAAATTAAACGAGCCCGAAGTTTTATTTATTTTTATGAATTTGACCAGAGACATATGGAGCTGAGAGATACTGAAAAAAAAAATTGCATGTCCAATGGCTGGGAAGTAGACAATACCATGGATAAGATCCAATATTGGCATCCAGAAGGTTAAGTTTATTGTTAATTAATTAATTAATTTTTTTAATGTACACGGATATTTATAATACCGCTGGCGCTGGTACTGCTACTGCTGTTAATATTGTTATTGTTATTGAATGATTAAGATGCGGTCGAATAAAACAGAATGAGTCGACAGAATAAAGATGTATGTTATTGGGTGGATAAACGTTTGACGGGAGACTCGTGGTCTTGTTGTCGCGTGGTGGCGTCGGCGCATCCGCGATGCAATAAAACTAACAGTGGCGGCTCTTGGAACCAAGAGAGCTTTCTTCTCTGGGATGCAGTTGTCATTGAGGCAGGTCACGGTGCAGCTAAATCGCGCAGCGCTGTTGGATCAATGCACTCATACGATTATTCCTACGGGTGTCAACATTTGTCTCTTTGACACAGTTTTCATTTTTGGTCTATTACTTTTTTGTACTCAAGCAAAATAAATTTTTAAATTTATTCAGAAAATTTGGGGATAAAAAAATAGGGGCAGTGTGAAAGTTATGTAACAAAAAATGTCCGAGGTCGGTTGACTGATAAATATCTTCAGGGAAGAAGAATAGAAAGCATGTTTTTGTTTGTCAAGACCAATGGGTTACGATGGTGACCCTGGTAATCCAGACAAGAGGATGCCTGAAGGGTCATTTGAGGATGAACTGCGGAAGGAAGCGTTCGAAACTTGACACAAATGATGATGATCAGTATGGGAAGAAAGCACATACGTGAAAAGTGATACTTAATGAGTGTCAGTAAAATAATCGCTGAGAAGTTACATATTATCTAAGGATGTTGATGGTGAAACATCTAAAATACGACGAGCAGTTGGTTGAAGCCAGTATCTAACAGATTATTTGTGCTACATCGTAAAAAGATATACAAAGATGTTCAAGAGCCGGATATTCCAGGGCGATCTCAGTCCCGTTCCCATTCCCGGCGGCATCCAGCAAACTAGTACGTAGTGCGGTTTATATATTTAAAGTTTGAGGGTTTTAAATTAGCAAGATGGTGGTCTCAGCAACGAGCCAAAGGATGAAAAGGAAATAGTGGGCCAAAAGAGGGTGGTGCAGAGATCCCGGAGGGTCATTGACCCCAGGCCGCAGCTGTTATTGATCGTTACCAAGACTAGCAACATTACTCTATTCGCCTTATTGAGATGCCTGTCCTACCCCAACTAATCTTTCTAGTCTACTTATTTTATAGGCCACTATTAATGCCAATAAAAATTAAAAATTTTTTATTTCATTTTAAATATTTTTATTTATTTATTTTTTTTTTGTAGGTCAGCATGGTCAACAGAGTGAACAAGAACTGGCGACTAAGATGCTTCAAATACAAAGCAAGCGATTCTACCTCGATGTCAAACAAAATAGACGCGGGAGATTTATCAAAGTTGCAGAGGTAGATAATTTAAAAAAACTAATTTATTATCGATTTATTAAATACATAATGTTTTGATGTTTAATTTACCAAGATCGGAGCAGATGGCAGGCGTAGTCAAATATTTCTAGCCTTAAGTACAGCCTCAGAATTCCGTGATCATCTTTCGACGTTCAGTGATTTTTACGCGTCGCTAGGTAGGTTTTAATTTGAATAATAATAGTAGCTAGCTGCAATATAATTTGCTATTCAAATATAATTATATTAAATAGGTCCACCGAACCCAGAGAATGTACCAGAGGATGGAAAACTTAAATCAGAAATGATGGTAAAAGACAATAGGCGGTATTATTTGGATCTTAAGGAAAATTCCCGTGGCCGTTTCCTGCGGGTGAGTCACACTGTATGTACCAGCACTTGTATACATCATTTTATTTTTTTTTTATTTTTTTATTATCGCCACTTAAAATCGCTGTACCAAAGAGGGAACAGACACTTGATTAGTTTGATTACCTACACTATAATTTAATTAGTTTAATCAATTAAGGGCCAGCACTAGTGTGACCGCCTAAAAAAAGGTGATTTTTGGGAATTTTTTTAAAGAAAACTACTGCATTGAATGTTTTAATGTTCTAAGGACATATTTGTGGATATATAATAAATACATGATTAAATTTTTGGACAAAAAAATTGAAAATTCAGCGAGTTATTCGCAATCTCCCGCTCCAAAAAAAGTCCCTACTGCTGCAGTGACAGCGACCTTTGCAGTGGATGAAAAAAAAAACCAAAAAGTTTATTAAACTAGAAGGTATTGCCCGTAACGTGACCCTCGATCGAAAAAAAAATTGAAATTTAACAAAATGGCGGAGTTTTTAAAAAAAGTTTCAAATTTCGCGCGAAAATTTGATAGTTTTTGGCCTGGCAAAATTACATTTTCTATTCGACCGGAAAACTGGAGGTTCGTGGTATGGAGAAACATTTAAAAGGAGCTTGCAATAAGAATCAAATCGATCGGATGATTTGTCTTCGAGTTATAACTGCAGCAGTTTTTAAAAATTTAGTTTTGAAAATCGATTAGCGGCTGCAACTTAAAAACTATTTGAGATATGCACTTTAAATTTTAGATGCTATTTTTAAAGGCAAAAAGAAATGATTTTTTCAAAACTTGACACTAGTGGTGCCCCTTAAATGTTAATTGTATATAAACATTTATCTATTCTCTTTACAAAGGTATCTCAAACGATAACACGAGGCGGTCCAAGAACACAGATAGCTATACCCGCACAGGGAATGATTGAATTTCGTGATGCACTAACGGATCTTTTAGAAGAATTCGGTGTCGACGATGGTGGATTCAAAGGCGATTTACCTGAGGGTCGTTATATGCGCGTTGACAACAAAAACTTTTATTTCGATATCGGACAAAACAATCGTGGTATTTACATGAGAATTTCCGAGGTAAGTTAATCAATTTATTATTAATTTTGTTTGTTTGTTTGTTTTTTTGTTTTTATTTTGTTCAATTATTGTAAATAATAAATTAAATTTTACAAACAATAAATGTATTGTAGGTCAAAACAAACTTCAGAACGGCCATAACCGTGCCGGAAAAATCTTGGTCACGGTTTCGTGATATATTTGCGGATTACTGTGAGAAAATGAAAGAAGGCGGTGGAGGTGTCAGCTCTAGTGGAATTGGATCAACTAGTTTATCCGATAGCAAGGGCGCTGTAGGATCCGGAGCCCAAGTATCACCAACCTCTGCCACTTCGCCTAATCCAAATCCAAATTTAGACTCAAACCTCATCAAGTGAACGAGGTTTTAAAAAATTAAAACTCGAACAACAATTAAAACAACAACAATAACAACAACTTTAACTCGTTTCAACGTCGCTGAGCGTATTTAAATACAACTTGTCAGAGCATATATATATTTTCATCATCATTATCATCATCATCGCGCCGGCGCTATCGTCACCGTCATTTAAAAGCCATCGTCATTGCCATCGATATCGTTCCCGTCGTACCATCATCGTCATCACACAACACAAGACACTTAATATATATACATCTATATGACACGTACGCAGTCGTACGTACCATTAAATTTATATCGACAAGTTAAATTTATTATCTGTTTATTTTTCAGTTGTTATGATCGTTAATTTTTTTTTCGTTATTAAAACTAATTATGTTTATGTATAAGTTTGCCTCAAGGCCCAAACAATTATTATTATTTTGTTTACATTGTTCTATTTTTTTTTAACTTGTCTTGTATGTTTACAATGGGATTTTTTTTACGACATACTTGTACGTAAAAAATGTTAATTATTATTTAAAATTTATATTGCAACAGAGGTAAAGCAAACAAATTGTTTAATATTTTAATGTAAGTCGGCTTTGCCTCAACTAATTAATTCTAGCAAAAAAAAAAATATTTTGTTATGTTATAATTGAATTTGATTGTTCAGATTTTATGGATACATTATTATGTAAGTAAGCAAAAGACAAAATTAATATTCGCGTCTCGTTTCTTTCTGTTCATTATTATTATTGTTATTAATTTTTTTTTTCTTTCTTAATAACGGCAACTTTTAAAACAAAGAAAAGGAGGACACACGACGGTTGCTCTATTAAACAGGCATCTTTCTACCTCGAGAAATTACATTCAGTAGGGACTATTGTCTTCGCCAGAGTAACGATGACAGGTCACCTCAGCCTTTGTATTCCGAAAAATAATATTTTTGTTTTATTTTATTAAAACTTTATTTCTTTAATTATCTTTAAATTTATTTCGGTGACTGTCGTTCTTCCGCAATTAAAAATATTAAAATTAATAATAATAATAATGATAGAAGATTGTCATTGCGAACCGCGACATCACTCGTTAAGTAAATAAATATTAAAATAATAACAAATTGATAAATAAATATATACATAATTATATGTAATTAAATGAAATAAAATTATCGTAGGTCAAAGTGTTAGCCGCATTTAAATCTGTGTAATGTGTAATTTATATCATGTTAAATTATAATGAGTTTAATTTAATTAAACGAAATTGTAGAAAAAAAAAAAAAAAAAAAAAAAACAAATACTTTTTTTTCGCGTACTTGTATTGGATACAAAAAATGAAATTAAGTTAAAATATTTTGAGAAATATAAAATGTATCTAGTACTTGATATATGAAATTTAAATTATGCGGTTCGCGTATTTAATTATAATTATAATTGAGCGACTGCCGATTTAAAAAAAAATATCATTGCATCTTAGGCATGTAATATACAAAATGCATAATAGATATTTATATAGAAATTCTAAATATATATAAATATGTCTGTATAACTGTAATAAAATGCCAGTGTCCAATGGACTCAACCGCCTGCACAAATAATTAAATATAAAAAATTATTGAGTGTTTAAAAATGATGAATAAATATTTAAATTTAATTTTTAAAAAACAGTTATAAAATGTGCAGTCATTTGGGTCCTTTTTTGTTGGCGTAGGAAGCGACGTAGGGAAATAATGATAATGGCAAGATGAACATTAAAACACACGAGTTATAATACATAATAAATTATATATTTAGATCGTGAAGTATATATATTTATATATACATATGTGTTACACATTTAACACACACACGAGTTCGAGTTTATTTCCCAAGCCCGTGAATCTTGATACGCTTTCATTCTGCAACGCTGTGCTAATATCAATTTCAATAATACAATTGAAAAAAAATAATAATAATTATAATAAATATGTATTTGCGTTTATCTTCTATTTAAAATGGAATAACGCGTTACTGTATTTCGCGCTGGTGCGGAATATAATCATTATATTGAATAGCTAGAGGTGATTGTAATGCATAATTAAAAAAAAAAAAGTAAAGAAAAAAAAGTGCTATTTAACTAATGAGACAGACCTAGAGTCATGCGTCTCAACACCTCGTGTCACTTTAAATAAAATCAAGATAAAAAATATTAATTATTATTATATTTAAAAAAAAAACAGACGATAAAAAAAATGAAATTATTTATATTTTAGTGATGTTCAATTATATTGCCTATTCCAATTAGATATTCAATTTTAAAAATTATTTTTTTTCTAAATCAACAATTTCGGCTGGTCTGAATTTATCTAGTATATATAGTTATTCAATAATTATTAAATCTCAGTAGAAAAAAAATAAAATAAAAGTTTAATTACGCGTGTATAGGCTTTACGAGAACAAAAATAATAATTATAAATATATATATAAAAAAAAGTGGAATTTAAAATTATTCCTTCCGGGCTCTGAACAAACAAACAAAATAATTAAATAAATGTCCTATATATTAACGAATAATAATAATTATAAATTAATAAATGAGGCTGTTTATTTGTTTTTAAGAATAATCCAGTTCATTATCTCTTATCTATTAAAATTTCCAGCTATCATATATATATATATATATATATATATATATGTATATGTATATATATGTATATATATATATAAATATAAAATAAATAACCCGGGTTTTATTTTACATTCCCGGCCCTACATTTTAAATAAATAAATATAAATATAATAATTGGATCAAAATAAAAATATATTCAAAATATATGGAAAAATAAAATATATAATAAAGCCGAGAGACGCTCGAGAGTTATAAAATAGAAAGGAAATATGTAAGGATAAATAACGCGAGATATTAAAAAATGGTATAGAGATAATAAATATGAAAAAATTGTTTACTGGCGCAGATGGTATGACACATTGTGATCTATATAAATTACAAAAATAAAAAAAAAATAAAACATCAACAAGTAGTAAATATTTAAGGTATATAAATATATAAATATAAATATATATATGTTATTACTAATAATAAATGATAAATGAATTAAAAAAATAACAATTAATTAATTAATTTAAAAAGAAGAAAAACACCGAGCGACACACAATTACACACACACGCGGTCTAGGGATCTCGCTGATCACACGATAATTATTAATTAATATGATTCCACAATTACACGTAATTGCGTCTAGAATATACGTACCTACACTTATGTTTAGCCCTGTTATATATATTTATTATTAACAGTATAAATGTACGCGAGTATAATTGTAACGTACTAGCACACGGGTAAATTACTACAGACGTACCTTTAATGTTAATTTTAATAAAATAAAAAGGGCTTAAGAAAGTTTACTGCGTAAATCAGACTCGACATGTGGACGAAAAAATTCGCGCCAAAAACTTTAATGAGTGAACTTATGAAATTGAGAAAATTTTGAATTTTGAGTTGAGGATTTTTGGAACTGAAAAAGTTTCAACTGGTGTAGACTTTACCTACGCATTTTTTAAAATTTTTGAGTTAAAATAATTTTTTTGGGTTTGATAAACATTAAAAAAAAAGAAATTAATTAAAAATTATAGAAATTTTGACTCGTATCAGAATTATTCACATATGAAGCAAAAAAAAAATTTGAAATAATTTTTTGACTTTCATTAGAACTTCTTAAGAAGCTCTGTTTTTTTTTTTTGAATTGTTCAAAAATAGTAAAAAAAATAAAGCATTGGAATTAATTATAAACTCAAAAATTTTTAATTCAAATTATTTTTGCTTAAAAAATTTACAGAAAAAGAAAAAAAAAGGACAGTAGAAAATTTTTCACACTTTTAATTATTTTAAAGTTCCAAAAATGTTAAACTCAAAGTTCAGAGTTTTCAATTTTTGAAATTCAGCCAGGAACGTTTTTGTAACGAATTTTTTTTACACGTGACTATTGAAAAAAAAGTCTATATTAATTAATTAAATAATATAAAAAAATTATTATTTTAAATAAATAAAAAATCTGAAAGATTTAAAAAATTATAAATACACGACACTCCTGCCACGCAGCGAGTTCTTAGACAGCTTTAAGATAAATAATTATTATTAAATAATAAATTATAAATAAATAAATAAACATTTATTTAAAATAACGATAAACTTTCTATATGTTGAATCGTGTCTAGAAAAACTACAAAAAAAAAAATTATTAAAATAAAAATATTTCAAATTTATTGTGACGACTCACTAATTATTACAATTTAATAAATAAATACAATTTATATTTAATTAATTATCTTTATTTATTGTCATTATTTTAGTTTTGAAAAAAAAAAAATATAACGAAAATTGAAACGATCGTTAGGTAAATAAATAAAAATTTAGAAAAATAAATGAATAATAATTAAAATATTGAAATTAATGCTCGATGTTTCGTTGGCTGTTTTACATAATGTTGTAATGGTTGTAATTAACAACCGTATCCGTTATTAATCAATTTAATTAAACGTTAAAAAAAAACTTCATGTGAATGAAATTAGCTGATTAAAAAGTAAATTTATTATAATATTACATAGTAATTTTTTTCACACGCGTGGGATTTAATTAATTATTCTCATATAAAAATAAAAAAAAAAAAAAAACATTTTTCTCTTTACTGTATTCCTTAAAAAAAAAAAATTACTGCTACTGTCGCCAACGAAATAATTCTGCGTGTACAATTATCTATTTAATAATGTGTAATATAATAAAAGAAACATGTATTGAAATTATATATATATAAATTTTAAAAATAATAATAATTAACAAAAATAAACAAATACGAGAGCCGTCGATTGTTAATTAACAAAAAAGCACTTACTGTTTTTTGATATTAAATTAAAAAAAAAAAAAAATATTTACCTTAAAAGTAATTTCAACCTCACGCGTGCTTATTAAAAAAAAATTAATTAGTTTTATTAATTACTGTATTTATTGTTGCGTTGGCTCTCATCGCCTACTTTTTTTGCTGTATGAATTCCACGAGTACTCTGCGATTTATTATTATCTATTGTCATTAATTATATTACAATTTATTGTTACTAATTAATTAATCAACTAATTATAGATAATAATTATTATTATTAAAAATTTATCTTTAATTAATTAATTAATTAATCTCTTTTAAGTATAATTTATATTACCGTGATCTGCTTCTTCTTTTTTTTAAATTCTACTCTTCTAGTCCTGAGTGAATTTATCCTTAATTATATTCGCAGTCACAAGCTGATTATTTTTTACTTTGTTATTATAGATATTTTTTTTAATTTGCTCTGATGTTTTTTAAAAATTTATAATTTTTAGTCAAGACATGCACTCATTCTCTTATATAATTTATGTAAAATCCAAGTTAATGTTAAATATATTACAAATTTACTGGAATACAATTAACTATTAAATAAAAATGTACGTGTTTGTGAGAATATATTTTATGGAAGTATTTATTTTATTTAAATAATACTTTCATATTAAATATACACAATCACATTTTTCTTTCTTTTATTAATTATAATTAATTAATTAGTTAATTATTATTATTATTTATATTTTACAACTGTATGGTTGATAGTAAACGCTAGTACGTAAGAGAAAAATTAATAATGTTATCTTGGCACTTGAAGACTTTACAAAAATACTTTACTGTTTTTGAGTTTAATAGAAAAAAAATTCACTAAAAAAATTATATTTATATTTAAATATAATTTAAATTGCCTCAGTTATGTACGTAAGACACAAGACATTTTCCAAAACAGCATTTTATTTTATAACTCTTTTGCTTGTCTATTATCTTCCTCATCATTAACAAAGAAGAATTTTTAATTAATTTTAATATGATAAAAATTTTACCTTTAATTAAATTCCCGTTTTTTTATTTTTGTTTAAAATGAATTAAATTCTTACAACTTTATTTCTTTGAATATTTAAATATTAGTTTTAAAAGTAACATCAAATTTATTTAATTATTTAAATTACAATCGTTAAATTATTTAATTAAATAAATTGCACATACAGAAAAAAAGATTTCTTAGAGTAAAAAATTTTACTCGTCCCAAGAAAATTTTTATTTTTAATTAATAATTTAAAAACTTCTTAGGGTAAGTGAAAATTTTCTTAGGGCGGGAAAAGATTTTTTCGCCAAGAAATTATTTTTTTTGTTTAAAAAAAATTTTGGTCATCGGTTAAAAATGAAAAATATTTCTTGCGCCAAGAAATCTTTTATTTCTGTACAGCAATGTGTCATTACATTTAAAAAAATATTTATATATATTATATATGAACGTTTGGTAAGAATTAATTTTTGGATTAATGGATTAACAATTAAAATATGTCGGGTTGATTAAAAAAACTAATTACATGCGCAAGGAACATGTGGAATGTAGACAAGTGAAGCAAATCACTGCCATGTTATTAATTCAAAATAAATGCCCGATTTAAAATAAAGAAAAATTTATTTTAAATTACACTCGTTGCAACGAGTTTAATTATGAACGTCATACAATTTATTAACTCGAAATATTAAATTTAATTAAATAATTTAATCTATGCATATTATATATGTAAAAAATAATTATTGATTTAATTTGTAGCATTAGTACGAGTTAAAGTTAAAAATATTTAATAATATTAAAAAAAAAATAAATTATAATAATTACGCTATAATTTATTTAATTTAATTAATAAATAATTATAGCACATGGTTGAAATTACAGTAATTACATTATGGCGATGGTAGCTACAGGCCTGAACTGTTGTTTAAATAAATATAATAAATATGAAAAGTGAAAAATATATTTAACAAAATAATAATTTTTAGTGTAAATTCTCATGTCTTTTATTATTATAATTCTTTATGGTAATTGCACATTTAATTAAGTACATGAGAGAGCGTTATTGCATAATAATTAAATTAAATTCAAATTAAAAAAAATAAATAAATAAATGTATTTAAAAAAAAAAATTTTGGGTGAAATAAAAGGCAGATTCAATGGTTTTAGACAATTGTTTCTTATATTTGCGATACTGATATAATATATCTCATATAGTTGTACGCAAAAAAAAACTTTTACTTGTCCTAAGAAATTTTCCGCATTATAAATTAAAAAGAAAATTTTCTTGGGATGAAAACTTTTTTCTGTGTAGCAGATTTGAGAATTTACAAATTTTAAATAAATAATGAAATTTAAAAAAGCGCGGGTAATTTTTAAATTATTTAAATACGAATTTTTAAATTTCTATTCTACTTACATTTTATTTATTTATTTAAATATTCTTTAAATTCTCAAGTGTCAGCTACATTACACTCATAATAAATTATTATTTATTCTATAATTATTTACAATTCGTTTAAAAATAATGATAATTCATTCAGCCACTTAGGAAAGTGGGTAATTAGTACTAGAACTTTATCTTTATCTTCGGTATAAATATTTTTCAAGCATTGCAATAAATATTTTTTAGAATCAACTGAACAGTGACACGGATCTATTCTCAAAAGAACAACATAAGATTGTAAATCTACCGGATATAAACTCAGTAAATTATTTTCTTCGTTATCACGTATCGCGATTATTTTATTTAAAATATATTCAATAAATGATAGTACTAATGGTGAAAATTCTAAGCGTATAAAAAGTTTACCTAATAAATTACTTATGACTATAAAAATTTTTTGTGAAAACGCAGTCTTGTTTATTAACTTATCAAATTTATCTGTTGTGGAGTACGAGCCCTGACAATTAATATTTGAAATAAAACAATCAATTATCGGTTCTTCAATAATTTTCTCCGATTGACAGACATAAAATTTATCAACAACGGAAGCTTCTAATTCTATTTCTTTTTCGTTATCCAAAATAAATTTAACGAGTTTGTAATTTGATGAGACTTCTAGTTCGGTTATTTCATCAATGACAAGTTTTAAATACGCGCCATAAACTGGATTGATACTTGTGACATTAATTAATGCTCTTATTAATATAATTAATTGATCTGCTGATACATTTTCATCGCATACTTTTTTTTTTAATAAATATTTATTTATGACGGTCTTGCAAAGCTCTTGGATTTTATCACTTTGACAGAATGTCCGATGATTTGACAGTCCAAGGGGTGGACTAATCCATTCCCGAAGAATTCCCTGGTAAATAGAATACTTTTGTTGATGGTGATAAAGATTAAAAAATTTTGTCATCAAGAAAAAAAATACTTACGATTAATTGGAGCCGAACTGAATATTTAAGATGAGCTTCAGGTGAAATTTTATAAGAAATAGCATCAGCTAGAGATTTTGAAAGTGCAGTAACTGTTCGTGAATCAACAGCAGGTACTTTTTCAACTAATTCATCTAACTCATCATCATTTTTAATTGTTTCTATGAATTTACCACTGCTCCGTAAAATAGCACGAACGAAATCTGGATCCATTGGTAAAAAATTTTTCATTCCCAAATTCACACATTTTTTTTATTTTGTTTATCGTAAATATTTATAAAATATATCAGACGACATACTTTTTTAAATTATAGGTTAATAAATTCCCGGTAAAATGTCAACTGACATGAGTGTGAATGTAGCAGACATCAAATTTAAAATTATAAATAAATAGAGTAAATAATTAATAAAATAAAATTTAAAAAAATGCGCATTTAAAAAATTTTTAAATTAATAAGTGAATTTTTTACAAATATCATTTTTTAAATTATTTACTCTACTTACTTATAATTTAAAATTTGTCTGATGTTTGCTACTACATTCACAGTCATCAAAGAAACATGAATGTGAATGTAGCTGACAGTTGTCAATTTTAAAAATTTTTAAATAAATGAATTAAATTTAAATCGAATAAAATTTAAAAAATGCGCATTTATAAAATTTGAAAATCATTTGCATTTTTTAAATTTATATATTTTTAATGTTTAATTCGTTTATTCAATTTAAAATTTTTCATATCTGCTACATTCACACTTAAAAAAAAAATATTTTGAATTCGTCATCTACTTTATTTTATTTAAATAATTAATTCATTAAATTATTAAGTACAAATATTAATTACTAATTAATAAAAACAACATGTATATATATAATTATATTTATTTATA
The DNA here is from genome assembly GCA_030273425.1 of Microplitis manilae. Classification (NCBI taxonomy): domain Eukaryota; kingdom Metazoa; phylum Arthropoda; class Insecta; order Hymenoptera; family Braconidae; genus Microplitis; species Microplitis manilae. The sequence continues at coordinate 17,318,701 of CP092730.1, read as the reverse complement.
GTAATTTTTTTTTTCGCAGCAAAGATGGCGACCGTAGTCTTTTTCTGATCTGATGATTTACAACGCAACAGATTGTAAGATGTCAAAATATTTATAAAATTGTAAAATGATAACAAACTTAACTTGTAATCATTAAAGTTTTAATTTAATTAGTTATTTAATTAATGTAATGAAGATAAAAATGGTTGACATTGTGGGAAATTTGAATTTTGTTAGAGAAAAAATATCCTTAGCATGTTCTCGACGTCCATCAGTAAGTAAATAATTATTATATTTAATAATATATAAATATATTTATACATATATATTAAGTTTAAATTTATTTTAGGAATTTGGTAATTCAATACCACGTCTAGTTGCTGTCAGTAAAACAAAGCCGGCAAATTTGGTAATAGATGCTTATGACGCTGGTCAAAAACACTTTGGCGAAAATTACGTAAATGAATTGATTGAAAAATCTGGTCATCCTGAGATTCTAAAACGTGACATCCGCTGGCATTTTATTGGCCACTTGCAGAGAAATAAAATAAACAAAGTATTGGCAGTACCAAATCTTTGGATTATTGAAACAGTTGATTCAAATAAATTGGCATCGGCACTAGATACTGCGTGGCCAAAATATAGAAAGAATGATGATAATAAACTTAATGTTATGGTACAAGTAAATACAAGCAAAGAAGAAGGTATTTCAAATTTTTTAAATTTAAATATAGAATTATATCAATGCGCGGGTCTAAAATTAAATATTGAGTTTAAGATCACGGGTATTCAGACCAAAAGACGATAATAAAACTATTATTTATGCATGACGTTTCGTCTCTTGTTTAGTGAGACTGTCACGTACTTGAAATGTCAGATTGTATATCAATATTACATAAGTGTATTTGTTTTATGATGCTGATAATAGCAGTCATTAAAAAAATTTATTTATCTTTAATAGACAAAGTAAATACTGACAGGCAAAAATTTTTAAAAATGCATGTGAAGATTTTTAAAAAATTTTATGATAACAATTAACTTGGTAATTAAAAGTACTGAAGTTATCAGATGTCGGCTACGTTCAACATCATCTTGTATTTATGTATGATAAGGTCACATGTGATTAAAAAAAATTAATAACGTGGAAATCGTGTGTTCAAAATACACGTGATCTTAAACAAGATATTTTAATGTAATTTATTTACACAGAATATTTAATAAACTTTTGTTTCAGAAAAAAGTGGATGTGACATTTCAGAAGCATCATCGTTAGTAAAACATGTAATTGAAAATTGCAAAAATTTAAAATTCATTGGAATAATGACGATAGGTGCTTATGGTTACGATCCATCAAATGGTCCCAATCCAGATTTTATTTCCTTGAGGAAGTGCCGCGATGATATTTGTAAAGAATTGAATCTCGTTGGAGATCAAGTTGAATTATCAATGGGAATGTCTACCGACTACGAGCATGCCGTTAGTATTTTTATAATTTATATAAATAGTAACAATAATTAGTATATATTTATAATAAATATTAATACTAATTTTCAGATTGAACTTGGCAGTACAAACGTTAGAGTTGGAAGCGCGATATTTGGAGAGCGGCCACCAAAAAACTCTTAATTTAATTTAAATATACAAATATAACTTTTAAATACCAAGACTTTCATATAGATATTTTCTTTTCGTTAAATTAAATATATATATCTTTTAATTTAATTATTGTACTAATGTTAATTGTACAAAGTGAAAGCTATATTTATATATGTCGAAAAATAATTGCAGTGAACATCTTCAGGAAGATACTAAATATATAAATAATTATTTGAATCAACGGCAAATTTAAAATAGAGTTATTTTATCTTATTAATATATTTAATAAATATATTATATACTTATTTATTATTGATGACAAATATTAACCAGAGGTGTTAAAAATTAATATTAACATTATTTCGAAATAATTTTATTTTATCAACGATAGTTTAAGATCGTAAAACCTCCTGACGGTAGACCCGTCTCTTGTTCATTATTATTATTATATATTATTATTATTCATATTATTATAAATTATTTATTTATTACGAAAATGAATAATGAAGGATATATATGAGGGAATTATATCTTTTACGTCGTACATATGCTACAATTTTCAGCACACGTTTACATAAATTATTATCATTATTATTATTATTATTATTATTAATATTATAATTATAATTATTATTATTATTATTATTATTATTATTATTATTATTATTATATACACGAACAGTTGCCCCCGAGTGAAGAAATTAATTAAATATAAATAAGTAACTTTAGTTTTATTTAAAATAAATAAAATAAATCAGGGCTCAGCTAATCGCGTGTGTAAGTCCACAAGATATTAGACAATTGTGCCTGCCGTTAAATGGCTCAGCATTAAATTAAGTAACATAATTTATATTTTTCATAATTTCATTATTTAAATTATTGAAAAGTCAATGACGATGGACCAGCTTATTGTTATTATCATTATTATCATTGTTTATTTATTTATTTATTCGTCATCTTCTTCGCCAGCACCAGTCAGCATGGCGATGAGACTCTGGGTGTCGATATTTCCTTTCTCATCAATGTACATGTTGTCAAAGGCGTCATTTACTTCAGCGACAGTGAATTTGTCACCGAAGGTCAACAGAGCGTGCCTCAGCCTAAAAATAAGTTTATCAGTTTAAATTTTAAATTAATTTATACGTATATTTCGCGGCTAATTACAAAAAGGCTTATGTTTTTGTGGGCTCTTTTTGAAATTAGTAACGCGGTTTATTAAAATAATTATTCCATACCTATCCCCTTTGATTTTTCCATTCTGGTCAAAGGTGCTGAAGGCCTCGATGATAACAGAGTCCTCATCCGATCCTGCTGTAACATCGCCAACGAGGCATAGTGAGTCTCAATGAACGGGTAAGGGCCACACAGGAAAGTACAGGAATACACATAGAGCAAGACCAGGATGCGGGGGCGAAACACGTTCGCACACACGCTTATTGTTGGTGGATAACACGATTAATTACAATTTCATTTTTAATATTACACGTATTTAAACACGATTAAGTACAATTACAATTTAACGGACCAATAACTCACGAGACAAGACGGGTCAATTTAAAATTAATCAGACAAATATTTTTGTAAAAAAAAAAAAAACAATGGGTTTGACATTCAATTGAGGATTCAAAAAAAGATTCAATGGGTTTTCAATTTCGGATCAAGACAAAGGTCAATTTAAAAAAAAAAAACATAGATTGGTTTCAAGACAAATTTGAAAGGTGGGAAAAATCCGAAGAGATTTAAAAACACGATACATAGACACGAATATAAATTTAAAAAAAGGTGACATTGACACTGAACACAAACTTTAAATCTAATTAAATTCTAATTATAAATTATCCTTCTGCGATTATTTAAATAAATATGTTTTGTAGATTTCCGTGAGATACCGTGATACGGAGGGCAGCTGGCTCGCCAATCCTACAGTTTCCTCTACCCCTGTGTGACCCTTACCCGTCACGTAGTTTTAAGTGGTAAGATTGTCTCGTACGAACCTCCCGACATCCGGTTGGCAAACAGAGTGAGAAGCTGAGTGAAGTTGATGGGTCCAGGTACTTCTTCCATCATTGCGTCTAATTCTTTGTCAGTGGCAAGACGACCGACAGAGTCGAAGGTCTGACGTAGATCCTCTTTGCCGATGATGCCGTCTTTGTCGTGATCCATCATCTGGAAGGCCTGGCAAACAAAATTCATTGTTTATTTATTTAATATTCAATATCATTTATATTTTTAAACAACATATATGTTACCTCCTTGAACTCAGCGACTTGTTTCTGTGTGAACAGAGAGAACACACTGGAACCAGCGCGCTTAGCTCGTTTAGACCCACGGCTGCTCGCTCTCTGGGATCCACTGGGAGTTCCTGATGGACTCTTTGGTTTTTCCTTTGGAGACTCTGGTGGAGGTGTTGGTGATGCGGCAGGAGCAGCAGGGGCTGGTGTAGGCGATGCTTCTTCCTTCTTTTTGGTCTTCTTCTTCTTTTCCTTATCCGCCTAAATTTTAAAATTCAAATTTTATTTTCAATTGCAGATTAATATTTTCCACGACCAATTCATTTAAAAAAAAAAATAATTCACTGACCATTATTTAAATAAACAGTTACAATTTGACAAATAAAGTCACTAATGACCAGTACGAGTGTCAAAGAACAAGTGAGTAAAATATTATCAGTGGCAATGGACTAGCGTACGAGCCGTAGGAGTTGGCTTCAATAATGAACGCGGATACTGAGACGCTGGGGGAAAATTGGTAAGGCGTCTTCACCGAGCTTGGGCCTAATAATAGGCCTCTACCTCTACCTCTGCAACACAATCCCCTTTGCTGTAATCATCCGAACCCGCCTAGTCGGGACGTATATAGACCGCCTCACTTCTGCCTCTCGAGTTACTCGATCTTACGTAACTCAAGATATTTATTTTTACAACAATAATTGTGCACGACTCAACACGGTCACCAACCAGCCAGATCAGATTTATCCGAATACAAGACGGAGACGAATACGAATCAGGAGCTAAAGTAGATGAGGAAGATGATGATGATGATTTGCGGGATTATAATGATGAGAGTTTCAAGACGGAGAAGAAATACGAAGAGGAAGAAGACATTAATTCGCACTTTACACCTTCACCATCATCTTCATCTAATCACTCTTGGCACTCAGTTTAATATTCATTTAAAATACGATAATAAAAACAAAAAAATCTCGTCTCACTGTTTTAAAACCGGCGGAAGTAATTATGCTGTGTACTGATATCGTCTTCACTTATTACACGGGTTAAAATTATTTAAAAGTCAGTATTTAATATACTTACCATGTTCACAGTTGGTATCTAAAGGTCGATGGTGCGAGATGGTTACTACGAACCAACTGTCCAAGTGATAGAGCTGAACTTGTCTAAGTAACTTTCGGTAGTTATGCCCCCACTATGTATATCAAGACAAACAGGGGATGCTCCGCCTGGTTTTCTTCAACCCGCACTCACCCATCTGACCATATTTAGTGCGAGCTGACTCAAAATAGCGTACTTACACGACGTTTCGTTAAAACTAAAACGGTATGCTGGGGAGGTTGTGAGTATAACAACGATGAGGGCCGGACTCTCCCGATTATCCGACGTTATTCTTCTTCTTTATTCTTTTTATCTTAACAAGCCTCGATATATAAGTCAAGGGTGCACTGAAAGAAAGCCGTTCCGACTCCCAGCTCCAGCCATCAGCGTGCTCTTATTCTTGGTCTTCATCTTCCTCATCCGCATCTTCATCTTCATCTTCATTTTCGCCTTCTCATTCCATCAGAACTCTGTACCAGTCCTTCTAAAGAGACTGAGAAACGAATACCACCCAAGACCAAGGGGATAATGTCAACCATAATCAGACAACAGTTTGACTCAAACGTTCTTGTAACACTACCCTATTTCATAATACTAAAAAAAAACACATGCCGAGAAGACAGATATAGATCGCTGCATATTTTAGAAGATCCAAAGTTCACTAGGAAGTAGCGCTTAAGTTCAAGAGAAAAAATAATAAATTTATCACGTAAAATTTACATTTATTTTTTAAAAAACGATTCTTACAAAAATTTCTGATAAATTTTTATCATAAAAATACTTAATAATAAGCGGACTGATGTTTAATTTTTTTCGAAGACTTGGACAAGATCCTCGAGCACTTGACGCAGTTACTGAACCTGTCGGTTGCATGGCTGGTGGTTCTGCAAACAGGTCGTTCCTTATTCTCAATCCTGTCCTGTCTGCTGACTATAATTTTTAGTTCTCTCAATTCTTCAGAGTTTGGCTGATAGCCCAACGGCATCGACGGACTTCTTGCCGGTGACTTGTCTCTACGTGATGACAACCGTGATTATTTATTCCTACTGGACATATCACTAGGTAAACTTACTCAGTTTCAAATACTCCGTTTATCTTTTGATCTGATTTTGATTTTCCCTTAAGATGATAACGAGGTGAGTTTTTGCATGACCTATAATCAATCAGCTATAAATTAACATTGAAATTAACTTATTTACTATTAATGTCCTCATCAATATCAGTATTTATCATTAAATATTTTTTACTGGTAGTCAGAGTCATGGAAAATGACCGATGAACTTGGGGACAAAGGATACTCAGGTGTATCTGGACGAGCGGTTTTAAATCCCGAGCTTGTTGATGAACATTCAGACCTAGTTGGCTTTGACGATGGCTCCTGTAGCATCAGCGGAGGCATATAAACTCGATGAGTCATGTCAGTCCACCAGGCTCGCTCGGTATAATCCGTTTGTTGCCTTAGAATAATTCAACCACTTATTTCTGTACCTCAAATATTAACAGAACAGAGAACAACAAAACACATCACGCGCATAATATATATATATATACATATACATATAAATTTATATATATACATCTCTACAAAACCACACACGTAACAGTCAACATTTTATTCTTGTTCGTTGCAAGAGACCCGGGTATCGGCATTTAAAGAGACAACTGCCGTTGAAAATAAATTTAATCGACAGAAATGTTACGCAGGTGATTAAAATATATAATATAAATATTGCCAAGTACAATTTTCGAAAATCCTCAGGATGCTGATGCTGGTTCTGGTGATGATCATCCTGGACTTGGTCAAGCTTCTCTGCTTTTTTATCATCCTTAGCTTGCAATTCACTTATAAAATTATCAGCAGTTGGATTATTTTCTTTCTGCTGATGTCCCATCTTCGCTACCAGCAAACTTGGCTCCGTCTTCTTCTTGTGTTTACGCCGTCTATTATTACCGTACATTAACACAAATATTTAAAATATCAAGAGCTTAATATAAATAATAATAATAACAATTAATTATAAAGACTTACGTGCATTTAGTGCAGCCGCATTTACCAGAGCGTTTCGTCATTTCAGAAGAATTACGTCGACGATTTTCCCGATTGCTCAGACGTTTTACAGTAACCGCTCGTTTATTATTATTTCTATATATAAATTATTTAATAGTAAATAAGTTTATTTATTTGTTAATTCAACTGGACGAATTTTTAAAATATTTATTTTTAAAAAATTAAAAAAAATATTTATAAGTCTAGTATTTTAAATCATTACGCTGCTCTTCCCACCCAACCATTGAAACCGTTCATAATCTTGTAGGTCGTCTGGGTAAATTTAGACATGCTTTCCATCAAAACAAATGATCTCAAGGAATGTATAAATGTTTCAACATGTCTCAGGAAGAAGACCATGATTTTAAAAGATACTGGAACAACAATTTTTATAAAATACTAGATATTATAACAAAAAGAAAAAAAAAGAAATTTTTGTATTTTAAACTACATGACTGTCATGTGTTTGTATTTACTGACATTCAAAATAAGTTCATACAAAATATATATATGTGTATGATACTGAAGTTAGCTGACGTTTAAAAATTTTTTTGTTTTTTTTTTAAAAGATAAATTATTTTAAAAAATCTGAAAAACAGTTGACTTGAAAACTTCCCGCCGTTCTTGAACTGAGCTGTAAAAAATTGGGAGTGAATTCAGAGGGATTAGGGACTACTTAAATCCGCATTTACTCTGATTCAGAGTTTCAATATTCAAATAAATTTCCCTTCAGAATGGATTTTACAGGAGATTAAATAAATAAACAATCGCGTTCACTCCTCAAATTTTTTACTATGGGAAAACTCGATTTTTGAAAATTGGACTGAAACCAATACTTTCCCTGTTTTTGAAAATTTTCAATTTTCCCAGCGGGAAAAATATTTTTAAAAATTACACCTGTAGTTTTGTAAATTTTCCACGCGTGGATATTTTTCTTGTAATCGAATTGTCGAAAAAAAATCCGAAAATTCTTAATTCTCTTAACTTTAGGATCATATATATATATATATATACAATAATTGAAAGTCTTGAAGAAATAACGGAATCACTTCAAGGCTCCTTCTCTTCTCCCACTACTGACAAAGTATGATCAGGATTCATAAGTCCCCTTGTGTTGGAGAAAGTTGTCAGTAGAAAATAAACAACTAAGGCCCCATGTTTATTAATTTTGCTGTTAATTTAATGACATAGTTTAAAATGTATATGAAATGTGGTTAATTTTATTATTTATTTTTGGTAATTACTTAAAAATAATAAATTTATTTTTTTTATACTTTGGTATTTTAATTTTAATTGTCTATAAAATAGTGAGCAGCGTAAATGGACTACGACTAGCAGCTTACATATCATCAGGTGGTCTCCATGGAGAAATACGTTTTGAAAAAATATCAGAAGACAAGATTAAAATTAGGACGGCACTGCATGCAACTCTTCAGTATCCGGATCAGCAATGGCTCTGGTCGGTGACAAGATTTCCAGTTGATTACACAAAAATTGAGGACCGATGCGCTGACCAACATCTGGGAGAGTCGTAAGAAATTATAATTTGTATTAAAAAAAAAAATAAATAAATAAATAATCAAATGTCTTTTGATTGCTGACAGATTGATTGACTTGACGGAATTGGTGGGCCCGCTAACGTTGCCAGGAAACGAATCAATGATTGTTGAGCTTCCTGGTATAAGTTTGACAGGTGAAAAAGGTCTCTGGAGCAAGGGATTGGTATTGCGAGACACTTACTCTCCTCGTACTATTTGCACATCGATAAACGTCTTGGAGAGAAACGCTGAAAAAAATGCAGAAGCTCGTTTCCATGGTCCGGTTGCGGGTTCAGTCTGGTTTAAATGGCTAGGCGGTACTGCTGGAGATTCAACCACAGACACTATTATCTATACTGACTTACATCACACCTCGGAACAAAAGCTCCAGAGTGTTGCTTTCACAGAACATAATTGGAAAATTTATGTCACGGATATTTTTGATACGGGAAAAGAAAGAAGTGACTGCAATATTCTTCAGACAGTTTTTGATCCAGATGATCTAGGTGTTGGGAAAGCTATTGGAGATATTGATTCTCGGTTGGGTAAAATAAAAGTTGCGGTTGACGCAAATAAGAAATCAAAATCTGCTTATAAAGATCAAGTGATATCTCTATTACCAGCAGATCTTCTTGGAACTCATCGTTCACTTTATTTAGTTATATTTCATCCAACTCACAGTGATTCATTTCTTGCTTGTGCTAAAATTAAGAACCAAAAATTTATTATAGCAAAGTAATTTTATTATTTAAATTTTTAAAAATGTACTATCATTATCATTTTTATTATTATTATTAATGGATTTATTATTTAGGAGTCTGATAAACTCACGTGGAATAAAAGGTGAAGTGACGTTCACTCAAGAAACTCGATTCCATCCAACCTGGGTTAATGTTTCTCTCACTCCAATAAACGATTTGGAAACAAGACTAAGATATGAAACCAAAACAGCAGCATACAAAATTCACGAGCTGCCTTATCAGCCTTTGGTGTTCAACGACGGAGTTAAAAATGACTGCAAAAGTACTAAGTCTATGTACAATCCGTCTAAAATTGATGAAAAAAATCTACCACCAGCTGGTCTAGGTACTCAAGACCAATATGGGATTGGAGATCTGTCTGGAAAACTTGAGGGCAGGAAAGAAGGCTCACATCACGATGACATTTTACCTGGAAGCGCTAAATTAAACGGCGTGTACTGGGATACTTTTCTACCTTTGTCTGGAGCTAATAGTATTTTGCACAGATCTCTAGTGTTGTACAAGTATGTTAAATATATATGAATAATAATAGTAGTATGTTGTCACATGTTAATATTTATTAAAATAATTGTAGATATAATGAGACTGATAATAAAGGTATCATTCCTTGGGTTTGCGGTACCATATCACAACATATTTCTCAAACCGCTGGACAGATGCCAATGCTGACTGCTCAAGCTGTCTTTAGGTACCCAATTGTTGGTAGAATAATCTTTCGACAGCCTCAAAATGAACCGGAGATGGACACTACTATTATTATTGAAAATTTAATTCACTCTGATGGCAGCGCGCTTAATAATACTGCCGATCATAGGTGAGTAAATTTGTGTTCATTTAATTATTTATGATACCCAACTTAGCCGATGTCTAATAATTTTTTAAAATTATACCTATAGTTTTTTTAAAATTTTCATCATACTGTAGAAGAGAACTACTTTCTTTCCTCTACACAGGGCAAGAATTTAAAGTTTCAGGGCGGACATGGTGAAAAATCGCCTTTGGCTGGGGTAGTCAATTAAACACCCGGGTTGAAATGTTTTACTTTCCTCCCTTGGTGTATAATATAATAATTTTTTATTGACAATAAATTCAAAACTTGTTAATTGTCTGTTAACCAGCATCGTAATTATTTTAATAACCTACTTATTTTTTTTTTAAAGATGGATGATCCATGACAACCCACCAGGTCGTGATTATTATAATTGGACAGCGCGATGTTTGAGCGCTGGCAATCCATACAATCCTCATAAAATAGAATGGGATTCAAATCATCCGGAGCGTTGCTCCACTAATGAAATAACTCTCTGTCGTCTTGGTGATTTAACAAGACACGGAATGCTGAATATTGCCGGTAGAAAACGTGACGGTCCTCATTTGACTCGTAAACTTCTAACTGATATGTCATTACCATTATCGGGGCCGCATAGTATTTTAGGCAAAAGTTTAGTAATTTATGATGACCATGGACCAGTTGCTCGAGGGGAGAGACTCGGCTGTACGATGTAAGAATTTAATTAACTTGTTGTAGGAATTATTTTATTTATTTATTTTTTATTTTCAGAATCAGTCGAGTGTACAGAAGAAAAGCAGTAGCTAAAGATTGGTTCGGTAATGGAGAAGAGACGACTGTCAAAGGTAAATTTGAGTTCATTCAGCAGACTGAGTATGATGTAACAGATGTCGAAGTGACGATGGAAGGGTTGAACGGTCTAACAAGTGGTTATCACATTCACATGACTCCTATTGAAATGGATCTAGAATTTCCATGCGAAGCAACGTCTCTGTATGAGATTTTCAATCCATTAAATGTAAATAAATCTACAAATGAACCGGGAGAAGGGACAGTGGATCAATATGGGATAGGTGATTTAAGTGGTAAATTTGGGACACTTGATAACAGAAGAAAGTACTCGGGTGCTTTCAACGATACGATGCTTCCGCTATTTGGGTATGAGGGAATCATAGGAAGAAGTTTGGTGATTCATAAAAAAGATAGAGACGTCAGGTGGACTTGCTCGACGATTGAGAGAGGATACGCTCCGTCAGAAGCTCGGGAGCTGAGAGCTATCGCGTCATTCCATCATCCCCAGGGTTACGCTTACGGATACATTAGAATGGTTTGTATTTTTAAAATGTAATTAATTAATTGTTTGAAATTTTAATTAATAATAAAAATTATTTTTAGACACAGCTGGTATACAAAGATCACAGCCAGAGTGAGACAATAATTGAAGTAAAACTCCGACATCCGGGGGAACGCGATCGGAATATTGTGAGCGCGGAATTTTGTTTATTAAAAATATGTTAGACAAGTGTGTTAGAACAACTTAACATATATTTATATATTTTTAGACACGAAATCACAACTGGGCGATTTACGTCAATCCCGTTGGAGTGGATGCCACCGTTAAAACCAAGGACACGCGATGCGTCGCTGGTGGATACGTTTGGAATCCTTATTTTACCCAACTAGCTGATCCACTTAATGTAAGTCTTTATATTATTAAAAATTTAGCCTACGCCATGTCTTCTTTGATGATAAAAATAAACAAGATTCTAGAGTAATTTTTAAAGAAAAGATCTCAATAAGCAATCAAACTTAAACCATATTTAATAACTTCGGCAGTAATACTCGGACAGTCACGTAGTGATTACAGCTTGCTTGTAATAATAATAATTAAAATTGCAGGAAGAACTTTACAGACAAGAATGTGGACCCGATCAACCATTTCGCTGTCATGTTGGTGACCTCTCAGCTCGTCTTGGTCCCATCGACATCGGACTAGAACGCAAAGTTTTTGTAGACGGCAACTTTCCTCTAGAAGGAACAGTTTCCGCTCTAGGGAAATCAATCGTCATCTTGGATCAAGATTTCGGGTCACAGAGATTTGCTTGTGCTAATATTGAACCTGATAACGATATTGTTAAGTACGCAAACATTCGACGACCACCACGATTCGTTGTGTAAGTCCATAATTTTTAAATATTTCTTAAATTGCAATATAATTTATTTACAATAATTACTTTTATTTAAATTCCAGAGCTCAGTTTTTAGAGGATGTAAGAAAGGTAATGGGGATTCCCGAATGGATGCTGTCTATTGACAGCAGAAAAACTAAAATACTTCACAATGGAGCTTGTATACAATTTTTATTACACTTCCGTGGACCAATAGCCAATCGTTTAGAAATAGATTTCAGTAAATTAATATCAACGGGTAAATTAGATGAGCCTAGTTTATCAATACCTGGTTATGTACATACGAAGCGAAAAAAAACACTAGGTCACCGTCAATGTGGGACACGCGATCCCAATGAGAAAAGTTACAGTACGAAATTTTATACAAGTAAAACAATTATAATTTTGCCATCATACTTATTAATTATTTGCACTCTAATTTATCAGGTAATTTAGTTACATACATATTTTTTTCCTTTTATCTAATAAAATTTTAAGTATTATATTTTATATTCTGTTATTTACTATAAATATACATATATACTATTAATTAATTGATTAATTAATTATTATCAATACAATAATTATTTTATTAAATTTTAATTATTGCGACATCTTCAAGATCATCAGCTTTATAAATCTTAAATATAAACTATTTCTAAACTATTATATTTTAATTACCTATCTACCTTCGATATCAACGGATTCGTGTTTTAATAAACGATTTAATTAAATGAGACAAAGTAATGACACGATTCCACAGGCACTTAAGCCACGAGTTTAAAAGTCGGAAAAAAATTCTAAACTTTTTTTAAAATGGAGCCAAAAATATAAACGACGCGTACGAATTTTTTATTCAAAAAAATTTAAGCCGCAAAATAAAAAATTAATTCGAAGCGGCAGTGGCAGTTGCTGCTGGCGTATTTGAACTCACGGAGTCCTCAGTAACAACACGTCGATTTTTTTTAATTCTTTTCCACTCACCGTTGGTATAATTCATTTGGAAATGGGTTTCAACGAGCATCGACACTGTTGTGCCGTCTGGCTGTACCACGTCTTCAACATTTTCGGACAACATCACGGTTACAATGTTACCTAATTTCGGACAAGGATTTGTTCTCGCGCCAGCCATGAATCCCAATATGAGAGCTTTTTCGGGCCTCGTAACTTTGTTTGCTGTCCGGAACATTTCTTGTGCTTCCAACATTTGTTCTCGCTGTAATTAAATAATTAATTATTAATAATGACAATTAGTCTTCTTAAAATTACAATAAAAATACTGACAGTAAGCGATAATCCTTTTCTTGTATTAGCAGTAGCATTGGCAGGTTGTGCTGTAGTTTGAATACGAATTTGTGTGACCGTTGGCGCGGGTCTGACAGTTTGTACGCTGACTGGAGCTGCTTCTGCGGTAACAATTGTTGGTGGAGCTGGTACGGGTACACTTGTGCTGGGTGCTGCTGGTATTGTTGGAGCCGTTGCTAAAAAAAAAATTAATATCAATATCAATATTATAAGATTAATTACTTAAATTAATTAATTAATACTTACGAGTGGTGGGAGTAGTTGGTGCCGGAACAGCAACTGGAGTAGTAGGAGGAGCGTAAGATTGGGTAGTAGCTGTAGTGGCAGCTGGAGTAGCTGGTGGGTTTATTGGAGCAAGACCCTGAGCATACTCTGGCGTTGTCGGAGCTTCTGCAGGTGCTGGAGTTGCTGCAGCGACCGCTGCAGTTTGTGCCTCTGCAACTTTTTTCTGTTGCTCTTCGAGTTCTAGCATTCGCTTGCGTTTTTTGGCCTGCGCGTAACCCAGGGGCTGTTCATTTATATCCAGCAGCTTGATACCACCGTCTTTGCGGATCCTACTGCTGATAGGTGTCCTGGTGTACATTGAGGAAGGTGTCAATGCTGGAGATCTGAACCCACCTGATGGTACTCGACTTGGAATTCCTTTAAGAGGAGTTGTGTCTGTCATTTTTCTTGGCATTCCTCGACTGCGCACTGGTACCGTTGGTGCTGTACTTTTTTTCATGTTATTCGCGGCATCGACACTCTTCTGTACGAGTTCAGCTCTCAATGCAGCACTTTTGGGTTTTCTTTTCAATGTGAAATGTTTTGTTGGCGCTGGTTGCTGACCAACTACTGATATCAAAGCTGTTTTGTTGAGATAATGACATTCCAATGGTAGCATAGTCAAGTCATTTTGTTTTTTCAATAACTTTCTGAGATCGTTTACCAGTTCACCAAATATAGGACGATGTTCATCCAAGTCTGATATATCTGTATTCAATGATCCAGTCGCCGGCAACGTTTTCATCGCTTCGGATAACATTGAAACCCACAAGTCACTGTCCACTGATGCAATTTCGATAACTTCCTCCAATTCATTTCTCCACTAAAATTTATAAAATCATAATATTTAAATAAATTAACTAGTAATTTTTTTTTACAACCCAAGTCACCGAAAAAATGTCTGGTTGAAAAACTTGACACAAGTGACGTCAAAAAGTAAATTACAAATAGTTGTCAATTAAGTCATCTGAACAATTTTTTTAATTGAAATAACTTTTTCAAGATGGGAAATAGAATCCTAGATCCAACATCTGTAAGTCTTATTTATATAAAAAAAACTTCGGCTGCTGAACTTCAAAACACAGTAAGAGAAAAATTTTAAAAAATCGATTCTTTAGTATTTTTAATTCCAGTGGAGTTTTTTGAACATGATTCAATTAATAGTTCAAAAATTTTATTTTTGCCAGTTACTGTGTTTTGAAATCAGGCCACTCGACTTTGCGACAAACCAAAACTTGCTTTGTCCTTTTAAAAGACATCTTAAAGTTGCCTTGTGCTACTTGGGCTAGACAGTAGTCTTGAAGCTGTGTTTTGAACTATCAGGGCACTAAATTGTTGGCAAAATCAGAAATTTTTGTCATGGAAAATTTTTGAATTGACGTTTTTAAAACACAAAAAAAAAAACCCAAATTTCCCATGACTAGGACCAACATCCGTACGTTTTATTTATTTAAAAAAAAACTTGGCTTTGTAACTAAATAAAATTAATCTCGTCCTTTTAAGACAAATACTTAACAAAGTTGTTCTGTGCTACATTCAATATTTATCAAAAAAAAGCCCGCCACTAGTAGATGGCGTTGACGTCAATGTTTTTAAAGCAATTATTATTCCGCATAATTTACTTATCTACGCATTATTACCTACGCAATTCAAATTAATTACTAAATTAATTAATTAATTAGCAAATAACAATATATAAATAACAATATTACCATAAATAATTTAAAAAAAAGCAAGCTATTGATAAAAAATTTTACCTCTTCAACATTGCGTCTTGGTATGTGAAAGAACGAAAGCAATAATTTAAGTTTTACTTGGGTTTGTAACTCAGCAAAACATTCTTTTATGTTACGTAAAACTTCAGCGTTTAATTGAGAACAAATAGAACTTCCAGTCCAACTATCGTTTGATATTCCCAATTTGTTATGAAGCCACAACGACGTATCACTGTCTCTCACATTCGCCATATTGGAGTCGTGTCAGAGTTACCACGATGTTAAGTTAAAAAAAAATGTTTATTGTTATTGCGTTCTCTCTTCACAGTTAAAAATTTACCATTTACTATTGGGCACTAGTGAATTCTTCATGAGTGTGAATGTAGCAGACAAATGTCACTTTTTTAAATTTTTAAATAAGTGAATAAAATAAAAATTTTAAAATTCATATTTAAATAATTTAAAAATCACGCGCTTTTTTTTTAAATTTCTTTATTTATTTATTTTTAAAAATTTATAAATTTTGTCTCATCTGCTACATTCACACTCCGAAATTCTTCAGTTTTTAGAGAAAAATAAATTATATAGGAAATACACAGGACGCCACCGCTCCCATGATTTCTTTATTACCGACACCTATAGGGATTTAAATTTTTCGTCAGTCCTGAAGCTGGTGTAATTTCATAACCAAACGTACGTCCGATCTCTCTTTTCATCGGTACACTCGTGGTAAGCAAAGCTCGTGATATTTTTATTTAATAATCCAATGAATCCTTGACTAAATTAATGAATAAAAATAAAAAAAATTATTTATAATTAAACATAAGTAATTATTTTACAATATTATTCAAATATTTTTGTGTTTTATTGCTAATTTATTTGCACAATGATTTTACGACAACGCGATTGTTGGATTGACACTGACTTTTTTTTTGTTTATTTAAATATTTTTCATTTTAAATAATTTAACTTTTTCCAAAAATAGTAATCGCAGTTCCTTATTTATTACTTGTGATAATTAACTGTGATTTATTTTAGTTTTTAATTAACATAACTATCCTAACCTTCATTTATTGTTGGACAGAAGGGTTAAGTGAGTAAACACTGATTGATTGATTGATAATTATTATTATTTTTTTTTTTAGATGGCAGACGCTAAAGCAAAAACACCAGCGAAGCCAGCGGCTTCTGCTACCCCAGCTAAAAAAGTAGGAAAACCCAGGAATTACGATCTTGGTAATGGCGTTTACCGATTCAGTCGAACCCGTAAGTTCCACAAGAAGGCTATCTATAAATTTTTAGACAAGAAAACACCTAAAACCGTGAGTTCAATTATTTTCACTTGTCTTTATTTAAAAAATTTATATACATATGTATTTGAATATAAAATTATGTATTGGTAATTTTAAATTATAGATTAAACCCAAGAAACCAGTAACCATTGAAAAGAAAATCAATGGTGACAAAAATGGAGGTACGCGAGTCGTACGTTTATTGAAACGCCGGGCGAATTACCCAACCGTTGATCCAGTCACCGTTCACCATGCTAAAAAGTGCTTCCGGGATCACACTAGATACGTTCGTCCATCGCTTGTTCCTGGAACAGTTTTGATTCTTCTCGCTGGACGACACAAGGGCAAGCGAGTTGTCCTTTTGAAAGTGTTGAAAAGTGGATTGCTTTTGGTTACGGGTAAGTTTAAGTTTTTACATTTATTTTTTATTCAACTAAGTCAATACTCGAATGGTTTACAAGTGTAATAATTGTTATTGTTAAGTTAATTACTTAATTATTGTTTTTCTAGGACCATTCCTAATCAATGCTTGTCCAATGCGACGTGTAAGCCAAAATTACGTGATCGCTACATCTACTCGTATCGATATGAGTGCTGTCCAGAATCTGGATAAATTTGAAGATGATTACTTCAAAAGAAAGCGCGAAAAACGCGCTAAGAAAGAAGAGGGTGATATCTTCACCAAGAAGGCTGTAGAATACACAGCCAGTGATGAGCGTAAGGCTGATCAAAAGATCGTGGATAAGATGGTCATAAATGCGATTAAGGCACATCCTGATAAAAAAATGTTGTTTACTTATTTGTCAGCAATGTTCGGACTCAGAAGTAGTCAATATCCACACAGAATGAAATTTTAAATTGGGATTTCGACTGTTGAATAAAATAAACAAAAAATTTATTTATTGAATTTTATTTTTTTCCTCATTCTATTCCATTTGAAAACAATTCCTCTAGAACTAGTTCTTAGAAATTTGAATTTTTTAGCGGGAGTTTTTAAATGAATTATTTATTATAATTATGATTAGTAATTTTTTGAATCTAATCTAATATCAATTTAATTTTATTTTTTCCTAAACGTCCATTCAAAAATAATATCTAGAAATATGAATTTTTTTAGATGATACTGAATTTAGCCGACATCTAATAACTTTTGGATTTTTGAAAAACGGTAAATTATTAAAAAAAAAATTTTTCGAAAAATTGCACCTGTAGTATTTTAAATTTCCTACATGTGCATATTTTTATTTATTTATTTTTTTCAAATTGAACCGTTGAAAAATAAATCCAAAAATTTTTAATTGTCTGCTAACTTCAGGATCATTTTTTTTAGCGGGAATTTTTTAAATTTATTTAAAATCCCGCTAAAAAATTGGTTGATAATTATCATTAGTATTTTTTTGAATACTAAGTATTTTTATACGACAATAATAAATTCTTTTTTTGAAATCTGTTTTACCGACGAAGAAAAAAAATTGTCAACAGACAGTCGTGAGAAAAGTTTAATGTGTATGTCAAATGCACAAATATAATAAAGTTTAATTAACATTAATTTAATAATTCCATACTTCACTAATTATAAATAATTATTTGACATTTATTTAAATAAAAATAAAATAATTAATCGAGTAATCAATCGTTTGAATAATTTACATGTCAACGTAACCTATCGAGCTTCAATAATATCGTGTCATTTTAATAAATAATAATAATGGATAAAGATAAAGACAGCATACCGTCAAATGAAGCGATTATTGATGAATTGACAAAAGATTTAGAAACTTCATGCATCAGAGCTGAAGAAAATGATAAAAGTAATCAAGGAGCTGGTCTTGATAACACGGAATCAAATCCTGGTTCAAAGGATCACGACTCTGATTCTGAAGACAAGTGCGGCGCAAAACCTCCGGAAAAAGATTTCGTTGACGAGGAAAGATTGAAGGATCGTGAGATTGATTTAACAGATGAAGACAAAGAGGTAATTAGTTTTTGTGTTTGATTATTTGCTTGTTAAATTGTTAAATTTATTAAATTAATTAATTGATTGTTTTGTTTTTGTTTGTAGAACTTGAAAGCTGAAGCTGAAGCTTTGAAAAATGAAGGCAATAATTTATTTAAGTCATCTAATTATAATGATGCCATGTTAAAATACACACAAGCTCTTCAAACTTGTCCACTAGCTTATCCAGAGGATCGTGCTATTCTGTATGCTAATAGAGCAGCAGCAAAAGCAAAAGATGATGTAATATTTTATTATTTTTAATCTGATAGCTACACTTTATTTTCAAAACTTTTCCGTTAGATTAACGTCAAGTTTTGACTGTAATATGAATACGATTTGAATTACAAGTTGACGCAAATTTACAGCCGTAGTAAAAACGTAAATTGAATTAGAAAATTACGGGAAAAAAATTTGAATAAGCGAAATTTAAATTCAAAAATTATTACAAGTTACCGTCAGCTATTTTCCTGATTAAAAACTCCGATTGAATCTGATTGAAAAATTTTAATCGGAACGTTTTGAACGAATCCGATTGAAGAGTTGATTGGAAAAAAAAATTATTACTTTCCAATAAAGTCAGATTCAAAATATATCGGAAGCTTGTAAGGTTCCCGAGCAATTCCGATAAAAATACGATTGAGTTTCAATTCGATTCAATCAGAGTTTTTAATCAGGGTCTGCACTATCTTTTTTGCAGTCAACGACATTTTATTTCGGTTGTAGATTTCCGTCCTTGATATCAAAGTAATTATCAGGATAGTAATGTATGGCAAAAGATAAAACAAGATGATTTCAAACGAGGATCAGGTAGACTGGTATCACATGAAGTTTGAAATTGTCTTTTATCCCGCGCCATTTAATATTTTTCATAATGGCCTGGATTAAAACTTTGAATTTCAATTATGTTTTAATGCAGGATACGAAAAATTTATGTAATTATTTATCTGTACTGTAACCATTACAGTTTCAATAATAAATTTTTTTGTATCAGGACAAAGAATCAGCCATAAAAGACTGCAGCAAAGCTATTGAGTTGAATCCTTCTTATCTCAAAGCTTATTTGAGACGTGCACAGCTGTATGAACAAACAGACAATCTAGACCAATCACTAGCTGATTACAAAAAAATAATAGAACTTGATCCCGGGAACTCCGAAGCACAACATGCAGTTCGAGTAATTATTTGAATTGGACATTTAAATTTAAATTCCTAGAAAATAAAATAATTATTTATCATTTTCATTTAAATTTACAGAGATTACCTCCGTTGATTGAAGAAAAAAATGAAAAATTAAAAGAAGAAATGCTTGGTAAGCTCAAGGACCTCGGGAACATGATTTTGAAACCTTTTGGATTGTCAACAAATAATTTTCAATTAGACAAAGATCCATCAACCGGTGGTTATTCCGTTAAATTTAATCAGGGTAACAGTTAGTTTATGTCTGAGATAATAATTAAATTTATATAATTATTGATAATAATTTAATTTATGAATAATAATAATAATAATATGTATTATGGAAAATTATTACGTTGATATAAATTTTTTTCTTCAAGGTACTTGAGTATCTTTTTTATCATCATGAAGTCAGTAATCCTTATTTCGCGTTATCTTTTTTTTTTTTTTTTTTTTTATTACGACATTATAAACAAAATATCAATTGCATGTGCGCGTAAAAGCTTCTGCTTTGTCAAAAAAATAATCTCAAAAAAAATACATGGCTGTCATTGATAAAAATAATATAAAATATCCGGAGATTAATTATTGGTAAGCCGATTAGTCTCGTATTCATATATATATTTGTAGTAAATATACTCCATTTATTTCAGTACGCGACTATTAAATTTATTTTGACGCTTATTTTTATGTCTGATATATTTTTTTATTATTAGTCAGAGATAAAAAAAACTCATCAAAATATTGAGAGGTAAAAAAAATATTACACTAGACTAGTATAACGTATTTTTTTTACATGACTGTCAGTGGTATTGATATGAGTTAAAGTGTCAATTAAAATAATTAATTGTGTCGGGGTGAAAAAAAAATAAAATAATAAAAAAACTACTGTGCGTAATTTTATTATGAGTTTTTTTTTTATGTGACTCATTGAGGTACAAATCGAGTGATAGTAAATCCTCGTGAGCTTAGTGAGATAAAAAAAATGAGTATTATTATTATTATAGTATATATTGTACAGGGATGAAGATAATAAAAAAAAAAGTAAATAAAAATATAAAGAATGAGAGAAAGAGAGTAAAGAATTGAAAGGGATATATTGTAGTACGTAAAGTTAGAGTGGGTCAGAGCAAATGAAATAGAGGGTTGGGGTGTTGGGTGAACCAACGATGTTCTCCAATACTAAAACTCAAAGCTTCAACCCTATTCTATGACACGCGCAAGCGTCCTGATAACTAAAAGCTCCATTATAATCGTGAACGAAACGTAGGCGTATGAGAACCGGCCGCGAGCTCGGGCGGCTCTCTGTAATACTCCGCGGCCTAGAACACTTCTATTCATCAGTTAAAAAAAAATAATAACAGTAATACTAATTGAAAAAAAAATTTTTTAAAGTTGCAAATATAACAAATAATTCAAAAAAATTTAAAATACAAATGCGCGCGCATTAGCTTTTTTTCAAATTTTGATAATTGTGATTAGTGGATGAATAATTTTTAAAAATCTTACCGCTGGTATCAAAACGTTTCGCGTTCTCCGAAAGACCGCTACCAGTACCAAAGAAACCGGAAGTAAGACTAAGACTAAGACTAATTCTAAATCCAAGAAGACTAAGACTAGGCTTAGACTAAACCCGAGATCAAGACCAAGACAGAGCCAGGAAGTAAAATATAATAGGGAGTTAAATAAAAGACCGAGTGTAATAGTAAAAAAACAAGCTAAGTACATGTGACATGTGAGCCACTTGTACATAAGATTCATTTTAAAGCGATAAATAGACAACGAAGTGAATAAAATATTCACGGAAATGTCACCTGCTACCGTAAGTAAGGTAAGTTGAGTGTGTTAATAATATCATACACTTGAGAATTATTACCGTAGGTCTCAGAGCCGCTGATTAAGATGGCCCGGGATGGGCTTTATGTAAATCAATAATTTCACCATGTTACCGACAACTTGACATGACCTAAAAATTACTATTTAGCCCATTTTTTAACGAAAATTTTTTATATATTCAATTATTTTTAGCTGTCACTCGCCTAGGCCCTGGACACATATATGTATATACATAATATATAAATATATCTACACCTTCACCCGCGACTTAAATCGACTTGTGCTGGGTATTGGAGTAGCAGTAGCAGTAGTAGTAGTAATTGTGTATGTAATAGTGGATCTATAATTCAATTGCCACCTTATAGATTCTTAGATGCTTGACATCTATGCTACGATATTTGCGTTATAATGCCGCTGATGCATTTACTATCGACACGTAATCGAGAACTTGAGTGATTTACAATTTAAATGGTAATTTTATTTCTTCACTTAGAATAAGTGCCGTTTGTTCAAATCCGTCTTTTAAGTGGGTAATTATTTCAGTCATTGCTGTCATATTTAAAAAAAAAAAAAAAAAAAAAACAGAAATATATGTATGCACATATATATATCTATTTATTTATTTACTTATTTATTTATTTATTTAATTTAGTTGTTGGTTTATCGAAGGACGTAAGAAAAGTTTGTTTCCCAGTTCGCCGGAAGTTGTAGCTACTACTTATCGGTGTTATTGCGCAACTTGTGTTTGATGTAATTATAGTTACTGATTTAAACAATGGAGTAATATAATTTGATTATAAGCAACGTGAGAATTTTTTAATTTATAAAAAAAAATAATAAATAAATGGATTGATTTTAAGAAATTATCCTGGAGCTAACAGACACTATAATTTTCAGGTTTTTTTTTTTCAATAATTTAATTTAAAAAAAAAAAAATAAAAATATGCACATGTAGAAAATTTAAAAAACTATAAGTGCAATTTTTTACAATATTTTTTTTTTTTAAATTGATCGTTTTAAAAAAATTCCAAAAATTATTAGACGTCAGCTAATATCAGTATCATTTGAATTTCATAGAAAATTATAAATTTTCGGATTTTTTTTCAACAAGTAAATTAAAAAAAAACAAAAAACTAAAAATATGCACATGTAGAAAATTAAAAAAACTATAGGTGCAATTTTTTAAAATATTTTTATTTTTATAACTTGTTTTTTGAAGAATCTAAAAATTATAAGACGTCGGCTAACCAGTATCATTAATAAGGATACTTCTTAATTGAACATGAAGATTACTGTCATGACTGTTTGGTTTTATATATATATTTTTTTTATATCTGATAGCCTTTGAAAATATTGAATCGGTTCCTCAGACACTAAAAGTGCCATAGAATTTTATCAGGATAAAACGAGGGTGACTTAATAAGGACTGCTCGTTTTCACAAACTCTGAGATCTGATCCCTCGTTTATTTTTCCCCTATTCCTATCATTTCAACCCTCAGATTATAGTCTGGAGTTTTAGTCTAGTCTGCAGAGTAAAAAAATAATATACAAAAAAAAGTGATAAATAAAACTCGAGGTCATTTTCTTCATAAAAGATCTTTATGAATTTTTTAATTATATCCATGTTTATTTAAAGAGATGATCTTTAGGTAAAAAAAGAGATAAAGTGAAAGAGCTAAAAGATGGTAGAAAAATGGGTTTATTTGGTCAGAGTTAAATCGATGATACTTTGGCTGAGATTCAAAGTTACAATGATTATTATTATTACTATTAATATAAATAAAAATATTTAACTTGTGTAATATTTTATTTAAATATTATTGTTTTCCTTTTTTTTTTTTTCATTAAGAGCAAACTTTAAACACGATTTCATAAGTTGGTAATGGGTTGAGTAATTGCTGAGATTTATAAATTAAATCAGGAAGATTTGAATTGACTATTACTCGGTAATAAAACAATTATAGAACGGGTGTAGTACTGGAGACAATTAAATAGGAACGAGAGAAAGAGAGAGAAAGAGATGAAGTGTACGGTCGATATGTAGTGAATAGCTAAATCCGATATATATTTGACAGATATATAAAGAGACTTTTCCGATGCTTTACAAAACGTTGACTCATCTGTTTTCCTCCACTGAATAAAACAATTCAAGTTTTCTTGTGTACTTCTCATCTGTGACCCGCTGCCCGATCGATCTGCTTCGTGTAATACTTTTAGTCCCAACAATTAAATTTACTGTGACAATATTCTAGTTTTTAATAAAATTCAACATTTTTTTTTTATTTTTTTAAATACACATAAAAAATCAGGTTTACTCCGCAAATTTTCTACAGTGTACAATTTTTTAATTTTTTTTTTTTGCAGACTCCAAACATGCGGAGACGGTTATCACGTCGAGAAAAATGGCCTTTGCATTTGGGATTATTTTTTACGTACATCCTTATCCAATTAGCAACGTCATCAAACTCGGCATCGACGTCGCCTCCTGTAGACTCAACGCCAGCTTCTACGACACAGTATATTTCTACGTCAACATTTAAATCAACAACAGCAGCAGCAGCAGCAGCTGAACAGAAGAAAGAAGTAACCCAGGAACCCAAAGTTGTTGAGCCAGCGAAGGAGAAGCCCAAAGTTGAAACGACTTCGGTGCCTAAGACAAAAGAGCCCACTAAGAACAAGTCAAATGAGCGGGAGCCGGTGGTTAAAAAAGAAATCAACGGCACAGCGAATACGGTAAAGAAAACTGTAATTAATTAATTGATTAATGAATGATAAAATAAATTTAATTGGTAATTTAATTTAACAGACTCAAGCTCGTACGACTGTTTCTCCAAAGTCTGTCAACCCGACATGGAGACCTAAGCGTGATAATTGCAGCGCACCTGCTATCGAACAATTTCCCCGACCGCTGATGGGACCTGGTGCTAGAAAACACGGCGGTCTTATCATTCATATCCTCGTGGCAGTTTACACATTTTTCGGACTCGCGATTGTCTGCGATGATTATTTTGTCGCGAGTTTGGATCGCATTTGTGAAGAATTGAGACTAACACCAGATGTTGCGGGCGCGACATTTATGGCAGCTGGTTCATCAGCTCCAGAATTAGCGACCGTTATTATCGGTGTTTTTTTTGCAAAAGATGACATTGGTGTCAGTGGAGTAATTGGTAGCGCGGTATTTAATATAATGTTCGTTATATCAGTTTGCGGTTTGTGCACATCGACAGTGTCGAAACTCAACTGGTGGCCGCTTTGCCGTGACAGTTTCTTTTACTTCATTTCTATTCTTATAATGCTCGGGACTATTTACAATGAAATAATATCTTGGTATTGTATAATAATATATATGACAGTAGTAGTTGTCAGTATAGAAAAAAATACTTAGATAAAATTAAAACTGTTATTTTTTAGGCCAGAGTCACTTTTTATGCTCATCATGTACGGAGTTTATTGCGTCGTTTTGTCGTACAACAGCCGTCTTGAACGTTGGGCCAAGTCTTACAATTTGCCATTTCTTCCTAAAGACGATGAGCCTGCAGAAGAAAGTGCACTGGTTAGTTATAGATCTCTTCAAGAAGACAGAACGTCTTACACGGGACCTAATTCTCCTGTCACTGAACAAGTTGCAGCACAGGGTGGTCAGTAATTTCTTTTATTTAATCGAAAAATTTTACCTTTTTAGTTCCCCTATATTAACAAATATGAAACTATTGACTTTCTATCGTAACAAAAAAATAAAATTTTAAAAAACAGAGGGAAAAATTTGAAAAATTGTTTTTTGAGCTGCGGACGTCACGTTTCCTTAGACCCCCGACCTCCCTTGTCATAGTAAGCGACCCCTTCTCCCATATTATTATTATTAATATTTAAATACATAAATTTCCAGGTATAGGATTTGAACCAATACAACAACAGCAGCAGCAGCAACAACAAGCGCCTCCAGCACCAAAGCAACCAGAATATTACAAAGCGAAAGAACCAGATCCAAATGAAGTATCGCCTCTAGAGCGACCTACTGAAGGTGGACAGTGGGCTCTGTTCAAATGGGGCCTGGTTTATCCAATTCATTACACATGTCGCGCAACAATGCCCGACTGCCGACAGGAAAAGTGGCGTAGCTGGTATCCATTTACATTCTGTATCTCTATGATATGGATTAGCTTCTACAGTTACATAATGGTCTGGATGATAACGATAATTGGCAAGTCAAAATTACTAATAAATTACCATGACAATGATAGGATTATTGTCGTTAATAAATTAATATTAATTAATTCAATAGGAAGCACATTGGGAATTCCGGACACGGTAATGGGCTTAACGTTTGTGGCCGCCGGTGTGAGTGTCCCTGACGCTCTATCCTCTTTGGCTGTCATCAAAGAGGGACTCGGTGATATGGCTGTTAGTAACGCAGTCGGTAGCAATGTCTTTGATATCCTCGTGTGTCTTGGACTACCCTGGTTCATCCAAACTGCCATGATTCAACCCGGTTCTCATGTCAATGTCACCAGTAGAGGTAAATATTCTTGGAAAAATTTAAACATAGACCAGCTATCTATCTATTAATTTATTATTATTATTTAATATAACAGGTCTTACATACTCAACTCTGTCGCTACTATCAACTGTTGTCTTTCTCGTGGTCGCGACTCATTTGAACGGTTGGAAATTAGATCGAAGATACGGCGTGATCTTGATGATATGGTATCTTATTTTCATAATATTCGCTTCACTATACGAGCTCAATGTCTTCGGTCAAATGAATCCACCAGTTTGTCCCAGCGTATTTTAATTATTTTATCAATTAGACACGTCGTTATCATCATCATTATCATTACCATTATCATTACTATCTCCAGATTAACTAGCAGTTATGAGTTTTAAACAAGTGCCCCTCGAAATTTATAGTTAAATTTAATTAAATGGAGATGGGTGTAATTTAAATACGTAAAACTATTAGTCTAGAGAAGACTTTACATTTTATCAGTATTAAGTTGTCTTGATTATTTAATTTTATTAATTATTATTATTATTTAATAAAAAAAAAGCCTATATGGAGGTCACACGGAGAAAAATGAATGTAAAAAATGTAGGAATTTTTATTCTGCTGTCGAGAAAACTTTAAAACGGAAGTTGAGTCGCGAAAAATTATTATACTGCACTAAAAAAAATATTATAGACTTAAAATTTACACTGGAAACAATTGGGAGTAAATTCGAAGTGATGCCGGATTTTAATTCGCTCGGAGTCCTGGAGTTTAAAAAAAATTACTCTGCATACAAAGTAAATAAGAACTGTTTTTTTCAGCGAAGAGATTTGGATTTCATTTCAATTCGCATCCACTTTTATTCCGAGATTTAGTATTAAGATAAACTCCCTTTAGGAGTGAATTTCACTCCGACTTGGAGTTTTATCCAAATTTAATTCCAAGGGTACTAAATAAGCATTAATTCACTCCGGATTTACTCAGCTAGTTTGTTACAGTGCATTGATAAATTAAAATTAAAATTCGTAAATTTTTTATCTCAATTTTTCTCGTACAAATGGTTAATCAGTCAATAGTAAATGCATTATGTTGCAATTGTTAATAGCTAATTACTAAAAAAAAATGAAATTAAAAGTATATAAAAAATAAATAAATAACGATTGATAGTCTTGATATCGTCCTGTATATGGCATTTGAGATGTTGCTATGAGTGTGAAAACATCGAAAATAATATTTAAGGCCATTCTCACAGTGCCCCCACTTTTTAAAAATTTCCCATAACTTCGAACTGTCGTAAGCGTGTCAAAATTTTATCAATTAATTTAAAAAAAAACGCAGTTACAATTTCGTCAAGATATAGATTTTTAAAGAACTTATTTACAGTTAATATCAGTTAGGAGTTAAACGAAATTCGAAAATAAATTTCAGTAAAATCTTCTCGTCAATTTTATAACTAGAATTTTCAAATTTCGTAGACTAAAATTTATTTAATAAATTTCGTTTAACTCTCAATTAATATCAACTAAGTAATTTTTAAAAAATTCTATATTTTGGCAAAATTGTCCTTTTTTCAATTAATGCTTTAATTTTTTTGAAATTAGTTAATAAAATTTAAATACTTTTATGACAGTTTAAAGTCATTGAAAATTCAAAAAAAGTGGGGGACACTGTTAGAATATACCCTTAATAATTAAACGTATATATATTTACAAAAGCTTTATAGCCTAATTTTTTAAATGTAGCTTTTTGTCAATAATTTAAATAATCACAAATAAATATATAAACGCATAGGCCTAAAACGCGTGAATTCAAGTTAATGTTTTATATAAAATTTATAAAAAATAAAATAAAAAAAAATTATTAAAGTTATTTACGACATATATACGACGGATGGTGAGTGCACGATAGTAAATTTGCTTCTTCCTCATTACTATAACCATTAAATGCTGATATTAATAATTAATTATGTATATTCTTCCTTATCATTGCATGTTTCTTCCTTAAAAACTAATAAAATACTTAAATAAATAATTGTTAAATTTTAAAAATAAATTGCTCACACCACCCGCTCGTTAGCCGGCATTTAAATTTAAATAATTAATCACATAAGTGTATTAATAAATAATTAAATTAATTAATTATTATAATTATTATTAGCGTAGTTTAATAAAATCCCGCGTTGGCACGGCCGCTCAAAGATAACTTTGGTGATTGAGATCAAAGAGATTCCTCGTTGGATGCCGAGTAGGTTTAACTTGTGGGTGTACGTGTGAAAAGGCATCCTGTCTTCATTTGCATCTGCACCCACAAATTAACTCCGTTAAATGGAATGGAGGAAAAAAATGAGAAGACGATGAGATGAAATGAGAGGACAGGAGAAGAAGAACTATGAGAAAATAAAAAAGATAAGATTTAAATAATAAAATAAAATAATGATTTAAGTAAGCGAAAAATAATTAAATATAAGAACTTTAAATATGAGAAGAAATATATGAAGAAAAATGTGTTGCTGAAATATAAATAAAGAGCGACCTTATTATAAATGCCCTATCAAAAAAATTCACATGGGAATCCAGCATAAATTCTGATATAGATTCTCACATGGGTTCCTATGGTAATCTACACCTTGAAAAATTCATATGGGAATCTAGTATGGATTCTCATGTGGATTTTTATGGAAACTTCCTACAGGAATCTGGACCATGTCAAAATTAGAATCCAGATACCCATAGTTTCCCATATGGGAATTCGGACACCCATAGTTTCCTGTATGAATTTTCCATATAAATGCATACACCTATATTAATATCTATGGATTCTTATATGAATCCGTACTTTTCTACATGGATTTCTATGGGTTCCCACATGGATTTTTTTGACGGGGTAAAGAAAAGACAATAATTGAAGCAGCCTTATCCAATGAAAGTATCTACACGATTGAAAACTCTGCGCGTTCCTTGGATATGTTACGAAACTTTTCGCTTACAGCAGGATCCTTTGATCTTTCGACTGACTATTTTCTTCGAAATCAGGGATCAGTCTCGTTATTAAATAGTCCTGGCGTCCTATCATACTTGAATTCACTCGGCCGGTGCCACGTTATTTATTTATTTTAGTAATTAAATATTTAAGTAAAGACACAAGACCAATTACAAGCTTTATTCATTTTATTTTATTTATTATTGTAGTTCATAGATGTTTAGATAGTATATACATATATATTTAAATATTATACATATATATCCTGTGTAAAAAAACGTTAACTATTCCAAAGCTCGAAACAAAACTACAGAGATTTTTTTTTTTTAATTTTTTAAGCCTGTAAAAATTTCAGAGGAAAACAAATGGACGTAATTTTGAAATATGGTAAAAATTTTCATACATAATTCAAAATCAGCTTTTTTTGAGCGCCTTTTGCAGAGATAAAAAATGATTAAATTTGACTTTTAGTAAAGAGTAAAAAAGTTTACAAGAAAAGTCTAGAAATTTTCATTTCTAATGATAATTAAATCAACACTTCTTCTTTGTGTTTTCAGAAATTTAAAAATCATTTTAAAAAAGTTGGCGCGTTTTTAAAATTTGAATAGTAAACATTTTTCAAACACAGGATATGTACTCAGAAAAAAATAATTACTTGTCTCAAGGAAAGATTTTCTGTCCCCAAGAAAATTTTCCAATTCAATCCGTACTGCAAAAAATTTTCTTGATGTGAGTAAAAATTTTTTTCTGTATATGTATATATAAATAAATATAAATACATTTATGGCTGTTGTTGAACGTTTTAATGTTGTGTCCCTGTCATTATTAAAATTACAAAAAAAAAAAAAAATCCCCGTGGAACCATTAGCGAGTGAGTGAGATTTAATAAAGGATGACGGGATATGTAATCTTGCGATCGCAAGGATCGCGCAGTGAATATTTTAACGTACTTATTATATAAATATATACATGAAGATATTTATTATTTATAATAAATTAAAAGAAAAAAACAAATGTATTATATAAGCATTATATGCTTAGATTGGTTGAAAGTTTGACGTTATAATCACTGTGTTAATCTTTTAGCGTTAGACAGATGCATTGTTATATTATAATATACACAATTGTAATTAATATATTGTATTTATTATTATTAAATAATTATTTATATTATTATTGATCATAAAAAAAATATATATATATTTATTGTATGAAATGACTTGTTTTTTTCGATAAAAAGCCCAGTTGTTAGACCGGCTTATGGTGTTTTTACGATACCAGGGAAGAAATAGAACAATAATAGTTTTAATTATAAATAAAAATATATATAATTAATTATATAATTAGCGATTGATATTTTATTAAATAATTGTTGTTAATAAATAATTACACTTGGGCTATTTATCTTTTGACCATTAAAATAATTATTGTTTTTTAAAAAATGTATAATAAATTATTATTGCGGAATAAAATATTTACGTTTGTGTTTAAGAAAATAATAATATTTGTATATATATATAATTATTACTTGTATTATTGTATGTATTTATATTATATTTTATTATTAATAATGTTTGTCAGAATAATAATTAAATTAATAATATGAAAATAATGTGCTCAGGCTATCAACGAAAATTGTATCTTCCCTCAGAGTCAAATTGTTTTTATCTTATCTGGCTTCAGTTAATTTTTTTTGTTGATAAATATTATTTATTATTTATCTTTATAATATATATACATATATATATGATGAATGAATTTAAGGAATTGGTAAAAGGGTCAATATAGAATTGTAGATGTTGTGATAATATATAAGTAATAGTTTTGCAATATTATTAATTGTAGTAGACTATTTATTTATTAAATAATTAATAATAAAAAATAGTCATACTATGAAATTGAAAAAAAATAAAACATACATTTTCATTCTAGTGTATTTTAATTTTATGTATAATTTGTCTTTGCTATATAAAATTTATTTAGAAAAATAATTAATTGGTAATTTTATTGCTTAATTGAGTAATTGATCTTATAATTAAATTATAATCCTGCAGTCAGTAGACAATTAAGAATTTTCGGATTTTTTTTCAAGTTAAGTAAGCAAAAAAATCTGGACATCGGTTGAGACTGCGGGCAAGTCCCAAAACTCCGCTAATTTCGAGCTCATTGAGCTCGAGAACATTGTTGTGAGTACATTTTCAAGCTCGAAGAGCTTGAAAATGCTTTTGATTGCCATTGTTTTATGAGCTTTTCAAACTCAAACACATTATACTGCATTATATCACGATTTTTCCGGGGGAAATGATATAAAATTTTAAATGTTTAACTCTTCGTCATTGATATCTTTTAAGTAATTGGCAATCCCCTGCACTAGAAAAATGATAATAGCAATTATAGGAAGCCGTGAAGTCTTAGGGAGAGCTATAGGCCTCGAAAATAGACAAAATGTTAAGTCTGGCCACAGAATCTTAGAAAAAAATATATTACAGAGGAAGCGAATCAAATTGACGTTCACACATAGATAAAATTTAAATTAAAAATAATAATAAATTTTGTAAACCTTTTTTTTTCGTATATTTGTTGACCTTCCGAGTCTTATTGCGTAACAACTGTATGCTTAAATATCAACCGCAATAATGATAATTGTACATTCAATCATCTATAATATTTCCTTTTAAATAAAAATAATAATAAATAAATAAATAAATAAAAAAAAAAAATGTCGCAGCCTGGGTTCGAACCAGGGATCTTCGAGTTATCCTTTTTGATGTTATTTGGAGGTATATATATCTTGATTTTGTCACGAATTTCGAATTCAACTCCACCGTCCATCTTACGGCATTAAATAAATTAATATTTTAAACAATTATGAATGCGAAATTTTTGTTTTTGCATCAAGATATACGTGAAAAATACACTATATCTTTTATAACGAGTGCAATTAGGTCTCGACGCTTTACCAACTAAGCCACTGCGACCCATTGAGAATGGGAACTTCTTATAATAGTCTATATTAATTAAATCGAACTTACATTTGTCGATATCCACAAAAAAAATATATCTACAAATAAAATTTGAAATATATCAAATAAATAAACAAATTTCTAATTAAGAATAAAAAAAAAATACCATTTGTCGGAAGCGAACCCGGAACTTTTTCTATACCATACACATACTCAATATTGTATTATATCACATGTGTATACAATATTAGTAGTGTAGAAGTAGTAGTAGTAGTAGTAGTGTAGTGAGCCCTTACCACGCACTTGATATAATAGACAATCAACAATTTTAGGATTTTTTTTTCAATAAATAAATTACAAAAAAAAAAAAAAAATATGCACATTCAGAAAATTTAAAAAAATAAAAGCGCAATTTTTTTAAATATTTTTTTTCATAGTTTATTAAGTAAGACGCATTTATAATTATTGTTTGAATTGTAAATATTTATTTAAATTTACTTATCCTGAAAAATGCTTATTTCTAATTTCAAAAATTTGTATTATTGTCTTAGTTATTGATCAATATTACATATTGATTAACAGCAGCTGAAAAATCATAGTGAACTCATAATTTGTAAGTATTCCTTAAAAAAATACTATTAGGTATTTCTATTTGATAAATTGGTCTTTCAATAAATAATTCAAATTTCGCGCCCATGAAGCCACCATTTTTTCTCGAGAATGAAAAAACACGTTGGTTTAAAAGCAAAGACAGATGACTAATCATAAAATTAAAAAATTAATATTTAAAAAACCGTGTGACAAATCTATCAGAAACATTTGAATTATGCGCTTCAGGTTTCAAATTATCTAATAAAAGATTTTTTTTTGTAGGTCAAGTTTTTGAATTATTTACAAATCATCGATTTCTGGTTAAATTGATCAATTAGTATCGAGCTTTTACAAGTGACCGAAAGTGTCGCCTGTGTGCGGGAGGTTGAGGGGTTAAGAACTGTCAAAAAAATTAACACAAATAGGGATGTATGATCTCGCAAAAAAGATCGATTTTCAAAAATCGAATCGAAGTTTCAACAAAGAATCGATTCTAGAAAAAATCGATAGTGAAAAAATCGATTCTTAAAAAATTGAATCGAAAAATTAACAAGGGTATATATTATTAAATTAAATTATTTTAATTCAAAAAAATCATTGTTTAATTTAAATAATTTAATAATTATAAGTTAAACAATCAAATAATTATAAGTTTATTACTTAAATAATTATAATTTAAACAGTTAAACAATAAAATAATTATAGATTAAATATTTTTTACTTAAGTTTCCATTTTTCAATATTAATTGACTTTAAAAACAGTAATTGTTGCAAATGAGCAGCACTAATTCGATTTCGAATAGCTGAAGCTATTTGACTAGCAGAAGAAAATAATCTTTCTGATGGAACAGAAGTTGCTGGTATAGACAAATATTGAATTGCTAGTCTTGCTAACCGAGGAGCTTTATTTTTCTTCTGATACCAGTAGTCAATTAGATCATTTTCAATGTCAATAATAGCTTGATCTAAAAATTTTTTATTTGAATATAAAAAAATTTTATTTCCTGAATTAGAATAAAGTTTATATTTAAAAATTCCCGGTCACCCGCCATCTTGTTTTCAGTCGATCAATCTTCAACTGAAAGAATCGATCTCTCGAATTGTTTACATGAAAAGAATCGAT
Organism: Microplitis manilae; assembly: GCA_030273425.1. Classification (NCBI taxonomy): domain Eukaryota; kingdom Metazoa; phylum Arthropoda; class Insecta; order Hymenoptera; family Braconidae; genus Microplitis; species Microplitis manilae. The sequence continues at coordinate 17,284,763 of CP092730.1, read as the reverse complement.
CAAAATAATCGAATTGTCACCATAAAAGAATCGATTCTAGTGAAAATCGATCTTGAATTGCACATCCCTAAACACAAATCAATTCCACATGAGTATGACATCTGTTTATTGTCATCATATATTTTTTCATTAGTTAATTAATTTTTTAATTATATTAACATTTTATTTAAATAAGTTTTAGTGTACAGTATTTAAAAAATAAAATTTTAATTTAAAAATGAAGGGTCTTTTAATTTTTGATCATCTCAACGATGTATTGTTTACAAAATGTAATAAGAAATTTACAAATCATATGGAAAATTTGGCTAAATTACAAGGACTGATAACTGAAGATGTGGTAATTAATTAATTATTAATTATAGTTTATAATAAATACTCCGATTAACCGGTACCTAATACTTTTGAAATTTTTTAAATACTAAATTTTTTAAAAATTGCACCTATATTTCTTTTAACTCTCTACATGTGCATATTTTTAATTTTTTTTTTAATTTTTCAAATTACATTAAAAAAAAAGATGAAAATTTTCAATTGTTAACCTAAGGATCACTATGAAAATTTTTATAACTTTTTTTTATAATTTTCTAGGACGAAAATTCAAAACAATTAAGTGCAAATATACTTATGCAATTATTTTCACCAATAGTGACGTCTCAACAGATAATGACAACACAGTTTGGTAATTCCTATACGTCAATGAAGTGTCAGGATGGAATTAATATGGCGTTTGATGATTTCATGGGCTACACATTTATCTATGTCGCAACTGATGATATTGAACTGATGAAAAGAACTCTTGGTGTTTGTATATCAATAGTAGGACATATATGTGGTCCTGATGTTGCTGTGTATGTATTAACTACCTTGATAGCACGACTTTCTGGTTAGACAGTTGATGTCAATTAGTTGCGATCAAGTTAATGACAACTTTCAGCTTTTTAAATTGTTGACTACAAGTTGTTATCAATTTTCTATGAAATTGAAGGCAACTCCGTCAACTAATGGAATGTCAATTTTTTAAGAAAGCTGGCGACCAGTTGCTGTCAACTTAGACAAGACTTTCCAGTCAGAGTTAGTTGCCGCAATCTGCTGCTAACTTTCTAAGAAAATTGAAGGCAACTCCGTCAACTAATGGGATGTCAACTTTTGCCACCAACTTTCTCAGAAAGTCAGTGAGCAGTTGTCATCAACTTATGGAAATCTCAATTTTTTTGATGACAAGTTGCTGCAGTAAGTTATCACTAACTTGCTGCCAGCTTGGCTGTCAGGGATAAATCTCTTCATCTGTCAGTAATCAGTAAAAATAATTGTTTCAGCTTAAAGTCAAGTAAACAAAAAGCTCTGCTGGTTTCATCACTTCTGGATGCTTGGAAAGACCTACGAGACGAGGAGCAAAGTTTGCTGACTGAAACTGTCGAGCAGTTGAGCGTAAATGCCGAGCTGGCGTCATCAACATTAAAAATTTTACATGACGCCGTTGACAAACTAAAGTCTCAATCAGATTTTCCTAATGTCCACGTTCTAGTATTGGTAGAACATAAATTTTTATCATTATACTCAAGTAAAAATGCTCAAGACCTAAACGCCGCTGATATTTTACTGATGGTACTGACCTGTAAAGCAGTAAGTGCTGAAGAAGATGATAAAAAAAAATTAACAGAAGAAACTGATTTATTATGGAGTCAAAATAATTTATTAAACGAAGAAGAACCACTGAGTATTGATAGCAAGCTAGCAAATCCAACATCAGCAGACATCATGCATTTATTTAATGACTCAAGAGAGTCATCAGTTAATGAAGGTCTTTGTTCCCTGGCTGAAGACAGTTTGTACAGTCAGCTCGTTCTTCTAGGCTCTGATCAATCACGAACAGCAAATGTTGTTCATATATTTGAATTATCTCCTGGTATTAATTTATTGACTATCATGGAGATAACAAACTTATCAATATCATCCGGACTTTATGATAGTTTTCATTACTTAAATATTATGAATTCCTTGCAATCGCAGCGTGACTTTGACGAATTGAAACCGACATTTGATTCCTTTGATTCGTCAATTAAAAAAACAGTCGATGGTATTAAGAAATATCGCGCTCACGTTAATAATGATGTCGATATGTGCCAACGTAGATTGCAAGTCAAGTGGGAATTTTTAAGACGAAAGTACATGGATTTTTTTAAACAGCGCGATACTGAATCAATATTACAAATAGAATCAAACATGTCAGGATTAACTGACACGATGATTGAATTATTTCGGTTGACTTGCTTCGACAGAAGTGTTTTAAAAATAGGCTGTGATGTTATTTTGACTGTCTGTAGATTAGTAAGACAAAAGTTCAATGACTTTAGCGATTTTCTTAAAGTCAAAGCACTGAAGAATTTTTCACTTGGATCATATCCTTTTTGAATACTATTTTTTTTTATTTACTTTAATTAAATGTATCTGCTTACTGTATTTTATGGCGCAATGCTTGTGGTATTATTCCTTAATGTTTTGTCTGTAATATTCACGAGAACTTCCCTAACAATCAACAAATATCTAGAAGAATTCCCTGGTCTAGTTCATTTTATTTACATCGACCGAACGACTCATCGAATCACTGCGCCCACTCTAGACTTTACTAATTTAGAAACTTTGGCGTTGACTAAAAAAAAAATATGGGCGATGGTTGATCACAGCAGGAATCATCTCCAAGAAGGACAATTTTCAGTCATGTGGAAAGACACGACATTTAATTACGCTTACTTTTTGTGGTTTGAAGATAGTTCTGTAAGTATTTTTATTTTAAACAAATTGCCATCATTGAGGGCCCGTTTTTAAAATACGTTCGCATTTATGGGGGGAGGGGTGTCGCTGACTCTGACAAGGGGAGTTGGGGGTCTAAGAAAACCTGAAATTCTCAGTTTTATTATTACACTCGAACTCTATTAAGGGAAGAAGCTGGTCTGAGATACAAAGACAAGATCATATTTTTGTGATTTTTTTTTTCCAGAGTGGCTTCTTTATTAAAATTCTTAAAATTTGTGACATTATTAAGCATCATTCCAAAAGTGTTCTGCTAAATTTTCATAAAAAAATATTTAAAATTAAGCCAGTGGTAGTGGGGAGAGACGTCATCTCAAAAAGTCTCCATGCCGAGATAATGGAATCCGAGTTAAAATACAAATAACAAACTTTTTAAAATATAGAAATCTGTGTACTTGTAATTAGAGGGGTGTCTAAAAAAGTAAAATTTTGCATGACGTATTTTATGAACGGTCCCTAATTACAATAATTAATTAATTAATTAATAAAACTAAATTTTTAAGGGCTTGCCGCTTAAATGCAAGACGTATTTAAATCCGCAAAATAAAAATTTACCAGTACCAGGAATACTCTGCGGCGATTACTATAAAAAATTATCCCAAATATACTTCCCAAAAATTTCTCCTAATAAAATAAGAATGTATGAGTTATATTGTGTTCATCTAGGTCTTGCGACTTCCTCTTGTGTCTTAGAACACTCAAGAAGACTCGCAGCTACGATCTGGGAAATTACTGGTCTTCCTAATAATCCAGCTGATATTTTATAAAAATGTGATTTTATCTTAGTTATTATATTTTATATCATTTAAACAGTATTTATAATATAAACAAATATATAGTTAACTTCATTAACTCGGACAGTCTACGGAGGAGCGGAAATTTCGACTTATCGAATGTCCCTTCTTCTTTGAAGAGTAAACTACACGCATGCGCTCATACATGCATAAATGAGGCACATATAAATGTATGTACACATATACGAATGTATACATCGGGTGGGAGACAGCGTAGCCCATAGTGGGAGTAAAGATTAAGGGAAGTTCCGAGTTAATGGAATTTGACTGCATAGATTTGTGATTAATTTTGTTTTTTAAAAATAAAATCTTTATTAAAGTATTGAAAGAAAATACTAAGACTTAATTATTTTATTTAAACGTAAGAAATATTTACAATCCTTACACGTTTTAATATTTTCTTTTTTTGTTAGTTATCTTCTTTGGATAATAGTAAAGTATTTTTATCTTTAAACGTTAACTTTAAACTTTGAATTTTTAAATTATTATAATATCAATAAGCAGGAACAAAATATTAAATGAAAAATATGATAATTTTTGAAAATCTTAAGTACTATGAGGTGTCAGATCTATCCATTGATTTTCTAGTCGCTTGACTGTACGATCTTGGACCTGAAGATGGAGACTTTCTGTTCTCATTTTTTAAACACCTATTATTAATACTCATAGATACTGATGGGATTAACGGTGAGTTTTCTTTAGATTTACTCTTCACCACTTTAGTAATTGTTAGCTCATCAGATATTTGAATATTATTATCCTCTGAATCATCAAAACTTTTTTTAATCAAGTCTACAAGATTTTCACCACTAGAATTATCAATTCTCAACGGCTCTGTGTTTTCTAATCGTTTTGCTTCGATTTCCTTCTGCAGATTTTTTATTTCATTTTCTAATTCCATTAGTTCACGATCTGATTGTAGTACCGCTGAAACCAAATTATCAAGATGACGTTCTGCTGCTTTATTTATTTTTACTATAGAGTCAATTGCCGGAGATCTTTCAAAATCAATTCTGTAAAAAAACACTCACGATTAATTTAAAATTATAGTAAATTTATAAAAATAAATGAATAATTTGAACATTTCTTACTGTAATGTATCAACAAATTTACTGAAATGATCTTTTACAGAATTTTGCTGTTTAATTGGCGTTGGTTTATAGTCAGACCCATCAAGTCTTGAAGCATCTGCTCCTAGATTATTAATTTTTAACTGAACTGGGTGATGAATTCTGTAAACAATTTTAAATATTCAATACACTATTAAATACAACACTTAGGAATGAGTGTAAATGTAGCGAACATGAGACAATTTATAAATTTTAAATAAATTAATTAATTAATTAAAATAATGAAATTTAAAAAAGAGCACGTACTGATTTTTCATTGATCTAAAAATGAATTTTTTAATTTTTATCCTACTTATATATTATTTAAAAATTTTTTAAATTGTCGCTTACATTTACACTCATCACAGGGCCAGTTTTTCAAACCGGGTTTAAATTATTATTGCTAGTATCCGGAGAGAAAATTGTGGTAACCATTCCTCGCACGTTTATGGAATATCAACCCATAACATTATGGTAATAACTACTATGAATAATGGACTATACAGGCATAATTTCTGGAAAAAACTTCTACAACTATGGAAACAATGGTAATGGTTCCTATATCGTATGGTAACTAATTTATGGTAGTGATTACCACACACATCGGAATATTTCCCATAATTACATAGAAATAGATTCTTCATTCAAATTATAATGATTACTACATACGGATGGATATAAACCCTATACATCATGATAACTATTCCCATAATATTATAGTGAACTTTATCCCATAATATATAATGATCATACTATTTTGGTAACCGTTACTATATCTTATAGTAATGATTACCATATGATATGATAACGGTAACTATAATATTATGGTAATCATTACCCTATTAGTATGGGGACGATCACCATAATAACATAGAAACTATTCCCATATTGTATAGGAATAAAAATTATCGACGGGAATGTTTACTAATGCAATTCCTATAATCGAACTATTCCCATAATGTATTGTTATCATAAATTTCTATCCATGTATACATTATTGATGTGTAGATATATTAAGAATATTATTTTAAACCCGATTTGAAAAACTGGAATAATAATTAAATAAAATAACATACCCGTCTTTGTTCTGTGAAAGTACGAGCCTCAATTTATGAGTATTTTTCTTTTCAGTGACAGAATAACTCAACATACCAGCAACAAAATACTGCTTATCATTATTATTAGCACCAGAAAATATATTTTCAAATTGTTTATGCAATAATTTGTCTCTTAAACTTGGAAATAATGAATTATTTAATCTAAATCGATACCATCCAACGATTTCTTTATCATTATTATTTACAAAGTCTTTAAGTTTTGATTCATCAATTTTTCCTACTGAATTATAAAATGAACATGTTGGCGGCAACGGCATACTTCCTCTAATATCTTAAATAAAATTATTAATAGTTATAATTATCAGCTCTGCATATTTTTTATCAGCAAAATAAAAGAGATAAAATTAAAATACTTAAAACTTACTAATATGTATTTCTGTAGAATCAACTTGTCTGTCAGCATCAGTTACTTTTTTTGTAACATACCTCAAGACTTCACCGAGAAAAAATCCCATCTAAAAAATTCAATTGTCTGTAATTAATAATCACACTCTGTATATTAATTACATATTCATTTTAAAAACAATAAACGCCGCCGATTTAAATTTAAATTTTAGGTTAAGCATGAGCGAAAGGATTTTGAATTTTTCAATATAATTAAAAAAAAATAAATTAAAGTAATTATATTAAATTATTATAAATAACATTAATTACTATAAATTTATTTACCTGATCGCCAACATTTCGAACATTTTCATAAATTAATAACGAAAGTGCAGCACCAGAAATCGTAACAAATGATTTATCATCCGCCATTTTTGACAGACTAATATTTTTGCATTGCGGAATTTCGCGGTTATTATTTATTACCTATAAGTAAATTCAAATAAAATATTATTTCAAAAAAGTACTGTAATTATTATCCTAAACAATATAAATTAAATCAATAAACAATTAGTATACAAACCTCTAGGAGTTATCAGAAATAATAACAAAATTTATTTATCGCCAGAGTTTTTTTTTTGTCGGTAAAATCCACAGCTGTTTTTTTTTATTGAAGTCGATAAAGACGTAATTATAAATAAATGACAGTCGTGATTGTTGTTGGTAAATAATTTAAATGAAATTTGAGTAAAAATTGTAGGGTTGTCAGAAGTGGGATTCGAACCCACGCCCACAATGTGGACTGCGACCTGAACGCAGCGCCTTGGTCCGCTCGGCCATCCTGACAGTGGCGGGAAAAAAAGTTAAATAAATATAAGGCCTGCAGGTATTTTTTCTGTTTCAAAAATGATTGAAGTTAGCAGACGTTTGATAATTCTTTGATTTTTGCAAAACAAACTAAAAAAAAAGTATTTAAAAAATTAATGACAATAACGTTAGCAGACATTTAAAACTTTTTTGATATTTTTTAACAAAAAAATAAATACAGTAGGACCTGCTTATAAGACTATTAGTTTCTCTCTCAAACTATCGCGATACCTGATTTATAAAAAAGACAGCAATATAGTCTTATAAGCAGGTCCGACTGTATTTTGAAAAACTGCACCCTGATTAAAAATACTCATTGAGAGGGATTGAAAAAGATCGGAATTGGATACTTTTGAACACTTTCTATGCCCTAACATTTTCATCTGGACATAAAATTGATACTTTTCAATCCAAAAATAATATGAGAATTCCTAAACTTGCGAGGAATTGAAAAAGATTCAAAAGAATTGATATTTTTAATCTTTCTGAATACTTTTCAATACCAAAATAATATCACATTTCGGGTCACGTGTAAGATTGAAAAGAATTCAAATGAATTGAAATTTTTGAATCTTTCTGAATCCTTCTCAATTCCAAAATAATTCCATATTGGGAGGTATTGAAATGATGAAAGATTGAATTCCTTTCAATACTTTTGAATTCCATTTTAAGAATTACAAAGTATTCAAATGACCAAAATTTCAATTCCATTCAATACTTTTCAAAACCTCTGTATAGATTGAAAAGGATTGAAAAAATTTTCAATCCCTCTCAATGAGTATTTTTAATCAGGGCACGTACGGTTTATGAAATTTATGACATGTGCATTTTTTTTAAAAAATTACGCCTATAGTTTTTTTTTAATTAATGATTTAAATCAAATTCTTATTGAGTCGGAAAATTTTTAATTGGCTGTTAACTTCACTGAAAAAAATAAATATTTGTCCCAAATAAATCAATTTATTTGTGGCTTTTTTTAAAAATATTTCTTAATCACAAATAAATATATTTGGTACAACTAAATATGACAGTTGATTCAAATATTTTTATAATTTGACAGAAATATATCATTTATTTGAGGTAAGTAATTGATATATTTATGGTAAAGATATTAAATTTGTGACAAATAACCTAAAATTTGGCGGTACTATACATATATTTGAAGACCTTATTTATTCGTAGCAATTGGATCATTTCTTTGACACAAATAAATCACTTATTTCACGCAATTAAACTACTCAAATACATTATATCTTTCTCACAATTAACTATTTATTTGGCCAAATCCAAATATACCATATCTTTGGCTCAAATAAATCTTTTTTTCTGTTCAGGACCATTTTTAAAAATATTTTTACAAAAATAATAATAAATTATAATTATAATTTACCTTACGAATTGATGAATGTTGGAATAAAATTTATTAAAAGATTTATTTCACGTCTTGATAACTGAGACGTTAATAATTTTAAAATTTATGTTCAAAGGAAAGTCAATGTAATTCATTTTTCCCGCGAAGATACAAATATAGAATAGATGAGATGAAGTTTACAAAAATAACTGACTGATGTATTTCTAGACTAAGAACGAGAGAACTAACAATGATCTTGATTGTGATGTAAGCATCAGAAAACCGCCATTCAGTTGACGTGCAAATCGTCAGGGTGATTTTATCTAGGGTTCAAATTTAAATAATTTTAGTAGTGGACATTATTTTTAAAATTATTTATTTTTCTTTAGGTAATTATTTGTTATGGCTGAAGAAACCTGGGACTATTTGGGTGAAAAATGGGAAGATATTTCACAACCGGTAAGTTTATTATTTAAAAATAATAAATTTAAAACTCTATTTTGTTGTGAAAAAGTTCAAGGATCGAGGTGTAATGACACTCTTAATTACCTCATGTTTATTCTTCATTAAAATTACACCGAAATAATTATCATACGTTTATTTTATACACTACACAATGTATGATGATTTCTTTAACGCTGAATGCGTAAAAACTTTAAATAGAAATAATAATAATTATTATTATTATTATCGTAATAATAATTATAGTAGTGTACGTTTAAGAATACAGAGACGAAATGAAAGTGGGACACGAGAATTTCATTGATAAATCTTTGAATAGGATTCTGGAGGATAAAATATTAATAATTGCAACAGGATACTCATATAAATTTATGATAATAAATAAGTAAATATTAATTATCAAAATTAATTAGTTAAGAATAATTAGAGACGTAATTCAGTCCTCGAACTCTTGGCAACAAATTATAGCCAAGACTAATTCTTTACTATTGCATTAGCAATATGGCGATCAAGGGTAAAGATGATCAAAAAAATTAAGATATTAAAAAAAAAGTATCATTTTTTATAAATATTTAATAATCTATGAGCCGTTGACGCAACAATAAAATAAATAATCTCCCGGTTATTCTTATCTTTATATGTATGTACATATTTTTTTTTTTTTTTTTTTTTTTTGTAATTTATTTATTGAAAAAAAAATCCAAAAATTGTTGATTGTCTATTATATCAAGTGCGTGGTAAGGGATCACTACTACTACTAGTACTACTACTACTACTTCTACACTACTAATATTATATACACATGTGATATAATACAATTTTGAGTATGTGTATGGTATAGAAAAAGTTCCGGGTTCGCTTCCGACAAATGGTATTTTTTTTTATTCTTAATTAGAAATTTGTTTATTTATTTGATATATTTCAAATTTTATTTGTAGATATATTTTTTTTGTGGATATCGACAAATGTAAGCTCGATTTAATTAATATAGACGATAAGAAGTTACGATTCTCAATGGGTCGCAGTGGCTTAGTTGGTAAAGCGTCGAGACCTAATTGCACTCGTTATAAAAGATATAGTGTATTTTTCACGTATATCTTGATACAAAAACAAAAATTTCGCATTCATAATTGTTTAAAATATTAATTTATTTAATGCCGTAAGATGGACGGTGGAGTTGAATTCGAAATTCGTGACAAAATCAAGATATATATACCTCCAAATAACATCAAAAAGGATAACTCGAAGATCCCTGGTTCGAATCCAGGCTGCGACATTTTTTTTTTTTTTTTTATTTATTTATTTATTATTATTTTTATTTAAAAGGAAATATTATAGATGATTGAATGTACAATTATCATTATTGCGGTTGATATTTAAGCATACAGTTGTTACGCAATAAGACTCGGAAGGTCAACAAATATACGAAAAAAAAGGTTGACAAAATTTATTAGTATTTTTAATTTAAATTTTATCTATGCGTGAACGTCAATTTGATTCGCTTCCTCTGTAATATATTTTTTCTATCATCTTGTTCAGCATCAACACGAGGACAATTAGCACGTAATTTAGTGTCAGATGTAAAACGTCATAGCAACGCTACAGAGTAGACTAATTAGAGCGCAGCATTTAATGAAATGACACTGATCTTTTTTACGCGTAAACCAACAAGATATTTCTTTACTTGTCAGTTTACTTTTATATGCTAAAAGTTTTATTGCGATCTATGAAATAAGATCCTTTTATTTAACAATTTAAGTCAAAAGTCTCAAGTCTCGTATTATTGTTACTTGACTTTTATTTTAAAATTTATACCAGGTCATTAAAATTTTTTCTTTGACCTTCGGCATCATCAAAGATGTTGTTCTTTATAAATTATCATCACTAGTCTTCTTAATTCGCTGGATTAAATGATGCAGGATAACGTCAGTGTTGTAAAACTATAAAGATGGATTATCTAGAATACTAGATAATACATATGTATTTATTTATACACAGGATTTATATTAAATATATATATGTATTGATATAGAATGTAATTTTTTTTCTAAATAATTTATTATATATAATTTATTAAAGTGACCTTATAGATATGAACTTGAAATGGAAAATGCTTCGGCGCATTGATTCGTGCCCGTGAACTAGTGACCGAAGTTCCATACGCGCAACAACCCTATAAAGAAGATCCGTACGACGTCCTAAGAACTTTCATTCTACGGAATCTAGAAGAGAGTTGATCGATCAAGTACCACCGGAAGTCTATACTTATATACATATATATCTTTTTTTATCGTACCTGCAATTTAAAATTACAGAAGTAAAATAAAACAATTAACGGAAATTAGTAGCAGTAAAATTTGATTAAACAGAAGTGATATGAAGACTAAAAATTTATCACTTTTTGATAAAATCTGCAAGTGTTACAGGGAAGATAAATCCCAAGACGAAGATGACTCATTGGAAATGTCTTTGGACGTCACACCTCAGGTATAAAATTTTAAAAAAATTTACAGAGGGAGAAAAACCTGCAGGTTTTAAAAAGTTTGACTCTTACTAATGACTCCGGTATTTGGAAAAGCGTTTGTTTATCTTATGCCATTAGTTTAATTTAGTCAATGAATTTGCGTTTTAGTTGAGTTTTTAAACAGGATGGGGTCGACGATAAGTAAACAAAGTTTTTATATTACATCGTTTGATTAGAGTCTTAAAAAATCGCGTGTACGTATAAAAAAGTGAATGAATCGAGACGCAAAAGATTTTGTAAGTCGATCGGGGCGAGGTCGAGCTCGATATGTCAAGTATATATGTATCCTCAACTCGTCGAACTGGCTACGTAACAAATCACGCGAGTCCGAGCGTTGCCGAGTAAAATCAACTTGGTATTGACCTAGCAACTCGCGCGTGCGCTTTTTTTTTTTATTTGAAATTTATTAAACTTTTTCTTCATTTCAAATAAAATTTATCAAAATAAATGATGTACTCTGAAGTAAAAGAGAAAGTCCGGTCAAAAAATTTCAATTTCGCGCGCAATCGATTTATGATCATTAGATTTTATTGCAGAATAATTATTCAAGTATTTAAATTTTCTATCATTTATGACAATTAAGAATATATATTATGATAATTTGATTACAAATGACGTGTAAGGAAAATGATAATCGATAAATCCTATTATGTATGCAATAAACAAATAATGATAATTTTTTACCAGTAAATATTTAGATATTAATTAGAATTAAATGGTAATCAAGTATAAGAATTTACAAGCTATAAAAAGTTTTACGCGTCATTTAAAGTATTGTTAAATTTACCGTCACATATATTGAATGTGCCGTTAAAAATTAAATTATTTTCTTGGTAAGACATCAGCAAACCGGATCGGCTTGTTCGCGTATCAATTTTTTTTATTTATCCATACAATTTTATTCGCTTGGATTAAATATTCAAATGGAAAGTATATCAGTAGTATATAAACGACTGACCAATGTACACAGCATACAGTCCAGTTGAATTTATCATTGATTAGAGTTTTATCTAGACACTTGGCTTTAATCAGCGTAGTATGTAAATAAATAAACATACCAGGAAATAATAAAAAATCAAAAGTCCAACGGCCGAACAATATGTGATTCATAAATATGTAATCATTTAAATATATACTTAAACATTCATCTTAATTATTTTATCTGAAAGAGTAGATTAGATTTATGATTAATGATTTTTAAAAATAATTTTTGTAGACTTATGACGTCATACAGTCACCGTAAAGCGTTTATAATTATTACATCTATTATTAGATATTGGAAAGTGTTTAAAGTTCAAAGAACTTTAAGTTCAATCAATGATCTTACTATTGTCACATGAATCCACGTGCGCGTAACACTTATGTGCTGTTCTCTCCACATCATTAATTCCAAGTCACGTGGATTAGTTCCACGTCTACGTTGATAAATCGTTCTTTTAACTTCTCTTCTTCTTGGTTTTTTTTTCCCCCATTATAATATAACCCAAACCTTCTCATGGTCCGTTTTTTTTATTCTCCACCATCTTCACCGTGAACGTAAACTATTTTTGTTAAAAGCTGTTCGAGAGATTTATATCTTCAAAGTACTTGTATCAATGGATTTATATTTAGATAGCCCTTCACCTTGAATATAAAACTGTAAAACAAAAAAAAATTCTACATTATAATTATTTAAAAAATTTTTATTTACCAAAAGTAATTATTTACTCCATATAGAAACAAAGTATTTTTTGGCACAAAAATTTTTACTTGTTCTAAGAAATTATTTGCATTATGAATTGAAAACAAAAATTTTCTTGAGCTGAAAAAAATTTTTTTTTTTTATTTCATAATTCAAAATTTTTTGCGTGCTAGTAAATATTTTTTTGTGCACTATTGCATTAATGTTAATATTTATTTCTCAAAATTACAATTATAATTGATGTCTTATGAATCGATGCATGAGTTTTACATTTCCTTATCTCAATTATCTATTTTTTTTTTCACTGAAGTTCTTACGTAACTTAAACGTTCTACGCAAAAGAACTTGACTCGTTAGCTGCACGCGTTCACGTATATTTACTATTTACATGTATAATGCAATGCATGTACACATATGCAAGTGTATAAAGACGTAATACGATAGGAGTAATGACTACAAAGTAACTTAGTTTGATTTAACAACGTATTCAAGTTCATTTCCCAGTAAAGTTCACTGATTATTAAAAAAATAAAGAAAGAAAATCACGTGGCTTTTAAATTTCTTTACCTTACTCGAGTTTCGCGCGCGTATGAGGGGAAACTTATATGAGGGGGGATTAAAAATGAGATGCGCAGGTGTGAATCAATCGATCGTTCGATGTTTCCTTTTGCTATTTCCTTATTTTATTTGCATTTGTAATTATCATTTACACTAGATTATTGAGAAAAAAAATGATTAGTCAATTTAAAAAAATGATATAGACAAAATATATCTCATTAGTAATGCAGTACCTGGATATTTTAATGTTAAATTATTGCATCAGATTTACTCGTGTATAAATTTTGATAAATAAATAAAATTAATTATTAACTTGATTTTGCTTGAATAAATAGACTTTGACATTAAAAATAAATAACTCAGGGAATCCCTTATCAATTTTAAATTCAAAGTCAATTAATACTTCGGCTGAGTTGAAAAATCTTTTATTATATTCCATAATGTCAGATAACAATTATGTTAAATATGAAATAAAATAAGTTTATAAATAATCTTGCTCGTGATAATTTAAGTTTTATTACCGGGGCAAGAGATTATCGCTGTCAAATTAAATTATATTAATAAAAATTAACGAATATCAATTAGAAAAAATTAAATATTACATAATTTGAGGTAGGTCGTAATCTCTGCTTATTACTTTCATTAAATTATATTTTATTTAAAATTTTTTTTAATAATATCCGATTCTTATCTCAATTTAAAAATAATTTTAATAAAAATATCGATAGCTCTAATCATTTATTACTTATTTGTATTTAATATAAAATTATGCTCTTCCTTAGATAAAAAATGAATTACTACGTCAGTTAATTCATAGAAAAGTTCGTGATCAAGTATAAGCCGCGAACATGATCTTGAAACAAATAAATAATTAAATATGACGTATTAAATTTATCATGATGTAATTACTAATAATAGACTATTTTTTTTTTACAATTTAATTAAAAAAAAATTGACATCAATCAAGGGCATTAGGCATTGTCCTGAAGTGAATCGATGGCATTGACGTAATTTCTGATATAAAAAAATGATAAAACAAATACTAACAAAGATTGCATGAGAAAGTTAATTTTAAATGAACATAAATTATAAATTGATTAGATATAACCAATAATGGAAGTACTTAACGTTAAAAGAAAGTATGAATGGTACGTGACGTTTAACACGTACAGTGACGAGCCTCCAGTTTAAAAATGCTTATTCAACATAGCAATCCTTAACATAATCCTCATGTGTATACTGCAAATATATATAGAAAGAGAAGCAAAGTAATACCCAAGGACCTTTGCATCATACGCAGAAATACTTTCGTTCTGTTGCGCGATGAGGATCAAATTACCCCCGTCTTTTCAAGCTGATGAAATCCGTTGTCTGAAAATCGACACCATAAAAAATAGTTCAGTAATAAACTAATGTGTTTTGAAAAAATATATAACATCCATACTTAATATTGATTATTGTAATGCAAATTAGCATAAATAATTAATGAGATAAATTACCAAACCCATTAATACATTCGCTGCCTATATAATTAAAGAAAAAAAACTACAATAAAGCTTGATGATGTAACATTTGGTATTTCCCGCGATAGAGGGTGGTCTTGTGACCTTATTTGCCCTTGAAAGCGGACGAGCCTCCAGCAGTGTGTTGCTTCTGCGCAGAATGGACCCACATTATGAAGACCAGAGTGCACACAAGAGTACAATATGTGTAGTTATGATGTATTGGTGTAATTGTCATACGTACACAGGACTGTAAATAAAAAGAGGAGAAGAAACTTGTCCAAGTAAAGTGGGGAAATAATTTTCTGTGCTCGTGTGCTGGTATATCACGACATACATTCATACTTACATATATGTGCTGGCTAAAATACTACTGTGAACTGGTAGTAATGCCACTGGTATGTCGATAGCTTTACTTTGCTTGGATCTATGCCCCCACTTGATATATTTCTCCTCTTTTCATGGAAGAGAATTTTAACTGGAGGTGGTTAGGTAGAGCAGGCGCCTTTTAGCTTCACACATCGCAGTCACCGTTGGTCTTTCTGGATATTTACCTCGTATCGAGAATTTAAAATCGAGTTTTATCACAATTATTTAAAATATTTATTTATCTTCATATTTACCTGAGTCATATTGACTAATTAAATAAATAAATTACTTCCTGTTATTATTGGCGGTGATTATTATTTAAAATTTGAATTAATTATTGCATCATTGTGTGGGTATCGAACGACTGCCGGCTTCTGTAAAAAAATCCAGCGATTAATTATTTATTTAATTAACTTGTATTGTTAATTAACGATAAAAATACGGATTTACTTTTTAATTAATTTATTTAAATAAATAATTATTATCAAATAAAATAAGTGCTGATGAAGATGAAGACTTCGCCGACAAATCTGGAGAGTTTAGTGAAGCCAGAGGTGAGATGTCAATATTTCGTTGTCTATAAAAGAGAAAGTGTCAAATTTAAATATTTAATTAATTATTTTATTTTCGCAGGTGTAATTATTTTTTTTTTTTCAATTTATACTATTGTATTTTTTTATATATTTACTAAAATAATTAATTATTACGTAGCACATGAGTTCTGTGTTATCGATCCATTAAAGTCATGAGCAAGTTTTCCTTTACTCCAAATAAAACTAAATTTAAAAATTTATTGGCAGGTTATATCTCTCTTGACGCATTTTCCCCTTTTTATTTTTTAAAAATCAATATTTTTATTTTAAATGCATTTTTTTTTTACACTACTATAAATTTTAGAAATAAACTTTCATTCTTTCATCATCCATTATTCAGAATGTTAATTAATTACCGGCTTCCGGATTAATGGTAATTTTATTTAATCGCTTTGAATATTTAATAATTGCATAAAATAATATTCTAACTTGATAATAATGTAGAAATTAAATTAATAAATTAATGCGTGACCTCATTTAAGTTTTGAATCTCTAGACCCATTCGATCCACGTGTTCGCGGGTTATAACGTCAAGTAAAAATAAATTTATTTTATTTGAACAGTCATCAATTAGCATTTATTACTTATTAATCGTTAATAACTAGTATATTATATCGCTACATATATTTATTAAATATAAAATTATTAAAACAGCTGACATATTTTATTTTCCACGTGTCTCACCGGCAGGATGTGTCGGATAAAAAACATGTGTTTAATCAGTATCGATACCGGTCCTCTGTACTAAACTTTTTATTTTTCTATATATATGTGTATATATATTTAATATTCATTTTATATAGATATGATATGAAGGATAAATTAATCCACATGTGTATAAATATTTAATATTCATTAATATTATTATTGTGACAACCCTATTGGCTGATATGCGGGTGTGTCGATGACGTAAGAGATGGATCAATGTGGGAAATACTGAGAAAGCGTAAACGGATGTCCGTAGTAAAAGCGCGCGAGAATATCAAAGATACTGCACTTTATAACATTGACATTCAAATTTACTTTATACACACATATATATATATATATATATGTGTGTGTATACAGAAAAAAAGATTTGGCGCAAGTAAAATTTATGGTACTCAAATTAGCTAACGTCTACTAATTTTTGGAATTTTCTCAAAACGATAAATTACAAAAAAATAATATTTTAAAAAATTGCATCTATAGTTTTTTTAATTTTCTACATGTGCATATTTTTAGTTTTTTTTTCGAGTAAATGATTGTTAAAAAATTGTTAATTGTCTGATATCTCTATGATACTCAAGTTAGTCGGCGTCTAATAATTTTTAAATTATTTTAGAAACGATAAGTCAGAAAAAAAAATATTTTCGAAAATTGCACTTATAGTTTTTTTAATTTTCTACGTATGCATTTTTTTTTTGTAGGATCATAAAAATTTTGCATTATGAAATGAAAAAAAAGAAAAATCATACTAAAGTTAGCCGATGTCTAATAATTTTTGGATTATTTTAAAAACGACAAATTTCAAAAATAAAATATTTCAGAAAATTGCATCTATAGTTTTTTAAATTTTCTACATGTGCATTTTTTTAGTTTTTTTTTTTTGACTTAATTAAGTAGTTAAAAAAAAAATTCAAAAATTTTAAATTGTCTGCTAAGTTGAGGATCATAAAGAAAAATCGTCTTTGGACTAGAGAAATGTTTTCTTGGCTCTAGAAAATTTTCTTTATCAATTTTATATATATATCTATATATATCTTGTATGTTTTTATTTACTATATTATTCATCGTCATAATTACAATCATTGTTATTATTTATTTTAAATTTAGACCTTTGGATATAGACGGTCTTTAAATCTATTCAAAAAAATTAAGTAATTTTTTTTCCTTAAATCATTGTCTATTTATATTTTTAATTTATCTAAAACATAAATTATTAAAGCTACGTCGTTTTTATGACGTCTGTAAATTTAAATAGATTAGTTGGACACGTGTTTATGAAAATGTTCCACGTAATTTACTAAAATTGAAAATAGTCAAATGATTAAATACCTATTTTTTTTTTTTATCATCGACAATTGAAAGTAAAAATACATATTTTTTTTTTTAGTTGTGATTGTAATTGATTTTTTATCAGTTAAAATGATGAAATAATTACTGAAATTATTAACGTTCAAGGTTGAATTGAATAAAAAATTCAATGTCAAAAAAATACTTGTTTAATTTTTGTGATTTAAAGTTGTTTGTTTTTTTTTATTCTTTCCTCATATGACAATAATCTTGCAATAAATATAATGATTTTTATGCAGAAAAAAATTACGTAATTTGCAAGAGTTACGATAAGGAATATTTCAATTTTAGTGACGAGAATAAGCTTCGGAAGTTTAAAAATGACAATAAAGATAATAAAATACTCTTGTGATTTGTTGATGAAAACATTTGCATATTAATTCGAATTAAGACCAATGCAATTTACAACTTTAGACGGGATTAATTATTAAGTAATTATTAAGTAATACTGATATTTACTAATGGATTTACTTTATTTACTTTTTATAGATAAAAGATGCCTGCAAGGATCTTGTTCTTTCGGATGAACAATTGCGCATGCTGATGACAAGTCTTACGCATGAAATAAAACGTGGGTTATCTAAAGAAACTCATGAGGAGGCTATCGTTAGATGCTACACGACTTATGTTCAAGATCTTCCCAATGGAACTGGTAATAAACTTTTAAATTTAATCATTTTTAATGTTTTTAAAATATTCAATGTCTTTTGATTGTAATGATCGTATTAAAGTTTTGATAATTAATTTTAAAAAAGTTACAGCATTAATTGAAAAAAGGACAACGCAGTTATCATTTCGTCGAGACATAAATTTAAAAAAAAATTATTTTCAGTTGATATCAATTGAGAGTTAAACGAAATTTGGGAAATAAATTTAACTGTTGTCTTTTTTTTAAATTAATGCTTTAATTTTTTTGAAATTAATTAATAAAATTTTAATACTCTTAAGACAATTCAAGGTCATTGGATATTTTTAAAAAGTGGGGGGCACTGGCTGAATGTCTTTAATAAAAATATATTTTTTTGTTTGTAGAAAAAGGAAATTTCTTGGCGCTTGATCTCGGCGGCACTAATTTTCGGGTCTTGCTTATAACATTAGACCACACGAATTTTGATATGAAAAGTAAAATATACGCAATACCTCAGACACTTATGTTGGGATCAGGTACACAATTATTTGATCATATTGCTCAGTGTCTCGCGCTCTTTGTCAAGGACTTGAAATTAGAGAAAGAAGTTTTACCGCTTGGTTTTACGTTCAGTTTTCCCTGTACTCAGCATGGTTTGACTAAGGGTACATTAGTACGATGGACAAAAGGATTTAATTGCAGTGGAGTCGTCGGTGAGGATGTTGTTGCTCTACTTGAGGCTGCTATTGCTAAAAGAAATGTAATTATTATTTGTATTTGTCATATTATATTTAAAAAAAATTATAAATGTATGTTATTAACTTTAAATAAATTTATGTTATTTAGGATGTCAGAATTGATGTCTGTGGAATCTTGAATGATACCACCGGAACACTCATGTCTTGTGCATGGAAGAATCACAACTGTAAAATCGGTTTAATTGTCGGCACAGGAAGCAATGCTTGTTATGTTGAAAAAACTAGCAATGTTGAGTGTGCAATCCCTGGCAATTACAATCCAAACAAAGAGCATATGCTGATTAATACTGAGTGGGGCGCAATGGGTGAACGCGGTACTTTAGACTTTGTTGTCACTGAATTTGACAGAATTATTGACGAAAACTCAATAAATCCTGGAACACAAATATTTGAAAAGATGATTTCCGGTATGTACATGGGTGAATTGGCCAGGCTTGTACTGGAGAAGCTCGTTGACGCTGGTCTTCTGTTCAACGGCAAATGTCCTCCAGATCTAAAAAAGCGAGGAAAATTTTTCACGAAATATGTCTCGGAAATTGAAGCGTAAGTTATAAATAAATATTTATTTCTGTTCATAAAATATATATTCACCCAAATCCATATAGAAATCCAGCATAGATCCCGATATAAATTCTCACATGGGTTCCTATGGGAATCCACACCATGCCAAATACATATGGGAATCTAGTATTATTTTTACAAAGATTTCCCATGGGAATCCGTAACATATCAAAATGGGAATCCAGATACCCACAGTTTCCTACATAGATTTCTCATATAAATCCATACACTTCTATATTAATTCCTATAGATTCTTACATCAGTCTATACTTTCTTTTATGGATTCCTCTAGGTTCCAATGCAATCCCACGTGGATTTTTTTGATGGGGTAATTAATTAATTGCATTATTTTTACAGAGATCCAAAAGGTAAATACACAAACTGCCGAGAAGTCTTAGCAGAATTAGGTATCGTCAATGCAGCTGATCAAGACTGCGAAAATGTAAGATACGTTTGCTCAGTAGTATCGAGAAGAGCAGCTCATCTCGCAAGTGCAGGAATCGCGTGTTTGCTTAATAAAATTGGAGAAAACAATGTAACTGTCGGAATCGACGGTTCAGTTTATCGATTCCATCCTCATTTCCACGATCTTATGACTGAAAAAATCGGCCAGCTACAGAACTACACGGTAAATTTAAATTATTAATCAACAATTAGCTATTTACATTATCAAGTAATTGTATTAATATTTGGTTAATTAATTCTTCAGTTTGACCTAATGTTATCTGAAGACGGAAGTGGACGTGGTGCAGCATTGGTAGCAGCTGTCGCCGCTCAAAAACGGTGAAGTCAATCGCCGACTAAATAAAATAAATTTATTATAGAATAATTTTTAAAATAAAGTGCGAATTTCATACTAAAATTAAACAGCAAATAATAACATTAATAATAATTATTAAAAATGAAATAAAACAAAAATAATAATGATTGACACTCAACTTGTACATAGAGCACAAACATTTGTAGCCTACATGGATCATTGAGATGAATTTATTAGGCTCTTGTTTCATACGTTCTTACTCGAAAAAATTATTGACTAATTTGAGTAAGACAATAATTATAATAATAGAAATAATACTAATAATATAATCACGTGCCCATATAAATCAATGAGATTGACAGTTAATTAATTAAATGCTTTCTCACGTGATTTGTATGCCGCTCAGGATATACAGATTATAAATTAATTACATGTATATTAACGGGCATGTGCACTTGAAACAGTAGACAGAAATAATTATGTGTTACTTATATATATATATATATATTTTTCTTCTTTACTTATTGTTTTCTTTTTTTAATCACAAAGCGCAGTGGACATATTTAATAAAATTAAAAATCAGTTTAAATTTATTAAAATTGTAAGAGATGTGTACACTTTGTATGAATTAGTAATTTTATTTTATGAGTAATTGTGAATTTAAGTGTGCTTGTGTGTGAGTATATATGCACGGATAAAGATGTAACAAAGATAATATTTATGTATAAATAATAATAATAATAAACTGCGCTTAGGACAATTTATAAATTATTTATATTGTCAGTTTATCTTTTGACGCGCGTAAATTATTGAACGTGCAAACGAATTAGGTTTTAAATTTTTAAATTTACTTGAATGAATATACATAGTCGTTGAAATAAACTATTATTAATATTTTAAATAAATATGAACGAGATATAACGCTGTATGATAGATTTAAAATAATTATTTTATGATGTCTTCCTTTGTTCAACTTTATTTTGTAAATTATTTAATAAGAATATTGACTTGTCAACTGTGTAAAGCTGATATCTAAGCGCTGGTTTCTGTCTAGTTTGCTATCAAATTATTTTTAGTTGCCATGAGTATTTATATTTTTTTTTTCGTTTATTTTTTAATTTTATTCCTATCATGCAGCGTTGAATTAATTGTTCAGATGAGTACTTAAAAATAATCGATTGAGAACTTAAAATTTTTATTTTTACTGGAAATTATTAATAAAGAGTGTTGATATAAATGTTGTAAAAAAAACTCCCTGATAATAAATAAATCATCTCAGTAAAATATAAATAAATAAATAAATGAATGAAATATTATTGTACTTTTTTATGTTCTGAAGTATGTAAAATTTTTTTTCAAATGTATCGTTCAAGTTGGAGAATAAAAAACATCTTTATTCTTTGAAGTAAGACATTTTTAAAATAAATTTATTGTTTCATAAAATTGCTTACCGAAAACTCGAAGCGTTGGGTGTCTGCTATTCTGATTCTCCTGGATTATGGCACTTCTTGACTGATCCAAATTACGGTAATTCACTGTAAATTTACGGCATTTTATCGTAGCGTATTGCACGGCGTTACCGTAATTTCCCGCAAATTACCGTAAAATGCGGAAATTTGAAGTAAAGTGTGGTAATTTACTGTAAGTACCGTAATTCGAATCCACTAGAGACACGACCGTTCAGATAGCTGTCAGTTGTAATTTTTTAATGACAAAAGTTTAATTCAGGATGATGGACCCGATCCTTTCAATGCTGATCATTCTGAAAAAGTTTATTTTCAGTTTTTATAATATTTTTATTGATCTACTTGTTATCAATTGCATATTTACAATGGTCCTAAAGTTAGCCGACAGTTCACAATTTTTTTATCTTTTTTCAACAATTCAATTTAAAAACTAAAATATGCACATGTAGAAAATTTAAAAAACTACGGGTGCATTTTTTTAAAATGTTTTTTAATATTTAATGATCCTGAAGTAAGCCGACAGTTGACAGTTTTTTTATTTTTTTTCAATAATTCAATTTAAAAACGAAAAAAAAATAAACTGAAAATTTACAAATGCAGTAAATTGAAAAAACTACAGGTGCAATTTAAAAAAAAATCAAAGTCCGGCTAATTTCAATGTCATATAATTACATAGCTTACAATCATTTATTATTTGCGATTCCTATCCTCTAATTACCTTTTACATTATTTTATTTTTGCAAATATAATTTTGTAAATTTATGAAAAATTAACACGTAGATTAATTTCAAAGGAGTGTAATCCTGAAGTGATCTGATTTGTGGTACACAGCGTAATGGTAGTGAAAATGAACATTGTATCAATGTACTGCTTATGATAGTCACCATTTCTTCAGTTAAATTTTCAAATCAAAGTTGAATTTAATTTAAACTAATTGATTATTATTTAAATATATGTTAGATTCCTTTTCTGTTATAATTATTTTTTCTCTGATTTAATGCATATATTATACATTAGATTTTATATTTGGTGCAATGGATTGTTGGTCTATGAGATTATATTACTTTATATTTTACATATATTTATGTTCTACAGACACACATTTGTGTGTGAATTGTGTAAAATTGCCGAAGGGCGTTAATAAATAAATAAATAAATAAATTTCCATTTGTTTTAGGAAAAAGTTTAGGAAAAACTGATGACTTTTATTACTGATGTGATGGCAGCCTTCGCCTTCGGTTCCAGTAAACCTCACCATTATTTGAATTCGCTTTAAATTTACCATACATTGCTAAAGAAATTACTTGCAGTCTTGAGAAATTTAAAAATTTTCCATATGATGTCGCTAGTTTAAAAATCCTTTTTGTTGTTGTCATCTCATCAGTCATAACTTTAACAATAGAATAATTATTTTTCCACATACTAATAAATTTCCTCCTATAAAAAATCCCAGTACAAAATTAAATTTATTAAAATAAAATAAAACCCAAATGTACGCGTTTAAGTTTTAAAATATTTACACTGAGAGTAAGTTCATGACAGGAAAATTTATAGTTTTGTCATCTCAAGTCTGCTGAGGTTAGAATTTTCAATAACCTACTTTTGTAAAATGATTGAGTTTAATCAACTATGCAAACAAATAAAAGCCAAACAATTAAATATTATCGTACATACATGCACTTTACCGTAAAACAATCATAAATTCCTATCAATAGCAAGATTAAAAATAATTTAAAATTACAAGTTTTATTTTCTTGTGTCAACGTGTCAACAATTGCAATCACATGCTTCTATTTATCAGTAGATCTATAATTAATTTAATTTAATTACATAATAATAAGTGGAATTAATATGAGTGTAAATGCAGCAGACGAGACAATTTATAAATTTTAAATAAATGGATAAGTAAATTAAAATAATGAAATTTTAAAAAATGCGCGTACGGATTTTGCATTTATTTAAATATGAATTTTTTATTTTTACTCTATTTACATTTTGCTCATTTATTATAAAATTTGAAAAGTTTATAATCATCTGCTGCATTCACACTCGTGTACGAACTTTTTTTAATGACACAAAAAAATTAAATAATTAAAATAATAAAATTTAAAAAATGTACTTAATTTTGGATTGTCTAAACATGTATTTTTTTATTTTTATTTTACAAGCATTTTAATTTATCATTTCAAAGTTTTAAAAATATTCACATGTTCGCTAACTTTACTATCATACATTCACACTCATAAATTAATTTTTTTTCCACAGATTCAAAATAAAGCAACAGATTAAATGGTGCTCACAGGTGCCATGGAAAGAAGAATAAAATTAAAAACACTTAATAGCCACATAACTTGTAAAATATGTCGTGGTTATTTAATTGACGCAACAACAGTTACCGAGTGCCTGCATACTTTTTGTAAAAGTTGTCTAGTTAAACATTTGGAGGAAAAACATACATGTCCAACATGCCAAATAGTTATACATCAGTCACATCCATTACAGTATATAAGTTTTGACAGGACAATGCAAGATATTGTTTACAAACTTGTTCCTGATCTGCAAGAAAGTAATTCATTTTTTTTTATACTATTAATTATTCATAAGTTTTTTAATGGAGATTTGAAAAAAGGCGGGGCCGCGGGAGATTTTAAAAATCAATTACCGGAACTTGGAAATTTCACTCTGATTTAAATGACTGATCAGATGAAATAATTAAAATAATTATTTAATTGTTTGTTTGTTTGATAGATGAGATAAAAAGGGAACGTGAGTTTTATCGAGCACGTGGGCTGCCGTGTCCGAAAGATGTGTTACCAAATGCTGGTGATGTCGAAGATGAAAAAGCCTCTGCGGATGCACATGCGGAGGCTGATTATCATCGTGCTGATGAACAAGTCAATGTTTGTCTTGAGTGTATTAGTACTAATTTAAAAACACTAAAAAGAAGATTCATTAGATGTTCAGCACAGGCTACGATAACGCACTTAAAAAAATTTATTGCCAAAAAAGTTCTGAATGGATTAGAAAAATATCGTGACGTTAGTATATGTTTGTAATTATTATTATCAATAGTTAATTGTGATTTAATATTCTTTTTAATTTTTATAGATTGACATTCTGTGTAATGATGAACTATTAGGTAAAGATCATACACTAAAGTTTGTCTACGTAACACGATGGAGGTTCAGGGACCCACCCTTAAGATTACAATACCGACCAAGAATAGATATTTAAGTCAACACATATATTAATAATTCAGAGTTATTTTATAATTTAAATAACTTTTATTATTCGACTACTCTTCCAGTTTATTTTTATTTCAACGTGAGGTAAAAGACCTAGTACTCGATTAGGGGACAAGTACTAGATCACTACATGTGTTTGTATGTCGATATTTAGTAAAATTTAGTATATATAAATATACAAATACATGAGTGATCAGGTACTAATTCCCTGATCGGCTACTTGCTTCCTAATCGGGTACTAGGTCTCTTACCTTATCATTAATTAGCAATCTAAGTACTTATTGCATATTTGAAGACGACGTTAGCAAATCACCCAAAGTATTTTTTTTGCATTAACATGAATTTAATTATTTAATTATTTATATTTTTAATTAAATTAATTATTGATTATTATTATTTTTATGATAAGTGTGTTTATATTTTGTTTAGGGACAATAGTTTTAATGACTTGATTTATTTTTTTCTTAAATCATTTATTATTTTATTTTTGAAATGCAATGTAATGATTTAAAAAATTATTTTTTTATTTAACATTTATCAATTGACGAATTTTAAAATTCGAAAGTGAATTAATTTGAAAAATTTTTATATACTTGATTATTATGAATTAATTTAAAAATTTAATCATGTTTGACTTTATTAATTGACTTACAATTAATGTTAATTTTTAATTTTTGATGATAAAAAAAAAGTTTCTTAGTTAAATTTTTAATTTTTAATTTACGAAATTTAATTTTAAAATTAAATGAATTTTGAGTTGATTAATTTGTAGAGAAATAAATATGAGAATTGCTCTTTGAATAATTAATATTATTATTGATAATTAATAATTAATATCAGAGCCAAGTCAAAAGTGTGAATATTTTTTTTTTTTTTTATACATAACTTTGTATATTTATGCACATATATATCGAAGTTTATTTAAAATTATAATCATGTTTGAAAAAAAATTTAGAATAATATTTTAAAAAAAGGTACTGATGAAAAATATTTTTTGACTAATTTGAACGTTAATAAATATTCTAAATAAACTTTGATAAATTACCGCTTGTAGAAAAATAATTAACGAAATGGAACCGGGTATATTATTCGTTGAGCAAGTGTGTGATTGTATATAATAGAAAAAAATATCAGACTAAAATGAGATATATAAGTAAGATAAAAATAATAAAAAAAAGTTTGGATAAAAAAAAGAAATTTAAAAAAATTAATTGACATTATTAAAACAATTAGAAGCATTGTCAAAGCTTGTTTATTGAACACAGTGTGTCAGTATAAATTATTATAAAATAAATATGTTTTGTACAGTATATTAATTTGGTTTAATTTTTTAAAATTACAATCACCAGCGCCCCTATAAATTGTCGAATAATTTAAAAATTGTAAGACTTTTTAGAAAACGATATTTAATATTTATAATTTTTTTTTACAATTCTATAGGGCAGTGGTACCGTTTTTGGCCACTTTAGGACCAGTTTTGGACGCGAAAAATTTAAATAATATAATTTGTTTTTAAAGATACTTTTATCCCATTTGAATACAAGATTTTTTTCCCTTCCCTTCCCAAGAATTTAAACTTCCCGCTATAAAAATATAAAATTTTCAAAAAAGGGAAGTTATTAGTTTTAGTCTGATTTTCGAAAATCAACGTTTTATAAGATGTCGACGTTTTGAGATCCAAGAAATCTATTCTGACTATTTCCGGATAGATGCTTGCATATAAGTTTGTAAACTAATTCTTGCCATATGATATCTGTGGAACGAATCAATCGATTTGAACCAAAAGAGCCCTTTAAGACTTAGATCTGATTAGATTTTAAAGTCGATCGGTCAAGTTTTTTTTTTTTTACTATTTTATTAATTTAATAAAAGTTTTAAATTTCCAAAAATGGGACAGTGGCTATAAGTGGTACTTCTACCCTAGATAAAATATAAACTATCTAGTCTGTAAGTATTAAAATATATAATTTATATCATTGTTAATCATTAAAAAAAATTAATTAATTTAATATTTCAGCTGATTAATGAAAAATAAACGTCGGGTAATCTAACACGTGCCCCAAAAGCAACCAAGGAAAAATAATTGTGTATTTTAAAAGGACACTTTAGAAATTTTACTTGCTTAATTAATTTAATCAGGTAATTATTCGGGTGGATAAAAGCAGCTTTAATTCTTGAGCAAGCTCAATGTGGAAATTTTGATTAATTTTATAACTGTGATGAAACTTAAATCAATAAATATTGAATAAAATTTAAAAAAATAACTTTTTATCAATTAAGAATTCATGTGAATTTATAAAACTGCACGATGTAAATAATAATGAGGTATAAATAACTTTTTCTCGCTTGATTATGAAATCATTGAAATTAGCCAGTTTGTTCAAGATTAAAAAAACCACTGAACCAAACATTGGCGTTAATTTGCACCACACTTTAACTGATTTAAAACAAATAATTGTCCATTTAAACCAGCTTAATTATTTGTGAAGTGTCTGGGATGTCGGAGTTAATGTCTCAGTAAGCTGATAACGGAGACTATAAAAATCATGAGTTACCATGTCCTGGTTACAATTATTGTTCTTTCTTGAAGAACAACTCCGCATTTTATTTGTAAGTATTCTTAGATTTTTTAAACTTAAATTTATAATAATAATTTAAAAAAAATAATTTAATTAATTTACAGCTTCTGCATCAGTGTCACGTGACTAAATAAAATGCAAGGGCAATTTTTATTAATCCTTTCCATTGGAATCCTAGCCAGTGCTTGTCCTGATACTAAAAACTGCGCATCAAAATGTCAAAATAATTGTTCCGGAGATGCATACCAGAATCGTATACCGTCATTAACTCGTGATGAAATCAACAGACTTAAAATTACGTTTAGTTACTCGTATGGATTACCATCAAACTTTGGAACTACATGGCTTTTGGCGTAATTATTAATTTTCATTAAAAATACATAAAAATTATCCTTAATTTAGCTAATTATCATTACCAATTTTATTTATCACAAAAATTGATACCACCCTCATATCGAACGGTAAATTTCCGTTAGTTTGAGTACCCACAAGTCTATATTTGCGTAAAATGAAAATCAACATATTTTTATATATTAAATTTATGAAAAAAATTATTTTATCAAAACATATTGATGTGGGTACTCAAACTAACGGAAATTAAGTTTTCTACTTGGTCCTCATACTTTGAATCTGACAAAAAAATTAATCGACTCCTTGAATTGAAAAAAACCTAATTTTCTGATTTTAAATTTAGATTATGTCAAATTTACCCAGAGTACTATGAGAGGTATCCAAATTACATAGGAATACCGGATTTCGCTTTGTTAAATAATGAAAACTTTATAAAACTAGGAGCCACATACACCGAAGCATTTAATGATCTTGTCAGGTCTGTGACTGACAACTCATTTAGTAACGAGGAACTTTTCATAAAATGGCCATGCCCATATGCAAGAGAAGGATACAGTGAGCACGATAAAAAGGTAGAAAAATACTAACATTGATCTCCTTATTTTTCATAAAATTGATCGCTAAATTTCAAATAATTTTTCAGAACGTCCAGGACGTTTTCATCAGCGTTCTGCGTTGCATCCAGGACAACTTCACTCAAGCAGATGCCGATGCTTGGAACAAAGCCTGGACAATAATTTGGCGTAACTACACCGCGGGTGCTCGGAATGTAGAGAATAAGTAATTTTGAAATCACAACAAGTCAATTATTCTCGGAATTAAAATTCCTTCAAGTAAACTTTTAATATTCGTATTTTATTTCACGCGCTCACAGAGTAATTAAAATATATTTAATTCAAATTTATTAATTACTCATTAAGTGTACGCAGATGTTTTAAAAGTGATTTAATTGTATAGATAATTAAAAGTTTAATCCAAAATAAATACCAGTCATTTTTTTTATTTCCTATCTCAAGTATCAATAATTGGGGCAAAATGGGCCGCATTAAAAATTTAATGTGGCCCAAAATACCTCACCAGCAATTCTACTAATATTTAAATCAATAATTTATTCCATAAATAAAATTTATGTCATTAGATTTTAAACTTTAATAACGAAAGTAATTAATATTTTTAAATTACAGGAAACTACAAATAAGTCATAAATATATATATGAAAATAATTTAATTTCCTATTTATGAATAGAAAATAAATAATAAAAAATAAAACAATTACCCATGACATTTAAAAACTATCAATAACGGGTTTTTGAAAGTGCCGCGTTTTTTTAAAAATGCGCGCGCACATTTAAAAAAACTTGAGCGCGCGCATCTCCCTTTCTCCGTAACATTAAATTGTTAAATAACGAGTAGAACAATGAGTTGTTGCGTGTGTAAAAATGAAATGTCTATGTAATGTAATCATATATACATATATATAACCTATACCGTAATTTGCATACATACATTTATAAAATAAAATACATTCACATATCGCACAAGCATGCAAAAGTTACGAGTTACAATTCACGTTCACAGTTAAGTTTAAGTCTGTAATGTGAAATACGAGCTACGAGTAATAGCGCAAGTGTCCATCGGATTATATCGGATTTTAATATCGTAAACAAGACCGAATGGATTTAACCTCATTGGGACATTTGATTGATTTAAGTACAATTTCAATCGTTAAAAATATACTGGAGTAGTAAAAAGTTTTATTACAACTGCAACTACTACTACTACTTTTAATAAAAAAAATTTAAATAATAATAATAAATAACAATTGAATGTTATATCTTAAGTACGCCATTGCTATTAGTTACTTATTAAATAGATGAGTCTTCAAGACAGTCTTTTTGCAGAACAAGTCGAATACGACGTGACATTATTTGCCAAAAATACAACACATAAGAGGTGAGTAACCGTTACCAAGGATTATTATTTTAAATATAATAAATAGAATATTTGTATTTTAATAAGCATGCAAATAATTATTTTAATTTTTTAAAAAATTCATATTTTATTTTCACTACGTCACTGAAATTTATATGGAGTAAATTTATTCAGCTGAAAAAATATCCTGAAATTAACAGAGATTACTAATTTTTTGAACAAATCAATTACAAAAATAAAAAACTAAAAATATGCACTTGTAGGAAATAAAAAAAATTATAAGTGCAATTTTTTCAAATATTTTTTTAAAAATATTTTATTGTTTTTAAAAAAATCCAAAGATAATTTGACGTTGGTTAATCAGTATCTCAGACAATTGATAATAGAAACTTTAAAAAATTATATGTGCAATTTTTAAAAATATTTTTTTTTTTTAAATTTATCATTTTTAATAAAATTCAAAAATTATTAGACGTCGGTTAACTTCAGTGTCATTTTTTTTTGTTTATATTCAAACTGAAGTCTAATAAAGAATTTTTAAAAATTGCGCTTATAGTTTTTATTATTTTCTACATGTGCATATTTTTTTTTTTTTTTTTTTTTAAATATAAATAGTTGTTTTAAATAATTAAAAAAAATACATAGTATATTTTTTTAATTATAAATTTATGTGAATATTATGAAGGAAAGTTATAAAACAGCTTTGATATTTTGTTGTTTATTTATTTCACGTGGCGTTTGATAACTTAAATAATTACGCAATTAGGTCGTATTCATAATAAACCCAATCGGTTACAACTTAATAGACATTCAGAGAATGTAAAATTTCATTTACGATGCAAAATATACTAGTTTGTTCACTGTATCGTATTTTACATACATAAATATATATCTACATATATATTGATAGTTACCGTTAATGTAAGTATACGCTCGCAGAGAAAATAAACGACAAGATTACATATATCAGCTCATATTATTTTATTTTCAATTCTTTGCATTAATTATATAAATATAAAATAAATAAATTGAAAGAAAATAACAAGTAATGTTTCATTTAAAATATTTTTTAATGTTTGTAATTATAGAATTTGTTATTTAGTTTCAAGAAATTTTTCTACGCATGGTTACATTAATTAATTTTCAATAATTTGCAAAGGAAAAACAATTTTCATATTATGGTTTTGTATAATATATATGTGTATATATTAAATCAATGATGGATTTAATAAGGCAAATATATGAAATCATTTGATGGTTCCTCAGTAATTTATATAATATAAGACAATCATACATTGTATACAAATAAGAACGTATATATTTAAAAAGTTTACTGACAAATACACTCCCGGGAAAATCAAAAGTAAATTCGGAGTTACTTGGAGTTCGGAGTCTTTTATTCCGAACCAGAAATTTGATTTTGAAGTAAACTCTCCTTTGGAGTAAATTTCCTCCAAGGAAATTAAATAACAACACAGTCATCTGCACCGCATTCACTTCGAGTTCACTCCGTTACTCAGATCTCCGGAGTTAAAAAAAATCACTCCGTATAAGAAGTAAATAAGGAGTTTAATTTTCCAGCGGAGTGGTTTTGGAGTCTAGATTTTATTTAAATCCACATTTACTCCGATTCAGAGTTTTAATATTAAAGTAAACTCCACTTCGGAGTAAATTTTACTTCAAGGGAATGAAATAAAAACACAGTCACCCGCTTCACATTTACTCCGTCACTCAGATTTTCGGAGTCTTAGACAAAATCACTCCGCAAACGGAGTAAATAGAGAGTATATTTTTCCAGTGGAGTGATTTGGAGTCTAGATTTTATTTAAATCCACATTTACTCCGATTCAGACTTCTAACATTAAAATAAATTTCCTTTAGGAATTAATTTTACTCCGAACCGGAAATTCAATATTAAAGTAAACTCTCCGGAGTAAATTTTACTCCCAAAGAATTAAATAAACACAGTCATCCGCTCCGCATTCACTCCGGATTTAATCTGCAAATTTTTTACAGTTTACAAAAATTAATCTCCGTTTATAAATAACTTTATTAATTTTTTTACACTCTAATATAAATATAAAAAAAAATTAACAAAAATAAGTAATAAGTGTCATCAGCTGAGCCATCGTTTGGTAATAAATAAATGAGCGGTAACTTATTTATCTGATATATTTCGATATATATATATATATACATATAAATGTATGAGGAAGCCAACGAAAGAGAAAGTTAACAGAGTTATGTAAAAGTTTATAACTTGTATTGGATGTTGACGGTGGGGTTTTTGTAGACGATCTAGTTGTATGTTGTGTAGAGTAGTATTTTACTACACTCGATACCAACAAGTACTCGTTTTGTATTACGTTCACATCCTCTTCTGCCGATGGCTTATTATTAAATATTTATTCTCACTTTTAAGTATTTAAATAATAGTGTATTAATTAATCACAGAGTACATAACTCGTTCATCAACTTTTACTTTCATGAATACAAATAATTTTTTTTCATAAATATTTATTTATTAACTCAAATACAAATTGTTAATTATTTTTATTATTTACTTCACAGAGTTATCATTTTCCCGCCAGTTAATAATTACAGGCGATTTTTAATTCATTCAATTGTTCAAGATAATTTTAAAGACTTGAGTACATTTTCAATTGGACAAGGATACGACAGACGAACTGTTGTTTGTTTCAAATCTGATTTAATAAGGTATTTAATTTAATCATTTGTGATTACAACTCAAGTCTTATTTGTTTATTTAAATAAAATTTATTATTAAAGAGATTTTAAATTGAATGGTGTCCAATCAAGTAATAAAACCGAGTCCAGAACTTGTAACTCTAACATGGGTGTCGAAGGACCTCTAACGTCTATTGAAAATTCGAAACAAAAACCAGGTAATTTATTTATTTTACAACAGTAAATGTTTTATTTAATCACTTAATTAATTAAATTTTTATTTATTTAAGTTAAATCAGCGCCAGCTGTGGAAATTTATCGACCACCAGCTGCTAGAAGATTACAAACTCCCACTACCTCTTCAGAAACTTCATCACAAGCAAAGTAATTTTATTTTTTAATCATATTTCATGGCTCCACACATTTTTAGTTACGAAATTTTAATCACCACAGTTTTCATTGATAATTAATTTTCAATCCGTTCAATTTTACTGTCGATAAATTTTAGTATTATCGATTTCTCGTAATGAATAATTAAAAATTTTTAAATAATTTCAAACTGGAGCGCGTAACTAAATGCGAAGAGTTAAGATTCTATCCGCCAATTACTACCGGGCTAATGCATTGACCGCAACAGTTTTAAGCTCCGGCCGTACTGGTAGAAAGGTAGTGTAAGACAGATTACGTCAACGTTAGCTTTCCTGGTGAGTCTTCGGCATATGATACTCGGTATGAAAATAAAACTATCACCCATGACATTTATGGCATTTTAAAATCCATAAATTTTGTGGTTAAATTGTGTTTACTTCATACTCAATGTAATTTGTTATCTAATAACATAAAAAGTATCAGTCTACCGTTAGATTCCTGTCAAAGAAATCCATGTGGGATTGCATCGGAATGCATAGGAATTCAAATCAGAAAGTATGGATTTACGTAAGAATCCATAGGCATTAATATAAAAGTGTATGAATTTATATGGGAAATCCACATAGGAATTGTAGGTACCTGGATTCCCATATAGGAACTTCAAATAGGAAACTGTGGGTACCTAGATTTCCATTTTGACATGGTGCAGATTCCCATGGGAAATCGTGAAAATCCACATGTGTTCTATAGGAAATCATGTAGGAATTCATCCGAAAACACCATGTGGAAACCCATAGGAATCCATATAGGAAAGTATGGATTTACATAAGAATTCATATAGGAAACCATAGGTATCTAGATTCCTATTTTTACATGGTGCAGATTTCCATGGGAAATCTTTGTAAAAATAGTACTAGATTCCCATATGTATTTGGCATGGTGTGGATTCCCATAGGAACCCATTTGAGAATCTATATCGTAATTTATGCTGGATTTCTATAAGAAACCATATGGGAATCTCAGATAAACGTCATATGAGAACCCATAGGAATCTAAGCTGGATTCCCATATGGATTTTTTTGATACGGATGATTGTGCTCATCAATACCAAAAATAGGTGGAGCCTTAGCTACATGTGTTTATAAATACCAATAATTGAATATCGATTAATTCAAAAATTTATTTTTAGGACGAAACAAAGGCGACCTGATCGAGCTGTCTATGTACCGAAGCAACGGCGAAGCGTTGACGGGGACACGACCTCACAAAATGAAAGTCCAGCTCAGACAAAAAATAATTCACGACGATCCAAGACGTCTGTGGACCCACAGCCTTTGGAGTCAAGTGATGAAGGCTCGAGGAACTCAGTTGATGTAGAAATTAAAAATTATGCTAATGCGGAAACTCGAGATATTATTTATGAGCAAGTGGTGGACAGTGTCGTATCAAACACGGATGATCTAGGAGATGTGGAAAAAGTACAAGTAGTTGAGTCAGTAGTTAATTCAAATGGTGTAGAAGGGCATTGTAAGTCCGATGAGTGCAGCGAACACTCAACGGACGTGTATGTTGATAAATTAAATGTTAAAAGTGATTTAGATAATCAGGAATGTGTTAGTAAGACTAGAAATTTAGTGTCCGATGTTTTAATAATATCGACATGTGATACCCAGAGTGCAATTGTTAATAAAAATGAGGATGTTAAAGAGGAAAATAATATTTTATCAAACGTTTCGCCGCTGAGATCACCGGAAAAGAAACCGAAGAAAGTTGCCAGGGCTAAGAGTAAGCCGGCATCTCCTCCATCGCCTCCGGTTAAAATAAACCGCGACGAGTGCGACTGGGACAGTCTTTTTGATGACAATGGCGAGTGCTTAGATCCCACATTAATTGAAGAGGTTAAATATTTTTAAATATTATCATAGAAATCTCTTAATTAATTAATTAATTAATTATTATTATTATTATTTTTAATAGTTGACTGCAGCAGTTGGAGAAGTGACAATAGAGCAGCCAAAAAACGACTACAAAGCATTTAGCAGACCTGTTGAAGTGTCTAATGACGAATTTGGACATGTTATAGAAATTTACAACTTTCCATCCGACTTCAAGACAAGTGATCTTGCAACTGTATTCAGTCCTTTCAAGAATGGAGGCTTTGAACTCAAGTGGGTCGATGACACTCACTGTCTTGGTGTATTTAGCAGTCCGCTCGTTGGTAAATAATCGCTTTCGTTATTTTATTTATCGTCATTGCAATTGCAAATAAATAAATTTTATTTTCGTTGAAGTCCTTAGCCATCGTTGATAAATTTATTGCTATTGGATTAAGTGATTTAATATTTAAAATAAAATAAAAAAAATACTGTACTTAATTTGAAGTGATACCTTAGTTATGTAAATCAAATTAGAACTTGATTGTCAGTCTGGGAATTTAGTGTTAAGAATTGTATGTTACTCAATAGATTACCGTGGGTCAAGGCTGTAAGTAGGGCAATTTAGTTTGAGTTTAACACAAGTTACTTTCTACTTACTAACAAGCTTAAATTATGCAACACCTACTCGTGTCGTTTTAAATCTAATGTAGATTATTATAAATATTTCATTTCATTTTATTTTTTAAAGGCATTCTCAGACGATCCCCCACTTTTTTAAAATTTTCAATGACGAACTGTCAAGTTTTGAAATTTTATTAACTAATTTTAAAAGAATTAAAGCATTAATTGAAAAAAGGACAATTTCACCGAGATATAAATTTTTAGAATAATTAGGACCAGTTGTTATCAATTAGGAATTAAAGGAAATTTGGTAAATAAATTTTAGAGTAAAAAAATTATGATTCTGAAATTAATCGTCTTTTAATTTTTGAATTTTT
Source organism: Microplitis manilae (assembly GCA_030273425.1). Classification (NCBI taxonomy): domain Eukaryota; kingdom Metazoa; phylum Arthropoda; class Insecta; order Hymenoptera; family Braconidae; genus Microplitis; species Microplitis manilae. Next base: position 17,248,433 of record CP092730.1, on the reverse strand, counting down.
TTTTTAAATGATAAATTTAAATTAAACAATACTTCAAAAAATTGCACTTGTAGTTTTTTTAAATTTTCTATATGTTCATATTGTTTTTTTTTTCTTTTTTTAATTAAGTTATGGGATTTGGAAAAAATTTTATGCAACTCAAAATCCATGGTAGCCACATTTCTGGAAAACTTGGAAATGTCGGAATTATAAATATACTGGAAAAGTCAGAGAAATGTCAGGGAATTTCGTCAAAAAGCTGAAAAAATTTTAACTTTCTTTCTTTTGACTGAAAAAATGCCAAATTTAGTTTTCTGTCAAAACTGTTCAAAAAGTGACGCGGCGCGAATGCGTTTATAAAACAATCTTGAAAAAAATTATTAGACATTGATTCCAAAAGCGAAAAAATGAAGCAGTTAGAATTAAAAAGGCTGTTAGAAAAAAAAGTCATAGTAGAAACCAATCGCCAGGATCTTTAAGTTATTAAAATCCATATTGACAAGTTGAAAAACTAAAAACATTAAGTGTATACATAAGTAATGAACTAATAAGTTTCACCATGTTTATTATTCGCGTACTCCATTGATACTTTATTAATATTCTATGAAATATTCTTAGTTATGAAATTTATTCTAGTGAAAATGAAAAATTTATTTATATTTTATTATAGAGTAAGTTATATAAAAACATGGATTTCAAATCAAAAATATAAAATTATTCATTGAATAAATAAAAAAAAATACAATGAACATTAACAAATAATAAAAAAAAGTTTCATTTAACGACAATGATTAATTATTGATTAAACTGACTTATACTATTTTATTTTAAATTAAATAAATATTTCCAATGATTTAATATTACTACATATGGTCAGGGAATTTTTGAATTATTTGACTGGAATACCTGGAAAAGTCAGGGGATTTTAATCTCAAAATTCTGTAGCCACCATGAAATAGAACTGAAAATTTTCAAGTTATGGGTTGAATTTATGACAAATCTTTTAAAAAATTTTTTTGTTTTCAGCTGCCGAGGTATTGGCGTCAGATCACGCGTTTGTAAAAACGCGTCCGCTGAGTGAGGCCACGGCATTGAGTAGAACAAAAGCTAGAAAAAGCGCTGAATTTTTACAGCCATACAGAAGTAGACCTGAAACATGTGCGGCGCTCGCAAGACGTCTTGTTACTGGAGCTCTCGGCGTTAGATTGGCAACTGCTAGACAAGAAAGAGAACACGAGAAAGTTGTATTGCGTGAAGCCAAGGGTAATGACACGTTGAATTATTAGAGAAAATTGTCTATTTGCTATTTACTTATTTTTATTTCATTTTATTTTATTCAATTATTATATTTTTTTTTCAGAACGACGAAGATTAGCCAATAAACAACGTGAAGATGCTTGGGAAGGTATTATCGCCCAAAAATGATGGAAATAAATTAATTAAATATTTGATTAATTATTAAATTTCACACTTTTAATATTTATTATTTTTTTTTTAATTAGAAATAATAAAAAAAAAATTTTTTTTAATCATCCGACGAATATTTTGATGAACAAAATTATCAAAACGAATTTTAAAAATATATATCATAGTAATTATGATTATAATTAATGACTAAATATTTAAAGTGTGAAATTTAAATATCAATTGTACTACTTTTGTACACATGTGCCTTACTCATCTTAATTAACTTAGTAATTAAGTATTACACAGCGGATGGTTTTTTTTTTCACGATAAAAAAAAACTATCCGGAATGTTTTCTTTGCCAGTAGATGAGTGCGGCGGGTATTTATTTGAATTGCAATGTTAGTGAATCAAAGATAATATTTTTAAATTACATATTAACATGAAAAATATTTAAAATTAATAATAGTAATTAATTATTAATTATCGAGATTAAAATAATGAATCATGAAGTGAATAAACGGAGAATTTGTCTTGTTTTAGTATATAAAGTTATATACTATTAAGAGTTTAAATGCAGCGCGTTTATTTAAAAACGTATGATGCAATGTTGAGAAAAAAGTAAAATATAGTAAATTTATTAATGGTTTAATTTTTTTACCTCAAAAAACTGCCTCTGATATCACTAGTATGATAAATAAATAAATAGAAAAAATAAAAAGCCAAAAGGTGAATATCAAACGACAATAAAACCTGAAGCAAAGTATAAAATAATAAACGAAAACAATGGACAAGTAATTAAAGTAATTACAAATCACAAGATCTCTTGTTAATTAAACTTTAAATATATATACAACGATTTAATGTTAATTTGTGTGTTGTGTAAATGAACATTTTTTTTCCCTATAGGAGAGGTGCCATTTTTGGACATTTATAAAATTTAAGCTAAATAATTTGAGAAAAACGCAATGACAATTAGTTTTAAAAATGTGTACAGATACTTTTATCCTGCTATTAAAATGGAAATTTTATTTAGTATTTTACCATTAATTTAAATAAAGTATTAAATGTCCAAAAATGAAGCAGTGGCAACAAATGCTACTTATACCTAATTGTACAATTAAGTAATTAAAGTTTTTGTAATTTTATTAATTACATACCACGCACAATCATGTCATGAAAATATTAAAAATTTTTTTCCTCTGAAATTAAAAATTTTCATTTTGAATAAAAAAAAAAATGTTTAAAATATTTTTCTATGAAATTGTTACTGGTTAAAAAGTTTTTTAAATGTATCACAAGTACCTAGTCATTGTGCGGGCGAAATGTTATTAATAAAAAATAAATAGTAATAATTATCACAATTCAAAAGTTATGATTATGAAAAAAAAAACAATTTTATTTGGAAAAATAAATAAAAAATTTTGTGTATTTATATTTTTTATTCAACTCCTTAATTAGTTGGCGGGTAATACCATACAAATGTTGATTGTACAAATATTAACAAAAAGAATTTTAATAATCTGGATAAATAATGTTTTACAAATTAAATAAAATAATTACCACTTGCCGCCTTTTTTCTTTTTCTTTTGCTGTACTTTTCTTTGCTGCTGTCTTGGGCCTGCAGCTTCCACAGCTGGACTGTGTCGCGGATTGGGCGAGGGTTTTACATTAGCTGGCATTTTAGTGATGTCATAAAGATCACTAGCCCCAGCGGCTGTTCCCTGGGTGCCTTTCATAGCAGCATCTCTGTTTCTGCGATCTCTCTTTTTCCTGAATCCGCTTCTTTCGTGCCTGGGTAACCATCTCTCCGGATCGGGAGCTACACTCGAGTCATAATTTTTCGGCAATTTTCCCTTCCTCTTTCTGCGTTTCTTAGTCTTCTGGGTCGGATCCGTTCCAGGTTTACCAGGCGAAGGTTCAACTTTCCTTTTGATAACCTTAGTACCAATAACCCAGTTACTGCTTTCCAGAGCGTCGACATCAATAACTCCGGCTACTTGATCAAGCGGCGGTAATTGTTTAGAAAGTGCTTGAGCTTTAGCCGGTGAAGATTTAGCATAAGCAACGATAAGTTGTGCGAGTGTCTTGGTGTCATTAGGTGAAGCCTCTAGAAGTGCTTCAAGACTTGCCGCAGCGACAGCAACTTCACCTCCACGTAAATGAAAGTCTGCCGCTTGCCGCCATAACGTTCCCAAGTCACCAGTTTTTTCTTTATTGCGCTTGTAATAATTAACAGCATCTTTAAGGACAGCTGATGCACGTTCACGATTATTATCAGCCATATGGAGAGTCACCAACGCACTGACAACTCCCGACAGCGACCTATCACGTTCATTTAAATTCTCCAGTATATCAATAGCTTTCTTACGCTCTCCTTGCTGTAGCAAAAGTTGAACACAAGCGAGTTTCATACATAAATCATCATTACTGGTAGCGTTTTTCATCAACAGTTCAACAGCTTCCTGTACTTTAGATTCCTTGCTAAGCTGAACAGCTTGAACAAATGACGCGTCTGCGCGCATATCCGGATAGTCTTTTACGAGCTTACCGCACAATTTTTGACACTGCTCGCCCTGGTTGGTGTACAGGGCCAGCAGACATTGATTGTACGCGATACTTTTGCGTTGTTTTGAGGTCAGTTTGTGCTCAAGTCCCTCAAGAGTCGCGCTCTTCATTCGTTTCTTGCTACTGAATACATTGTGGTCTTTATTTAACGTCACGAGATTATTGCTAGCGACTGCGGCAAGTGCCATGTCGTCGGGTTTCATCTTGAGCACGTTCATGTACAAAGCTTGAGCCTCTTTCTCACGACCCTGGAGCTGGAGACAGTAACCCAGTTGGACCCGGATGATTCCCACTTCGTTATCAATCTCATTCTCGGTAGCATCTTCCTCGAGAGCTTCTTTGCAAAGTTTTTCAGCTGCTCGTAATTTCTTCTCGGCTTCCGCCAACACAACTCGGTCTCCGTTACTCCCTTGCTCTATTAGCCGGCATGCTGCGTTGTAAGTCAACTCGTAGGTGTCTTCTCGCAGCTGGGGAACGTCGAGTTTGGATCCCTCAGCTACTAAATTAACAATTACAGCCGCTAAATTTGTCTCCCGCTCATCTTCGTACTCGTCGTTTGAATTTTTGATGATGTCACGATATACCGCGAAACAGTCTTCATATTTTTCCAACCGGTACAGAATCTGGGCTTTGAGTTCCTTCAATTTTAATGATGGGTTTGAAACATTTTCAACCACTTCCAGAGCTTCCGGTACTTGGTTCAAACGATATAGACAATAAGCCTTTTCAAAGTCCCAATTACTTAAATAAATAATTAATATATTTAATTATCTGTTAATAAATAAATTAATTACCTTGAAGTTAGCTGACAATTAAAAATTCTCGATTCTTTTTTTCAACGATTTAATTTTAAAAAACTAAAAATACACACATGTAGAAAATTTAAAAAACTATAAGCGCAATTTCTTTAAATACTTTTTTTTTTAAATTTATCGACTTTTGAAAAAATTCAAAAATTATTAGATCAGCTAATTTCAGTATCATAATATATCAATTGATTAATTAAATTGATAAATTACCTGGTTTGTTTGGAATATCTCGAAACGAGTTGTAATGCATCATTGAACTTAGACAATTGAATAAGACAAATTATTTTACAATGTAATGCTGCTTCATCATCTTGGATAAATGCTAGAACTTAATTAATTATTTAAATTTTATTTTTTTATTTATAAAACTCGTTGTTTTTTAATGAAACTGAAGTTAGCTGACATCTAATAATTTTTGAAATTTATTTAAAATGATAAATAATAAAAAAAAAATATTTTAAAAACTTGCACTTATAGTTTATTCAATTTCCCACATGTGCATATTTTTAGATTTCTTTTTTTGTAATTTATTCGTTGAAAAAAAAAATCCGAAAATTTTAATTGTCTGCCAACTTCAGGATCACTGTTTTTTAAATAATCTTTGGGTTGTGGTCTTTGTAGGTTAGTCTTTTAATTACTTACTGAGTGTTACAATTAAGTAATTGATATTAATTATAATTATAAATACTTACTTTTATTAGCAACTTTCAAAGCTCTTTCATATTCAGCATTATGTCCTAATTTATTTAATTCTGCGTATAAAAGAGACAGATTGTTGTCTTTTGAAGCCATGTCTACTTATTAACGTCATATATACATCAAATATATATATATATATATACAAGTTCCAACACGACACCAAAAATAATAATAATCATAACTATCACTACGCATGCGCGAAAAATTAAAAAAATTTAAAAGAAACATTTTTCTATTTTTTATTGAACAAAGAAATAATTAAATAATAATTATATTTATCACTTGCGTGTTTTTTTTATGAGTGTGAAAGTAACAGACATCAGACAAATTTAAAATTATAAATAAATAGAGTAAATAATTTTAAAAAAATATTTTTAAAAAATGCACTTATTAATTTTAAAATTTTCTAAACGCGCATTTTTTTGAAATTTAATTTTTCTAATTATTTAGTCTAGCTATTAATAATTTTAAATTTGCCTGATGTCTGCTACATTCACACTCATCATTTCTAATGTTTTTTTTCAAATATCTAAATTTACCGCGCAAATAATAAGAATAATTAATAAAATATTAATGAAAATAAAAAATTCGAGTGTACTTTTTCGTCTAATTAATATAATTATTGACACAAATAAATTTTAATAAAATTATTAAATTTTAATTTTTAAATTTCGCGCCAAGTTGGCGCCACTGCGCGTCGGGTCCATAAGAAATTTTCTTTCAAGTTCGAAAAGATATCCGTGTTTGTATTTCTCGTGGCTCATATTCGACACACTTAGGTACATTATCCGTGTCGGTGGCAATAGACACTCCCATATAATACAAATTACTATATATTTAAATGAGAATTTTAAAAAAAATTTTTTTTTGAAACGTTTTAGAATTTCATATAAAATTAAATTTTTATTCTTTTGTTAGGATTTAAAAAAAACCTTATTTTTACTTTTAGTTTTTATTCGTAAACTAACTTGAATTCCAAGTAGCACAGAGACAACTTTAAGATGTCATAGAGATGTCTTTTAAAAAGACATGACACATTCTTTTTGTTTCTAAGTCAACTCTTTTTTATATGAAGTAGACATATCTTTTTGACACCTCAATGAGTGGTTATAAATCTTATTTGGCAGTTTCTAAACACAAATCCACTTTGGCGCCATTTTATCGCGCCATCTTTCAAATTAAAAAACAAGCTCCACCTCAAGTATTTTGAATCCAACGAATGTTTAGGATTTTCTCACGCATTCATAACCTATTATTTACAATTATATTATTAAAAAACAAATCCTGTTATTTAATATTTTTTTTTAATTACACAATAATATAAGTATTATTTAAATTCAAATATGTTATTAGTTTTAGTCACGTTTATTTAATTTTAAAAAAAAGTATTGTTTGTATGCAGTGTAACGGTTAATTGTCAGTGTGGGTTTAATTAAGCATGTGTGTTTAATTATAATAAAATTTTTTATCGTATTTTAATTAATTGATGAATAAATAAAATAATTATGAACACTCCGCAATCGAATAAAAAAAAAAGCCGAAGCAGAGTCGGACATAACGACTCTACTCTTGGAGTAATAACTGAAATTTTGACACCTGGTGAAGCTACGAGATGTGTATTAGTAAATATTTCACTTGTTAATTAATTATTTGATTTCACAAGCTGATTTTGTTTTTAATTAAATTTATTCCTCAGATTACACCTTTGGCTGACGAGCCGACTAGACCCGTGAAGCTGGGGATAAATGACAGCATTCCGGTCGTGTCGATGGATAAAATAGACGACAAAAAGGGTAATAATATTCTTCATGAACGTGACAAGGAGGACAAGGCTATTTTAAGTTCCTTGCCGGTAGCTATCGTTAAGGAGCTTGATGGATATGAGAGGCAGATTGGAGAAGCTGAACCACTGCCTAATTCTTATGTTCGATTTATGGAGAGAAGTGGAGAAGAGCTTGATGGTAAGTTGATTTATTTTGTTTAATTAATTTTTAAAGTATGGGAAAAATTTATGAGTATAAATGTAGCAGACAGAACGATTTTAAATTGCATGTAAAAAAATTAAACATTTAAATTGATAAAATAAAAAAAAAGCATGTCCTGCTTTTAGAATTTTCTAAAAGTTTATTTTGTAATTTTTTTGATAAAAATTTTATGAGCGTTAATGTTTCTGACAGATGTTAATTTTTTAAATTTCAAAATAAATTAATAAAATGTAATGATACTGAATTTAGCCGACGTCTAATAATTTTTGGATTTTTTTAAAAACGATAAAATATTTTTAAAAAATTTTTTCAAAAATTGCACCTATAATCTTGATAATTTTCTACGAGTGCATATTTTTACTTATGGTTTTTTTTGTAATTAGTTTGTTAGAAAAAAAATTCGAAAATTATTAATTGTCTACTTACTTTAGAATCATTAAAATATAAGTTGAGTAAAAATTGAAAAATGCGTATTCAAATAAATGCGAGACAAGTAAGCGCATTTTTTAAAATTTAATTATTTTAAATAATTTATTTATTTATTTAAAATTCATAAATTGTCTCATGTCTGCTACATTCACACTCATGTCAACCTCAGGGCAATTTTTTTTATCGTAAATATATTTATTAGGTGAAGTGGAGTACGATTTAGATGAAGAAGATTCAGCCTGGCTGGCGTTGATGAACGAGCGCCGTACATCATCAGGCCTGCCAGCAATGGAACCGGATGTCTTTGAGTTGTTGATGGACCGGTTGGAAAAAGAGTCATATTTTCAGCAGCAGAACAACGGAGGCGGTGGGATCGCCGCAGATGAAGACGCGGTCTGCTGTATTTGCATGGACGGTGAGTGTCAGAACAGCAACGCGATTCTCTTCTGCGACATGTGTAATCTCGCCGTGCACCAGGACTGCTACGGTGTCCCATACATTCCCGAGGGCCAGTGGTTGTGTCGTCGCTGCCTACAGAGCCCTTCTCGCGCCGTCGACTGCGTGCTCTGTCCCAACCGTGGCGGAGCATTCAAGCAGACAGACCGATCAGCGACTTGGGCCCACGTTGTCTGCGCGCTCTGGATCCCGGAAGTAAGATTTGCTAATACAGTATTTCTTGAGCCCATTGACTCGATTGAAAGCATTCCCGCGGCCCGCTGGAAGCTCATTTGCTGCGTGTGCAAACGTCGAAGTGTAGGCGCTTGTATTCAATGTCACAAGAGCAATTGCTATGCAGCATTTCATGTCACTTGTGCTCAACAAGCTGGCCTGTGCATGCGTATGCGGACAGTTCAACCAGCCAATGGCGAACCCATGTTAGTACAAAAGACGGCTTACTGTGAAGCCCATACTCCTGCAGATTATCAGCCGTCTACGAATCCAGCAGACGCAAGACGTCGTGCCATTGCCAATAAAAAAAGTTCTTCAGCACCAGTAATATCAATACCGACTATACCACCCGAAAGAATACGAGAAATAGCAAATTTAGCTGAAGGTTTGCCCAAAAAGAGCCAACTGATCCAACGTTTGTTGGCATACTGGACCCTGAAGAGACAACACCGCAATGGTGTGCCTTTACTACGTCGTCTTCAGAGTTCGCATCCTCATTCTTCGCGACCGAATCCTTTCTGCGGTGGTAGCTCACCAGCGGACAGTGAAATGCGAGGGGAATTATATCGTCAGCTCAAGTACTGGCAGTGTCTGAGACAGGACTTGGAAAGAGCGCGTCTGCTTTGTGAGCTGGTTCGCAAGCGGGAAAAATTAAAGAAGGAATTGTTCAAAGTTAAGGAAAAGTGTCTTTGGTTTGAACTGAGACCGCTGGAAAGTACGCTCAAGTTATTACTTGAGGCTATCAAGAGCAAGGACACCAATGACGTGTTTGGGCAGCCGGTTAATACGGAAGAAGTTCCTGATTATTTGGATATCGTCACCCAGCCGATGGATTTGTCGACGATGGAGAGCAAAATTGACAAGCAAGAGTACGACAGCATCAGTGCGTTTCAAAGTGATTTCAATTTGATGGTCAGTAATTGTCTTGCGTACAATCGTAAGGACACGATGTTTTATCGTGCGGGTTTAAAAATGCGGGAGCAGGGTGGCAGTTTGATAGAACAGGCGCGAAAAGATTATCCGGAGTTTGATCGAGTTGTTTTGGAGAGAGAGAAAGAGAAAGAAAAGGAAAAGGAAAAGGAAAAAGAGAAGGAGAAGGAAAAGGAGAAAGAGAAAGAAAAAGAAAAAGAAAAGGAGAAGGAGAAGGAGAAAATAAAAGAGGAAGATATCAAAGCTAAAAGTGAAGTCACGAACAAGAGGAAAAGAGAGAGGAGTAATAGGAATAGGAGTGAGAGTGAGTCTTTGGTAAATCAGACGGAGAAAGAAGTCGTGGGAGTCAATAGACGCACTGCAGTTCTCTTTACTCGGAAAGCTAAAGCGCGAGCTAATAAGGGAGTAGTTGGTGTTGCTCCTGGTGTCGAGGACCAGAAGAAACAGGGAGACAGTTTCAAAGTTTATAGATCTGGGGGAGTTGACAGCGACATTGGAGATGATGGAGAGAGCCAGTCGTCTAGTTGTAGCAGCTGCTCGACTAGCAGGTCCACGACTCCAGTTGGTGCTGAGGATGATACTGAGGACCTGGATCAGGATCAGGACCAAGACCCAGATCAAGATCAAGATCAAGACCAGGATGAAAGGTTGACAAAGAGGAGTAAAGACGAGGAGAAAGTTGACGACGACCGGCTTGAAGCGCTTCAGCTTGTCTGGGCCAAGTGTCGCGGGTATCCCTGGTACCCGGCGCTGATAATTGACCCTAATACTCCAAGAGGAACTGTCCATAAAGGCGTTCCTATTCCCGCGCCTCCTGACGACGTTCTTGCGCTGGCCGTTAATTATAAGGACCCGATATTTCTTGTACTATTTTTTGATACTAAACGTACTTGGTAAATATTTTTTTTAAAATTTATTTTTACTGGATATGGAGAAAAGTTTGTGATGAATATTTTTGAATTACAGGCAGTGGTTACCAGGAGAAAAATTAGAGAAACTTGGCGTGGCCCAAGAAGTTGATGAAGCGAAATTAATAGAGTCCCGGAAGCCGGCAGACCGGAAGGCGGTAAAAAAAGCCTATCAAGAGGCTCTGCACTATCGTAAGCAGACTCACACCGCATTCAATGCCATCCCATCAGCCTAATTTAATCACCAACTGTCAATGAACCAATTAATAATATAAATATCAATCAGCAATTAATAAATATAAAATATTATTATGTTTTTATAAAAACAAGAGTGTAATTTCTCACATTAATAATTAAAATGGATTATATTCATTTATAAAAAATATTATTTTTTAATTATTTGCGGTTTGAAATCTGGTTTTGTTGCTTCCCGAAGTTTGTCGGCGTACATGTCGAGTCTCTGGGTCATCTACGGCAAAGATTAAATTTTTATTTTTATTTTTTTAGATTGATCGAGGATGACTGAATACTCACTCTGAATCCCCACAGATCTTTTGCTTGACGGCAGGCGTTTAAGTCAAGATCTGCTATCAGTAAACCGTCCCGATGTCTACTGAGTCCAGGAGTCCGCGTACCATCTGGCGCTGTGATGTAACTGGAGCCATAGAAGTGTCCAAAGTCCCGGTGTGCTGGTTTACCGTCACCTGATGTAAACTCATTGGGAAATGTCTCAGTACCAACGCGGTTGATAGCGCATGTGTAGTAACTGTTTGCTATCGCCGCGCATCTGGCTTCTATTGGCCACAGCGGTTCTGATAAAGTGCCCACTGTTGCTGATGGATTGAAGACAATCTAAAATTAATTATTCAATTCAAACTACTGGACAACCAGGAAATATCAGGGAATTTTAGAGTAATTTGTGGCCACCCTGTTTTTTTATTTTTTTAAAAATTACCTCGGCGCCATTGATTCCAAACATGGTCCAGTTAAGCGGGTGGTGACGTCCATAGCAAATGTTGATAGCAATCCGTCCATAGTCTGTGTCAAACACCGGATGTCCTGTGTTACCTTCCATGTAGTACGTCGACTCATTAAAGTCTCCAACACGTGGAATATGATTTTTTCTATGTTTACCCAGTACCTGTCCATAATTATCGATCACTACTGACGTGTTCCATAAAGTATCTCCATGAATGCAGTCACGCTCCAGTACTGGGGATATAATTATCATTTTATTATCACGCGCCAGTGTTGATAATAATTTTGTCGTTGCTCCTGATTCAATGTCTTCTGCGAACTCAACCCATGGATATTTTTCCCGTGTACAAAATGCGAAAGGCATGGCTGTTGATTTTAATAAACATTAATTATTTATTTAATTATGTTAAAAATTATTGTTAAATTATTTTACTCCAAGCTTCTTGTAGACACAAAATTTGAACGCCGTTCAGCGCTGCATATTTTATGTAATCCTCGATTTTACGATGAACTGACAGCAATTGTTCGCTGATTGGTCGGTCTGTCGGTGTTGTTATTTGATGCTGGATCAGTCCCACTCGCACTTTGCGCTTGGAAGACGATTCGTTTATTGTACATGGTAAAAAATCGTAACTTTTTACTTCTAAATCATTTTCCCCGTGATAATTCAAGACATTCAATGATCTGCAATTAATTGGTCATTAAAATCAAACTGATGACATCTGGAAAAGTTTAATTGACATCTCGAGAAGTAGTGAAGATAAATAGACGTTCTGGGTACTCTTTAAAAAGGGAATTTAATTCTCTACAACTTTTGATTCTTAAAAAAATTTCGTCAGATCAATCGTTTAGGAGCTACAGTAGTTTTGACAGTTCTGCTGATTTTTTAAACTACTGGTACTTGAGTTTGTCTTTAAATGACTGTATCATTTAAGCTATTAATTTTCTGAGATTTTTTTTTATATAAAAATTTTAGGAAACTCAGTCCTTCTCAATGATTATAAATAACATATTTATTATTTAAATATTTAAATTTTACGAAATATATTTTTTTAGTAAAACTATTTTTAGTTTTAATTAATATTGATAATAAATTTTAAACTTACGATAATGGAGTTCCGTACAAAATTTTATAAACTTTTGATAACTCATTTTCTGGTAAATATTTTTTTAGCGTTTCTTCAAGACTAAAATTTTCCATTTCGATTTACTCTGGAGCTGAAACGAGATAAAAAATTTTTACTACGTGTCAAATGTTCCTTAAGTTTATTAATCTAAAGCTATTTATCTCTAGTACACGTTATGTTTATTGATATTTATATTTCCCCACTACTTTAGAATGTACGAAAGTTATTTAGGTCGAGTGTGAGGTCACGGTGTAAAAGAAAAAAAAATTTTAATTAAATAAAAACAAACCAGCGCCGTAAAGTCAACGGGATTCAAAACACGCGCTTTTTTTTTCTAAGCGCGCGAAACTTTTTTGTATTGAAAACTACAACTAGCGCTGTAGCTTACAAAAGCTGCCGCTGAAATTCAAATTTAGACGCGTGCGCAGATCAGTTTGGAGACTAAAAAGTGTCATGGCCGCTGGCAAGCTAACGTCTTTCGTGCACAGGCGTTTTATTTAATTGTTTTTTTGTGTTTTTTTTAATGGACGGTTTAAAATTTATATCAGAGTAGTTTCGTAAAGTCATAAAGTTTAAATAGTGATAATAATTTTTGAAAATTAACGCGTAATTATTTATTTAAAATCTTTGTGAAATTCCGGCGTCTTGTGAGTGTTAGATCGTCGAGTAAATTTTTTGTCGGTGTTATTTAGTTGATTATTTGAAAATTAAGTGTTAGTTGCGGTGTTGGTGAAAATTTTGAATCGAATGAAATAAAATTGATATTTAATTAATTAATTAAAGTTGATAAAATAAATTAAAGGTGATAAAATAAACTTTGTGATCAGTGTCGGATTTTAGGATGATCCTGAAGTTAGCAAACATTTAATAATTTTCGAATTTTTTTTTTTTCAAATTTATATTTTATGAAATTGAAGTTAGCCGACGTCTAATAATTTATAAGTGTGAGTGTAGCAGACATCAGACAAATTTTTAATTATTAATAAATAGAGTAAATAATTAATAAAATAAAATTTAAAAAAAATGCGCACTTAAAAAATTTTGAAATTAATAAGTGCATTTTTTAAAAATATTATTTTTTAAATTATTTACTTTATTGATTTGTAATCTTAAATTTGTCTGCTGCGCTAGCACTCATCTGAAGTTAGCTGACGTCTAATAAGTTTTGTACTTTTTTAAAAACGATAAACTATTAAAAAAAAATATTTTATAAAATTGCACTTATAGCTTTTTAAATTTTCTACATGTGCATTTTTTTGTAATTGATTTTTTGAAAAAAAAAGATCTGAAAATTGTTGATTGTCTGCTAACTTCAGGATCATGAAATTTTTGAACTCGTATTCAGAAAATAAAATGACAAGTATTTTTTGAAATAAGTGTTAGTGAATAAATAAAAATAAATTAGTGTTGTGATAAATCAGATAGTGTAGTGATCACTGTCAGTAAATAAATAGTGATAAATTAGTATTAATAAATAACCAGTAGTAAATTAGTGCTAATATATAAATTTAAAAGTGTAGTGATAAATAAGTGTAGTGAATTTTTTTCCGTCATAATTGCATCTAGAAATGGTTGTAGCTGGACACCTGGAAATTACGTCCGCCAGGTAAATTATTTTTAATTAAAAAAATTAATTTTATTTTAGTGTCTTGGTAATAATTAATTGATTATTAATTAAAAAAAAATTTGATTACAGAAATTGATAGAATGGCTGCTGGTCTGGAAATTTCTTGGCGTGGTGAGTGAAATTTTTTAAAAAATTGTTTTTTAACGTATTGACAATATTACACTGTCTTAAAACGAGATCAAATTATTCTGGTCAAATTTATCTTGTACATTTTCTTGCACCATCGCGAGAAAAAAATTTTAAGTCTTCTATTTTTTCTCATTGCTTCTATTACAAAGAGCCAAATTTTTTGCTCTCATAAAAAATGAGTTAATTAAATATTTAGTATGTAGGCCTTGAGATATAGTTCATATTTATTTTTATAATTAAAATTATCAGTTATATTATCCCGTTGATTAAGAAATTTTAAGTGCTATTAATTTAGTTTTAAATTTCTCAGAAACGAAATCTCTAAATACAAAATACAGACCGCATATTGATGCAGTACTGTCTAATCTAGCGAATCGCGCTTTAATTGTTTGATAACATTCGTTTGTTTAAGAGAAAAACTCGGTCAAAGTTTCCATTTACTGCATAAGTTCAACAAAGATAGAACCGTTCGTGGACTTGAGTGCAATAGAGAGAAAAGCGCGAACCTCGAAAATAAAAATTTTTTCTGATAATGACGTATTCAGATCCTAAGAAACTAGTTTGAATATTTTCAAATGATGTCGAAATGCGTGCGCGTGTCTGAGTTAAACATAAAATTTGACAATCAGCTTAATTTATTAATCGATTTTTTTTTCGTTTAATTAACTAATTTTTATCATTACGCGCTAAAAAAATTCAAAGGTTTAGGGGCTGGTCTGTAGTCAAACATTTTTCACTTTTTTCCTCTGATAGCCACACTCTCTTCAGAAAATTGTCTTCAATTTTTTCGGTCAAATTAACGTCAAGTTAACAGCAACTTCTGTTGTTTCCAAATTTTACTGCAATATGAGTACAACATAAACTAGAAGTTGACGTCAAGTTACAGTCGTAAATGGATAGCTTTCAAGTTTCGTGAAAAAATTTGAATGAATAAAATTTTACTTTCAAATTGATTAAAAGTTTTCCTCAGATATTTGCACCTTCAAGTTTTTGCAGTTTTGACATCTTATTTCGGTTGTAAATTTCTGTCAACTTGTGGTCAAAATACATTAGTAAGACTTTCTGGTCAGAAAGTTGTCGTCAATTTGTTACGATCAAGACGACAACTCTCAGCTTTTGTAATTGTTGACTACAAATTGTTACCAACTTTTTCGGAAAGTTGGCAACTAGTTGCTGTCTATTTATGGAAATAATTTTTGCGACCAACTTGGCGACAAATTGTTACTCAGGGAACCAGAGTTTCAGCTCAGAAATTCAAATGATTCTTTTGACATCTCGATGACGTACAATATAAATAAAAAATTTGTTCAACTCTTTAGATCTCTTATATGTAAAATTACATATAGGCTGACGTAGAATTGAAGCTGCTATTTTACATAAACTTTATATGTAATTTTACCTGTGGGAAACAGCAAAAAAAAATAAATTAAATTTTTCATGTGTACTAGACGTCATCGAGATGTCAAATGTTTTATTTAAATTTTTGATTTAAAATGTTCATCATCTAGAAAGTTCTCATCAAAGTCAACTTTTGATCTCACGTACTGTGAAATATCTGCTTTAATTTGATTGTTGATTGACTTCAACTGGCTATTTGGGTATCAGGGCAGTAATTTCAAATTAAATAATCTATAGTTAGTAAACCAGAATTCTTACGTCAGTAAAACAGAAGTTGTGATTCTTCTTTACTTTTAACTGATCACCAAAATCTAATCTCTGATAAGATTATCAGCAAAATACCGCCTCTACAAAACACGCGTGTGCATAAATCTCTAAAAATTCAAAAAAATTTTTATCTCAGTAACACATAAAACATGACCCAATTACACTCTGATAGAGATCCAATATCTTTGCAATCACTCAATAAATATCAGTGATTACTTTTTCAATCTTTAATCTACAATAATCTCTTGCCCTTATTTCAATAAATTTCATTAACTTTTTTTTCTATTTACACAAAACTATTACGTAGAATCACTTACACTTTTTTATCTCTTTGACTCTTTAAAAAAAAAAAGACAAAATTTTATTGATAAAGTTCCAAACAAAAATAAATAAATAAAATAAAAACTTTCACTTATAACATATCAATTAGAGTTTATGAGTTGTATTAAAAATAAATATATGAAATTACTTTTTAAAATATATTTGTTTATTGTTGATTGGTTAAATTCTTAATTGAATAAGCCCAAGCGTGGTTCACACAGTGCGTCATTTAAAGGCATTTTATAATAATATGCTGTCCCACTCATTTATCAATTACTAAACCGCGTGCTCTTACATTAGTGAAAGGAGGGTTCATCCGGTATACATGTACACGATATCTTGTCTTTGTTTATTTATATTTATATTACTGTGCAGTGTATAAATGCGAGTCCAAGTTAACGCGCGTTGTCTCAGTAACATATCGCTTTGTATCTATCAAACCAGTTAAGTGTCAGTACATTTATGATAATTATTACCATTTCTTTATTTTTATCTCTTGCTCACGTTGATTTTTTTTCAATTAATTTTTTTTTTATTACAAAATTTTTACAAATATTTAAAGTCAAATTATTTATCTATTATGATAACTTATCAATTATTCAGGATATAAATTTATGTACACATTTAAAAAAAAAATAATCAATGTCTTTTATTTAAAAATAATTATTTTAGTAAATAATTCTGTGTGAAAAATGGAGGACAAAGAAAATGAGGAAGTAAATTTAACATTTACAGTAAATGAAAAACAAGGTATTAAATAATATAAATATACACTGTAAAAAATTTTGAATCTGAGGTCTGGTGTGAATGATTTTGTGTTTAAATTTTCAACAATGCCGGTGTGAAAGTTACACAGCATGGTGTTAAATTTTGGACCGTGTGAATTAGAACGTTTATATCACTAATAGTATCAATGTATGAGTTATTTATTTTAAATTCTTGTTTACTTCGATACTACGGACTTAATTTTTATTTTGAAATAATCTACACATGAAAAATATAAACTATATAAATTGAGAAATGACAAGTAATATAATAATAATGTGATCGGTAAATGTTATCATTCTAAATAGTAATACTTTAATTTATAATTTAAAGACAGTAAAGTTAGCGGACATCTGAAAATTTTTAAAAGTTTTAAATAATAAAGTAAAATGTTTATAAAATATAAAAATAAAAAAATTCATGTTTAGACAATTCAAAAATCAGTACATGCATTTTTTCAAATTTAATTATTTTAATTATTTAATATTTTTTTACTCTCTTTACAATTAAAACATAAATAATTATAGGATAAAACTTTAAAAATCGTAACTGAAACATTTTAAATTAATGTCACGTGTTATAAAATATTGTTCAAAATTTAAAAATTCTTCATACAGACACTCAAATACCGGGTTATAATTTCAAATATTAATTCTTAAAGATTATGTTTTTTTACTGCATCAATAGTAATAGTGATATGTTAGTGCTACAATCTACATATTATTTGAAAATTTTTAACTACAGATTATATTATCGGACAATATTTGTGCTAATAACACCAGACGGTGTAAACCCTGATTAAAAAAAAATTATTTTGAATAATTAAAAACAATTTGAAATGATTTAAAAGAATTTAAATTGACTAATATATAGATTAGACTGGGCCACAAAAATCGACTATTTTTTTTTCTTCCAATACTATGAAAATATTGTTCCTGATGACCAAAAAAAATTATAGTACAAGTTTGAGCCCTTAATATTGATTTTAGAAGGTGTATCGTTACGACTATTCGTTTTTTGGCAGAAATTTCATTTTCAACCCAAAACTCGTAAATTATCTATCTGAAAAATTTGAGCAATGAATATTCTTGAAGGAAATTGAATTCCCTACAAAAAATCTCTCTTAGTAAATTGACGAAAAACGAGCCGTTTCCTTGTAACCGTGCCTTAAATATTGATTTGTTTTTTAAATTTTTTGCTTTGATTTTGGATTTTTGTAACTACTAAAAATATTAAAATTTTTCCTAGTCAAGATACATATTTTTGAAGGAAATTTAATGCTCTACAAAAAAGGTCTCTTAACATTTTTTGCTAAATTCACTCCTTCGAAAGTTATTCAGGTTATTTAAGTCGTTTTTACTCAACTTCAACCTTGAATAACTTTTGAAGGAGTGCATTTAGCGAAAAATGTTAAGAGACTTTTTTTGTAGAGCATTTAATTTCCTTTAAAAATATGTATCTTGACTAGAGAAAATTTTAATATTTCTAGTAGTTACAAAAATCCAAAATAAAAACAAAGAATTCAAAAAACAAAGCAATATTTAAGGCACGGTTACAAGGAAATGGCTCGTTTTTCGTCAATTTACTAATAGAGATTTTTTGTAGGGAATTCAATTTCCTTTAAGAACATGCATTGCTCAAATTTTTCAAATAGATGATTTACGAGTTTTGGATAAAAAATGAAATTTCTGTCAAAAAACGAATATTTGTAACTATACACCTCTTAATATCAATATTAAGGGCTCAAACTTGCACAATAATTTTTTTTTGGTCGTCAGGAATAATATATTCATAGTATCGAAAGAAAAAAAAAATAGTCGATTTTTTTGGCCCAGTCTAATATAGATATACTTTTAACATGGAGCAAATGATTTTTCTTAATCAAAAAAGTTCTCGGGAACCATTTTCACACAAAAAATTTTTTACAGTGTATTAATATTAATTAATTTTAATTAAAATTATTAATATTAAATTATAATTTTTAGATGCAAATGAAAGTACACATTTGAGTAATAAAAATTTAAATGACTTAGACCGGTTGGGAAAATATCAATTAATTGTTTATGTTGTTGTCAGTTTACCATTAATGCTATCTGCTGGTTTTGCACTTGGTTATGTATTTACATCCGGTGAAGTTGATTATAGGTTTGAATTTGAATAATTTTTAATCAATAATTAATTAATAAATAAATAATTAAATCAATGAATGAATAATTAAATTAGATGTATAATACCAGAGTGTGATTCAACTTTACCAATTTTGAATACGACGTGGTCGGAATATTCTTCACCGAAAAAAAACAACTTTGGTAGCTGTGAGCATTTTACTGTAACAAAAGGTAAATTGGAAAAAGTTTGTACGTCAAAATCGTTTACAAATAAAACCGAGCGATGTAATAATTGGGTTTACGATCCTCATGAGAAAACAATATTGAGTGAGGTAATTGTAGATAATAATATTATTATTAGGTAAATAATAAATTAATTAAGGTTGTTTTAAATAATGATTAACTAATAAATGAATAACGGTAATTATTTGAAATTGTCATGTTAATTTAAATGGCAGTGGGATATTACCTGTAATGAAAATAGGTGGAAATTAACGTTAGTCGGTACGATTAATAATTTAGGTCAATTAGTCGGTTTAATGTTTGCAGGATATCTATCTGATAGGTAATTTATTTATTATTTATTATTTAT
Organism: Microplitis manilae; assembly: GCA_030273425.1. Classification (NCBI taxonomy): domain Eukaryota; kingdom Metazoa; phylum Arthropoda; class Insecta; order Hymenoptera; family Braconidae; genus Microplitis; species Microplitis manilae. Next base: position 17,228,740 of record CP092730.1, on the reverse strand, counting down.
TTTTTTCTATGGAACTTACACTGTAAAATATTTGCGGAGTGAATCTGGAGTGAGCGCACAGTAGATGACTTTATTTACTGAATTTCACTTCGAAAGGAAGTTTCGGAAAATGATCCTGAAGTTAGCAAACAAAGTAATTTTCAAATTGTTTTTTAAACAAATAAATTAAAAAAAAACTAAAAATATTCACATGTAGAAAATTTAAAAAACTACACAGAAAGAAAATTATGGAAATGGTTCCTATAATTTTGTGAAATTTCATCCTATACCAGTATAGGAATGACGACCATAAATTATGGGAACACGTCCTATAGATATAGGAATATTGCCCATAATTATAGAAATAGTTCCTATAATTATGGGAATGATACCTATACCATTATGGGAATAGTTCCTATATTATTATAGGAATGGTTACTATACTATTATAGGAATAGTTCCTATAATGGTATAGGAGTGGTTCCTATACTATGATAGGAATAGTTCCTATAATAGTATAGGAATGGTTACTATACTATTATAGGAATGGTTCCTATAATATTATAGGAACCATTCCTATAATTATAGGAGCTATTCCCATTTTCATAATGTTATAGAAATGGTTCCTATAATTATAGGAATAGTTCCTATAATATTATAGGAATAGTTCCTATATTATTATAGGAATGGTTCCTATAATATTATAGGAATGGTTCCTATAATTCATGGGAATGGTTCCTATAATATTATGGGAATAGTTCCTATAATATTATAGGAATGGTTCCTATACTATTATAGGAAAAGTTCCTATAATAGTATAGGAATGGTTACTATACTATTATAGGAATGGTTACTATACTATTATAGGAATGGTTCCTATACTATTATAGGAATAGTTCCTATAATAGTATAGGAATGGTTCCCATAATGGTATGGGGGTGGTTCCTATAATATATAGGAACCATTCCTATAATAGTATGGGTACAATTCCTATGCCATTATAGGAACCATTCCTATAATGCATAGTAATACCCCCTATAATTTTCTTTCCGTGTACAGGTGCGATTTTTTCAAATATTTTTTTTTTTTATAATTTATTGTTTAAAAAAAAATCAAGAAAGTTATTTGACGGCAACTGACTTCAGGGTTGTTTCGGAAAATATTAATTATAAAAAAATTACTAATACATATAAATAAATAATTATATATATATTTATATTTAATAGAAATCACTCCGCTCATAACAAAAATCCATATTCACTCCGGATTTTTTACAGTGCAAAAGTAAGCTGATGATTGTTATAATCATATTTATTTTTTCAAGATATGGAAGACGAACTTTACTTGTTAGTCAAACATTTTTAAGTGGAATCGTTGGAATTATTCAATCGTTCTCGGTAAATTATTTGATGTTTATTATATTTGAATTTATGCAATCTGTTACGTCTGCTGGCATTTATAGTACTGGATTTATTTTAAGTAAGCATTGTTTATTTATAAATTACAATTTTGAAGGTGAAAATTTGAATAATTTAATTATTCAATGCTATTACAAATACTTTAAATTTATGATAAAAAAAAGGTAAAGTAAATTAGTAAAAGTAAGCCCTGGAGAATATTTAAAATTCGTTTTTTTAAATTATCGCTATAAACAATTTTTTTTTTTTAATACTAAACAAATCAATTTTATTTAAAATTATTAATAAGAATTTTTTTTCGAAAAAGAAATTTAAGTTTACAAAAATAAATAAAAATATTTAATGAATATTCTGAAACGTAATTTGGTGTCAAGTCCAACAATAAGTCGTAATTACGTGTTGAGAATAACATATTATAAATAAAGTTTATATGCCTGTCAATCACGAGTTTTTCACATTCTCGCATAGATAATTAATAATTTCTTTAACAAAAAACATATATTATTTATTTCAATAAAAAATAATAGTTTAGTAATTCAGTTATGATTGATGGGTGCATTAAAAATAAATTTATTTTAATTCTAGTATTAGAAATAGCTGGAGAAAAACGACGAGTACTTAGCGGCACGATAATGTGCTGTGTTTATGCGTTAGGAGAAATGTTATTAGGACTGACGGCGATGGGATTGAAGTCATGGAGAAATATTATTCGTGTATTTTTTGCGCCTGGTTTGTTAGCTATATTATTACCATTTGTGGTACCTGAGTCTATAAGGTATTTTTATAAATAATCATTTACTTTTCTTTTTTTTTTCGTTAGTTAATTTAATTAATAATTAAATTGTAAGACACGGCAGCATCTGAGAACTTTAAATTACTTGCAGAATATTATTTGTCAAAAAAAGTTGTAAGACCGCGAAAAAAAGGTTCTGGTTGAATCTAAAATGTGTATCAGCTAAAAAAAAAAGTTTTATTGCAGTTGCAAAAATCTTGATCTTTAAATTTATTGAGATCGGGGTAAAATTGAGACATGACTTTTTAGAATAAAACATTTTTTTTTGTGAAAAAAAATTTCATCTGCAGTAAGAGTGGGGCAAGTTGATCACCCCGGGCAATGCAGCCAGAAATTTTCAGGATTTTTTTTTTAATTGCAAAAAGTTAAACCTGGTGAAATGGACAGCCATTAAAATAAAATATATCTTTTTGCTGGAATTTATACTTGACCATTATACCTCATTTTGATAATTAAATTAATAAACCAAAATGTCAAATAGTGGTCCATTTTACCTCAGTCAGCTTTTTTCAGTTTTCAATAAAATAATTTTTGAATTAAAATTTTGAATACATCTATGATCAACTTGCCCCATTTTCTTTCTACAAGTAGGAACGAAAAATTTTTAGTCAAAAAAAATTTTATTTTAAAAAATGGTGTCTCATTTTGCCTCGGTTTACTTTTGAAAAATTAATTAAAATAAATGAAATTTTTTTTTAACAAAAAATAACTTTCAACACTTGCCGTGGCCTCGCATAAATTATTAATTTAAAAAATCTTTATGTAACATTTCCAGATGGTTGATAGCAAAAAAAAAATTCAATGAAGTAGAAAAAATTTACAGAAAAATATCAAAAGTAAATGGAATCAAATGGAATAATATTGAAATGAGTGTTTACAAACAATTAAACTCGGGAATTCCAACGGTAATAAATAAAATTTAAAAAGTAATATAATTTAAAAGTACATTTATTTTTTATAATATTAGCAAGAGAAAAAAATAGAGTTTGATAAAAATTCATCACCAGTGACTGAGGCATTGTCACGTCCAAAACTTCTGATAAGATTACTCGCGTGTTGTTTCTGCTGGCTTACAAATACGTTTGTATACTACGGATTGTCATTAAACTCAGTTGCATTTGCCGGTGATAAATATGTCAATTTCATACTTGTTTCTTTCGTTGAGATACCCGCGTATTTTCTCAGCTGGATACTTATCGATTACGCCGGACGTAAACGTACATTATCTGGTTCATTTTTATTGAGCGGATTTTTTTGTCTCTGCATTCAGTTTATCCCCAAAGGCAAGTTTTGTTTATTTATTTACTTATTATTATTATTATTTTCAAGTATAAATAAATAAACGTTTTGCTGTCTACTTAGATTCATGGTCTTATGCACCAATAATTATATATATGAGCGGTAAAGGCTGCATAACAATGGCTTTTGCTGCTGTTTATGTTTATACTGCAGAAATGTTTCCAACAACAGCACGGCATTTTTTACTTAGCATTTGTAGCATGACTGGGCGCATTGGTTCTATTCTTGCTCCTCAAACTCGTTTATTAGTAAGCATTTAACATACATTACTTTTTAAAAAATTAAATTATTTATACAGAAAAAAAAAGATTTTTTGGCGCAAAAAATTATCACTCTTCCCAAAAATGTTCACTCGTTCGAAAAAGTTTTTTGAATTATGAATTGAAAACAAAAATTTTCGTGGGGCGAGAAAAATTTTTTTTGCATCACGAAATTTTTTTTTCAATTCCTAATACAAAATTTTTCTTTTGCCAAAAAATCATTTTTTTGTGTAGAAGAATCCGGGGCAAAATGAGAAACTATTTTTGTGAGACAAAGAATTTTCTTTTGCTTAAACGTACACTGAGAAAAATAAATAACTTTGTGAAAAAAATTTTTTTTCGAGTAATAAATCGATATAAACTATCATGACCCTGAAGTTAGCTGAAAATTATTAATTTTCGGGTTTTTTTTATAAATAAAATACAAAAAAAAAAAAAAATTAAAAAAATGCACATATAGAAAATTTAAAAAACTACATTGAATTTTTTCAAATATTTTTTTTGTTTTTATAATTTACTGAAAAAAAAAAACGAACAAACTATATTAGACGTCAGCTAATTTTAGCATCATAAACTATTCGACGTTCTAATTAGCAAAGTGTCTAACTGATTATTTTCCGTAGGTGGTTCTGTGTAATTTTCAGATACTATTAGTCAGAGAAAAAATCATTTGAGTAACCTTGACAAAAATACTATACATATACTAGATATGGAATTGATTTTAAGATGAAAAAAAATTTTTAACTTCTTTTTTTTCGCATAAATTGAGGATTTTCTGAAATGGAGTTAGACCATTTGCTAATTAGAACGTCGTGTTGCATTATTAATTTCATATCTAGCGGAAGAATCATTTTCTTAACAGATAAAAATCAAAATTTATTTACACGACTGCCAAATTTTCAAATTTTTGTACAAAAATATATTAGATTGAAAATTTTTAATATCATAATTTCTTGTGGTAAGAATATACAATTCGAAAAGATTCTTTTCTCTCAGTGTACGGTAGGTACACAAAATTTTGAGGCAAGTTGGTCAGTGGATATTGCGTCTAATTTGAAATTTGCATAATTTATTTTTTTTTTTTTAAATCATAACTAAGCATTTGTAATCAAAAAAATTTTCTTTCTCAAAAATTTTGTCTTATTTTGCCCCGGTTCCTTCTAAAATTGGTAAGAGAAAAAAAAATTTAACAAAATAATAAATGAATTTTTGTAGGCAATAATTGTGGAATCATTACCGCTGATATTATTTGGAAGCATGGGAATAACAGCAGGAGTTATTTCGCTTATATTTCCTGAAACGTTGGGTTGTAAATTACCGGATACGATTGAAGAAGCTGAAAATATAGGATACAAGTCTGATAAAAAGTCTGTTAATATTAATTAGTCTTAATTAGCTTAAAATGTACTGATCTTAAATAAATGATACTAATAAGCTAACTCCAGCTGAAATTAGTAAACAAAGTAATTAGAGTTGTGGTAATGTAAAGTGGCCTTTATTGGGTTTTTATAAGCTCAATTAAAATGAGTGAGGCTGTGGAGATCTTGACAAAGTTCATTAGCCTCGCGTCGCTCGTGGTTTAATAATCTATTTTAATTATCAATATACATACTGATAGATGTCATCTTCTCAATACTCGGGTTCCTTACTCTATTACTCGTGTGTAATTGACGGTCCAACAAATTGATAGACATAAAAAATTATAGCAATTATTAAATTACTAATTAAATAATTTATTGGTTTCATTAAATTGTTCGAGATAATTCTGTCGTATTTTACATTATCAATAGATTTTTTTTAAGTAAAAAAATTTTTTATAGTCTGGCAATCAGATCAATCATGTTTGATTAAGTCGACAATGTTCTGAGGAGAGGAGTAGCAATTTAAGAACAGGAACTAGAGAAGATATGCGAGAGTATATAGAGACAACTTCTTTTACATTTTCTTTGTGTCACACACAGACGCGACAGTGGTCGCGTCGTGTCAATATATATATATATATATATATATATGAGTCGTTTACTCATCAGCCACAGCCCGCAGCAGCTGCTCGACATTTCCTTCGATTGCTGAATCAGTCAGTACCATCCGCCCCCATCGTTTTGTTCATATCGCTCTGATGGACTTTTATTTTTTTCCCAGTTCAGCAGACTTTTTTTATTTTACTTAACTTTATTTATTTTTTTTTCTTTACATTGTACGCAATAAAGATTTAACCGATCTCATAGTGCCAGTTCAATCACTTCCAATTAAGTTGGGACGTATCAGCTTGTGGCCGTCCGAAGAACAGAAAGAAATCAAACGAACTAAATAAATTGGAGGGTTGTGTTAAAGCCTAAAGGATAGACATCGAATCTGATAGATCTTTGTCTACTTTAATTACGATACATATACATATATATAAGAAAATCAATTTATCTTATCTCAATCGTGTTTTATTTTAAATTCAACTCACTAATTACTAAATTTTTTATCTATTTCAAAACTTTTATTCAATTCACTTTCAAATATTTTCACTTTTTGTAGAAAATTGTCTTTTGAATTTTTACAAAAAAAAATTTTGTCGCTTGTTGATATCAAATTTATTTAAAATTTTTTTCTTATCATCTGTTAAAAAAGTAAATTTTGAACTAATCGATAATATGACTACTATCGATAACTTATCGACAAAGCAGATTTTTTTTTAACAGGCTCCAATATAAATTTTCTTTTTTTGTTAAAAAAGTAGCATTTATATAATTAAATATCATTTATGTGATCCTGAAGTTTCTCTTAAAAAAAAAAATATTTGAAATAATTTTCAATTCCAAAACACTCGAAATTTTTTTAGTTTTTTGTTGAATTTCAAATTTTCCGTAATCGAAGGCAATTACAGTAAATTGTTCTTTATAGCATTAGGGTAAATACAGGTTTATTCGAGTATCGATTCGCGTATATAGAGCTTAGAACGGGGCAAGTTGATCATGTTATCGAGGAGGTTCATTAGCCGTTTGGTCGTAGTGTAACACATTATCGAAATGCATTCGGAGCCCAATGATATTCCACTGCTGTTCCACGTCCTCCACTTAGACCTCTGATTATGATATACGATAGTGCTTTACCAATACCAGCCCCAGCCAGCCCTGACACTAATTGATCGTTTATATAAATATTACGCTGTCATATCAGCTTCGCTTAATACAAAAACAACAACGATTAATGGGATCGTGACTCTGATTTCGTTATCTGTAGAAAAAAAAAAATTTGTTAAAGCTTACCTACCTTTTTTTATCCCTATCTTGATGGCTATAATTCTGAAGAATTACTCCGTAGTGTATATAGGTGTGGCAGAGGAAAAAACATCAGCGCCTCTGATTGACATGCTCGGGAAGAATTACTGCTCTGTTGCTAGAAACTTTTACATTGAATTTCATGAATATGGAATAATGCTAATATATATATTTCTCAACCTTACTCACTACTCTATCTCTATATTGTACTGAACAAGTTCAACTAAACGTAATCTTATTGGACAGAGATCCGTTGAAATTTCCTTAGCCAGATGTTCTGTTAGGGATTGACGGTAGATTAATTAAAACTCTGGTAGAAAATTTAATATTATACTTTTTTTTATTACTATTTTTTATGTTTACTTTATTGAAATCATTATTTTGTAATTACATTGAACAGAATATTCCATTTATTATTCCAGTCTATTATTTTTGTTTTAGTTTATTATAAGAAGACTCTGAAATTTTTTTCTCTGTCATACTCGAGTCGACGGACAATACTATCTTTGTCGCACTTGCGCGGTAAATGGAAACTTTGTCGACGTTTTTCTCTTAAACAAATGAACATTTTTTAAAAATGAAAACGTAGGATGCTAAATTATAGTAATGCATCGAGCTCTGTTCTTAGTTTTGTGTTTAGAGGTTTCTTAATAGACGAGCTTGCACAAAAATTACGATAGATCCTTTCCGAGAAAAAAAATCAAAAATTTTTTGAACTTACTCAGCTTCAAATTGATTCATTTTTTTCAATCATATACATTTTTGAATACTTAAAAACATCAGCATTAATTATTCAAGAAATTTTTAATGATCAGATAATTTTTTTTATAATGATCCGTGTGCAAAAATTCGTTTCCAAAATATTTCAAAAAAGTTTGACATGTGGAATTTCTAAACTTGAGACAGATTAGAGTCTGAGTAGAACTTTTGTAAAAAAAAGTTTGTCTAGAACTTTATATGAGCAAATTTTGTGTAAAAAACGAAAAAGTTCCCATTACAAACTAATATGCCTTTAAGAACTATAAAAAGTTCAAAATTAGGGGTTTTTGAATTTTTTCGGAATTAAGATAAAATGTAGTAGAAATATGTTTTGGAAATGTTCTTCTTTGACTCAAATTTTGCTCATATAAAGTCCTAGATAAACTTTTTTTTTAATATCAATATTACAAAAGTTCCACTCGAAATTCCAATCTGTCTCAAGTTTCGAACTTTTTCGAAATCTTTTTGGTATTCATTTTTTTTTTACGCGGGTCGTTAAACAAAATTATCTGGTCATCACATTAAATTTTTCTGAATAATTAATGCTGATATTTATAAATATCAAAAATTTATATGATCGAAAAAAATGAATCAATTTGAAGCAGAGTAAATTCAAATTTTTTTTATTATTGGTCCATCTTACCCCATCTTAATTTATATTATTAATCATTAATAATTTATAATTCAAATTCCAAAATTGAACAGTAAAAAAGTTTAAATACTTTTATTCTTACATGTATGTAAGATTTTTCGAATTGTGTATGCATGAATATTATATCAATATGTAAATATATGTGATATAGATTTATATAGTTTTCACGTACCTAAAAGTATGAACATACCTTCAGAGACCATAAATCGGTCACTGGTGGATTTACGCAACATATTTTTATTTCAACTGTTCTTGCGATGTAATAAAATTTAGTTTATCCGCTGGGGATTTCCCGGAGCCGGTGAGATACCGTTAATTTAAACGCTCAGAAAATTTTATAAAAATTCTAAGTGAACCACTTGACTGTCGTGAATTATTGTTCTTTCTATTTGTCTACACGTTATTAATTACAAATTTTTATCAAAGTATTTATACGCTGAAAAATTGAGGACATTCTTACACGGCTTCCCACATTTTATTAAAATATTATTTATTTAAAAAAAAAAAAAATTTAAGTACAAGTTTAAAAAGACATTAATGAGAAATTTCGCACATATATAAATTAAAAAAAAAAAAAAACAATTACTAAATGTTGTTATCAATAAAGAGTCAAATAGTGGCATCAAAATAAATTTCAGCAAAATCTTGATACCAAAATTATAATTCAGTCATTAAATATATTAATTAATAGTCATAAATAATTAAATTAATTTTAAATGCATGATCATAATTTATAATTATGACTGTACATTATGTAAGCAATAATATAAATTGTTAATAATTATCTGGAATAATTATCAATATCATTGATATAATAATTAATAATTTAAATATTACTACTCACTATAGTATCAATTAAAGGTTTCTAATGACAATCATTGTTATAAAATGCTCAGCGTGTATATTTGCATGCTATGATGAGAGAATAATTGGCGTTTTATTGAAGCAGTATCATCGAATGCATATGAAATCAGGTTTTATCCCTCGTAGAACATATACGCTGTTGAGAGTGTGTATATATATACTTCTCAAGATTCATATCCTATTGAGATGTACATTCGATTACGTTGAGTGTCGCAGTAACAATGCTTTCAATATTACGCTTTGCTGTTGAATTGTAAATTTGTCATTATGAAATTAGTCTATTCTACAAGCGATCTTAGAGGGAATAGCAAATTTTCTATTTTGATGATTCACATTATACTTTATATATCTATAAATATCAAACTATTTATTTACTTTTTATGATACTGAAGTGAGCCGACGTCTAATAATTTTTTAATTTTTTTTAAACAATAAGTTATACAAAAAAAATATTTGAAAAATTTGCACCTGTAGTTTTTTTTATTTTCTACAAGTGCATATTTTTAGTTTTTCGTTTTTTGTAATTTATTTGTTGAAAAAAAAATTCAAAAAATTATTAATTGTCTGTTAACTTCAGGATCATTAATTTTTTTCATTTAATTACTCGATATATAAATTGAAAAAAATATGTAAAAAAAAAATATTTTTTAAATTTGAATACTTTTTTTAGGCGAGCCATTTTACCCACATGCACTTTTTTTTTATTAATGACTACGTCATATTTAGATAAAAAAATTAATTAAAGATAGGATAAATAGAAACAGTGAAAGAATATCATACGATATTTTTTTCAGAGATCCATTTTTCCCGCTTTTCGTATTTACTATCAATTTAAATTAAAAAAATAAATACCACGCAGAATAAAAATAAATCATGGGATTATTTATTGAAAAACGATTGAAAAATAAAACAAAGCCATAAATTATAAAAAAAAAAAAAAAATTAACGATATCGTTAAATTTGGAGGTATAAATTTAGCGTTGATTCAAGCGGACACGGAGAAGTAGATTAACAATGTCACTTTTTTTATACTATATAACGAGATTAAAAATCGGATAGACTTAACCTGGCAAACTACCTGTTAAAAATAAATACAGCGTATGTAATAAATAAAAGCTGAAAAAAAAAAATAAAATAAAGCACGAGAGTAAGATTCGTTTTGGAGCGAATTCCAGGGGGATTTCGGAGTAAATCGTACGGTTGTCACGGTGTCGAGGGCCGTTTGGTGAATTACTGCGAGCTCTAAAACGAAATGATTGGCACAGTATCCATTGGGATTGATTTAATCCCGAGAGCACTTGCTATATCTGTACTGTAGATTTTGTAAATAATCTTGGAGCTTTATTCAACAATTAACGTAATTTATAAATATATTATATGAATAGTGTTATTTATATATTTCAGCTTTTTTCATATATAAATAAAAGGTAGAATTGATTAATAGTTTTACATATGGAAACCGATGAAAGCTTAACTCCATCAATGTTTCGGAATTTTGGATCCCGTCTGTTTAATGATCGCTGGGTAAATTTAACTGACGCTCGCGGTATTTGATGTCACTAAAGTAAACATTAAAATCGGTGTTCGACGTACTATGAACTAGTTATTTCCGAGTTGAGGTTTACTATCATCAAATGTAGTTTCAGGATTTTCAGAGTTATAGATAGATTCAGATACTAACTGAGTAAAGAAGTAACGATGTAATCAACTTGCTCTTAATTCTGTCCCGTCACCTTTCGTTAATGACAAAAAATTGTTTACGACCTTTTTTTATTCCGCAAGCAATATTTTTAATGGGTTACATTTCTGGGTTTAGGAGAAAGGTCAAGTATTTCATTAGTAAAAAAAAAATGACTTATTTTTTTTTTTTAATTAAGAAATACGAAGAGGCAAAATGTATGACCTTAAATTTTTTTTATAAATTAATACTGTCGTAGGATAAAATGGGTCACATGAATTTTTTTTTTTTTTAACAAAGATAGAAAAGACAAGTTGAGTGATATACATTTTTGACTTCGTATTTAAATGAATCGTTGATTTGAAAAACCCCATAAGTCATCATTTTTACGAAATAGGGTTTTTTGCATTTTTGTGTTCTTTGGATATCCCTCCATCGAAATCAATCAAAATATGCATCAAATCAGCGTTTAAAGTTCAACCACGCGGGTGATAAATATCTTGTTTAGTTGAGAAACCCCGTGAGTCAATGACTAATGGGGTTTCTCAAATAAACATGCAGTTTTAAATTTACAGGAATTATTTTTTTTTTGTTTTTTCACAGAAAAATATTTTTTAAGTACAAAAATTAATGATTATTATTATAATTTACGTATGTTATAGTTTCAATACACATTTATCACTTCATTTTATAAATATAAAAAATAATTGACGGAGAAAAATTGAAAAATGAACGATTTTATAACTATTTTTTCTGTTTTGTTGAGAAACCCCATAAGTCAATCAACTTTATATCATTGTTATTAATCGTAGTAATTAACAATAAAATTTTGAATTATCGAATCTTTTTCAGGGGTGCTAACATTACTATTATTCATTATTGGTTTATGATTTTTATGCTAACGTATCGCAGAAAAATGTTTTTTGCTTCTCCTGAAAAATTTACTATTTTTAACTTATGGGGTTTCTCAAATAAACGATTCAAATAATAAAATAGAAATGTCTTTGAGTGATTTTTTTTTTAAATATAGGGGAGGGAGGGGCAAAACGAGGTTCTGAAGGAAATACTAAGTTTTCAAGGACTCAAGTATACTGAATATTCTTTTTTTAGTGATATTCGAAGTAAATAGAAAAAATTTTGAGTTACTGTTAAAAAAAAAATTTTCATTTTTGCGGGCAAAATGGGGCACCTCCTAAAAAAAGTTAAAAAAAAAATTTCTGGATTTTAAATGAATTTAATTGTTAAAATTTTGGGGGTATCCCCCCCTCCCCTATCAATTTTTATTTTATACTGATGGTAAAAATTTTTTTTCTGTAGCAGAAAAATAAAAATTTATGAGAATTTTTTATTGAGCTGCCCATCTTACCTTATATTGGAATTTTTTTTGTACTGACCCAGTGATATTAATTTTAAATAATTATTTGGTTTTTACATTGTAGAAATAAAGAAAAAAAATACGCTTTTTATTTATTAACGCGGGTTAGAAATCCTACAATAGATTTAATGTTCACTCACATAAACATGTACGATAAGTAAAATATTTATCACTAGTAATTATGTATGTAAAGACAAAATATATAATAGGGATTTTGAGAAGCTTATAACTTTTACTTTAGATCGAAAGCGAACTTAAATCTTATGGTAATTACTGATAAATAGTTTAAGCTCTCAAGTAAACCAGCAGAATTATTTTAGTTCATACTCTTAAGTGTAAGAGGTTGTCTTTTCTTGTACAATTTGTTTTCAGAGTCAGCAAGAAACTCGTCACCACGAGGCTTTCATTACATAAAAATTTATATACATACATATATAGCTTTAATTTTTTTTTATTAAGAATCTTTTCTTAAATTTAGTTTGATAAAATCGATGTGAAAATGTTATTTGAAGAATAAGAACCGAATCGGTTTTGAAATTTCATAAAATCGTAATTTATATTCATAAAAGTAATAGACTAAATCGTTTAAAAAATGAGATAAGAAGATAATCTCGTTTTTTAGTACAAGCTCGAAAGTCACAAGTTACCGATTTTTCGGATAAGAATGTGATGCCTTTGGTATTGAAGGTAAAAGTAAATTATTGGGGGAGAGTCGGTCGGATAATACGGCAAGTAGTAAAGCAGCAGAAAGGGTCGCACCCTCAACTGCGTCAGGATGTCTGTAGGGCTCAGTACCACCCCCGTGACATTACGTTTATGGCATGGCGTCTGTACGTAAAAGTGTATTATAAGCTACGAAAGAAACTCGAGGGGTGACCTATATCTATATAGAACAGGATTCAGCATCCAGGGGTGACCGTGTCGGCTTCATGTAATTTGTCCGCGTTACGTTGCGTCGAGGATTCTAAATAAAATTCGTCTAAGGCTTTTATATTTGTATGCCCCCAGCCCAGCTTTGCGTATATATCAGACCCCTGGGTTTTTGTGTTTTAAAAAAATTGCAACTTCCCCCTTTTCGTGGGTTCATATCCACGTTAAAGCTTTCGCAATGCCTATAATGTCATCATAAAACATTTTTAAATGCCTAATTTTGACGTATCGGATTAGAGATTTATTTTTTATTTTATGGTCGTCAATTTGTTTTATTATTTTTTAACTTAATGCCTCTGTGATTTAATATCTCATGGCTATAATAAAAAAATACTTTTGAAAAATCTAGCAGTGTACTTCAAATATTCATGTTGTGTAATAAAAGTAGGAGGTAGGCGAGGCATGACGGCCATCCTTAAAGTTTATTAGGAGTTTGAGTAAAACAGAGTATTTGGGGCAAAATGGGACGTCTAGAAAATCTAGAAAAATAAAATTTTTTTTTAATTAAAATTATTGTAAGATAATTTTAAATTTCTTTTAAAGCATTTGTCTGCTGAAAAGCCACGAGAATTAATTACTTACTTTCGTGAGCTGTAAAAAAATTTTTATTATTTTTATTGAATTCAGTTAAAATGTCACTCGGAAAAGTTTTTGAATACCATTACATTTAATGTCAGTTGTACTTATTACGTACTTAGATAACGGATTTCAAACTTACGGATGTATGCCCCTGAAAAAATTTTTTCTCCACTCAGTCGACTTGGATTTAGCTTTTGCACCCTCTGAAACTCTCAAAGAAAGTGGAAGAGCATAATTCAAGTTGGTAAACATTTTTTTTTCATTTCGACTTGGAAGATACTTTGATAATAGATCTCAAGCTTACGGATTCGTGACCTTTTAAAAATGACTTTTTTTTTACTTATCAATAAAATGCGAAATTTATCGAAATTTAAAATTAAATTGTCAATGTCTGCATTAGGATTTATTATAAATTACAAAAGTAATTACATGGTAAAAAAAATAGCAGGTTGTTTAGTGCGCTTGTTAACGAATGAACAATCTCAGAAAAAGAATCAGTTCGTTACGGTTTAGAGTTTGAGAGTCTGGACGAGTAGCATGCTTGGAAGCTTGATCTCAACCTGGGAAGTTAAGAAGAAAGTAACCAGAGATGTACGCCAGAGAATTACCGATGAGTATCGTTTTCCTGATTCCCTTGTCCCGGTTGACTTAACGTCTACCATTTTCCCTTGTGATCATGTTGCTTATTAGATAATATTCTTCCTCGCTCATTTATTTCTATTTTTAAAACCGCAGCTTAATTGTTTTTGTACTCCTTCTTCCTACGGATCCTAAGAAAATCATTATTACTTTTTTATTTTTTCTAGACTTTATCCTATACTTGCAGGGTGGCCACAAATCGGGAATATTGGGAATTATCAGGGAATTTTGAAAAATATCCGGGAATTAAATTGTGACAGTACAAAATTTAAAAAATTTTTAATAATACACTAATTATAGAAATTAAGGGATATTTAAAAAATTTCAAATTTTCAAGTGATTTTCAACAGATAGTAACTCGAGGAAAAATGGTCATAAGACAAAAACAAAAAAGGCAAATTGTAGCTTAAGTGTCTAGTTTTCTAATCTGATCTTAAAATTTTTTTATTATGTGTAGTACTTAAGTAATCCGAAGAAAACTATCGAAAAAGAAATTTACCAAATTTTTGCTCATCTTATAATGGTCTATGAGCTTCAATAAATTTTTTTCGATAATTATGATTAATTTTTGATTGCTCCGGAATCGTGCATAATAAAGAAATTTCAAGACCACATTAGAAAACTAGACACTTGAAGCTACTGTTTGGCTTTTTGCTTTTGTTGTACGAGCATTTTCCTTCGAGTTACAAACTGTTGAAAATTACTAACTAATTTAAAATTTTTTTAGTGTCAATCAGGGAAAAATGTGAAAAACTTGATGGGAAAACCGGGAAATATCAGGGAATTTTGAAATTATTTCTTTGTAGCAATCCTGTGTCGTAATTGAGGACGATTTGAACACACTGAAAAAAATATTGCTGTACTAGCAATACCGATAGGTTACAGTAACCATCTAAAGTTTTGAAAATCGTAGATTGTTAATATAGCAATACTTTATTTGGGTAAAGGCTAGATCGCTATTTTACCCATACAATGTTTTGCTAAATCAACTATCTTCTATATAGATGGTTGCAAGTACGGCAATACATTTTGTTATGAACAACTATCTACCATTAGCATTACTTCAGATGGTTACGATAACCACATTTTTTTTCCGTGCAGTTGTGATGCCGTGGAAATGAGTTTTTTTTATTTTGCAGTAAAATGAAACTGAAAAATCGTTATAAATGCACATGCGAATTTCTATGAACGTATTATATTAGACAAATACATAATTGCGCGAGGAAAATCGATGGCATCCGCACCTATGGACACATATTCTTACCGATACGTGTCCATAGGTGTATATTTTTTCAAAATAGACACATCATCGCGTCAGTCATGAGTGACAAGTCCGAGCGAGACATATATCGTGAGATATTCGTTTATTGAATTTTTTTTTTAAATATTCTTGTAACAACAATGATACAAATAAAGTGATAAATAATTTTGAGTTATTATAATGACGGGGATAATTTATTTTATTTTGTGCTTAATAATTGTGAATGTGACCAAATGCAATGACAAGATGAATTTTCGGTCACCAGATTCTTCTAATTCTCACATTCACACGGTAATTAATTTTTTATTAAATTATAATTGTTACAAAAAAAAATAATTTAATGATAATTTTTATTAATAGAAGCAATTACTCGAGTTATGTTTTGCCGATCAACTGAACCCGCTAGTTATTTCTGCTGATTTGATTGATATTGTCTCCGAGATTCCAAAAAATAAAATTATTGACGGATCTGTTGTTGTCATTGATAATAAGTTCACAACAAAAGATATAAAAAAATATTATCCCCGGTACCCAACTTATGTGTTATCTGCTGATCCAATTGACACATTAAAAAAAATTCTTGACGAAATAAAATCGTCTGATATTTGGAATATTCAATCCTGGTTTTTGATACTTGGAACAAAGTGTCAAGCTGCACCTAAAGTATTGAAATTATTGTGGGCAAAAGAAGCTTCTTCGTCGTTTTTCATATGTCGACATGAGTCCAAAAATGAAACGCTGGTTTATACTCTTAACCCGTTTACCAACTACGCACCGAAAGGTTGGAGACAGGTAGAAATGATTGAAGAACCGAAGGATCGAATGGCTTTGTACAGTCAACCCTTCGTAAATGGTATTATACATATAAAATTTTTTTTATTAATTGTTTGGATAAATTAATAATGTTGTTTTTTCGATCTTTGTAGATAAGGAAATTTGCCAAAGTTTGAAATTCGACAAAACGAAATTTCTTGATGGATTTCCAATAACAGGTATTATATTCGGTTCGCCAAAAAACGTTTCAATTGGTAAAGTTAGACCAGAAATATTCGAATTCTGTACATCTATCAATTATTATTTTTTTCAAAATCTTATGTCAGTTTCTAACAGTACACCGATAATATATATTGATACTAATATAAACCCTGAAGAATTAGTTATTAATGGTACATACGATTTACTAATGCCATTCATAACGCTTAACTTTGATAATAATGAATTCTATGATTTTATGGCTTTCTATAATCAGGAAGGGTACGTGATATTAACAAAAAAGCAACGTACTATACCGATAGTAAATCAAATAACAGATGATTTTTTCAATTATCAAAATGTCACTATGTCATGTATTATTTTAACATTAATTCTGATTGCATTTTGTATAAACAGTAATTTTCATTTACGCTTAGCTTTTTTAGACGTGTTATCCTTGGTATTGAATATGGGCACACGATCGCCATTGAATAGATTGCCTATACGTATTACATTTTTTTGCGCCGCGATATTTATGTTGATTTTCAATCCAGCGCTGCAGGGAAAAATAGCGTCGGTGTTGACGAGATCAGCTCGCGAAAATGTTGAAACATTACATGACTTGCATAAAAATAAATTTGATGTCTACTATACTCAAAGGGTTCATGAAGAGATATTAAATACAAAAATATGGTCTAATGATTCTGAAAAACAATATCTTCATGAAAGTGTCCAGATAGCTTACCTTTCTTGTGAAGAAATGATTTTAAAAAATCCATCAGTGGCTTGCATCATTGATTCTGCTTTTCTTCCTGATAAGTTACATGATGACTTACATTTGTCAAAGAATTTATATTTCATTGAATACGAGGTAGCTGCAAGTCGTAAAAATTGGGGCTTAAAGAATAAACTTGATAAAGTAGCGATGAATTTTTTCGAGTCTGGTCAATGGAGTTACCTTGAAAAACGTTCTCTATTTAAACATTTGCTAGCAAAGAAAAGATTAATTGAAAGAATTAAAATGGCTAAGCAATGCGACCAATTAGATTTTGGGTGGTTTGATTTTGATTACATTTTTGTGGGGTTATCGGTTTTGTGGACGATTATTGTATTGGTTATAGAAATCATAATTAGTAAAATTACAATATGTTATCAAAGACATCTACGGAAATTGAAGTTGAGAAAATTTAGAGTGCGTCGAAAAATTGCGTTTATTGTTAGAGAAATGGCTGAAGCATACAACTATTAGCAACCATCGCGTGAGCTGTTTTACTAAATAAAAATATCGATTTGAAAGAAATTGTGTGCCCCTGGAATTATTGACGTATTAGTATTGTCGTGAGGTTTTAAAATAAAGTACGCTTACAAGTCATGAAAAATTAAAAAATTTTAAACTATAAAAATTTTTTAATATTAATTTACTTAAAATCAAAACACTGCAATAATATTTGTGGTTCAATTTTTCCTTATCCCCCTGTAAAAAATTGGGAGTGCACTCGGAGTGATTACGGATTTTATTTGAATTGCATTCATTTCGATTCGAAGTTTTAATATTAAAAGAAACACTTTCTAGGAGTGAATATCACTCCAAAGGGTTAAGTAAAAAAGCAATCATCCGCTCCGCATTTACTCTACGTTCACTAAATAAAATGTCATTTATAATAATTATAATAAAGTGAATAAAATTTTTAAAAAAATTTTTGTTATTTTACATTAGATAAAGAAATATTAATTGTCAATAACATTGCGTGTGCAGTGTAATTATAAATTCATCGATTGGAATTCCTGTTTAAATAAGTAATAATGTGATGATATAGTTTCAAAAATATTATTTATATGAACAAAAGAATGTAGTTTTCTTCTTATTTATTGACTGTTTTTAAATAAATAAATATGAATAATGGGTGTGAATCAGATTTTGAATCATTATTTTCTCAAATTGTTCTCTTATCTTATTAATAGTTCACGGAAAAAAGACGTATTGCAGCCACAGGACTATTTCTGTTGCAGCCACAGGAATAGTTTCGAGTTAGTAATGAGTGTCATATATAAATTTAATCATATACATCAATAAATACATTTTCATGATACCAGCATCGAAACTTGAAGTTTCAGTGTCTTTACAGCCCGTCGAAACAAGCTAATTTCAAGCCGATGCTGCAAACAACTGCTAGCGAATTCGTAATTCACAAATCCCTTCACAGCGGGCAGAAACATGCGTGTTTCTTCCTTTGGGAAGAAACACAATTGTTTCTGCCCTGTGCTAGATATATTTAATGTTCATTTGCAGCCCTATTACTCTCATTTGTTTACTTGTCACTTCAGCTTACTCATTTCATTTTTTAAGTGACAGTTTTAATTAACCAAATAAAATTACTAAAAAATGAGTGAAAATAATATTTTTGTACTATTTACTATTTAATAAGTGACTGTAAATCACATATTGCTCATTCTCTAACAGTTCTCCGCATCATCTGCTTGAAATTAACTTGTTTCTTACTGGCTGCTGACACTGAATCTTGAAGTTCCGATACAGGTAATCATGAAAAATATAGTGTGTGACTCAGGATAAAACACGATTTCAGACTGCGGGTGATGTCAGCCCTCGCCTGCGGCTCGGGCAGCCAACCTCACCCTAGTCTGAAATCGTCTTGTTTCATCCCTTGTCATACAATATACTATTATATATATTAAGAAATACCCTGTAAAAAATGACCGAGGTAAGTCTAAGCGGTGTAGGTGTTGAAATTTGCGGTGTTAAATTTTAACACTGAATGTGGTGTGAAAATAACGCCACCGCCGTTGTAAATATTCTCTACCGGTGTTAAATGAATTTTCGTTGTTAAAAGATTTTACTTTGGGAATGTGTGCGCATATATGTGCGTGAGATTGAGAGAGTGTGTGTGCGTGTGTGTGTGTGTGTCAAGATATTCTTTGCGTTTTATAAGCTTGCCATAGTTAATAACTCTGAGCGGACGCAGATTATCCAGCTTTTACATCGGTTTAATACCGGTGTTTTAATACAGCCGAATTGCGCCTCCTACACTGGTGTAATGTTATTTTAACACCGCGCGGCATTAAAATGAGTCCATTTTTAACACCGCTCTTTTTACAGCGAATTATTCAAAAAAGCGAATATAAATTATTTTTAATTATTGAATTTTTATCGCCGAATAATTTTAGTGCTTATTTTAAGTAAAATGAAAATGACAAATCGTTATAAAAGTACATGCGAATTTCTATGAACGTACTATACTTGACGATAAGTACACGATTGCGTGATAAAAATTGTTGGCATCCTCACCTATGGACACGTATCCTTACTGACTAATAAAAGGTAAGTGCTTTCAAATTAGCTACTTCATCGCTTCAGTCACGAGTGACAAGTCCAAGTAAGCACATATGTTGTGAGATATTTGTTTATTGAATTTTTAAAAAAAATAGTCTTATAACAACAATGATTCAAATGAAGTAGTAAACAATTTTTATTCATTATAATGACGTGGATAGCTCATTTTATTTTGTGTTTAATAATTGTGAATGTGACCAAATGCAGTGACAAGATCAATTTTCGGGCACCAGATTCTTCAAATTCTCACATTCACACGGTAATTAATTTTTTATTAAATTATAATTGTTACAAAAAAAAATAATTTAATGATAATTTTTATTAATAGAAGCAATTACTCGAGTTATGTTTTGCCGATCAACTGAACCCGGTAGTTATTTCTGCTAATTTGATTGATATTGTCTCCGAGATTCCAAAAAATAAAATTATTGACGGATCTGTTGTTGTCATTGATAATAAGTTCACATCAAAAGATATAAAAAAACACTATCCACGGTACCCAACTTATGTGTTATCTGCTGATCCAATTGACACATTGAAAAAAATTCTTGACGAAATAAAATCGTCTGATATTTGGAATATTCAATCCTGGTTTTTGATACTTGGAACAAAGTGTCAAGCTGCACCTAAAGTATTGAAATTATTGTGGGCAAAAGAAGCTTCTTCATCGTTTTTCATATGTCGACATGAGTCCAAAAATGAAACGCTGGTTTATACTCTCAACCCGTTTACCAACTACGCACCGAAAGGTTGGAGACAGGTCGAAATGATTGCAGAACCGAAGGATCGAATGACTTTGTTCAGTCAACCCTTCGTAAATGGTATTATACATATAAAATTTTTTTTTATTAATTGTTTAAATGAATTAATAATGTTGTTTTTTCGATCTTTGTAGATAAGGAAATTTGCCAAAGTTTGAAATTCGACAAAACGGAATTTCTTGATGGATTTCCAATAACAGGTATTATATTCGGTTCGCCAAAAAACGTTTCAATTGGTAAAGTTAGACCAGAAATATTCGAATTCTGTACATCTATCAATTATTATTTTTTTCAAAATCTTATGTCAGTTTCTAACAGTACGCCGATAATATATATTGATACTAATACAAACCCTGAAGAATTAGTTATTAATGGTACATACGATTTACTAATGCCATTCATAACGCTTAAATTTGTCAATAATGAATTCTATGATTTTATGGCTTTTTATAATCAGGAAGGGTACGTGATATTAACAAAAAAGCAAAGTACTATACCGATAGTAAATCAAATAATAGATGATTTTTTCAGTTATCAAACTGTCACTATGTCATGTATTATTTTAACATTAATTCTGATTGCATTTTGTATAAACAGTAATTTTCATTTACGCTTAGCTTTTTTAGACATGTTATCCTTGGTATTGAATATGGGCATACGATCACCTTTAAATAGATTGCCTATACGTATTACATTTTTTTGCACCGCGATATTTATGTTGATTTTCAATCCAGCGCTGCAGGGAAAAATAGCGTCGATGTTGACGAGATCAGCTCGCGAAAATGTTGAAACATTACATGACTTGTATAAAAATAAATTTGATGTCTACTATACTCAAAGGGTTCATGAAGAGATATTAAATACAAAAATATGGTCTAATGATTCTGAAAAACAATATCTTCATGAAAGTGTCCAGATAGCTTACCTTTCTTGTGAAGAAATGATTTTAGAAAACCCATCAGTGGCTTGCATCATTGATTCTGCTTTTCTTCCTGATAAGTTACATGATGACTTACATTTGTCAAAGAATTTATATTTCAATGGATACGACGTAGCTGCAAGTCGTAAAAATTGGGGCTTAAAGAATAAACTTGATAAAGTAGCGATGAATTTTTTCGAGTCTGGTCAATGGAGTTACGTTGAAAAACGTTCTCTATTTAAGCGTTTGCAACGAAAGAAAAAATTAACTGAAAGAATTAAAATGGCTAAGCAATGCGACCAATTAGATTTTGGGTGGTTTGATTTTGATTACATTTTTGTGGGGTTATCGGTTTTGTGGACGGTTATTGTGTTTGTTATAGAAATCATGATTCGTAAAATTACAATATGTTATAAAAGACATGTACGGAAATTGAAGTTGAGAAAATTTAGAGTGCGTCGAAAAATTGCGTTTATTGTGAGAGAAATGGCTGAAGCATACAACTATTAGCAACCATCGCGTGAGCTGTTTTACTAAATAAATATATCGATTTGAAAGAAATTGTGTGCCCCTGGAATTATTGACGTATTAGTATTGTCCTGAGGTTTTAAAGTAAAATACATTTACAAGTCATGAAAAATTAAAAAATTTTAAACTATAAAAATTTTTTAATATTAATTTACTTAAAATTAAAACACTGCAATAATGTTTGTGTAATTTTTCCTTATCACACTGTGAAAAATTGGGAGTGCACTCGGAGTGATTACGGATTTTATTTAAATCTGCATTCACTCCGATTCGAAGTTTTAATTTTAAAAGAAACACTTCCTAGGAGTGAATTTCACTCCAAGGGGTTAAGTAAATAAGCAATCATCCGCTCCGCATTTACTCTGCGTTCACTCTGTAACGATCGTTACATATGGATCGCGATTCAACTATTTAATTAAAATTTTTTTTTGTATTTGCATTCTTTTCCATTTTATAAGCAACGAGTACTTGACCGCACCCAAAATCTTCGTACCAAAATCCTTTTGCAGGTACCTATGTAAGTGTATGCACGATGAGTAAGAGCCGACAAAGATCGATAGATAAGATAATATACCTGTCTCGCTTTCTCTAGGACAGAGCCCATTCTCAAACCCAACAACGTCACTTAGCCGTATACTCATCTTGCATCCACACTTACCTGCGTACATCTATTTACAATACAACTATACAAGAGAGTGTGTATATGTGTGTGTACGGGCGTAGTACCCAAAACAAGTTAGCTGCGACTCGGCGGGACACCTGCACGTGTGCACCGGACTTCTAATTAAAATTCAAATATATACAAAGATTTTATGACCATCTCATTTCCATATTTCGAGTCACCTATGACATTTCGAAAGTCATACCCGGATCTATGTACTTCCAATAGAGCATTTACTCATCCGTTGTTGTTTACACAAAAATGATATGATTCAATTTCCATATATGGACTTTTTTAATTTTTAGAAAGGTACCTAAACCGGATCCATGTACTTACTCATCATGTTGTTGTCCAAAATGATGAGATGGACCGGTTGGTTGCATAAGAAACATATGACTTTCCTATCAAAATTAGAGTATATAAACTGCCGAAAATCTAACGACGTCAGTCAATCGCTAATCGGACCTAATCTCTGTCAGTTCTCACTTCGAAGTCCAAACTCTGATTAGTCAATCGCTAATCAGACCTAACCTCTGTCGGATCTCGAGTCACTAGCTAAGTAATCTCTGCCAGTTCTCGCTCCGAAGTTCTACAAGTTCAAAATCTCCGATTAGTTCTATCGGCCCAAGTCCGACTAGTATCGCGAATCAGAGATAAAAGTCTTAATCGTTGTCCACGTGACGGTCCACCGCCTAGGCAATCGGGCTCCTTGGCCAAATACCTAGATTTCTATCTTGCAAAAATCGCGGCCGATTCGACTCACCAGGATCTCCGGTCTCGTGACGGTCTATAGCCTAGGAATCCAGACTCCTAGATCGAAATCCTAAATAAAATCAAATATTCATACTCGTACTCGACAGATAGGGGAGTGTATCCGCTTGGCACCCCAGTAGCTCCGAGTCCGAAAGGTGCATTAAATTCCGCTGAGTAAAATCCCTAAGCCACGGGCAGGGTCCCAGCGAATCAAATAAAAACAATTCCGCGATCATAAATTCAAAGTGGTGAATTGTGAGAGAGTGTGATCAGCGAGATTGTAAACCACCTCAAGCTGAGTGGTAAGTTAATTATATTTGTTTATATTTAAGTACACACATGTAAAACAACATTATAATTTTATAAAAGAATATACAGATTCTTCCTTTTTTTAAAAAATCATCTTTCTCTTATTTATACCTCTTACTCCAACATTCTTAAGTCAACGGGTACAGAAAGAGACAGACGTAAAAGAACAGGGACTTCTCGAGGGCCCATATTCACCTACCTACTTCCCTCTCGCTTTAAAATCCCTGACCTACCCTTAAGCCACGCAGGTCAACGAACGGGATTGTCTATCGTACTTCCGCTCGGTACGAAATAGACTTATTTAGTATCAAAACTTGCCAAATATTAAACATTCTCACACTAGCCACGTGACGGTCCTATTAGGCTCCTTGGTTGAGTAATAGAATAAATATTGTGGGTAGTTTACTAAATAATTAATTAAAATAAACCCTTCGCCCGTCGCCTTCACTCTCTCCGATCGTGACAGTCGAAAAATTTGGTGACAGCGGTGGGATACGCTGGTGAATTGTTCTTTCATTAAAAATTCCTCAATTTTATTCGATTCTTATAATTTTAACAAAAATAAACGTCCTGCCTTGTTGAAATTTCCGAGTTAAATTTCAACTTGTAATTTTTAAGTATTCAATCTTCAAAAATCTTAATTACAAATTTTATAAATTTTATACACTCAATAATTTCTTAAATTTGAAAATTCCATACTCTGAGAATTTTAAAATCAAATCAAAATATTTTCTATTCTTCAAAATAAATGTCTTTACAAATTTTTAAAAAACTCATAAAGCGAAATTTTTCTTTTGATATTTTAAAATAAAACTGATTTAATTCTCTTAACTCGACCATTTAAACTATTTTTCTCAAAATCATAACTATTATTTCAATTCTTAAAATCATTTTGCTAAATTCTATCCATTTTAGAAAATTTGGATATACTCAACGCGCAAAAGGCAATTCAAAACCTTCTAAAATAATTAAAGTCTAAAACCTTTAACTTTTACCTGAGACCTTTTTCTATACTAACCTTTATTTTTCTCTTACTAAAATAAAATCCTGGAATAAAAATCCAAACTATTCCTAACATTCTTTTTCTAAATTCTCTGCAATTAAAACCTTAACTATCTTTTCTTTTTTAATACTATTTGCAAATTTTTTTATTTTAAAAAAAAAAAAAAAAAAAAAAAAAATCTTCTATTACTTTTATCATATTTCAAGATAAATTTTCATTCAAGGAAGTTTTACACTTTCAGTTTCTATACTTCAAAAACTCTTACAACTTATTGTTGCCTACAATTTTATTAGCCACACTACACGTTTATGCCTAACTCATCTACACTAAAACGCACTCAACAAACAAAAATTAAATTTCATATTGAAAGATTGATTGCAATCATAGAAGACGCACCATCGTGCCCTTTCATACAAAAATATTTACACGCTAATAGATCACAAGATTTTATTAATTACAAACTTACTCCAGTTAATATATCCAAACGATTTTTAAAATTCAATTATAAAATTTCAAGTGTAGACCCTCGAACGCAAGTATTAGACGAAAATTCAATTTATTATCGATAAATTCAATTATTAAAATTAGAGCCAATTTCAGTGAAAATAAATTGTGATTTTCTAAGGATAAGGTGGTTGTTTATTTTATAATACTACTAAGTTTTACGTGCAGACAACTTGCTATCTTTTGCACCCGAAATTGCAGGTTATTTTGGTAAACTTTGGATCAGTTACCACTCACCCATTACTCATCTCATTAATTACGGTTGCTTAGAAGACCGCAGACTTATTGACGGATTCTATTCAATCTTTCATCGAATCAATTGGGAGACCGCAGACTTTTTGTCGGATTTCAGGCGATTCATTCATTATTCACTCATCCATTCATTTTCAAAAACCATAAAAACTTGTAATATTTCGTAAGATCAGTTATTGTAGTACGCTTACTCTTTAATTGATCATTGGAGCAATTGTGAAGGGTAACTTGTCCGTACAGCTTAGAAATATTCAATGAGAACCAGAAAACGCGCCGGAAGAAAGTATCAGTTACGAAAGTTAGTTGCAATATACCATAGGGGAGAGTTACCATACACTCCCGTAACAATACCATTATCTTTACAAAATCCAGCAAATACTTCACCAAATCAGGAAATAAATCACCCTCATTCGGAAGAGAAAAATATTTATAGTCTTACAAAGTAATCTTATTTCACTCTCATTTTTATACACAATTTAAACATCTAATGAAACGCGGAAAACGCGCCGGAAGTAAATATCAAATACGGAAATTAATAGCAATACTAGAAAAAGGAATAGTGAATCCATATCCTGTAAAAAGAGAAAAATTACCAAACACAGTACAACTTCAAGAAATAAATAATTCACCCACCAACAGTGTCGATAAGAATCCAGAATTTATGAATAAACAAACACAGACAGACACAACACCTCATTCAAGTAATTAACAAATCTCAAACACTACTCACTTTACAAGAAACAATTATAAATTCAATACAAGGCTATTTTTAAATTGGTAACAATTAATTAGTAAATAAATCTTTGTTTTAATCAACGCAACTTTACTTGTGTCCGACTATTGCAGATAGAGTTTTCTTGCTAACTTCGTACTACTTACCAAAATTCTCATTCTTACTATCTCTATATTACCCCCATAACTTTCTCCCATACAATTAATCAAAATGGATGAACACGGGAATCCGCTCCGAAACGGCGATGGCGGGTTGAATCCACCGCGCATCAATAATAGATTGAATCCACCGGATAACGATAATGACTTAGACCAACAAGTCCATAATATCACCCGACATGCGAACATTACGGATCAAATGATCACGTCCCTCGGGGAAAGTATGACATTGCATCAGGCGTTAATGCAAGTCCCGAGTTTTGACGGTAAAAACATGCCTTTACAAGCATTTCTACTAGATGTAGAAAACGGTCTTACAATCGTACCAGATAATCTCAGAAACACTTATTTTAACGGAGTAAAGTCTAAGCTCAAGGATACGGCTAGAGACGCGATCGCAGATAAGACAATTAATACAATGAATACTCTTAGAGACGCGCTTAAAGAATATTTCGCTACTAAGAAAACTTATCCACAATATTGCGCGGATATTCAAGCCATTCGACTTAAGCAAAATGAATCAATCCTGAGTTACTATACCCGAATAAAGAAAATACGCGCTAATGCAATAACTGCATTAAACGAAAGCTTTGATAATGTAGCCGAAGTAAATGCGATGAAGAAAATGTTAGACGGTTTAGCACTAGAGTCATTCAAACGCGGATTACCAGACGATCTAATATACGGAGTTAGTGTACAAAATCCTGATACTCTCGACGATGCATATAAAATCGCATTACGGCTCGAAGAAGACCTGAAAGGTAGTTCTCACCGTAACTCTAATTATTTAGCCTACGCGCAATCCGAATCCGCAATTCTTGATCTACCGCGTAGGACTCGAACAGTAAGTTTTCAAGACGAAGAACGTCGAAATACAATACCGTTCAGATTTATTCGCGAAGATAATAGCAGATCTAATTCATACAGTAGATCTCCGGTGCGGGATACGACACCACCACGTGATAAACGTAACTATCTCGAGCGTAGTAATTCACCTTATCGTTCGCGAAGCCGATCACCCGGAAGTTACTATCCATATTATCCTCCACCGGGCTATTTCCCTCCAATCCCATATATACCTCCTATGCCATATCAATACCCACCTCCTGGAGCATATCCGCCTCCAGCACCATATAATCCACCATATTATCAGAGTTATCCTCCTCAAGATAATAATCAAAACAGCTCTAATAACAATTATAGCAACAATTATTCCAACAATTACAATAATCGTAACAATTACGACAATAACAATCAAAGATACGGTAACAATGGTTATAACAACTATAATAGGAATAATTCTGGAAGCTACAGTAACAATAGTAACCCATCAAACCAGCAAAATAATTCAAGACCAACCTCTCCTGCACCACCTAAAGAACCTTTAAACTCCAACGCGGTTCGACGGAACGACGCGACGTCGAACAGCGCGAACCCCACGGAAACGCGTCCATCATCAATCAGATTCCTGACCGTCGAAAATTCGTAATGTGGTCTGAAGTCCAGGGTAGAGGACCGGTCGTTACTCTAACAGCTCCCGAATTGCGAAACGGCAGAGCTCGTTTCCTAGTCGACACAGGCGCTGATATCAATGTAATCAGAAAAGACGCACTGGCCCCTCGCACAGTAATTGATACCTGGGACTCAGTATCCATAAAAGGAATCACTACTGAGCGACTCGACACCTTGGGGACCACAGAAATTACGTTCTTCTCAAATCCCGAGAAATTTCACGTTCTCGAGAATCCATTACCCATTCCAACTGATGGAATTGTCGGCATAGACTTTTTAACTAAGGAAAAGGTTGAAATATCTTTTCATCATAATACCATAGTTGCAGATTCTGAACCCGTAAACCCAATTCCGCTTGAAAATACCAAGGGTGAACCATTTGATACACCCCTGGTTACTGTGTATCGAAGTGAAGATGAACCTTCAATATTTTTGTTAAAAGCTAGAACTCGAACAGTAATACCAATTAATCTTCGCAAGACAGACCTAAAAACGGGATTTTTACCCCGCATTGAAACTCGCGAAAATATTTTCATTGGTAATGCTTTAGTCACGAATAATGACAATACTTGTTATGTCTTCGCGATTAATGCATATGAAGACGATATCGAACTAGTCATACCACCACAAGAAATTATTCCCTTTGAATGCGATGGCAGTTCAGAGGATTTCTTTGACGATTCTGAAGATAGCGATATACCAGAAGATGGTCAAGATAGATTCGAGCGCATATGTGCTAGTCTCCGACTTGATCATTTAAATATATTGGAAAGAGAGCACGTGCATGAGCTTATCAGAGAATTTCCGATGCTCTTTCATCTTCCTGGAGATGATCTTCCAGCTACAACAATGATGACACACTCGATTCCAACAGTTGATGAAATTCCTATATCAGTCCGTCAGTATCGTTTTCCACCTGTACATAAAGAAGAAATCGCTCGACAAGTAAATAAACTACTGAATGATGGTGTAATATCCGAATCTGTCTCTCCATATAACTCACCTCTTTGGATAGTTCCAAAGAAGCCAGATTCAAAAGGTAATAAGCGCTGGCGTATGGTAATTGACTTTAGACAATTAAACGAGAAAACCATAGGCGATGCTTATCCTCTTCCGAATATAGTTGAGATTCTCGATAGACTAGGAGGAGCAAAATATTTTTCAGTTTTCGACTTGGCTAGTGGTTTTCATCAAATCAAAATGAATCCAAAAGACCAACAGAAAACTGCATTCAGTACACCAAACGGTCACTATGAGTATAATAGAATGCCATTTGGACTGAAAAACGCTCCAGCTACCTTTCAACGACTTATGGACCGAGTTCTTCTAGGTCTACAAGACGTTGAGCTATTTGTCTATCTTGATGACGTCGTTATTTTCGCATCATCACTCGAAGAACACGGCATACGTGTCCGAAGACTCTTCAATCGACTAGAACAAGCCAATTTAGTCTTACAATCAGATAAATGTGAATTTCTAAATCTCGAAGTTGCATATCTTGGTCATATTATTGGCAATGGCGGTGTACGTCCAGACCCAAAGAAGACTGAAGCTATCGAAAAGTTTCCAAGACCAAAGACAGTTACGAACATCAGACAATTTCTTGGACTAGCTGGTTATTATCGTCGCTTCATTGAAAACTTCTCAGGCCGTGCGAAACCATTGACAGAACTATTGAAAAAGGATAATCCATTCAACTGGACCTCAGCTCAACAAGAGAGTTTTGACGACTTACGCAAAGCACTATGTACATCTCCAGTTTTGCAATATCCTGACTTTTCTCAACCATTTATTCTTACTACTGACGCTTCGGATCTAGCTATTGGTGCAGTATTAAGCCAAGGAAAAATTGGTGAAGACAGACCAATTGCTTATTTATCAAGACTTCTCAAAAATGCAGAGCGAAACTACACAACAACTGAAAAAGAATGTTTAGCAGTTATTTACGGTATTTTACATTTTAGACCGTACTTATATGGTCGAAGATTCACTCTCGTCTGTGATCATGAACCACTAAAATGGATCGACTCCGTCAAGCCACCAGTACAACGGTTAGTGCGATGGAGAACGAGATTAAGAGAGTATGAATATGTTTTCTACTACAAACCAGGAAGGTTAAACGTAAATGCAGATGCATTATCAAGGAATCCTGTTGTTTTGCCAATAGTCCCCACAGGAAAACCTGAAACAGCTGCGAGGCAGTCTAGTTCAATTGCCAAACACCTAGAACGACTGCGATCATCCGCCGTCAAAGCAGCAGAGGCAAACGCCAGTACTATAGGTGAGAGAGTAAGATTGCGAAGATTAGCAAGTAATCCCTCGCTATCGCAACCACCTCTCATCAAGCGTACCAAGACTATTGCCGACATTCCAATGCCTTCAACAGAGAAACGTAAAGTTGGTCGACCTCGAAAACAACCAGATACTGGACCACCAAGTGATCCAACACCACCAGTACCGCATGCGAGAAACAGTGCTTTTCCGAGCCTCGCTAGTAATCGTGTACCACTCTCAAAAGCTTCTGAAAAACCAGGACCACTATCTACAAAAACTCGAACAACTGATTATCAACTCACATACGTAAATAATCAATCAGGCGAAGAAACTCCTTCACTAACTGAACCAATACCAGTACCACCGCCTAAAAATGTTATCGAAGTATCACCTGGACCATCTTCAGGAACTGATAGTTATTACTGGGATCGACGTGCTGAAGATCCAACGTACGAATCTCCACGAACAGAACCTCCAACCAGGAAACCTGAAGCACAATCCCACAGACCATCTGGCGTAACATTTCGACATCCTTTAGGACGATCGACCCCTGCAGTTACTTCAGAAGGATCAACCACGGAATCAGAGACAGATGAAGTAATATCACGAGGAGCAGCAAGCAGACGATGGGCTAATTTACCACCGATCAATGAAGTCCATTCGAGTACAGACACAGATGAAGAAGTTCATATAGAAGAAGAAGTTCAACAACCACAACCGATAAAGAGAAAATCCATAATCGATACTGTACCTTGCGAATTATTTTATCCAGGTATGAAGAACCATGAAAGTAAAATATCCCTACACACGACGAATGAAAACTTGACATATTTCAGAGACAATTATTTACACTTTATCTCTGCTGATTGTGAACTTACAACCATCACATCGCGACTACTGATAGAAACAGATAAAATAGATCCACAGGATCTGAAATTGAAGAAACCGAAAATTAATCAAGTACTAATAACACCACACGGTAAACATAAAATTCTCAGTGCAGTGTTAAAAAAGAATCACTTTGACTCATTTTCCATACAAGAATTGAAAGATGTACTAAAAACCGTCAAAAATGTACTAAACCACTACAACATAAAAACTTTGCGAATCTCAAAACCAGGAGATATGCTCGAAAGCTTGAGCCAATCACTTGTCACTGACGTTCTCAAGGAATGTTTAGATGACTGTGAATGTTCACTCACCATTTGTCATGGAAGTGTAACCATACCAGACGAAGATGTCCGCAAGGATATCATCGCGGAGTATCACGAAAGCCTAACAGGTGGTCATAAAGGTATCACTAAAACATATCGACGAATTCGTGAACGTTTTTATTGGCCGAACATGAGAGATGACATCACAGAATTTATTCGTACGTGCAGAAGTTGTCAAGAACAAAAGTTAGTCCGAATCAAGACTAAAGAACCAATGATCATCACAGACACTCCTGCAGAACCCTTTGACAAAATCTCAATCGACACAGTGGGCCCATTACCTCAAACACCATCAGGTAACATGCACATTCTTACTGTGCAAGACAATCTCACGAAATATTGCGTAGCGGTACCAATACCAAACATTAAGGCTGAGACTATTGCAGACGCACTTGCTCGCCACGTTATTATTCAGTTTGGATCACCTCGCGTAATATTAAGTGATCAAGGCAGATCATTTGCTGGTAAAATATTTCACCACCTTGCAAAAATTTTCAAAATTAAACAAGTAACTACCTCAGGGTACCATCCACAAACTAATGGATCCCTAGAGCGTAGTCACATAGTATTGGCAGAATTTATCAAACATTATGTGAATAAATATGAAGACTGGGATAAACTTGTTCCTTTTGCAATGTTTTCATATAATATCGCTGTACATGAATCCACTAATTTCACTCCTTTCGAGCTTATATACGGTAAAAGAGCGCGTATACCCAGTTCTTTTCCACCCCCAGACAAAACTGAAACTTACGGAACCTACCTATATGACTTAGTCAACCGTATGGATGACATGAGACACTTCGCGGCATCTAATTTAATTAAATCCAAACACCGCTCTAAACGTTACTATGATGCTCACCTGAACCCCAGTACTTTGAATGTTGGAGACCAGGTTTATGCTATAAAAGAACCACGAAAGGGTAAATTCGACTCGCATTATAAAGGTCCATATATTATAGCTGAATTATTAGATAATAATACGGCTATAATAGAAGATGAAAAGGGCAAACGCTCTCTTAAGCACATAGATAAGCTAAAAATCTGTAACACACGAGATTCTACTAATTCTAACACTGACACTCAATCCGATTAACATATTACCATTTTCCATATGTCTTATTAATCGCTATTTTCGAGTTTTAAGTTACAATAGGTATTGTAGTGCAACCACTGACGATTGAGCAGTATGGAGTTAATAAAGGTTATCCTTCAGATATCAACAGTTCCAACAACAATTACGGTATACCAATTAAAATCAATAATAGTAGAAATCTTTAACTTCATCAACATCACTTCAAAATTACATCTGATGATGATATTATTTCTTTTCATGATTTACCTAAAATAACCATCATGAAAAGAAATAAAGCGAACAATCTCAAATTCCGAAAGGGAGAAATCAACAATTTAACAAAATGGAATGAATATATAACAATATGAGTAAATTCTTGACTAACCATAAGATGGGACAAACGTGCATCAATTAATCTTTTAAAGAAGATATAACTATATCAATTCAGAAAATGAAACCTGATACCATGCATATGTTTGTCTTATTTTGTTGTTTTAATACTCATATGAATTCTTAGTAATATTGACATAATAATCCCAAGCATGCATGCAACATATTCAAATACTCATACTTATGACGATACTTGATTAAGAATTAAGAAATAGTTCATATCGTTTTACAACCATATGAAGGTACGCATAACTATTCATAAGTATGTGTAAGTGAATAAGATATTAATTTAAATAAACACGATAACAAATAAACAAACAGACAATACTTCGAAAAATTTATGCGTGAAATAAATATGTTTGAACTTTTAGTCATTGTTCAGAAATAGTATCCTATTATGTCAATATATATTAAAGGTGAAGGGTAATATAAGTCAATGATAAAAGTAAAAAGAAATAAAATATAAAAAAAAAAAAATAATACATATATATATATATATAAAAAAAAGCAAAAACAAAAAAAAAAAAATATTTGTCACGATATATATATTCATATAATTCACAATTAACGGTGATGGGTAAATAAGTAAGAAACATTGCACAAAGCATAATTTAAAATTCGCAAATTTAATTCCCGAATCGTATAATCTAGTATAAATGAATAATGCAAAGTACCAAAATAGCTCGTAAAATGGATTGTAAAAAAAAAACGCATCAGCATAAACCGAAAATATTATGCGATCTCATTCTATTGTCACTTCTTTAGCTTCAATATTAATTATTTTGATCAACCAATAAGAATAATCCACTCAGTTTAATTGAAAGAAGAACACTATGTTAAACATAGTTTCGTTTTTAATTTTATGCGTACGTAGTACAATGTTTATGTCAACCATATATACATGCACTTATCCATTTTAAAGTTAATAATGTTCCAGTGGAATGGTTTTAGACACGAAAGCCACTAAAGAAATATTCATAAATAACAAACCGAATAACCAATAGACCCGAGGATAAGTATATGTGTAAATGCGTGTTGTAGGAGATCAATCATATATGTAATTACTATAGAAAAGAGAATATATGCGTCATCTATACGAAAAATTGTAAGTAATCATCAACACAAGTGCGACAGAACATCAGCAGCCAGCATGGACAGACCCACAAACAAAAGAGTAAATTTTCCAGGGAGACAAACGGTCGTTTCCGTTCCTTAGTGCATGAGAAAAGGACTGAGCAATTTATAAAAACAAACACGTGTTATAGTCATCTGTAATCGTCCAGATCACAACTGGAAAAAGAATATTATAAATTCATAACACCACTGAGAACACGATTGTCAACTCAAAACTTTCTTGACCATTCATATTAATCTCCAACCATCCAAGGTGACTATAAACCATTAGCAGCAGAAGATGCAGTCAAAAATCATGCTACAGTACGCAAACTCCTAAAATGACACTTGAAAGTGCCAGCTCAATAAGACAACATAGACCTAATAAGGGAATAGTTTTAACAGCATAACCAGTTGTTCATACTTTATAAGGAATTTTGAATTAGCCGTTCCTACCAGCAATAGTCACATAGGAAATTAACTCTTATAAAGTCCATACAGAACTACAAAAGATCTGAAGATGCCAGTACTACTACTTAACAATTGAAGAAGTAGACTGAACACAAAAATAAGGGTCAAAGACTACAAATACATATAACATAAAATTGCATTATGATTTCATGTGAAGATAACCTATTTGCAAACCCAAGGCCTGAATCACTCCAGCAATGTGACGCAGAATCAAGCAAGACCCAATATCTATACTGGAAGTCCTTAGAAGAAATCAAGGGCTTACATTCCATACAATACCTAAGCTTACTTCACGTCCAACATCATTAGAAACCTATCGAATATGTAAAAATATCTGACCTGTGAACTCGAAGTTTGAGCTCCGAGACCTCTATAAGAATTGGCTATCTTAACCTCGTTTGATCTGCAGATCCTGATCTGGAGATCCCTCTTAAAACACAACCTACTATTGAATTCATGCAACGCGATTGTTTCCAGAGATAGAATTACTAACTTCTCAACTAAATCAACTACTCAGACGAAATTTCTACCAGCTCCTTATCAGCAGCAACCGCCTGATTTTACGAATAGGAAAATATTCAATTCAACCAATAATACATCCAAAAATATACTTAAGACAATTCTCATGTTATATGGAATGGAAAACAACGACCTAAGTTTACCATGAAAATGTACTCTTCGAATCAAAACAAGCAAATACACACAGCAACAAAGCAGCAAAGAAGATAGAAGGACATTCAACAACTATTGGACTCCTACAAGACCTCATCAAAATACGTATTGTTAGCGTGTTTAAAAGAACAATTATTCAATGTAAGTTAAACCGCAATCCATATTGACCAACTACTTCAATTCCTATTTAAGCAAAATATGCATAAATTGGAGTCATCGAGGGCGATGACGACTCTGGGGGTAGAGGTGTAACGATCGTTACATATGGATCGCGATTCAACTATTTAATTAAAATTTTTTTTTGTATTTGCATTCTTTTCCATTTTATAAGCAACGAGTACTTGACCGCACCCAAAATCTTCGTACCAAAATCCTTTTGCAGGTACCTATGTAAGTGTATGCACGATGAGTAAGAGCCGACAAAGATCGATAGATAAGATAATATACCTGTCTCGCTTTCTCTAGGACAGAGCCCATTCTCAAACCCAACAACGTCACTTAGCCGTATACTCATCTTGCATCCACACTTACCTGCGTACATCTATTTACAATACAACTATACAAGAGAGTGTGTATATGTGTGTGTACGGGCGTAGTACCCAAAACAAGTTAGCTGCGACTCGGCGGGACACCTGCACGTGTGCACCGGACTTCTAATTAAAATTCAAATATATACAAAGATTTTATGACCATCTCATTTCCATATTTCGAGTCACCTATGACATTTCGAAAGTCATACCCGGATCTATGTACTTCCAATAGAGCATTTACTCATCCGTTGTTGTTTACACAAAAATGATATGATTCAATTTCCATATATGGACTTTTTTAATTTTTAGAAAGGTACCTAAACCGGATCCATGTACTTACTCATCATGTTGTTGTCCAAAATGATGAGATGGACCGGTTGGTTGCATAAGAAACATATGACTTTCCTATCAAAATTAGAGTATATAAACTGCCGAAAATCTAACGACGTCAGTCAATCGCTAATCGGACCTAATCTCTATCAGTTCTCACTTCGAAGTCCAAACTCTGATTAGTCAATCGCTAATCAGACCTAACCTCTGTCGGATCTCGAGTCACTAGCTAAGTAATCTCTGCCAGTTCTCGCTCCGAAGTTCTACAAGTTCAAAATCTCCGATTAGTTCTATCGGCCCAAGTCCGACTAGTATCGCGAATCAGAGATAAAAGTCTTAATCGTTGTCCACGTGACGGTCCACCGCCTAGGCAATCGGGCTCCTTGGCCAAATACCTAGATTTCTATCTTGCAAAAATCGCGGCCGATTCGACTCACCAGGATCTCCGGTCTCGTGACGGTCTATAGCCTAGGAATCCAGACTCCTAGATCGAAATCCTAAATAAAATCAAATATTCATACTCGTACTCGACAGATAGGGGAGTGTATCCGCTTGGCACCCCAGTAGCTCCGAGTCCGAAAGGTGCATTAAATTCCGCTGAGTAAAATCCCTAAGCCACGGGCAGGGTCCCAGCGAATCAAATAAAAACAATTCCGCGATCATAAATTCAAAGTGGTGAATTGTGAGAGAGTGTGATCAGCGAGATTGTAAACCACCTCAAGCTGAGTGGTAAGTTAATTATATTTGTTTATATTTAAGTACACACATGTAAAACAACATTATAATTTTATAAAAGAATATACAGATTCTTCCTTTTTTTTAAAAAATCATCTTTCTCTTATTTATACCTCTTACTCCAACATTCTTAAGTCAACGGGTACAGAAAGAGACAGACGTAAAAGAACAGGGACTTCTCGAGGGCCCATATTCACCTACCTACTTCCCTCTCGCTTTAAAATCCCTGACCTACCCTTAAGCCACGCAGGTCAACGAACGGGATTGTCTATCGTACTTCCGCTCGGTACGAAATAGACTTATTTAGTATCAAAACTTGCCAAATATTAAACATTCTCACACTAGCCACGTGACGGTCCTATTAGGCTCCTTGGTTGAGTAATAGAATAAATATTGTGGGTAGTTTACTAAATAATTAATTAAAATAAACCCTTCGCCCGTCGCCTTCACTCTCTCCGATCGTGACAACTCCACTAATTTTTCACAGTGCACAGTAATAATATGTCATTTATAATAATTAATAACGTAAATAAAATTTAAATAAAAATATTCAGTATTCTAAATGAAATAAATAAATATCAATTATCAATAAAATTGCGTGTGCTGTGTAATTATAAATTCATCGATTGAAATTCCTGTTTTTATGTGATATTATGATGATATAATTTAAAAATATTATATATATGAATAAGAATGTAGTTTACTTCTTATTTATCTGTTTTTAAATAAATAAATATCAATAATGGGCTTAAATCAAATTTTGAGTCTTTATTTTTCCAAATTGAACTCTAATTTTATTAATAGTCACATCAATTGTTCAATCAACACAATTCGATTTATTTTATCACACAAAATAATTTTATTAAGTTATCAAAGTAGCTAAATTTTCATCTCCTATTGTCTTTTACGATGTAATTTTCATTTTATCACCCATTGAAATCCAAGTATTCGCGATAAATATCATCATACATTCCAATAAGTAATTTCTTTAATTCACTTCAATTTTACCCCAACCACATCAGCACTAATTCAATTGATACGGCAGCAAATAAGTTAATAAGTTCCACTTACGATCTCTATAAATAAAAATGTAAACGTTAAATGAGTTGATAAGTTATTAGAAGTTCTTTATAATAAAAAATATCCACAGTTTTTTATTAAAGTAATTTTGTTATTTTCCAAGCAGTCAGCCTTCGTCTTATTTGAATGTTATTTGACGTACCGAGAAGGTTGATAAATTCCATTGCCTTAAGTAGTCGCGCGTAGGGATGCCGTGTCGCATTTCGTTCGTTTCCAGACCTCTAGCCCCGAAGCCTGGCCTATTCCCTCCATTGCCGGTTCGTTTCATCATTCTATCGGTAAAAGGGGTCCAAGTCTTAACTCGGACGTCCTTTTCTCCCCGACGAAAGTACGTTTCCCTTGACGCTCTTTCCACTGATTCCTAAGGGGATCAACACAAAAAGAGAACCAGGACTTGATGGTGGTATCCCTCGGCACGGAGGCGGCTTTTCTGGCCACGTTCATCCCATATTCCTGGGCTCTGCACAACTTCCATTTCAATCTTACCCTATTCTATTTCATTCCCATTCTCTCTTCATCTTTATCTTTATCCTTTATCTTTATCTTCATCCCACTCTTTCTCATTCTCACATTACAACTTGCGTATCCCCATTCCTTCAACTACGTTACGTTTAGTTTCATTGTCGTACGTTCACCAGCTGAACCTCTGCACTCGTCCACAAAACTCATCTCCACAACCTTTAACCAGCTAAATTCCTTCCATGACCCGCCGGTTAAATTGAAAAATTTTTTTACACTCGTAGTCACGATAAAACCGTTTTATTGGATTAATATATTTTTTTCGTAATCCGATCGGCTCGATTGATTTGTTTATTTTGAATCGACTTTTTTTTTCTTCAAAAGGGTGATAATATCCGATAATTTTATATTATCACCCTGAAGTTTAAATTATGCCGGTTGAATTGCTTTTTATTTTATTCAAAAAGGGGCCAAGTGAATATTGCTGATATGCTAATTTCATAAATTCAAAGATCTCCTTTAAGTTTATTAAAATATTATAAAGTATAATTTTTGAATTTTAATTTCAATTGCCAACCAGGTCTTAGATTTTTTTTAAATCAAATTATTCCGTTTATTAAAAATTTAATAGGGAAGACTAGGGCAAGACAGCTCACTTATAAGTAATTAATTCTTATGACTTCTCAGCACGAATATCATTTGTTTTTATATATTTTATACGAATCTGTTGACATTTTACAATTATATTAATAAAACAAATTTTTATTTCAAGCCGCGATGAGACCATAATAAATTAGGGAAACCTGGAGCGAAATTAGACCTAATGTTTCAGACAGAAAATAATTATTTTTCTTTGAAAAATGCATTGTTACAGCTTGTAAAAAACTGTGGGGAAATTGGTCAGTCTTCTTTTTTCAAGTGTTTGTTATTCGAATCACTTTTTACTAGAGAATTTAAAAAATCTGATTGAGGTAAAATGGACCACATTCATAAAAAAAAAATTTTTTACTAAAAATTTTAAATTGGCTGACCAACTTGTCCGATTATTTTTTACTAACCGTAAAATTTTATTTAATTCCTTAAATTTTGTAGGTGTCACATTGTGCCCCGGGTACTTAGCATTGTTTTAAAATTTTATGAAAACAAAATTTTTGTTTTATGCAGAATTTTTGGAGAATCGCGCTGGGATTTTACTAAAAAAAGTAAATCAATTTTGAAACGGTGCATAGTAAATTTATGAAGTAAAAGATAAAATTTCGCAAAGTATAAAATTTCATTTAACTTATATACTTCTACCACATCTTCTAATATAATTCTCGGATAGTACAAAGTGGAACCTGAAACGGGACTAGGATAGAAGACGGTAGTCTTGGGTAGTCTTTGTACCGCCTTGTGGCAATCCCGGTAGTGATGCTGTATAGTAACAGTGTATGTAAGAAAGCTGGCTGGTGGATCAAGTATAGTCCCTTTGCGATAATATTATCCTCAAGGTGCTGTGAGGGTGATGGTAAGTTTCCAACGAGAAGCATTAGTGGAGTGGACGAGACGGCATCAAATATGAAGATAGCGCTTCGGGGAATTTCCCGTAGAACAAAGTTCGGGCAAACGAATCTTACTCTTACTCTCACTCACTTACTCTCCATCTCTCTCTTGGTAGTATGGCTTAGCAGGCACTAACAGTATATACATATATATGAGAAGTATCTGCACTACACTAGGAAAGAGAACTCTCTGAAGAATCTTTGAGAACTCCCCCGTGACTGAAACGTCGGTATGTCGACTGGTGAAGAGAGACATAAATGTAGACACTAGTTTTGAATTCATAAAGCTTTCACGTTTTCTTCGAATTAATTAAATCTCAAGAAATATTTTATTTAAATATTGATATTTTTTTTTTTTAAGAATTTCCCACGTGACAAGAATTACCAGTTGATAAAATTTATATTTTATTTTCCATTCATGAAATTTCAAATAAAAAAATTTGATAATTTATACTGTAAAAAATCGGGATTTTATGTCATTCGGAGAGTCTGAGTTAAAAAAAAAATTACTCCGCGTGCGGAATGAATAGGAATTTTTGTATGGGCGGAGTGATTTCGGAGTGACGCGGATTTTATTTAAATTCGCATTCACTCCGACCCGGAGTTTTAATACTTAAATAAATTTATATTTAATAGAAACAGCTGCTAATTAGAAACATAATTATTCCAATAAATAATTAATTCAGACATTAATAATTAAACTTAAAATATTAAGTTTTTAATCTATAAAATGTTTTAGTAACTTACTAAATTATAATTTCATATATATAATACATAGTGAAAATATTAAATTATTGAATAGCTATAGTGACATAGTTTTTATGGGAATATTTCATATTTCGGTACAATATGAAACGTTATCTCGTGGTATGGTTGATGTAAGTCATACGACAGTTTGTGACTCAGTGTAATTATATTTGTTAAAGTTTTATTATCAGCTGCTTATAATTTTTAAAAATAATTTCGCGTGAATATATGAAAAGGAGCTCGTAATTATTTCTGTACTCAATATAAATGTCAAAATATCAAAGACCTAAGCTCACTATATTAGTAACTTTTTTTGTAATCAATATTTTCCGAAACTCTCCTTCGGAGTGAAATTCACTCCGAGGGAAAATAAATAAAGAATTATCCACTCCACGTTTACTCTGCAAATTTTTTACAGTGTAGTTAACAATTTTTTTTTTTATGCAATAATACTCTGAGAAAATTAAATGATTGGAGTTATCATCTAGTGATGGTAAAATTTTTACTATCAACCTGATAGTAATGAATATCATCTAGATGATTGTGTAAATCATCTAGATTGTAATGGTTACCATCTGGATGATAAGTATTACGATCATGGATGTTAACTCGAGTTAATTAGGATTATTATCCTAAATAGTTATATTTATAATTTCTGATGGTAACTGGTACCATCAGAAATTATAATAGTTACCATCAAAGATAATTAGAATAACAATTAATTCGATTATAATGAAACCATCATTTTTCAAGGGTAAAAAAATACTAAATGTTAATAGGGGAGCCTGGGGCACGAAGGACCCTTTCAAAAATTAAGTAAAAAAGTTTTATTTTCATTTTCCGTCAAGTTATGACCTCTATATTGTTTTTATCATATTTTTAGGCCAATATGTGATATGTGGGGTAAAATGGATCACTCTAAAATAAATTTTTTTTTTCGTTTTCCGTCAAATTCTGACCTCTATAATGTTTCTATTATATTTCAGGTCAATGTGTGATATTTGGAGCAAAATGAACCTCTCGAAAAACAAAATTGGAACAAAAAAATTATTTTTTTTTATTTTCCGCCTAGTTAATTTTTTCGTTACAATTTTTTCGAGTGGCCCATTTTGCCCCACCCCTCCACCTCAAACACTTTTCACGTTAAAAATTTTGGGCGGCCCATTTTGCCCCCAAATATTTCGAGGCATCCAAAATTTCAGGGGGCCCATTTTGCCCTCCCTTCCCCTACTTAAAATTTATTGAATTTTCGATCAATTTTTTCATAATAATAATTACCATCCCTGATAGTAACTGTAATCATCCTGATGGTAACTGTAATCATTCTGATGGTAACTGTTATCATCCAATGATTGTTAATCCTATTAACAAAAATTATAACTCTAACTATCTTTGCATTTAAAATCGTCCTTATCATCTTATATGATTGGGGCTAAAAATTTAGGATAATAAACACAATCATTTAATTTTCTCAGTGTAATACTAGTAGTAGTAATAATAATAATATATAAAGTATTCATTTTAAATAACACTCGTCAGTATAAAACACCCTTCTAATTATAGAATACTCGAAAATATCACCCTCGAAAATTTATCACCCTTCTGTTTTATCGATTCGAATTCGCTTTGAATGTCTACTCAAACTCTCACTCACACTCAGGCTCTGTGATTATCAACCATATGATTCTGATTGGAGTCTTGTAGCAAAACGCAATTAAGCCATTGGTCATTACTTTGTGAGAGGGACGATAATATATGTACATATATCTATATATATGTACACAATAATGATAATAATAATAATAACAATATTGATGTTATTTTCATGTTCAAAAGCAACAGAATCTTTTGATGGATCATATCAGTGTTCATTTTAGCGTAAACTATCAAACATGTGTTAAACCATACTCTCAATAGTTTACCAGCATGCAGAGTCTTGTCATTGACGTTTTTCCGACAGAAAACAGTGTCTAGGGATGAGATCGAAGTATGTTTCATCACACATATGGCTCACCATTGATCAAAAA
Source organism: Microplitis manilae (assembly GCA_030273425.1). NCBI lineage: Eukaryota > Metazoa > Arthropoda > Insecta > Hymenoptera > Braconidae > Microplitis > Microplitis manilae. The sequence continues at coordinate 17,185,913 of CP092730.1, read as the reverse complement.
CAAACTTTCAATAGCTGCTGGGTTTTCTAACGAGAATTAAACTCAGACTTGTATTGCGGCGAGATTCTATAGATGATTCATTGAGTTTTACTATTTTCTGTGGCTATAATGACTCGGAACTATAATATCTGACGATATTAATAAATACTTGTACGAGAGCTCGTTTTTGACATTCATATGAATTATGATTTGTAATTTATTTTTATAAAGATAAATTGAAAATAGTATTCAGGGAGAGGAAGGAGAGAGTAAAAGGGGGTACTTAAGGAAATACTAAGTTTTCGAGGAGTAAAATATGCTGAATCTACTTTTATAAAACTTTGGGGGTGCCCCGTTTTGCCTACCCTACTCCCCTTCACCCCTTCCCTCCCTCATATATTTTTAACTAATTCATTTTTAGTCCCTATTATTTTCTTTTTGTGTTAAAGGATAGAATTTTTTGAGAACGATTAGAATTTAACATAGAAGTCAATAGCTAATAAATTATAGTGCAGTTAATTAATTTTCTAAGTAACCGTGGCAAGTTTATCTGCAGGAAATTATTTTAGTTTGAGTTTGATATTTATTAGCGCTTATATTATGCATGTAAGTAACTTGAGAGGGAGAGGGATATTGTTCCGGATTATATTTGTTGATTTGTATCACAGAAAATTGAATTAATTACGCGATATATATATTAGACTGTGTCAAAATGAGTTTTTTTTTTTTTTTTTGATTGGACCGATCTTTTAAGTTTCTTCAATATAAAAAAAAATTCTCCTAAAGTTTGAACTCAATATCTCAAAAATTGAGCTGGCGCAAAGAGGGGTCTCCTTTCCCATTTAAATAACATGGTAAAATTTTTTTTTTTTTTTTATTTTTAAAATAACGACACGAAGAAATTTTTTATTTCAATTTTGCTTTTGACTATCTTAAAGGAAATTTAATTCTCTACAAAATTGTCCATGTCCATTTTTTATTTCTAAACTCAACAGGAACGAAGTTATAGAGGGCCGAAGAGGAGGAAAAAAATAATTAATCAATTAATAACAGAATAAAATTTCTTATTTTAACTTATCAATTAATTAACTCAATATTTTTCGTTATTCACCAAAAATTTTTGAGTTCAACATTATTTCGAAATAATAACAAAACAAAATTTAGAGTATAACAGAAATTAATTACAATTTATTTAATAAATATACTTATATATATATTTATATATATATTTATTTATTTATTTTTAATAAGAAAGATGGATAATAGCTGATTCGTACTAGGGTACAAAAATAATTTTTTGAAAAGTGTATATAAGTTTGTTTATAATTTTGTTTTTGCCCGAGTAACCAGTTAGAGAAGGACGAAATTGGGATAAAACTTTGAACTTTCATACACATCCGGAAATACATGTATAGCTATGTAAGTAAAGTTAAAAGAAAGTTTCGAAACAGCTCCTCGCGGAACAATCAAAATCGTTTCACGAAAACGCGGCAACTCTGAACGAAGCCAATTAAGGACAATACTGCCGAGCGCCTTTCCGGATGTCGGATTTCATTTCTTTTTCATCTATTTTTCTACTGCTACCTTTTTGTTTCTCCGTCTTATTTATTTTTATTTATATTTATACTATTTTTATTTTATTATTTTTTTTTTTCATTAACTTTGATGTAACGCAGACTGCTTTCCAATAGCTCAAGTGCTTTTATTTTTCCTGCTTTCAAGATACAAATCTTTAATTTTTTACTTTTATAAATCTGTCAATTATTTTATTTATTTTTTACATCAATTGCACACTTAAAACGCGAAGCCTTGATTGCTCTACTCTCGTTTGAAATTTTTTTTACCCAACACTGACATATTAAATCCTATGCACACAAATAATGTCAAAATTTAGAACTCTAAAGAAATTTTAATACAGTCGACTACCAGTTATAAGCCTGGTCAACTGGACGCAGGGAAATTTTTCTTGTAATTTCAGTCTTCCCACTACCGTGCGTTTAATTTTGTTCTCGACTACTTTTGCTAATGAACGTTTTGTGCTTAAAATGAAATATTATTTGCATTGAATATAATTTTAAATTTTATTCATCTCGAATAATTCGTAATTGAAAAATATTCGCAGTCTTCTATTTTTATAATGTTTGACTAAATACCATACAAAATTAACCTTGCGAAAACATGAATGTGAATTTGTAGAAAATGACGTTGAAAAATAGTGCGCGGGTTTATAGCCCGAGAAGTACCTATGGCAAAGAGACATACTAGAATCTAGAAACAGAGACCACCCGGTGGTCAGTGACTAATGACTCAACCAGGCACTCTAGTATTAGAGTTAAGTATCACATGTACATTGTTTTCTATCCACAAACTTTTTACATTTTTTATTATCTACTTATTTTATTTTTTCCTTTGCTATCATTTATTTTACAACTGTATCACGACGCTACAAATTATCCACAAAAGAAATCTCGATAAATTCCACAAGCATTAAAACAAATAAATACGAATAAAAAAAAAAAAAACAGACTTAATTTTTGAAAATCGGACTGGAAACAATAATTTCCTTTTTTATTGAAAATTTCCAATTTCTTCAGCAGAAAATAAAAAAAATTAGTTTAAAAATCGAGCTTTATTTCGTAGGTTAAATTTAGTGACGTAGTTGCACGTCGCAGATATGCATGTAACTTTTTGGTGACACCGCGAGACAGTACTGAAAAGTTAACTCTGCGATGCTGGTATTAAGTCGAGTGTATGTAAGCAAAAGCTGACGATGACAATATATATAGACTGCCATACATACATATATATTATACATATATATATATATATATATATATGTAGAGATAGATACAAGAATAGTAGAAATGTACCGCAAAAGCATCAGAGAAGCATTTTCATTTGGACTTGCATATACTTTTTCCCGCACATCAACCACACAGCACCCCCTTTATATCAGTACGACGTGAGTAAAATGTGGGCGCATGATTTATATATGCATGCACTTTCTACGTTAAGAGCAAAGCCAGAGTGTAGCATAATACTCACTGACTGATATGTTACGTTAAAAGTATTTAAATATTTTTCTGCCAATTGCGAACCCTCTTTAAGTGAATTTTGAATTATTTATATATAACATAATTAGTATGTATATTGAGAACTGAGAACAATTTTTTTGTTTCAAAAATACTACCATTTTTCGCGGGGTTTTTTTCAAAATTAAATATTTTAATTGAATTGAAAAAAAGCTGGTGGAAGTGGTTTAAGCAGAGTGGATCGTGACTTTTCGCTTAGGTGACAGAGCACACATACGCTTTGTGTTCGAGGTGTGCAAAAAAATTATGCTATACCGACTACAAATTTTGAATTTAGAACACTCCAATTATATTTAAAAAAATAGTTAAATTAGTTTTGAAATAATGTTTGGGAAACGGGAATTAAAATAAGTGATAGATATCTATGTTAAGGTGAACATTGTGTAACATAAAATTTATCTCAAGAGTGTAGAAGACTTGGAAGGTTGAGCAATGCTCATGAATTTCGTAGCGGCTATAAATCAGAGGTGTAAAAATTCATATTCCTCGGTGGCAAGGGAATGTAAGGTGTGCGCGTGAATGTGTCATGCAATCTACTTGGCCAGCCGTCGGCATAAATACGTGATACTGGTGCAGTATGAGATATCTCATTTTTTGAAATGTTACGTGTTTTGCTAGACCCATTTATACTTAAATTATTAAATAAATTTTTGAAAGCACACCCTTGTAGCCAAACAATGGAATATTTTATGTTTTTGCAAAGTTAAATTTGAGTAAAATGAGAATAAAAATAATCAACACAAGAAATTATAAATGCGAGGTCTGTTGCCAACCACTCGAAATTGCGGGCAGATGTCTAACGAGCAAGATACATCGACTATAATTCTCAGCTTTGTCTCTTGACCACTGACAAACTCACGTACGTCTCTGATCCAGATGCATGGCAACATCTGTTTCTACTTCCTATTCCATATACTCGATAATAACAAATAGTCGAATCAGGGTACAAAAAAATACTGAATTTCTTCATTTTCTTCAATATTTTTTTTTACTCATTCCCACACTTCAAAGTTACTATTCGATACCTTTTAATTTATTTCTCCGAGATAGTTTTATTTAATGCGATTTAAATATTTCAAAATTATAAATCATTTACACTGTAAAATATCACGAGTGATATTTATTTATCTCAATCTGAATTCAATACATTGCGTTTGTGATGATCTTTAACACAAATTTTATGTTAAATACTTGAACACAAAATCTGTTATTTTGATAGAAAATTTGGGTAAATTTAACAAGCTTTTTGTGTTATTGTGGTCCCAGTAAGAGAATAGACCTCGGAAATTTCCCCCACTACCGAAAATTTATGAACTGCGCATGCGTACAGAAAAGTGGAAGAACGCTTAACATATAAAACATCCAGAGTGGGAGTAAAAACCGACGACACCCGAGGTCCATTCTCTTGTTGGGATGACAATAAAATCAACTGATAAATATAAGCACATAACCTAACCAACTCAAGAATACTGATCTAACCTTAGTACAACTTTTGTCAATTTCCAAACAATTAGTTCGATTTTCAGTGATTTTTCTAAAAAACAAAGCTATGAATTATCCTCCCGTAAAATGAGAATAAAAAAATCATTGAACCTGATCATAACAATATTCAAGTTGTCTATGATTATATTTAATTGTAAATCAATTATAATCCAAGTTTCCTTGCAGACAATGCTGCTACAATGCTTTGCTTGGTTATAGTAATCAAGAAACGCGCGGGAGTGTGTAGCTAAACAACACAAATTTTGTGTGAATTTTCGAATAACACAAGAAATGTCTTACAATACAGATTTTCTAATCATTTAACATAAAAAATCTGTTAAAGTAAAATAACACAAACGGTTTGTGTTGAATTAACAGATACTGTGTTGAAAATCAACACAAAAAATTTAACCAAATAATTTTTTAACACAAATACACAAAATTTCTGACTGTAGACGAAGAAAATGGTTTATTTTCTTTTCAGCAAAGTGATTTTGGAGTGATGTGGTTTTTATTTCAATCCACATTCACTCTAATTCAGAGTTTTAACGTCAAAATAAGCTCCCCTTCGGAGTGAATTTAACTCCGAGGAGATTAAATAAATTAACATCCGCTTCAAAATCACTCCGGATTTAAACCGCGTTCCCTCCGCAAATTTTTTACCGTGTGAAGTTACGAGATAAATTTAACGATAGTAATTTTTTATCGCTAGAAAAAACATGTTGGTAATAAAAATAAATTATGAAAGATGTTATTTGGAATTCATTGATAGTCATGTGAATTGAAATTTAATACTAAGTACACCACAGTGTAGAGCAGAAGAGATTTTATTTTCAGCTCATTTCTCTAGAGTGCATTCATTATTTATTATAAATGCCAAGTTAATAATTTACTTAAACTAGTTTCGCAGATTCACGGGTAACAAGTGAGTTAAATATTCAGCGAAAAAAAATTAATGATTTTCTGTAATTTATTGAATGAATTGTTGTTGACTATCGAGAGTAAAAAAAATTTAATTACTAAAGTAACGAGTTTTTGTGGTGCTTTTTTTCTATTAATTAAATATTTTAAAATCGACACTTGTGCGAATCGAATTGAATGAAAAATGAAGCTGAAGGGTGTGTGTGTAGATTGTTAGAGGGAAAGAGAGTGGGAGGAAAGGGGAGAATTGAAGCAATTTAACGTTGCTGGGAAAATAGATCGATTAATTTGTAAGCGCGTATACGCCCCTCGTCATCTTGCATGTCTGCAGTTAACGTTGCGACAGGTTTGACGCTTATGTCAATCAAATACTAACAACTTTTATATATATATATACATATATATGTATTTTAAGGGGAAGGTTTTTTAATCATTAATATGGTAACAGAAAATTATTTGTTTTTTCCTTTGGAATAGGGCGGGAATTTAAATTTCCCGCACAGGTATGATGAAAAATTTTTCAAAATTTGGCCGGAAATAATAAATGGACGTCAAAGTACTGGAAAAATAAATTATGATTTTATTTAAGTATTAAAAAAATTTTTTTGCCAAGATTCTAGATACCCCATTTTGCTCGCGTCTCCCCTGTGTACATGCATGAGAAATAAATGTATAGAGATATATTTTTTAGATATGGAATCAAGTGATTTATTTAACAATCGATACGCCCGACGTAAGTAATAAAATGAGAATAGAAAAGGGAGCTGTCCATTTCTTATTTGCCGCGGAAAATTGACAAAAATAGTTTGAGACGGAGAACATAAATATAGGCGAGGGGAATATATTTAAAAGTATTATAAGCGATATAGAAACACATGTGAGTCACTTCCTTTACTTTACTTTATATAATAAAAAGAAAAGGAAAAATAAAATTGAATAAAATAATAAAATTCTGTAGATAACGAAAATAAAATTTTCTGTTTTCGTGTTAACTTCGCTAGGGCTTCCCCATAAAATTTTATAACCCTGGCTTATATATTTTTTATTAGATGTACAATTATTAGTCTTCTTTTCATTTGATATTTGTCCATTAGTAAAAATTAATATAATAATGTTTTTTTTTCTATCGAAAGAAAATTAATAAACTCAATTTTCTTCTTTAGTCGTGCGATTTTTTTGTCTAACAGAAATTTAAAATTAAATGTGAAAAATTTAAAACTAGAATCTTTAAGCTTCAGAACACCAATTTTTTAAATTTTCGCGCCAATAATTATTGGAGATCGAGAATTGAAAAAACCATAGATTCGAATTTTCTACTTACTGCTTTGATTATTCTTCCGACTTTTACCTGCTTGATGAATACAAATTTTCTTTAGAAAAATGTATATAATTTGCACGTAATAAACATTAGAAAAATGTCCATGTGATAACATTAAATGAATTTAATTTAACACGGCCGAACGGGTTTCCAGCGACTTGCTATCAACTATTTCAATTGCTAGCAATACTATAGAACGCGTTACATTCCAGTGCATCTAAATGTTCGCACGAATGGCCCTGACGCTATTAGATAGTTGATCATTGATGCGATTTAACGCGTAAGATCACCCAGCAATTTAATTTTAAAATTCGCAATTTCTTGGTTGTCTAAAGCTGGACTTGTCACAAATCATTGGCGAAAACTTACTTAAAACCCTTTGTCGATAATCATCAAAAGCATTCCCCCACATTCTTGGGCATTTAACACATCCATACTCTCAGCAAATGAGACCCGTTGCGAAAAACTCGTCTGGGTGAACAAAAAAAAATAAAACAAAAGTATATCAATGTCGCGCCTATGCCATTGCACCGGCAGACTACTCGAGGCTGAAATGAAAAAAAAAACGTATTACGAGAAAAAGAGAAGTGAAGTATTCAGAATGCCCTTAAAGAATTTTAATGCCATGGAGAAAGAATTTATTGCGACATAGAATGTGCGGTAATGGCGGAAATACGCGTATAAAAGTAGAGGAAAAGGGTGTGCATTGTCGTCGCCTAATGGCTTTGCCTCGGGCAAGTTTTCTGCATCTAACCGGCGACTACTGTGTTATATATATATATACATATGTATGTATATTTATATATACATTGCATAGTAGTCAACAGTAAGAGAGAACAAACATCAAATACGGATACTTGTACTTTAACAGGTACGTACGTTCAATTTACCCCTAGTCCTTTTACTATTTCAGTTTACAATCACTCGACTTTTGTTTTGTTTCCGACAATGACATGATTTGCTTTTTTTGGAGTACATGGATTTTTAAACGGATAAAATAAGGATTATGTTCGTAGAACAATTATTTAAAATTTATTTTGAATTTGAATTATTATGATTTAAATAAGTGTTAAATATACTTCAAATTGAAAGTGCCAAAATTTTTGTTTACGACGTGAAAATTGAATTTCCATTAATTTTAGTAATGAGAAAAAAAGCGTAAAGTAATTACTGTTTTTGAGTTAGTAAAAATAAAAGTTAATACATAGCGACAATAGGGTATTGTAGTAGTTGATGGTGAAAATTCAACGAGTCCCTTGTTCTCCTTAATTTGTTTCGTATGAAAATAAGGGAATAGGGTAGAGAAACTCGTGTGCGCGACCAGAAACTGTTGCGCGTTAATTAAAACGGATGGCGAAAATTGCCGCTGAGTCTAATTGTCGAGACCAAGTGCGTAAGATTAATTACATCTATGAATATTATTTCAATAATTTAAACTTTGGGTAATTATTAAGTTTAACTATTAATTAAAGACTAATAAATATTAAATTAATTAAGTTTCAAATATTATATATTTTCATTGCACGAGATAATTTTTTAAAAACTATTACCACAAGCCAGAATTGTTAAATTTATGAATGAATACTGAGATTTATGTTATTTCTGATGTCACATCCAGTGATTAAAATCTTCCAAGCATTTGTTACTATATATTTTATGTGTGTGTGTGTGTATTTGTGTGTGTTTGTGTGTGTTTTACGAGCAAGTAAAACTAACTAGTCGACTATAGGCAAGTTGATTTTACAGTAAAACGAGAAATATGGTTGACGATGCGTTAAAAGGTCACGTACTGGGGTCTGAATTGTCGGCAAAGTGGTAAAGTATAATCATACATCCATACATTTTAGTTGGTACGACTACACTACACTACATAGATACGACTGGTCCTGGTCTATGTGCACAGTATTAATGTACAGAAGTGGAAAAAGCCTTTCTCGATCCGTCCATCACGAATACAAGTAGTCAACTCGAGAGACTATATGTCTACTCTATTATCCTTTACTCTCGCTACTCTTTCTAATGATATACGCCTACATGTATATGTATGTATATATATATTTTTAATGCTATATTACTGACTCAAATTAAGTTGCTGAGTGCACGAGTAGTCATACATTTTAATTTTAATTTTTTATTAAAAAAAATTTATGTCATGAGTGTCGTAACAAAAAAAAATTATTAAATGCCTGTATTGAAGCGTGAATTTAAAATTGAGGAGAAAGAGTATTAAACGGACTTAAGGTCATAATTTTAATATTTTTGATAACGGTAATTATTTCACATCAAAAAAACTCGGCAAAAAACTCCTTGAGCTCGAAAACACCGGGAAGTTTTGGGGCTGGCTCGCAGGGTCAACCGATAGACAGATTTTTTTTTTTTGACAACTAATAAAATAATTAATCTGAATGTAATCAAAAGTTTTAGTACACCATAAATATAATTATCACTTATTATAAAAATAAGTCAGTTTGAAAAAAAAAAAATTTCCCGCTACTTTTTTTTTTTATATTTTTATAACATAATTTTTTTATTATAGAAAAAATGATAGTTGTTATAGGCAAGTACAGAGCTCAAGAGATTTTTTTTTCATTAGATTATTTTTAATAATAATAATAATAATAATAATAATGATAGTTTTCTATTAAATAGATGAATGAAAAATGTATGTATAAATAAAAGCTCATAGAGATTATTCGGCCAGTGAGCACACACGTAGAGTGCACGTTAATTGTTACGGCTCATTGAAATTCATGACGCGTACTTGACTCCGATTATCTAACCCACTAATGGTTATTTTAATAGTCTCACTCTGGATAAATTTTTCTCCTCTAAAAACCACGCCAATGCGTTACCACTAATAAATCACTGTTATTGTTATTTATATATATCATTTTCGGTAACTTTTAATTTAAAAATTTTCCAACCAGTCATAAATCTTCGTCCCAATTATTCGCGACTTACAAACTTACTTGTACTTAGTTCAATAAAAATTAATTTCATACTTGTAATCAATATGCGATTCATTCGTTGGTTTAAAAGACACCAGTAAACATCCATAGCAACCGTGACTTAACTTTTTTAATTGCCAATTACAATTGTCGATAACAGTGTTGTGTTGTTGAGTGCGTTAAAATATTATTTACGGTGTTATTCAATCTTAACTATTTCAATTGATTTTAAAAGTCTTATCGGTATTACTGTTAGCTAAACTTTTACTCATTCGTCTTTCATCGCTCGAGTTTAAATTATAACCAGTAAGTACTATATTTATTAGATTTTTTATAATTAAATATATAATAATTCTTTATTTTCAGTCATGAAGTTTTTACAGTTCATTTTAATCACTGTAATGTTAATTACCATCGATTCCAAAAATGTAAGTTCATTTATTTTTTACATAATCGATTACTTCATATTTTTTATAAAAATAATTTTTACACACCTTAAATGCTTAGTACTATACTTACTATTTTTTTGATGAGGCACTGAGGGTGAATTGTATCTGCGTTTTTTGTTATATATATATATAGTAAAATAATATAAAAAGTATACTATTATAAAGAAGACATCTTAATAAATGAACTCCATATTTTTTTGGTTGGTTTATCTTGATATTTTTTAAAAAGAATTCTATTTTAATTTTAAATATCGGTGGTCAGTTTATCTGTGACGTTCTATATAAAAAAAGATACACTTAATTCAATTTTTTTTTTCCGGCTTTAGATTATTATTTGTCAGAATTCTAATGAAAATTAATATTTAAATTCTTATAATTTAATTATAATAAATAAATAAACCCGTAACCCGATAGTTAGTTAGGGGATGGGGGGGGGGCACATTTTTAATAGTTTTTATCATGAAACAAAAGTTATTAATATTTTTCAACTGACAATTGATTTTTGAAAAAGTTTAACAAAAAAAATTCAAAATAACTCTCAATTATATTTACAAAAGTGATTTTTGAATGTTTAAAAACCATTTAAAATATAAATTTTTTTTTACAAAATTTTGGGGGTAGCCCCTTTCCTTTATATTCTTACTAGACATATTTTTTCTTTACCAAGTGATACTGACGCCACCATATAAAATTGATCGAATCAAAAAAATCAATCAGTATTAAATTATCAATAATGCAGAAATTTTTTTTTGCAAAGAGCGAGAAAAACGGGACCTATTTATATTTTTAGTATATGAGCATTTGAGGTGTACACTTTTTTAAATATTATTTTTTCTTTAATGAAGAAGGATAAAATACTAAACATATATACAAAAGAGTGATATAAGTTTAATGTAAATTTAATGATTAATGTGGAACTACGACCAGCATACACTCTACTGTCATATTACAAAAGCCATTTATTTCTATGGTCGAGAGCGTATGCAGAAGCATTCACTAAGCTCTCTACTAGCCTCTGGGCATCTACCATACAGCATACATACATGGATACATATATAGATATATAGATACACGATGGACAGTAGTGGTCACCGGTCATTTTGTATGAAATGTAATGGTGACTATAATGTCGAGTAAAAAAATAACATAAAAAAAATATGAAATGACCAAGTGATAAAGGAATGAGAGCATATACCACATTATATTATTATATTTTGTACTTAATGGCTTTTGGGTTCTGCGGTTAAACATGAAAAAATGTATGACACATTTCCGTGCTTTTCATCCCTATTGTCAAATGACATCATGTTCATCAAATAAATTACGCTATTTTAGCTTTACATAATAATGTAATAACACCGCAGAGCTATTGATTTTTCGTTATTTTAGTAACGTAGGATTTTTGGTTTCAAATTCACCTCGTGGAATAATGACGTCGAAAAAGGAAAAATATAATGTAATTGAATGCACCTGGCACGTCGAGTAACACTAAATTTAACTGCAGTCACCGAAATATCAGCACAATTTTATTACTTCTTTAGCGAGTTAACGTCATACAAGATTCGACATTACATTTCGTTCGCCAGATGGTTTCAATACCCGCTGCTTGCTTTATTTAACATGTTACACAGATAAAAAAATTTCTCTATTATTTACAATGTTGAGATCACAGTGTAAATATTTAATTTAACATTTATTGTTCTTTCCGTGGATTTCAACCACTAAATGTCTTATGATTACACAGAAAAAAGGATTTTTTGGCGCAAAAAATCTTTTGCAGTATGACTTCAAGACAAAAATTTTCTTAGGACTAAAAAAAATCCATTACAATAGTTTTTGCATCGAATGGTAAGAAAGAATGCCTTTTGTTGGTAAAAAAGGGCACTACATTAAATTTAATTTTTAATTAACCTAAAATAATATTCAATTGTATTAATATAAAATTGATTCCTGTATTATTTCCGATGCAAAAGATTATTAAATAATAATAGCAACAATTAAATATAATTTAATTAATTTTAATAATAATTAAAAATTATCTTGTTGTTTTCAATATATTGATACTCAGCAAAAATAACTAGAGTTTCGAGTCAAGGTTCATGTACGGAATTGTACATTATAATTAAATACAGTATAGTTTGATTAGCGAGACTTTGCGCTTCGGTTTTTTACCCCCACCATCAAGGCGCAACGTCTTAGGTATTAAATTTAGATGGTGGGGGTAAAAACCGAAAATATCCGAAACGCAAACTTTGTCATATTTTTAACGAACAATGTGGGCATTCTCCGCGATATTTATTCTTTGTAGTGTCATTTTTAACCAATCAAAGACGTGCTTACTTACCATGAGTTACAAAAAATATTTTTTGCGCCAAGAAATCCTTTTTTTAACTTCCCGCTAAGAAAATTGCAAATTTTCAAAAATTCGGGAAGTTATTGGTTTCAGTCCGATTTGTGAAAATCGAAATTCCAACAGATGTCGACGTTTTGAGGTCCTAGGAAGCTATTCTGACTAATTTCACGATGATGTCCGAGTGTATGTATGTATGTATGTACGTACGTACGTATGTAAATATCTATAACTTTTGAACGGATTAACCGATTTTGATCGTCAAGGTGTCATTCGACGCAGTTTTTTAATATCTTGGAGCTGAAAAAAAATTGAGCTTGATCGGCAGGACTCGTTCGGAGATATTCCAAAAATAAACTTTTTTCAAAAATGTTTTTTTTGGATAACTTTTTACGGACTCGATGGATTAATTCCAAAATTGACTGGGCTCTGGAGATTCATAAGCCGCGTCGAATGCCACCTCAAACATCAAAATCGGTTAATTCTTTCAAGAGAAACCGTTGTCGAAAGAATTAAAAAAAAAAAATTTTTTTCAGTATTTTGAAAATTTCTCAAAAATGACTCGATGAATCAATTTCAAAATTTAATCAGTTATAGAACTCAATGAAACGCGTCGACTGCCACCTTAAACGTCTCAATCAGTTTATTCGTTCGAGAGATATCGTTGTAGAAAAAATTGTAAAAAACGTTATTTTTTTAAAACAAAAGCATACAAAAGTATTTTCGAGCTCGAAGAGTTCGAAAATGTATCTACTACAATTTTTCGAGCTCAAGGAGCTCGAAATACGCGAGAAGTTTTGGGGCTGGCCCGCAGGGTCAACCGACAGACCGATTTTTTTTCTATGTAAACTTTGTACAAAAGTTTTTTAGTTTGCTGCAGCAACCTTCGGCTCGTGTTCACAACCGTTACAAATTTAATAGAATATTACGTTATTTTAATAAATTTTATATGAAATAATTTTTTTGACTACTTTATTAATTTTTCAGTTTACTAAAAACATAGTATTTGAAAATTGTAAGGACACTGATTGGTGGGTGAAAAATATTTCTCCATCGTTGCCTGTTGATAATAAAATTAATTTTGAAGCCGAAGTAGGGTTTGGTGAAGTGAGTTAATTTTTTTCTTTTTTTATTAATGACTTAGAAAATTAATAAGCAATATTTTGGACTTTTATTTTAGAAAACTGCAAGTTCTGGACATTTAATAAAATATACATTAACAAATTGTAGCGATTTATGGTGCAAAAGTCATGAAAATTTAACTGTCGAAGGACTTAATTGTGCGTTTAATAGTACGGAAGTTGAGAAAGAACCTTGTTTAATAGCGAAGGTAATTAAAACAATTTAAAGAGACATCTGGTAAAAAAAAAAGAAATTAATTTCAAAGTTATAAAATGATAATTGTTGTTTTTATAGATTTTGGTAGACTGGACACAGAATGCGACCAATTTAAGAAACTTGAGTGTGAAAAAATTAAAAAATGGCTGCGTCAATTATGACGTACCTCAGACAGTGGAAAAAAAACAAAATCCACTGACTCCTGGGTCGTTATTTGAACCGTTTATTAAAAACATTCCAATGAATCCTGCTTTGGTAAAATAGTATTATTTAAATTTTATTGTAATGATGATCATGTAGAATGGTAAAAAACGATAATAAAAATGTTGAATAAAAAAACCTTAGAAGTAAGCTGTGGTTTTGTTGTGCGCTTGTTACGCCAGTAGAAAGTCATAAAGATTTAAAACTATGTCTTATTCAGAACAAAGTACACCTGACGTAACTCACAAACACAACAACAGTTACAACATAGCATATCCCTTCTTACTGCTGGCTCGTTTTCTTCATGATACAGATATGCTTTTCTACCCTCTTTTGTAAGCAACCAACTCTGAAGGGACTTTTATCTGTCAAGTATTTTATATCTTCTCTCAAATTTACTTTGAGGTCTTATTATTATTATTATTATTATTATTATTATTATTATTATTATTATTATTATTATTATTATTATTATTATTATTATTATTATTATTATTATTATTATTATTATTATTATTATTATTATTATTATTATTATTATTATTATTATTATTATTTTTATTATAGCAATAATAATTAAGACTAGTTCAAATTAGATTTAAAAAAACAAAATTTCTTGTTTTGACTAAAATCAAATTTTTTTTAAACAATTGAAGTAACAAACAAAGTTTGAATTAACTCTGTTTTAGAGAATTTCATTTCTTATAAAATAGTGCTGGGATGTATTTGTTGTATTTTTAATATTTTACTCAGAATTTAACTCTAGAGAAGATAAAATATTAATATTATTAGATGCAAGTATAAAGTGTGAAAAACACTTATGTAAATTCACTTAAGAATCTCAGGTACTAAAATAGGTCTATAAATATATTGAGTACTTGAAGCGAAGTTAAATTTTGACTCGGGTATATGTATCATTTTCGGTAATTTTTAGTCTCAAATATTCCAGGCAGCCGTAAATCTTCATCCCAATTATTAACGATTTACCAACTTACACTTGTACTCTCTTAAAATGAATCAGTGAAAAGTGCTGCAAATCAGTGAATATTCACTGTATAAACAGTTATAAGTACTTATTCAAACAGTGGTATACTTATAACTGTTTATACAGTGAATATTCACTGATTTGCAGCACTTTTCACTGATTCATTTTGAAAGAGTACTTTTCTTTATTGTAATATTTGGCCGTGCAATGAATTCATTTATCAATGAAAAACACCGTGAAAAAAATAGAAAATTGAAAATTGAGTATTTTAGCCGAATTTGTAAATTATTCATCAAACATTCGGCAAAAATTTTCTACATAAAACAATTCTATGAATTTGATTGTAAACCAAATAATTCTAGTTTACTATTTTATTCAAATTCCATAAAAAATTGCGAGTAATCATAATAATAATACATCGCGTTACTAATGCCAAAAGGGCATATCTCAAAATATACGCCCTTTTCGCTCTGCAGAACCAAAAGAGGTATAAAAATTTTTTTCTTTCAATCAACTCAGGAATGTTAAAACAGCATGTATCTATGAAAAAAAACGAAAAAAAATTGATTTTGACTTACGTCTTTTTGGCTCTAAAAAATTTTTTTTCAGAGCTAAAAAGGCGTATCGTTTTTTCTTTTTATTATATATTATAAATTTTTCGCGAAAAAAATCACAAGAATGGTAAAATAGATGACTTTACAACTTTACCTATTGAAAAAAATATTTATTTAAATGAAAAAAAACATTTCCAAGTTGATTGGAGAAATAAAAATTTTTTATACGTGCTTTTGGTTCTGCAGATCCAAAAGGGCGTATATTTTGAGATATACCCCTTTGGCATTAGTAACGCGACATATTGTCAAAGCAATGGATCAGGAAATAGCCTAAAAAATTTAATTTGATATATCATATAAGAATATATAAAATAAAAATCTTAGTTGATAAAACCATAATGTGGTTCATCAATCACAAGAATAAAAATTTTATTTGACAAAAAGTACATAAAATTTTATTTCCGGTTTTTTATATTTTTTTTTTGCCACATAAAATAAATAAAAAAAAAAAATATTAAATACCAAATGAAAAAATGTTATCACGATATTGGTACAGTTACTGACAGCAAAGGGATGAGGGTGAAATTGGCAAATGCTGTATCATCCGAGAGAAATGTACATATATTTATATGTATATATCTACATTTCCCTTCAATCATCGAGGCTTCAGAAGGGTACCAGCATGTATCCACATCACGCAGCCTACGCACACATCAAAGTAAATTGTGTGACGAGCAAAAGGGGTCTGAAACCCTTTTGCTCCCAACTATCTATCTCTATATACATGTAGATACATATATAGATATATATACATATATATAAACTGCGCAACTACCCACACATTTAAATAAGCGAGTAGGCTAGGTGCTAACGTGTTCAGGGATTGTCTGGATGCCCCTGATGATCACTTTATATTAGGCAAAGGGGAATCTGCATGACAATAGGCCGCCCCATTGTGCGGTAAACGCTTTGCACCAATCCCCATTTCTGGCCTTCTGCTCCGCGCTTACTTGACAACCGCGTCTGTCTTCATTCTAGCTCACGCGCCCTTTTCCATCCTCCACACCATTATACCTATAAAGTCTCTACACCAACTAATAAATACGATTTACGATAAAAATTTGTAACTTCAGGCGGGTGTAAAAAAAAACCTTCACATCCTATTCTATCAATCTTATACTTTAAAAGCTCTTTGTTTAAATTCACACATTAATTTTATTTATCAATATCTCTGACAGTTTTTTTAATGAAAAAAAAAATATTAAATTTTTCTTTCAAAAGTTAAAAACAAAAGCAGAAATAAAGTTGACAACAATATCCGTATAGGATTCTCTACAGTCTTGAAGTATCTATCTCATATCACTCAGTGTATCTGTTACCTCGGGGTAAATCTAGATTGAATATAGTGAGGTGCAAAGCTAACGTTAAAAGAGTGTGTTTTCCATACTTTACCGAGGGAAAACCAGATAGACAGATAGATAGATAGCTATAGGTATATAAATTCCACGTATACGAAAGGTGTATATAAAATAAAATAGAGATTGCACACAAGCGTTAAATCGTAGAAGAGGGAAAACAACCGCAAGTGTTACAAAAGTACGGCTTTGTGGGTGTGAATACGTCTAGACGGGTGTACTTGAAGCTATGCTATGAAAACACATCAGTTGACGCTTGATGCACGTGATACAAGTTTATCTTGTCGTGATAAATGTGATATATATACATCTGGCTCAATGAAAATGCATTCCGCGGCTCCGCCTGACATCTGTTTTGTCTTCAGCGCCTCGAGCTTTTTTGTTACCTTACAGTATCATTTCTCATGAGCTAACAATTTTTTAATAGACTAGACTGCGCATTTAACTTTTATTCACTACTTTACAATTTTACAAATGTTCTATAGTGACAATGTGACTTTATTTTGCATCACATGATAATTAAAGCAGCAACCAATCCAATTAAAATTTACGGACATTTTTTAAATTTTGAATCTGAAAAATTTTTAAACTTATTGTTGGCCTTTTTATTTTTGGGCTCGAAAATTTTAGTTGCTCACAATTTTTTGACTGACAGCTAAAAATTTACTCCCTAAAAATTTTTTGTCAAAATTTAAATTAATTTTTAAAAATTAAAAAAAGTTTTGATTTTATATTTCCTACAAAAATTCTTTTTTTTTTTTTGAAAATGAATACTAAGATATCAGTAGGGAAGGAGGCAAGTCGGACATATTTCATGTCCTCAACCCAAAAATAAAGCAAAATCACTGACTGGGGCAAAAAATTTTTGTCAAAATACATAAAATTTGGAAACTAGAAAATAAGGAAAAAATTTTTTTTTATTTCTAGAAATATAACTTACCCCAGTGACTATGTAGCTCAATAAATCTTTCAGCAACAACAAAGTAAAAAAACCGCGAAAATTGTTTATTTTTTGAACATCATTTCTTTTTTTTTAAATTTTAGAAATTTACGTACCCGAATCCAATTTTACGATCGTGATAAAATGCGCCAACTATTTTGAAAACAAACTAATAAAATTCTTAAATAAAATGCCCGTCTTGCCTCTTCTCCCATATATTTCCATTCTCTATGGTCTCGTATTCTAAACGATTAATAAAATAAATAACATAATTTCGACAAGTATTAAATTAGTTCAGTATCAGTAATTAATGTCATAAATAAAGTTTTGACAGTTTAATTGCCATAAATAAATTATTTTGATACTATCGTATGGATTTTATTCTATTATCCCGCATAAATGTATATATGTGTAAATATAATAGAGTATTTTTTAGGCGATAAGAAGGGAGAAAGAGAAAATGCCAGTTATCTTTACCCTCTTCTCTTCGAAATACAAGCTTCCGGATTCGCGTAGGGGAAATCTTGACGTCAGATTTAATTTCGATAGGAAAGACCAAAAGCGAATAGTACTTTCTCAGAATCGTACGGTAAACTTTCTTGACTTGTCCTCTCTTACCCTCTTTTTTCTCTTTCTTTCACTCTCTACTTCAATCATTTAAACGACTGCTCACATTTTTACGTAACGTTCAATCCGCTTATCCTGTTATTTTTCATCTCGATTTATTTTCTGAATAACTTTGCTCCCGTATATAACAAACAAGATTAATTATATTTTTATAAATTAAATAACAATTATTCTCTTTGTAGTTGGTATTAATTAATATAAATACGAGGTAGGAGGTATGTGTTTTAATTTAATCTACAAGAGAATAAACGGTAAAAGAACTTTTTAATACTTATAAATTTCGATTTAATAAAATTATTAAAATGTCGAGAGCTTTTGAGCTGAGTTTTGTTGAGAAGACTAGAGTAGAGTAGAGTAGAGTAGAGTAGAGGTGAGTTGAGTTGAGTTGAGTTGAGTTGAGGCTAACACGATGAATCTAGCCGTTAAAATAAGACATTCTTTGGCGCTGCATAAGGCTACTTTAGGTACAAGAGATTCTTGAGATGAGAAGCCAAAGAAAACATTGTTAATTTCCCTTACAGGTTCGAGTGGAACCTTTCGAGTGATGGACGTTCTTTTAATACTCTCTTTCTACTAATTTTTAATTCCTTTTTATGCATGTACTTGGGGTTGATTTATTTATAGACTGTAAAAAAAGCGGTGTTAAAGATCGACTCAATTTAACACCACGTGGTGTTGAGATAAAATAACAACGGTGTAGAAGGTGTCAAAATACCGGTGTTAAATCGGTGTACAAATTCTACGTATAGAAATTAAAAAAAAATGTATTACGTAGGGGAACCTGGGGCACGAAGGCCCCTTTAAGCCGGTTTTTTCGCATTTTAGGCCAATATGTGGTATGTGGGATAAAATGGACCACTAAAAAAAATTTTTTTCGTTACAATTTTTTTTTCGAGTGATCCATTTTACCCCACATATTCCATATTGGCCTAAAATATGATCAAAACATTATAGAAGTCAAAACTTGACGGAAAATAAAAAAAAAATTTTGACATAATTTTTTTCAGGTGGTCCATTATGCCCCAGATAACGCAAATCGGCCTAAAATATCTTTAAAACATCAAATCTATCATGATTTGACCAAAAATAAAAAAAAAAATTTTTATCGAATTTTTGAGAGGGGCCTTAGCACCCCGGTCTTCCTTATAAAAAAATATAAAAAACTGTATCACTGTTTAAGCTGTCAAATAATTAAGCTGTGTGCCGAAAAAATGATGATAGTATTAGAAATTCTATGACTCAATATCTCCTAATTCTGTGATTAATTGACATGCTCGATATTTTTTTAATAGAAACTAAAATGCTCTCTCTAAATAATTTTTATCAAACAAATAAATGACGTTATATTTTCGATTTTCTATCTTTTAGTCACGATATTGGCAGAATCTATCATTCATAAGCTTTAATTTGACGGCGGATATTTTATTTTAGTAGAAAGAAAAATTTTTTATTTTGAATAAATTTAAATACTTCATAAAATTTTCTATTTCTGGCCGCTGAGTAAAAAAATTCAAATTTATTTTTTAAAGTCAGTCAAAATAAATTAAAAAAAAAAAATTTTGACAGTAAAAATGCTCAAAATTTATTCAAAATCTAATAAACAACATTTAAATCGATTAAAAAAAATATACAGGTTCAGTATGGAAAATTAAAGAGATTAATTTCCGTAAATTCCTTCGGATCACTTCTTTGTCTATCCCGTATAATTATAAGGTTAACAATAATTATAACGTTAAATTTCACATGATATTGTGTCAGTCAATAGCACCAGAAAAGCAAGTTTCGATATGATGTCACAAACTTACGTGACATCCATAATTTGCAGTCGCAAGCTAGTTTAGTTAGTCTATTAGAGCCAGTAACGTTGCGTATATACTGCCTCTAGTATATACCTATATTGCCCGAGGTGAATTGGCTCTAAACATATACATGTATACATATATTTATAAACATACATATATATATATATATACGATGGCAGTTCAATAATCCAAGTGACGTGTTATGTTGCAGCTCCAATATGCAACCCGTGTGACACGCGATAAATACTGATAATTTTGATTACCTTTCAAAACGACATTTGAATCCAATGACATTTGAATTCATTGTCCCAACAATATATATATTTATAAATTTATATCCATAGATACATGCACCGCTAATTGAATTGTGAAAAACTTAATTAATGAACAAAAACATATTTATGCAAACAATTAAATCTCTCCATTCCAATTACATTAACAAAAAAAAATAAACCAGGTATAATCTATTTTTTTTTTTACTTTTAATTCGATGATATTGAATATGGAAACGAGATAATATTTCATTTGAATATCGATTTAATTTTCTGGCTACTATCAAATGTTTTAAGTTAATATTGGCTTTGATTATTGATGGGTTTACTTTAATATGCCAATAGTCGGTCAATTGTTGGTTAGCTTGACAAATATCGTTTATATATATATAGATATATTAGTAATTAGAACAAATATTATAACAGATTTAGTTTGGATTAAAATTCGGACTGAAATAAAAAAATTCTAATAAGCTTTTCTATGTAACCGAAAAATTTATGTAAATAAAATTACTTATAAATTAGATGCGCACAGTAGCCCAATTCTCAGGTATGCAGTTACACTTTTTCTCAATTTAAATTCCTATTAACCTTCAACTCTTTTTAAAAAAAAAAAAAAAAATAGAATTACAATAAAAATAAATTAATGAAAGTAATTTTATTTAGTCAAAGAAAATTTCATTTAATTTTTTAATTTAAATGGTAATTTTATTTATATACATTTGAATATTATTATTAATCTTATATATTTATTTAAAAATAATCTTTGTGAAAAATTCAAATAATAAATTTAAAATAATTACAAACACTATAACAAAAAGCAAGTTAGGTTTTTTGTTGTCTTCTAACGCAGTGTGACATATTCCAAAAAAACACACACACACATATATATATGTATAGATGCAGTGTTTTATTGCTTATGGCGTTTTAATTTCATCGCAGCCTTTGATATGCAAGTCTCAAAGGAATTTTGCTGTTAACCACAGTCTGGTGGTGACCCATGGTTTGAGAAATGAGGGTTAAAGACCCTTTGCGCATGTGTGTATCTAGTCCCGACACTTCTAGGACACTGGCTACTTTCATCTCCTTCTTCTCTTTCTCGCTTTTCACAATTTCCTCAGCACTCAGGTAATAGACTGCTTCAAGCTACAGACGCTGTATAAACATATAATTTTTACTTACTACTTAACCTAAATAATATTTATTCTATATAATTATCTTGTAAAAAATTATTTTAAAAAGTTATTGACAAGTTTTCAGAGCATCTATTACAGTTAATGAGCACTCAGCTTGATAATATTATCACTGGCTTTTTGCAGTAATTACTGTGTTAACATAAAATTCTTAACGATTTTATAGTCAGCTTCGAAAGCTTAATTAACCGTCTCATTAATTATTTCTGAGAGATAATTAAGATGCTAAAGTTTTTTTTTAAAACAAGTGGAACGTAATCGTAATGAAAATATTGAGTTTTAAATATTTTCAATGAATTATTATTACATTCACGGCGGGTTCCGCTGGATTCAGTGAAGCCAATCAACGTCTAGGCCGACGAGGGAGCGCACAATTATTAAATTATCTTGACGAGAAGTTGGTCTTTAGAAAATTTTCTACTGCATAACACTCAAAAGTTTACAAATGTACGGGCTAACTAATTCTGTTGATTACACAGTTTCTTTAATTTTAATGCTGAGTTATTTTATATAATTTTGAATACTGATATTTAATTTATGACGCTTCATTTTACGATAATTTTATTTTTTTAAATTTAATACCATAATTAGGTGTTTCATTTTTAAAAAGTTTAGTTTTTAATTGTTGTCTGAAAGTTTTCGAGGAAAATTTATCGTTAATCTTCTTTAATCTTCGTTAGTTCTTTACTTTAAAGTTAGTTGTTTACTGGTTTTCTACATAAAACTAATAGAAAACTCGGCTTAGCTGTCGGAAATTAAAAGAATTTTTTAACAATCTTTGGTTGTTACAGTTAATTATCATTAATTGGTAATGATTTACAGCAATGATATTTTAAAAAAAGCGTTTTTTATTTTCGATACTTAGTTTTTTGCTGAATTTTTTTTAAAACAATAAAAATTCGATTTTCAATTAATAGTTCGCTAAAAAAATTAAGATTCGTTACATAGCCTGTCACATAAAAAATTAAATTTATTTCTAGAATTCATATTTCGCGCGCGTATTACTTTCTACATAACTATATTTTACTTTTAATGTATATTGTATATATTTTTATGCTGTCTTTTACTCAGAAAAGAGGCTTTACATACATTTTATCTACTTCTTATTGTAGAATTGTTCAATTCCTTTCTAAACAATATTAACATTACGAAATTCGCAAGTGGTCATTCCGGCCTTCATTTTAAAAAAAATCTACCTCCGAAAAAATTCTATAAAAATTACATAGAAATTCGGGACTTGTCGCGCATGTTCAGACGAAAAAACTTCATTTCTTTCACTAGTATTGTTCAATCCCCTTCTAAACCATAGTATTAATATTTCCGATCATCGAAAGTAAGCCTTCCAGCCTTCACTTGATAGAAAATTCACTTCCGAAGAAATTCTATAGAAATTTCATAGAAATTCGGGTCTCGTCGGCCATGCTCAGAAGAAAAAATTTCATTCCTTTTACTATTATTGTTCAATTCTTTTCCAAGCCATAGTATTAAATTTCCGATCATCGAAAGTAAGCCTTCCAGCCTTCATTTGATGGAAAATTCACTTCTGGAAAAATTGTGTAGAAATTCCACAGAAATTCGGGCCTCGTCGCCCATGTTCAGAAGAAAACATTTCTTTTCTTTCACTAGTATTGTTCAGTTCTCTTTCAAACCATAGTATTACTATTTCTGAACATCTAAAATAAGCATCCCAGCCTTCACTTGATAGAAAATCCATAAAAATTCACTTCCGAAGAAATTCTATAGAAATTCGGTACTCGCTGCCCATGTACAGAAAAAAAAATGTCTTTTCTTCTATCACTATTGTTAAATTCTCTTCCAAACAATGGTAGTGATATTTCTGATCATCGAAAGTGGGCATCCCAGCTTTCATTTCAGAGAAAATCCATCTCCGACGAAATTCTATCGAAATCCAATGAAATTTCGGGAGTCGTTTTCTAACCAGAAAAAGAATTTCTTCTTCCATTATCACTGAAATTCATCAATTTATAAAAGAATACGGAAGGGGGGGGCGAAATGGACCCCTTAAATTTTGGGCCCCCTTCTCCTAATTTAAAAAAATTCTCGATCTATTAAATGAACTTTTTCTAGCGCCAACAGATTCTGGAATCATTGTAGGCTTAATTATGTTTTCTGTTATTACTTAAAAATAACATTTTGATGATAACAATAAATAATAAACTAATTTTCACTTGCAGACTTCGATAGTAAGATTATTATTTTCTTTTCTAAATTCAAACCCAACTATCGATATTGACTAATTACAATCGCAAAACTTATGCAAAGGCTCCTATATATAAAGCCCTTTGAACCCGAAGTTCTCAATGTTGAGGGAACTAGACTCTAAAGAAGTGAAGTAAGTTCACAAATAAATAAGTTTCAAATTTAAATTAAATTTATAAAATAACAATAATCAAGAGATCTAATTTCATTAACTACAAAGTAAATCTTAAATTACAATAAACATCTTAAAGCACGTAGAGCTTTGATCTATTGAATTCCGAGTAAACGAGTCTAAAAACCGAGTACGAGCGTTGAGTTTCAAGTGATAAAGAAAAGGTAACTACTGATTTGACAAAGGAATACACAGAAAATAGGGAGCCGATGGGGTCACCAAGTTGTCGTCTATCAGTATTCAGTGGGTAAGATGGCCGTTCGGTGGGTCAGACAGAATAAAATAAAGAATATAAAGTACAGCGAATGAAAAGAGTATAAGAGTACGAGAAAAAGAGCAAGACCAAGACCAAGACACTAAGGGGCTTGGACACAAAAAATTCTTTTAGAGATTCTTGATGCCAGAGTTCCAGCTAGGATGTTCCCATACGCCCTCAGGCAAACTGATCCTACGTGATCCGGTTTCCTCATGCACTATTTTGACTTCCGCTGGTCAATGCACGGCTTTGATCATTTTCCTCGTGTCGGATCTTGGATACTCGAGTAGCGAAGGAATAAAACTCAAGTCTACACTATTTTTACTCTCAACTCTACTTTGGATACTCTGAGATGACAAGCTAGACACTCATACATATGTATGGATACTTTTTATACTCTTACCCTTTTTCCAGACTCTTCTTGCACTCGACTGTTTTATGTTTTTATTTCCTGAATTTTATATTTTTTACTTAATCCGCAATTTCTTCTTTTGGCTTCTCTATACTCGAGTCGAGTTACTCTAGAGTATCTACTGTGCATGTACATGCAGAACTGAATGTTAAAGTACATCTATATATATTTAGAAAACATGAAGGCATGTTTTACTGGTTGGAGGGTTTATATGCCTCTGGATTTTGTGATAAAGTTTGTGTAACAGTTGTGGCTCAAGTCCACCGTGTGTAAGCCCGTACTGCCATACTCAAAAAACTTTTCTGACCATTTTCCATCCAGTCCGAGCGTTAATAATAGCGTAGCTTGGTTTTATACTGAAATTCCTTTGCCGTACTATGCTCTGCTGTGCTATGGAGTGAAGAGTTAAGGAGTTGAGGATTCTATGAGTTGTAGTAGTTGGCTTAAATTTTTAAAATATTGTGAATGCTTGTGGATGTGGAAAAATGATACTACGGGTTGAATCAAGCTTTTGCTATTATATTGTTATATTTTAATTGTGAATATATGAAAGTAAGGAAATACATGAACGATTTATGGCCATTGAAAGCTGTGTGACGTTAAATTTATTAACTGGTGTCTCATGTTATTCCTGTTTAATTTTGGTTCATTTTTTTTTCGCAGTGAAGTTGAGTCAAATAGTTATTTTCTTGGTGAAACTTTAATTCGTTTGGTTTATAAATTAGTTTCAATAATTAATGTTTTTTTTAATCGGAATGTAAAAGTTTTCTAGATGAAATTAGTCAGTAATTATTGGAAAATTTGTGATTTTTAATTATAAAAGATATTTTTTTTTTTAATTAAGGGAGGGAGAGGTAAAATGGGGTACTTAAGGAAATACCAAGTATTTAAGGGCTCAAATACACTGAATCTTTTTTTTTCTTGAATGGTATTCAAAGTAAATAGAAAAATTTTTCAGTTACTGTTAAGCAAAAAAATTTTTCATTTTCGCGGGAAAATGGAACATCCCCTAAAAAAGTTAAAAAAAAAATTTCTGGATTTTAAATGAATTTGATTAAGTTAAACTTTTTCGCAAGTAATTTACATGAAGAAAAATTATATTTTACATGATTATTGGGTACAAAAGAAAAAAAACAAATTTTTAATAGTTTTTATCATAAAACAAAAGTCATTAATATTTTTCAACTGACAATTGATTTTTGAAAAAGTTTAACAACAAAAATTCAAAATAACGCTCAATCATATCTACAAAAGTGATTTTGGAATGTTTAAAAACCATATAAAATACAAAATTTTTTTTTTACAAAATTTTAGGAGTGCCCCGTTTTGCCCCCCCCCCTCCCGTACATATTATTATAAATTTTGATCCGAAGAATTATAAGAATTTTCGTAAATAGGAAACGCAAATATTTTTTTAATTTTTCAAATATTGCCTCCAATTGTCGAAAATTCAAAATTTTTTCATTGAAAAATTCTTGGGTACACAGAAAAATAAGGATTGTTTGTTACAAAAAATTCTTATTCATCCTAAGAAAATTTTTATTTTCCTTTAGAAGTTTTTTGCATCATAAATTGAAAACGAAAATTTTCCTGAGGTGAAAAAATTTTTGCGAGGGAATTTCTAGTCCTAAAAAATTTTTCTTTTCATATCATAATGCAAAATTTTTCTTATACTAAAAAATCCTTTTTTTGTGCATTAAATTAAAATTTTAATTAAAATAAATGGTTTTACCGTCAATTAGATCAAATGTTCAGATCGTTTAGACTTTTTTGGAATTGAGTGAAAGACAGTGATGGTGCAAACATTGAGAAACAATAAAAAAATAGATAATAATAAAAATGAAGATGAAAATTGAATTGTAAATGAAATTGGTAGCGATCGAATAATTCAAATAAGGTAAATTTAATCGGGAATAGAATAGAAATCAAGCGCGACTCGTTTGCTCAAGGGACTTTTAGATATTATGAGAAGTTAAACTTATTTCTATTGGGTTTGGGGACTGGCGCTTATAGCGCAATGGGAAATCAGACGACGGGTTCAATTTTCCGCATAGAAGAGTACCAATGACGTCGTCTTAAATGTAACTGTATTGATACACACTTACATACATATATATATATATATATATATATATATATATATGTACTGAATAAAATCTATAAGAACTGAAAAAAAGAAGAGATAATATGAATCTAGCAAGACGAGTAAGAGGGTCAGAAAAATTTACTAAAGAACGGGAGGAATGAGTTGATAGATCCGTTTATTACTTTTCAATCAAGAGTATAGTATATACAAGTACTGAGAAATATGGCGTAAAAGCCAATTGATGATACGAAAGAAGCTAGATTAAATAAATCTGGAGTGAAATTCTGGTAGTGAGCTTTCAAGTCTCTTTCATCGTAATCAGTTATATTTGAAATGAAAAATAAAAAACAAATAATGATAAAATATAAAATACAAAGTTAAATGAGACAAGAGTAAATCTAATAAGCTGACACGGAAGTAAGTATCCGAGTAAATTCCCTTGCCAAGAAATAATGACTCGCTATATTCTGTTACTTGAATGTTGTAGCTGATCGATAAAGAATCCGATAATCCAGGAAATCCTAAGGCATTTCGGGGGATTTACTTTATTCTTCTCAATCAATTTTTATTTCGCCTTATATATGTGTACATTTTTTTAAATTCTTCTCCTCTAATTTCGAGCTGTGGTGTTTGCTTTTCAACCTTTATTTGATGAAAAGAGTAACGGGTTCTTTTCTTATTATTATACTGTAATTGTAAGTAATAATGATTGAAAAACTTTTCATCGATACAAGTTGATTCAAAATATTGCGTTTGTGTTGATCTTTAACACGAATTTTATGTTAAATAATTGAACACAAAATCTGTTATTTTGACAGAAAATTTGTGTAAATTTAACAGACTTTTCGTGTTAAAATTAACTAATAAATATAAACACATAACTAGGGACAAGGTTTTTGCGTTAATTTCGAATGAATGGTTAGAATGTTTGGTATTACGGTGAAAATATTGGTCTTATAAAAAAAGTTTTTAAATAAAAGTTGTAGGAAATTTAGTTTTTGAAAAATAACGTCTCATATGATTTTTTTATACGACCAATATTTTCAACGCAATTCCAAAATTAAGATTCATAATGAACGATTCAAATTTTGATAATTATGGAAATCATAATTTTAAAATTACGGTGAAAATATTGGTCGTATAACAAAATCATAAGATACATTTTTTCTAGATAATTAAATTTCCTACAACTTTTATTTAAAAAATTTTTTTATACAACTAATGTTTTCACCGTAATTCTAAAATTAAGATTCATAATGAATGATTCAAATTTTTGATAGTTATGAAAATCTCAATTTTGAAATTACGACTTTCCTATTAGTCTTATGAAAAAATTGTACAAGACATTTTCTTTATAAAATTAAATTCCCTACAACTTTTGTTTGAAAAATATTTTCATACGGCTAATATTTTCACCGTAATATCAAAAATTTGACAGCGTTAATTATTAATTGCTATTTTTAAACCAAAGCAAAAATCTTGGCCCTACACATAACCTAACTAACTCAAATATACTGATCTAACCTTAGTACAACTTTTGTCAATTAGCAAACAATTAGTTCAATTTTCAGTGATTTTTCTAAAAAACAAACCTATGAATTATCCTCCCGTAAAATGAGAATAAAAAAATCATTGAACCTTATCATAAAAATATTCAAGTTGTCTATGATTATATTTCATTGTAAGTCAATTCTAATCAAAGTTTCTTTGCAGTCAATGCTGCTACAATGCTTTAGCTGGTTATAGTAATGAAGAAACACGCGGGAGTGTTTAGCTAAACAACACAAATTTTGTGTTAATTTTCGAGTAACACAAGAAATGTCTTACATTACAGATTTTCTAATCATTTAACATAAAAAATCTGTTAAAGTAAAATAACACAAAAAGTTAGTGTTGAATTAACAGATTCTGTGTTGAAAATCAACACAAAAAATTTAACCAAATAATTTTTTAACACGAACACTTTTATAGCCACCTCAACAAGAGTATGAAAGTGTTCCAGATTGACAAGAATGCCAGTAAAAAGTAAACGTCACCCAGGAAATATGACGAAGCTTATTGCGAGTTACTTCCGTGTAATTTTAAATGCGTTGTTAGCCTTGGTGTACACAATGTGGCCTACAGTCTGCACAACCGTCGACAGTTTCCTTTGCGCCACCCAGAGTGAGGCTGCCTTTCCCAACTAAACGCACACCCACACCATCAACTACCCAACTGTACATCGAGCAGCTCACTGGCTCTGGCTGTTCTCAACGGGAGTTGGTGGTAGTTTTATAGTCCAAGTTCTCTACCCACCGCAAGTGTCCCTACAGGACAGCGGCTACAGGATGACTACAAGACTACCAGGACTACAAACCTACCGATTCTCAACGGGAGCTGACACATTTACTTGTGTCCCACTGCGTGATCCCGTAGGAACTTCATTTATGAACCAACCCTCTATTTTTTATTTTCCTCAATAAAGTATTTTTACAATCCGTTAAAATGAACAAAATAAAAAATAATTTTACAGTAAACTTAAATTCGTAATTTTTGATAAAAAAAAAAATTTCCTGGTTTACTAAATTTTTTTTTCGCTCGTATAAAAATAAATTGAAAGAAATCTAAGTTTAAAGTTAAAGTTAGATTAAAAAATATAAAAGGATATATTTATTTTGTTAGAATGTTTAAAAATTTAAACTTTTTACATTTACATTTATTACAATTTCCTTTTATTTTTTATTATTTTTTTTTTATTTCATTGTACGTCTCCGGAGTTTCATTTGTTTATATATTTGTCTATTTTACTTGTACGGTTTTATTATCTTGACAATGAAAAAGTATATGGAATTTTAGTATTTTGTATGTATATATTATGCTGTAGTATATATATGAACTGAGCTAACTGGACGCAAACTATTTTCTTGAGTGCTAAAACTTTTTTTTTCTAAAAGTTATCGGCAGTGGGGAGTAAAAAGTGTACGTATATAAAAAGTTGTATAGTTGGTTGGTTGGTTGGTAGAGAAAAGGAAATAAGTTTGAATAAAGTTTGAAATGAAATTGTACGTATGTCATGAAGATAAAATGTAATTAAAAAATATAATGAGAGAGGATGTACATTTACATTTGTATATCTCCATTCATTGTTTTAATTTATATAACTTTTTTCTTCGGATAAAACTTTTTTTATGCAACTTCACGATATTATTAAACTAATTTTATTTTAATTTATTCCTTATATATTTATAAAGTTATCAAGTTACTTTTTTTTTAAATATCAACTTTCTAAATAATTTTTCTTTTTTTTTTCAACAAATATTTAATGAATTGTGTAATTTATTAAACCTGAAAAATCAATTAATATTTAACAAGATCTAATTAATTGATATAGATCATATTTTTTTATACTTGATCAATAGAGTGATCCAAAATTAGTTTTACACCCGGAAACAACAGAATATTAAAAATTAATAAATAATAGTAAAAAGTGGAATCTGTTATCAATAATTAGTAGGGGCGAGGGGGGCACCTTTGAACACTTTTAACTTATTTATTTATTACTTTTAATGTGATGAAGTATATAATATCTTTTATGTTTGAATCAATACATTAGTCGTTTATCTTTCATAATGCACCTTAGTTAATTAAAAAAAAGTGCTTTATTGAAACTATATTAAACATAAATTATTATTATTACATTCATAGTTTTTATTACCGTTCTTATTTTTCATAATTGAGCCATTCATTTATTAGTTGAATTAAAATTTATAAAATCTTTGTAATAATGATAAGTTAACAAAGTTATTATATAATTATTAAATTCTTAACATCACTAACTGCACTAATAAATGAAATTTAATAAATCTAGCT
Organism: Microplitis manilae; assembly: GCA_030273425.1. Taxonomy (NCBI): domain Eukaryota; kingdom Metazoa; phylum Arthropoda; class Insecta; order Hymenoptera; family Braconidae; genus Microplitis; species Microplitis manilae. Next base: position 17,155,052 of record CP092730.1, on the reverse strand, counting down.
TACGAAACAATTTAATAACGTTAATCGTTAGACGTAGATTGTTCTCAAGTATTTTTTACTAGAAATCTTGAGCTAAAACTTAAGTCAGAAATCAATATAAAATATTTAAGATTAAAAACTTTTTTTAAATTTAGTCACAGCTTTATTAATTTTTTTGCTTCTAGATTGAGTTGCTTGCTTGACTACTTTACGCGATAGAATAAGATACCAGCTGTAATATTATAAACATTTGCAGCATCTCTTAGGGGCATCTAGACAAAAAATTCAAAATAAAAGTTTAATTGAAATTGGAACCAACTCTCTTGGATTTGAAACAATGAAAATAGTGACTATTCACTGTTTACTAGTTAAAAGTATGTCACTAATTCAAACAATGGTATACTTTTCACTAGCAATAGGTGACTATTCACTGCCAAATAGTGATCGTTATGTGATTTTCACTAATTCGTTTTTAGAGAGAATCCGCATTCACTCCGGATTTACTCCGCGTTCACTCCACTAATTTTGTACAGTGTTGAAACCGAAATATCAAAGATTTAATTGCAATAAGTAGTTTTTTTTATACAACGAAAACATTTTTTTTTTTTTTTTATGATAACCATAAATCAAATAATTAACTAGTTATTAAATAAGTCCGTTTACAATATGTAAATTTAAAAGTTAAAATTCGAATTCGAGATAACATCAATAAGACATTGAATGACAGAGAAAACTGTCCGACAGTTGGATCTGTCTGTCTGCGGATAGTAAAGTTATGAATATGTATGACCTCACTGGAATAATGGGATGTAGGATGTGAAACAAGGCGAACGAGTGTTATCCATTGGTGGAGCTACATAATAGATGTATGATATGTATAAAGCCAATGTAGAGGAAAGCTTGAGAGAAGTTTAGTCAATTGAAGCATGGTCTCGCCAGTGGTTCCCGATACTAATACGTAAGTCGAGCGAGCTCAAAACAACGCTAACAAAATAAAACGTTTTGTCGATACAATCTCTGACGTCTTGTCTCTTTGTTCTTTCTATCCTTGTATCTTATCTTTCTTTCTCTAGTTACGCTTATCTCCTCTCGAGCGTTATATTCTTTATCTCCCGTTTCGTGTATTGCAGACGAATATACGGCGTCCTGATGCAACAAATGTTTTTTTCACGCACGACTTAACGACACTCGAATCGTTTGTTAAAAATAAATAAAACTGTCTGACTATCTACTAATACCTAATCTTTTCTTTTTTATGACGTTATAGAAAGCTCAAACGAATATTTTAACAAAATATTCAAAATTTATTTTTAGCATGTCTAAATTTTTAACTTACTCGAAAGTCTGCTTATAAATTTTAAATATTTCTTTTGAAATGATCAAAAGGTTTTGGTTCATTTTTTTAAAATCTGGTTATTACCAAAATAAATACAAATATATGAAAGAGGTAAATCCTAGAGCTGTGTGAATAGTACGAACTATTGTATTATTCATATCGAATCGAATCGAACTATTCGAAATTTTGAATAACTCGTAAGTTTTCGATATGTTCGTAAATTATTCGTAAATTTTGAAATAATTCCAAATTTTTTTTTTAATGACTTAAAATTGCAATATTTTTTTAAATAATTCAAATTTTTGTCAGAGGTGAATAGAGCTCAGACACGAACCTACGAAAAAATTATTTTTGGTTATTTCAAAAACTACACGGAAAAAAAATTTCACTAAAATTTACGCTGTTAATTTCGTAATCGTTAACTAGAACTTTTATTGGCGCCAATTTTTAAATGTCTTATTTCAAAATTTACTAAAGTCTTTGTTAAAATTATGATATAGGTTATATTCCTTACTATTTAACATCGTAATTTTATCATAGACTCTGGTATATTTTTCTTTCCGCGCTCTCTTAAAATAAATCAGTGAAAAGTGCTGCAAATCAGTGAATATTCACTGTATAAACAGTTATAAATATACCACTGTTTGAATAAGTGGTATACTTATAACTTATAACTGTTTATACAGTGAATATTCACTGATTTGCAGCACTTTTCACTGATTCATTTTAAGAGAGCGTATAAGCTCTCTATAAAAAAAAAAATTGAATATTTAAAAGCTGACGAAAAATATTTTTTTAAATTTTTTAGACTATCCCATTTCGCCGAATTCAAAAATTTTTTTCAATGGCGGCTAAAAATAGAATTTTTTTTTTAAATATGTAAATAGTTAAAAATTTGGCCTCATCAAGACAAAAATGTGCATTTTTAATAGCGCCATTTGACACGCCTCTTCCATGTTAAAAAATATTTTTTCACTAAATGTCAATTTAAATTTATTTAGTCTCCTCTTGAACACCTCGAGACTAGAAGTGTTGAACCCTCGTTGGTTAATTTTTAAAAACTTTTATATTTATTTTTTCTAGCGATAAAAAACGTTCGATTTACAATATAGACAAGGGTTATACAATTTCTAAAATGTCTGGTACACGGTCGAATTGTTAACGCCCGAACGCCCCTGATTGTATTATAGTTCAGTGATGTGAGCGATCCTATCATGTATACACACCTACACTTATAACTCATCTGTCTATATATAGATATGTAGGTATAATATAATAGTATATAGAGTATATTTACTGGACTAGTTCTCTCACATCGTTAGTATGTCTGGACAACGGGAACGGCAACTCTCGACATTGCAACACCAGCAAATAGCACGCGTGTCATTTCATCTCTCTGTTTTTCCCTCCACCCTTCAGTCCCTTGGTCAGCCCGGTTGGTACCCCATCAGCAGACGGGGTAACCCAAATCTGTTTTCCACATCGGTGCGTTTATGAAAAGATATCAACCACTCATATCATATTAAGTGACGTGTTTGACGGACCGAACCACGGAGATAGGTATTTTAAATGTACATATGAAAATCACTAGGGTATTAATATATGCTGTGTTTAACTGTATTAAATTATATCATTGTCATATATTTTCGTTATATATATCTTCTTTGTTCATATTTTATTTTATCGGATTTTTCGTCGATAATTACTTTCCGGCTGGACATATTTTTCATCATATTAAATATTCTTTTAGATTTTTTTGGAAATTATTTTTTATAATCTTATCCACAAATTCGCAATTAAAAAAAAATTCATTAAAGTGATTTCATTTTTTTTTTTTTTTTTTATTAAATTTGAGTATGGAACTGAGTTAGCCGACATATCATAATTTTTGGATTTTTTTCAAAATGATAATTTAAATAAAAAAAATATTTTTAAAAATTGCACTTGTAGTTTTTGTAATTTTCTACATGTGCATATTTTTTTTTTTTTTTTTTGTAAATTAATTGTTGAAAAAAAACTCAAAAATTGTTAATTGTCTGCTAACTTCGGGATCATATTAAAGTTTGTTCAGGTTTTAGATTTTTCAAAAAAATTCTTCTACACGGAAAGAAAATTATAGGGAGTATTCCTATGCATTATAGGAATAGTTCCTATAATGGTATAGGAATTGTACCTATACTATTATAGGAATGGTTCCTATATATTATAGGAACCACCCCTATACCATTATGGGAACCATTCCTATACTATTATAGTAACTATTCCTATAATAGTATAGTAACCATTCCTATAATATTATAGGAATGGTTCCTATAATATTATAGGAATGGTTCCTATAATTTATAGGAATGGTTACTATACTATTATAGGAATGGTTACTATAATATTATAGGAATGGTTCCTATATATTATAGGAACCACCCCTATACCATTATGGGAACCATTCCTATACTATTATAGTAACTATTCCTATAATAGTATAGTAACCATTCCTATAATATTATAGGAATGGTTCCTATAATATTATAGGAATGGTTCCTATATATTATAGGAACCACCCCTATACCATTATGGGAACCATTCCTATACTATTATAGTAACTATTCCTATAATAGTATAGTAACCATTCCTATAATATTATAGGAATGGTTCCTATAATATTATAGGAATGGTTCCTATAATTTATAGGAATGGTTACTATACTATTATAGGAATGGTTACTATAATATTATAGGAATGGTTACTATACTATTATAGGAATGGTTACTATAATAGTATAGGAATGGTTACTATAATAGTATAGGAATGGTTCCTATAATATAATAAAATTTTTTTTTTTGCAAAATAGTGTAGAAATTTAATGTTAAAAAAAATCCACAAATTATAAGACATCGGCTTACTTCAGTATCATGTTAAATTAAAACTTATATGAACTTTTCGAGATTTTACCCAAATTTGAGATTTTATCGAAATATAAATTTTTATTTTGAAAATTTGAATTTTCCTGAATGTTCTATGCTGAAAAAATTTCAGTTGAAAAATTTTGATGATTTTTGCCAAATACGAATTTTTTTTATGTCCCTGAAGTTACGAACGTTCGTGCAACTAAAAATATATATTTTTTTTAAAGACACTTTTATGATTAGAAAAATGTGGATTTGTGTGTGGAGTGTTTTTTTGAGACCCCACGCTAGTCAAAAAAGTTTCAATCCAATATAGCCGCCGGAACACCCCTCTACGACCTACCCCTGTCACGGATATATTTTTAAAAATTGCAATTCAAATTAAAACAATCTGGACTTTCATGTAGAGCGTTTTTTTTAAACCCCACACAAGTCAAAAAAGCTTCAATCCAATATGGCCGCCGAAAAGATCCTCTAATTTATTTGCGATATTTAAAATTTTTTTTTTTTCCGATGTTTGAATAGTTGTTCTTATGTTTAATAATACTTTTGTGTATTGTAAAAGTGATTTCCAGACTTTTTTGGAAATTGATATTTTCATAATATTATAGGAATGGTTACTATACTATTATAGGAATGGTTACTATACTATTATAGGAATGGTTACTATACCATTATAGGAATGGTTACTATACTATTATAGGAATGGTTACTATAATATTATAGGAATGATTACTATAATATTATAGGAATGGTTACTATACTATTATAGTAATGGTTACTATAATAGTATAGTAATGGTTACTATAATAGTATAGTAACCATTCCTATAATAGTATAGTAACCATTCCTATAAAATTATAGGAATGGTTCCTATAATTTATAGGAACTATTCCTATAATTTATAGGAATGGTTACTATATATTATAGTAACCATTCCTATAATATTATAGGAACCATTCCCATAAATTATAGGAACTATTCCTATAATTATAGGAACCATTCCCATAATGGTATAGGTATCATTCCTATAATTATATGAATTATTCCTATAATTATGGGTAATATTCCTATAATTATAGGACGTGTTCCTATAATTGGTAGTCGTCATTCCTATACTGGTATAGGATGAAATTTCATAAAATTATAGGAACCATTCCCATAATTTTCTTTCCGTGTACTCATATACAAATTAGTGAGAGAAATTATTATATGTTTTAAGTTTTAAAATAAATATTTGATTTTTTTAAAATAATTAAATTATAAAAAAATTTTTAAGATAAAAAATAAAGAAAATTTGTTTTTGTTTCTATTGTCCGTAATTAAATGTAATTGAAAAAAAAATTTTTTAATTTTATTTATTGTCGACTTATCTTTTATGAATGGTACTGAGAGGTTCAAAGCAAAGTGTTTCGCTGAAAGTAAATAAAATAAATGACAAAAAAGATCCAAACGAAAATAAATAAAATGAAAAAATGACTGAAGGATGAAAGAAATAAGAAAATCAAGAAGCCGACAGTGAAGATGAAGGAAACTTTTGACGATCTGTTTTCATGGATTTTCTTTGTGAAATATTGAATCGACCACACGAAGCCCTCTCTCATTTTTTCATTTATTTCCTCTCAGATCTTATACTTTTATTTTTTTATTTTTACTTTTATTCTTTCTCTCTCTTTACACTTACGAGGATGGATTTCACTTTGATTTGACGCTTTTTCAGTTAACCAGACTTTCAAGGAGTCGACAAAGTATAGTTTGAAAAATGACAACAACAAATAACCGCCGAGTGAGCGATCGATAAAGTTACTTTGACATGTGTGGTTATTTTATTTCCTTCAAATGTACTTTCATATCTAACTTTTAAATATTTAATATTTATCATCGACCCTTATATTTTTTTATTTTTTTATCTTCAGTCAAAAAATAACCTCATACACAGGTAGAAATTTTGTGTTAAATTCAATGAAATCGTCTGTTGCAAACGGTCTACACAAATTTCTGTGTTAATTTAACACATTGCGTTTGTGTTGATTCTTAACACGAATTTTATGTTGAATAATTGAACACAAAATCTGTTATTTTGACAGAAAATTTGTGTAAATTTAACAGACTTTCCGTGTTAAAATTAACTAATAAATATAAACACATAACTAGGGACAAGATTTTTGCGTTAATTTCAAATGAATGGTTAGAATGTTTGGTATTACGGTGAAAATATTGGTCTTATAAAAAAAGTTTTTAAATAAAAGTTGTAGGAAATTTAATTTTTGAAAAATAACGTCTCATATGATTTTTTTATACGACCAATATTTTCAACGCAATTCCGAAATTAAGATTCATAATGAACGATTAAAATTTTTGATAATTATGAAAATCATAATTTTAAAATTACGGTGAAAATATTGGTCGTATAACAAAATCATAAGATACATTTTTTCTAGATAATTAAATTTCCTACAACTTTTATTTAAGAAATTTTTTTTTACAACTAATGTTTTCACCGTAATTCTAAAATTAAGATTCATAATGAATGATTCAAATTTTTGATAGTTATGAAAATCTCAATTTTGAAATTACGACTTTCCTATTAGTCTTATGAAAAAATTGTACAAGACATTTTCTTTATAAAATTAAATTCCCTACAACTTTTGTTTAAAAAATATTTTCATACGACTAATATTTTCACCGTAATATCAAAAATTTGACGGCGTTAATTATTAATTGTTATTTTTAAATCAAAGCAAAAATCTTGGCCCTACACATAACCTAACTAACTCAAATATACTGATCTAACCTTAGTACAACTTTTGTCAATTAGTAAACAATTAGTTCGATTTTCAGTGATTTTTCTAAAAAACAAAGCTATGAATTATCCTCCCGTAAAATGAGAATAAAAAAATCATTGAACCTTATCATAAAAATATACAAGTTGTCTATGATTATATTTAATTGTAAGTCAATTATAATCCAAGTTTCCTGGCAGACAATGCTGCTACAATGCTTTGGTTGGTTTTAGTAATGAAGAAACGCGCGGGAGTGTTTAGCTAAACAACACAAATTTTGTGTTAATTTTCGAATAACACAGGGAATGCCTTACATTACAGATTTTCTAATCATTTAACATAAAAAATCAGTTAAAGTAAAGTAACACAAACGGTTTGTGTTGAATTAACAGATACTGTGTTGAAAATCAACACAAAAAGTTTAACCAAATAATTTTTTAACACAAATACACAAAATTTCTAACTGTGTAATTGATTTTCTAAAAGACAAAGCAGGCCTAAAAAATAAAAATTTGTTGTGTCATAATTCAAAATTTATTTAACGCGATTATTAACAGTAGCCTTCTTCATCTAAAATGAAACGTAAAAAAAGTGATGGTTACATTAAATGGCGTGTAAGTAATGGAATTATAAAATTTAAGATCGTGGCATCATAATTTCGCGGATCATAAAATTACTCAAATATTTATAAATCTCTTCCAGTTAAATTTAACTGCTATTCATCATATTTCCACATCACTTCGTAATCTTATTACTGTTTTCAGCTAAAAATTATTTTGATAAGAAAATAAATAATGAACTCGCGAGAAAGTAAATAGTAAAAATAATAATCAAAGTAATTTGTGTGTTTCATTCATTAGATACCAGATAAAAAGTTAAATTGCTGAGAAAGCAATTCTATCAGATACATATTTCATAGACATATATTTAATCCATTTGAAATAGAGCGACCCCAAGGCGAGCAATAGTCGGATAGTATTCACAAAACAAGACTGCGTATAACTTTAACTTGTAGATTGTAAAGAATGATTTCAAGCCGAGAAATACCGGGACTGAAAAGTTTTGTTTCGAAAAATAACCATAACGTTGAAAATAATATGAAACGTAAGATAAAGTGGTTACCCGATGAAAAAAGTTTTTGTCTAATCATATATAATTATGCATAATCATCTATATATGATTGGATCCAAAAATTGGCCAGGTCTAATTATATATAATCAGATCTGTTTATACATGATCATGCATGAATGAATATAGTCATTTTTAGAATCTCATTTCGAATACCTTTAAATTATTAATTAAGTAATTTAATTAGGATTTCTTGTTTTCATCAATATAAATATCTATTAAATTTAAATAAAAAAAAAAAAAAAAAATTACTATTCGTTGACCACCACTTTACTACGAGGTCACCCATCCAATCAATGACCTACGCCGATGCTGCTTAACTTTGGGGATCGCTGGATTGTAGTCTGATCCTTTAGTCTGCTATGAACTTACAATAAATGAAAGTTTATGGCATTACTTAACTCAAATAATCAAGTCGATACATCATACGTAAATAATGCACCTAATAATGAATTTGATTTTGTACATAAATTACAATAGAATTCATTAGATACATATAATCAAATCTATTTATCTATAAACTTATAAATAATCGTATATAAATCGATATCGATTGATACTTTTAAATTGCTGCCGAAACCTTTGAACATTTTTTAAGTATTAGGGATTTAAGTTTATTTGATAGTTGACAAAATAAAAATTTAATAACATTCATATTAAAAAATTGTCATATTATGTAATATATATATATATATATATATATATATATATATATATATATATATATATATATATATATATATATATATATATATATAACTACATATAACTTTATATCAGTCATGTCTGATCAGATCCAATCATATATAAACTTATGCACGACCATACATGAATTTATATTAGCCATGTCTGATCAGATCTAATTATATATAGACATATATATAATTAGATCTGATCATATATAGACTTATATATGGTTATATATGGAGTTATACCAGCCAAGTATGAACATATCTAATTATATATAGGCTCATATATAATCAGATCTGATCAGATCTGATTATATATAGACTTATATATAATTAGATCTGATCATATATAGACTTATATATGGGCTAATAACACCCAGGTATGATCAGATCTAATTATGTATGGGGTCATATATAATTATATATAATTATATATGACCCTATATATAATCATGCATGATTATATATAACTTCATATATGATTATATATAATCATATATAATTAGACAAAAACTTTTTTCATCGGGTATTAAAGTTTAAAACTTTTTTTCAGCCATTTTGTCGAGCATTATACTGCCATCTAGATCAGTCCGCGAGCAATACATTGGCTATCAGTTGTTGTTATTATTATCATATAGAGATCAAATAAACGAGAACCGAAAATTGATGGATGCGTGGTTTAGGATACGGGATGCCAAAAATAATATGGACAATTGAACGCACGAAATTTAGCGAGGGTGCGTGAAACCAACTGTCGTTAATCGCAACAACCATGTAGATGTGTATGAGCACAGTGCACTGGAGATAATGTGAATATATATATATGCGCAAATAGCAGCGGCTGGAACTGTTCTATCTTGTTGAGTTTCTCCAGTCTACTGCCGTTACCATGTCGTGCAATGCATGTGGCGTATAATTTCACGGTTGTAAGCATTATGTCTATTGCATACTATGTGTTAATCGTACTGTACATTTAAATCTATTACATTGCGTCGCAGTGCTATGAAAACTTTTTTTTTTATTATTAATTTTTGTTTCTTCGCTGATGTGTAACTTGATTTTTCATATCACCGGCATTAAAACTCCGAGTTTCAATGTCTGTTTTGTCAGTCACAATAAGCCAATTTTAGACCAATACGATTTAGCGGATGAAACTGATCAGTTTTTATCCTAGAAACGAACCATTAGTTTCTGCCAACTGAAATTCCGGACTGGAGTGAATGCGGATTGTAGTAAACAGGGTTGCCAGAAAATTTTTTACTGAGTCTATGATCAAAAGTACCGAAATATTAATAATTAAATCCCCGTTACTCTGAAATCACTCTGCTAAAAAAAAACCCTGTTCACTCTGCCTACGGAGTGATTTTTTTTTAAAACCCCGGAACTTCAAGTGACGGAGTGAATACGGATTAATATCAAATTTGGATTAACTCCGAGTTCACTCTTAATTTTCTAAAGTGTACACGAAAAGAAAATTATGGGGATAGTTCCCATAATTTTGTGAAATTCTTTCCTATACCTGTATAGGAATTACGACCATAAATTATGGGAGCAGTTCCTATACTTATGAGAATGATACCCATAGCATCATAGGAATGGTCCCTATAATTATAGAGATGGTTCCTATAATTTATAGGAACACTTCCTGTAATAATACGGGAATCATTCCCATAATATGTAGGAACTATTCCTATAAATTATAGGATCCATTTCCATAAATTATAGGAACCATTCCTTTAACATTATATGAATGGTTCCCGTAATGGTATGGGAATCGTTCCCATACCATTACGAGGATGGTTCCCATAATGGTATGGGAATTGTATTTATCCTATTATAGAAATGGTTCCCATAATAGTATGGGAACGATTCCCATACCTTTATGGGAATGGTTTCCATATTAATATAGGAACTATTCCCATACCATTATGGGAACCATTCCCATAATGGTATGGGAATAGTTACCATAATATTATTGGAATACTTCCATTACCATTATGGGAATAGTTCCCATAATGATATGGGAACACGGAAAAAAATAATATGTGGAAATGGCAGATATGGGAATGTCAAAATGACATGGATAGAATTTGTTAGATTTACAAAGAAAAACTGTTAAATTAACAGATATAATCTGTGAAATTAACATAACCATAATATGTCAAATTTACAGATAAAAACTGTCAAATTCACAAAAATAATTTGTAAAAAGTTGATTATAAAGTTATATAAAATTTACAAACCAAATTTCATTCTTATGAATTATTTTGAACCCAAAGAACGTGGTTTTTAATTTTTTACAAATTATAAATTATCTTGCATTATTTAAACAATTTAATCAGTTAAGAAAATAAATCATTATTTTTGGATATTGTTAGTGGCTAATTTTCCCCCAGCTATAAAAAATCAGCTGAAAAATGGATTAATATATTGAATTTTTTTGAGTTTGACGATAAAAATTTAAAAAAATCATTTTCTCCGAATTTTCGGCTGGTCCATATTGCCCCAGGTGTCATGCGTAAGGGTAAAAGTACACAAATATATCATATTTATAGAAATTAGACGAAAAAAAAAAAATTTTTTTTTTTTATAAAATTTTGGGGGTACCCCGTTTTGCCCCCCCTCCCCCTATATGTATCTTAATGGTTTTTACTTTCTATTGTTTGCAGATTTGAACAATTATTTTACATAAATACCTAATTTTTTTAATTAAAACTTCAATTTTTAGAATATTTTTGGATGTACTGTTTACATTTCACGAAATGTATAATTTTTACTCATTAAAAACAATTTCAATTATTGCTTTAATATAAATTCCACACTTTTTTTTTTAATTGAATTTTGCATTTTTTGAATGTGATTATTACACCGAAAAACTGTCAAATTGACAGTTTCAGATTGACAGTTTCCACAATGTGAAAATAACATTTCCAAATTTGTTAAATTGACAGTTTTGGGTTGACAGCGGCAAATCTGTCAATTTGACAGTTTTAACTGTTATTTTGACAGAGTCGTTTTTTCCGTGTACAGTTCCTATACCATTATGGGAACTATTCCCATAATACATAGGAACACTTCTCATAATTTTCTTTCCGTGTAAATTACTTTAATTGAAGTATAATTAACAACTTATTTTAAAATTTTTTTTAAGGCAGCCCATTTTGTTCCACATCTATTTTTTTAACAACAGGTAATTAAAATTAAATGATTCCATCATCAAGTATTGATAAAAAAAGGAAATAAACTTTCCTTATCTAATCCATTAAAGATAATAAATATAGAACGAAAAACTAAACGAAACAAAAACTATAATGGTTAATCTAATTAAGATAAAACCTCGCGATCACGATTTCTTAATGACTAAAATTTATCAGTAATTCAGAAGTATATCATTGGAATTAAAAAAGCATCTTTTATTTAACATAAATTCTCATTACATTACGGACATACGTGTAAAAATTAAATTATTTATTTCTATATACATATATATATATTATTTTAACATGTATAAAATATTTATCTTTTGTTACTTAATAATAAATATTATAAATATAAATAAAGTTGAATCTTGTGGAAGCAGTTCATCATCAGAACCAGAGTGTCCAAAATACGTGTACAAAAATCATGAAGAACGTCAGAACGTAATATCAGAGTTGCCAAAAAAATTTCAACTTGGACATTTGTCATTGGTTGGTACTCATCAGTCTATGACTTACAAATCAAATGATTCGAAAGTTAAAACCCAAGATTTTAATATCGTCGATCAATTGAACAAAGGAGTCCGTGTTTTTGATATCACAGTCCGTTTAGAAGACAATAAATTAAAACTTTATTCTCGTGGGATAGCATTAAACAGTTCTTTGTTTGATCCACTCTATGATATAGAGAAATTTCTTCATTCCTATTTTAATGAATTTGTGATATTAATTATAAATTACGATTATGTTGGTATCAGCGAAATCGATGTTGAAAGAGAGGACCCATGTAATAAAATATATCAATATCGTCATAATGTTGTTGGCTGGCGTTTTGTTGACAACTGGGCATTGTCGGACACAATAGCAAAACATCGTGGTAAAATATTATTAGCTACACGTGACGTATTGTTTGAAAAATGTATGTATTCGCTCAAATCCCGGTGTCTATTTTCAAATGATATAGAATTAAGTTATGTGCCTAGTGTAATTTTTAATGAAATTGATTATAAATACGACCAATTTTTGGATCTTCAGACAAATTGTCATGCTCATAAATGTACATGCTTCATTTATGATATGAGTGTTTTTGACGATTTTTTTACCATACGAGACGTCACTGAATTGGGCGGTCATCATTATAGTCGTAACGATAAATGTATGGAACCGATCAATCATAAATTCGTTAATACTAATAAAACTTCATGTTTGTTAGCGTTAAATATTTATATATTTGATTTTTTCACACAGGAAATAATTGATAGTGTTTATGAGAATAATCATAATCTTGTTCATTATAAAAATTAATAATAGACCTTTATAATTAATGAGTCTCAATAAACTACAAACGTAATATAAATTACTTGTTTATTTATTTTTTTTAATAACATTTAAAATTTGATAGGCACACTGTTAAAAATTTGGGGACTGATTCAAATTAAATCTGGAGTGAATTTGGGCTGAATGCGGAACAGATGACTATTTATGTCGATTTATTTAATTTTCTTTGAATAAAGTTCACTCTGAAGAAGAGTTTATTCAAATATCAAAACTCTGAATCGGAGTAAATGTGGATTTAAATAAAAGCTAGATCACTTTAAAATCACTCCGCTGGAAAAATAAACTCTCTATTTACTCCGTATGCAGAGTGATTTTTTTCAAAAAAACTCCGAGACTCTAACTCATACGAAGAAAAAGAATCGGTCCATTATTGGGTCGTGAATGGCTGCCAATTTTCAAGCATCGGCCGAAGATTGGCTAAATGTCGGATGATAACGGTATGCCAAGCATGGCAGTCTCAAGCATTGGCCAATCGTGACAATCAATCATCGGCCAAAGCTTGGTATCAAGAGCACTTGATCAAATCATTGGCCAACAAACGGCGGTTGATTGTGCGCCGTTTTTATAAGCAAAAAGACAACTGCCAATGACTCACCATGCACGGGCCAGTATAGTTAGCCATTCGATGGCCAATCATTAGAAAACCAGGCATCGGCCGATCTGTGGGAAAATTTCGAAGCTCGGCGACTTTGTATGGGAAGTGATGGAGTGAATTCGGATTTAAGGGGATATTCTAGTCTAGAAATTTGAAAAAATCGAAAATTTTTTGTTTTCTAATCCGATAGTTTAGATATTCAAAAATATCTCCCTAAAAGGAGTTTTCAAAATTCAAAGTATTTTCGAAGTTATAGCCATTTTAGTGTCGTGGCAACTAGACCGGTTGAGCGGCCGACTAAAACTTTAAACGCGTTTTTCTCGAAACTACTTTTTTCGATGCAGTCGTCATAATATCTCAAGTTCTAATTAGCCGATTTACTTGACATTTGGCATGAATCTTCTTTAACGATCTCTTTATCGCATGAACCAACAAAAAATGAAAATTTAAAATTTGTAATATTTTTAAAAAGTTCGAAAAAGTTAAAAAATTAATGAAAAAATTGACCTCTATTTTTGAGTAACCGCCATTTTATGAAAAAATCTTTTTTTTTTCATTTTTTGTTGGTTCGCGTGATAGCGACATTCGTACTAATCAAGAATCCATCGTTGTTTTATTTTTCATATGACCACAAGGGTAGAAATCATGGCGACGAAGACACGGCTCCCCCCCTCCCCCTCAACTTCAAGGACGCATAAGTTAATGAGAAAATTTTTGTTTTTTCAAATTAATTTTGTGTTTTTTTGAAATATGAATAAACAAATGATGAAAAAATGGATAGTAAAAATATCAAGAGCTTTTTTTTTATCAATTGCCAAAAAACGCTCGAAATTCGGGCCTCTAGACTAGAATACCCCCTTAAATGAGACCCGTAATCACTTCGAATTCACTCTTGACTTTTTACAGTGCATAGATCCAGCTTAAATATGAGCACTCAATATTAATATCTAGGTGTCTCATTGCAATTTCGTACTTCTGATTTAAATAACATCGGAATATTTTCTTCTCAATTTTAGAATTTTATAATTCTCATCAGCGGATGAGAGTAACAGAAAAGAGCCAGATGAGTGATAAAAAGGTAGAAAAATTGTCGAAAAATTGACCTATGGTTATTTTTTGAATTTACTGGCAGTTTCCGCACCAACTTGGTTTTGCCCAGAAAATTATTTTGTAAAAAATTTGAGTGGAAAATTTTTTACCGTCATTTCGCAACCAAATAGAAGTAAAAAAACCTTTTTCATGAATTTTAGCAAATAAACCAATCGGTTGTTATGTTGAGTGATACGAATTGTAGCTTACTTCAATTATAAGTGCTTGTACCTTAACTATTGTCCAGGAAATTAGTTTATGAAAAACCGACCGAAAACTTGACACAATTATTTCGCCGTCAATTGGCGAGTAATTGTCAGTCAATTTCTCGTGATCTTACTAAACTTTTTATTTTAAGGAATAAATGGTATTGAATAATATCATATAATGATCACCCATTATTTAATGATACCCCGTAATAATCCACAAATTTAATAAAATAATTAAATAAATTTCACATGTTCAGTCTTTTTTATAGATTTTTATAAATGACAGTCATTTAGCATCATTACGCCAGATGAATTTTCGTTGGAAATTGAATTTTCTACAAAAAACGATTTCTTATAACTCGTGATAAACCGAATTCTTCAAAAGTTATTCAGGGTCAAAGTTCACTGAGAAAATTAAATGATTGTGTTTATTATCCTAAATTTTTAGCCCCAATCATCTAGGATGATAAGAACGATTTTAAATGCAAAGATAGTTAGAGTTATAATTTTTGTTAATAGGATTAACAATCATTGGATGATAACAGTTACCATCAGAATGATTACAGTTACTATCAGGATGATTACAGTTACTATCAGGGATGGTAATTATTATTATGAAAAAATTGATCGAAAATTCAATAAATTTCAAGTAGGGGAAGGGAGGGCAAAATGGGCCCCCTGAAATTTTGGATGCCTCGAAATATTTGGGGGCAAAATGGGCCGCCCAAAATTTTTAACGTGAAAAGTGTATAAGGCGGAGGGGTGCGGCAAAATGGGCCACTCAAAAAAAATTGTAACGAAAAAATTAACTAGGTGGAAAATAAAAAAAAATAATTTTTTCGTTACAATTTTGTTTTTCGAGAGGTTCATTTTACCCCACATATCACATATTGACCTGAAATATAATAGAAACATTATAGAGGTCAGAATTTGACGGAAAACGAAAAAAAAAAATTATTTTCGAGTGATCCATTTTACCCCACATATCACATATTCGCCTAAAAATATGATAAAAACAATATAGAGGATATAACGACGGAAAATGAAAATAAAACTTTTTTACTTAATTTTTGAAAGGGTCCTTCGTGCCCCAGGCTCCCCTATTAACATTTAGTATTTTTTTACCCTTGTAAAATGATGGTTTCATTATATTCGAATTAATTGTTATTCTAATTATTTTTGATGGTAACTATTATAATTTCTGATGGTACCAGTTACCATCAGAAATTATAAATATAACTATTTAGGATAATAATCCTAATTAACTCGAGTTAACATCCATGATCGTAATACTTATCATCCAGATGGTAACCATTACAATCTAGATGATTTACACAATCATCTAGATGATATTCATTACTATCAGATTGATAGTAAAAATTTTACCATCACTAGATGATAATTCCAATCATTTAATTTTCTCAGTGTTGAGTTGGTAGAACATTTTATTATTATTTAACTTTTCCGCTCAGATTATTTTATCTCTCTTGAATTATCTTTTAAGAAGTTTTCTAAATTCTAAGTGCTCTTCAGATATTTGCATTTGAGTGTCAACTTGTTTGAAAAAATAGTGTTCTGACCACTTTCGATTGACTATAAAATCATAAATATTAGATTTAATTTGTTAAAGCATTAACAGATTTGTTACTCCTCATACTTCCCTCCGCGAAATTTTTTTAAATAAAATTATCTCTCGGACTAAAGTTAAAATAAATAAAACATTATTCTCTTCATATTCAATCCGTGTATACTCAGAAATTTTTAAACAGAATAATAATTAGATAAAATAGTAAAATAATTTTATGTTAAGAAAAAAAAACAAATATTTTAGTATGCAGATGAGTTTCCATAAGCTTATTATCGGAAAAAAAAAAAGACTATAATTTCTGGTTTCTGAAGGAAGTGAAAAGTAAACTTGTGTATACAAAGACTAGCTTGGGTAAAAAGTGTAGTAAGTGCTGAGGTAATTTTCACCCTGTGTAAACATATTTTTTTTCCAATTTGTAGATAATGTTACTTTTAACACAAGTCATTCTTATGAAAATTTATAAACGCTTTCAAGATTATGTTTATACTTTGGCCTTAAATGTACATATATTAACTGAAGAAAGTTGTTTTAAATAATATTTATTAGTATGATTCTAAATACAATGAAATAAAATTTATATACAATAGTATGTATATTAGGGTATTCAGTCAATGAACATATAAGCCACAGAGGAATAATTTAAGCTGAGGGTGGTGTAGCAGGGTCAACTAGTAGAGCATAAATGTCGAGCTGTACGTCAAGACCTGATCCAGGTTCGCTAATTGCTGCCACCACAACTCTGCTTGTTCCGGGTCCACCTTTGACGATCGTTACGTTTGCATCTGATCCAGGAGCATTGACAGCATTTACGGCGGTAATTGTTCCCTCTGCGTTGTATCCTGACTGTGCTACCATCGGTTTTCCGGGTACTCCAATCTGAAAGCATACAGGGCTTTCAATTTCTCGTATGTACACTCTCTAACGTAAGCTGAGATTTAACTCATTCGAGTCTAATTACGATTTCTAAACTGATATTATCGGTGTTTACTAGGATCGCTCTTTGATTTATCGGGTTTCCATGTATTGGTTATTATTTTGATCAGAGAGCATTATTTAAAAAAAATAAAAATAATCAAAAGATCAAATTAAATTTTTCGGTAATTTTAAAAATTTGGAATTTTAATACCGAATTGATTTTTTTTTCTTCGACTAAATATTTAATTTTTAATTTTAATAGATGGTCGTTAATTAGAATTTTAAATAACAATTTTTATTTCAAGGAATTGCAAATTTAAAAAATCAGTACAGAAGTTGCAGGCATAAGTGAGATACTCAAAATTTTTAGTAAAGAAATTTTCAATAAAATTTCTTTTTTTTCCCTACATGGAGTGAAATTTATGGTAAGCGATCCTAGTACGTTTATGAAATATCATCCCATACTGTTATGGTAATGATTACTTGGAATTATAGGATATACACCCATACTTTCTCAGAAAAGTTACCATTATATTATAGTAAACATTACTGTATATATGGTAACTATTACCATAATATAATGGTAACCGTTACTATAATATTGTAGTAATGGTGACCATAATGTTATGGTAATCATTACCATAATTCTTTCACATGCGATATGGTAACCTTTACCATAACATTATGGTAATAGTTACTATAATATTATGGTAATGGTTACTATAATATTATGTTAATAGTTACCATAATATTATGGTAATGGTTACCATAATATTATGGGCACGATTACTATAATATTATGGGAACGGTTACCATATATATAGTAACTATGACCATAATATATGGTAACCATTACCATAATATTATGGTAAACATTACTATATATATGGTAACTATTACCATTATACTATGGTAATAGTTACCATAATATGGTCATGATTACTATAGTATTATAGTAACGGTTACCATTATATTATATTAATTGTTACCATATATATAGTAATGTTTACCATAATATTATGGTAATGGTTACTACAATATTATGGTAATGGTCACCATATATTATGGTAATCGTTACCATATATTACGGTAACCGTTACCATAATATATAATATTATGGTAACTGTTATCGTAATATATGGTAACGATTACCATAATATATGGTAACCATTACCATATATATGGTAACTATTATCATAATATAATGGTAACCGTTACTATATTACTATAGTAATCGTGACCATAATATTATGGTAACCATTACCATAGTATTACAGTAACCATTACCATAATATTATAGTGATCATTACCATAATTTTATGGTAACGCTTACCATAATATTGTGGTAACGATTACTATAATATTATAGTAATGATAACTATAATATATATGGGTGCCGTTCTTATAATCAACATTTTCAAAAAAACCGGTTACCATGCATTATAGAAACCATTCCCATAATATATTGTAAATGTTACCATAAATTTCTCTCCGTATACTTCTGCGTTTGAATAGTATTTTCAATTTAAATTTACTCTTAGACCAAAATTCTTGTTTGGATAAAAAATTTTCTATCAAAATCCGAAAAATTTATTTTGTCGTGTCCTAATTTAGTCCATTTCTATTTTTTAAATTAATTATAATAAAAATTAGATTTTATTAAACTCAGAGTAATTAAAAAAGTATTTAATGTTTCTTGGTGTTAAATTTTAATTAAAAAATATAAATAAAAAGTACATAAAAAAAAAGAAAAAAAATGTTAATTTAAGATTATAAGACAGTGATAAATTTATTTCAATTGTACTTACTCTAAAAAGTCGTCGCGAAGCAACAAGAACATCACCAGGTTTTCGTTCACCAACGTTTATATCATTTGAAGTAGCGCAGACGACTACTGCCAGACATACAGCTGCAAAAATACAGGGTTTCATTTTTGCAATGTTTTGTATTATTACTTGTTTAAGCTCAAAAACTCAACGAACAAAGCGAGTAATTTCTTAAATGTTACTGATGCCACTAATTGAATCCGCCAAACTATTTATACTGACGTGTTTTATCTATTAGCCTTCTTTGTTAATGAGAAAACTCAAGAATACTTGGAAAACCAATTAGCAATGATCAATAATAATAACAGCTAATAAGACTTATTATCATTTACTCAAGTGTTTTTACTGCTTAATAATTATCTTACTATCAGTGACACAAATATTTACTTACTTAATTAACAAATAAGTTAATCTATGAAAACAATTATATTTATTTCATATAAGTCTTGTGATTAATTCAAATTATCAATCAGTTAATCACTCACTCACTCACTCACCAAGTCGTTTATTTTTTTTTTAATAAATAGAGTTAGAGAAGAGTTGAAGTAAAAAAAGTTTTAAGAGTGAGTACACTTTAATGAAGGAGAAAAATTGAGGAAAGAATGAATCGCTTAATGAGATGAATATAAAAAGAACGCTGGCAATTTTCCAGAAAGTCAAATAGATGATGAGAAAAAAGTTGAGATAAAAAAAAAAATAATAAAAAACAAATAGCTACGCAGTCGATTTGTTTAAGTGTTGAACAAGATTATCTGTTGTCTTAACCTTACTATTCAAATGTTGATTCGTTGGGGGCTTGATAAATGATTACAAGGATTAACAAAAGGTGATAGTGTTTGAAATATTTTTTCTTTCTGTCTTTTTTATTCACTTGATGGTTAGACTGGAAAATTTATTTTATAAAGATAAGACATGAGTTTTTAACTTATTACTTCTCACTCTGGTTATTGTATGTTAAATAGAGTTAGGACGGGCAAAACGGACTGACCCAAAATTTGGTAAAATTTTTTTTCAATATATATGATTATTTTCTATGCATACACGGAAAGAATTACATCTATCTAATAAATTCTACTCGTTAATTGTGAGTAAAACTGGACCTGGATGAATACTTACTGTTCTGTTTCTAGATACACAGTAAAAAACGAATCGTCAAAGTGTAAAAAAAAGCGCATGTTAAAATTCTGAGTGTTGAATTTTCAACACTTTTGTGTGTCAATTTAACATACAATATTTATCTTGTTTCAACTGTCGCAATCGATTGATTTTTTGACACTCAAAAATGTTATTTTATACGAGAGTAACACTTTTTATGTGTTACTGTGAAATCAACACACAAAATATGTTAAAAATAATCTCGACCATCACAAAAGAATTCTCAGAAAATTTCAAGTAAAAATGACGCATTAAAAATATCGCCTGTTTAATTTGCAATCGTTTTTAAAATACATAACCTGAATTTTTAAACTAATGTTGATGAAATATAATTATTTTTTTGATATTAAAATAATTATTTTATTTTTGTTATTGTGAGAGAATTTATAGTAATTTTTTTATACATATTTGAATATTGAAGATAAATAATAGATGATATTATATATATTGAACAATACGTGATATTATTATTACTATTTTCTTTTTATTTTTAGTTTTATTTATATTACTATTACTAATATTATCGTTATTTTTAATATTTCATTGCTGAAGAATCAATTACTACAGTTAATTCATTGATTTTAACTTTACATTAAATAGTGTGAAAAACATTTTTAAGAAGTGTCCAAGTAACACAAAAGCGTATGTCAAATTCGACACTCTTCAAGTGTTGCAAATAACATATAAGTGTGTTAAAATTGAAGGTTACGTTTTCGAAAATTTTGACACTCATAACGTGTTACTTTTAACATACACGAGTGTAACTGTTTCAAAACAAACGACGTACGCTGAAATAACATATAAATAAGTGTCAATCGATCGTTTTACACACAGCAAGTGTCAATTTTGACGAATCCTTTTTTACTGTGCAGTGTTCAATTGTGTGTTTGAGTTATTATAGAAGACTTCTCTGAATCCTAGACAAATTCTAGACAAATCCTAGAGAAATCTTAGTGAAATTTTTTTTTATCATTCATGCGATATAAGTGCTATCTTGGCGCACGCTCTTTTGTTCGCCAAATAGCTGTTTGCCCATTCAACTGTTTCCACAACATTTTTGTGCGTTATACGATTATCTGCGTGCGACTAGAAGTAAATTTGCGTGCGATAAGTAAACTTGCAAAGTTTAGTCAAATTGCCATTCTCTATTTTTTGTCTATACCATGCAGTATAAGTTTCTTTTACATTTTAGTAATCAGAAGTATCTAAAACTGCTCATGGATATGGGTCAAAATATTTAATCAGAAGTAACCAATTGATCATCAAAACTTATTAGATAAAAAAGTTTTCGAATCAACGGAGTAATTCATTGATCATAAAAAATTTCTGTTTGTTTGTTTGACAAAGTTATAAGCAGCCTATTAGCTGAGATAACTCTGTATAAAAATAAAAATAGTAAACAAAATAAACAAAAGCGTTAAGACATTTTTCAGGGCTTCATTTCAACAAGTTAAAGAAGGATCGTATTGTCATGCAGACAAAGTGACAAAGGAAATAGACGAGCTGAAAAGAATAAAGAGAAGAAAGAGATTCAACACCTTTTCTCAGCTAGTTCAACTACTCCACCGTTTATTCGACGAACAGTTTAAATGGTATAGTATCTGATGATACGTGTCTCCATAGAATGCAAGCGAAGCGGCATAAAACGACGTCGACATCTGATCGTTTCTCGGATATACGAAAAAATTGCGCAAGCGTCCATCTCCGTATTCATATGAATCGAATTCCATATTGACGCTTCCTTTGTGTCTGCCTGCTCGTGCACCAAAAATATTTTTAGATCCATGTTTTAAATTCACAATAGAGAAAATTTTTTTCATAAATTTCAATAGAATGTTTCCACAATCTATTAATTATAAATGAATAACTTACGAGGCATACATTTAGCTAAATATGTATCTCGGCAACGACGTAATTGGGATGAAATATCACAAATATTTTTAATAAGTATGAAATTTCAGTACCCAATATGTATAGATGTAAATATAATATAATATAAGATGAATAGCTATGAAAGGCAATGACATTCCACTCAACGCTAAAGGTACATTCCTTTCGTGTTGGGCGTGAAAACTCAACGTGTTTGAGATACGAATGAGATGCGTGCAACCGGAAACTCTGCAGAACTTTTCAATATAATGTGATGAAAGCCATCTTCAACCCCTGTCTCTTAAGGGAGCTCACTGAGAGCCTGCAGCGAAAAGTTTCGAGATCAAAGAATTTCCAAGGGCATCTTTTTTCAATATTAATTTTTTTTTTTTGTCACCATTCATATATATTAGAAACATTTCAATGAATTCCAAATTAATTTCATCAAAAATTACAAAGAAAATTTGAAAACTGCCAGATCCTGCGAGCGAGCCCTAAAACATCCCGTTATTTTCGAGCTTTTGAGTTCGCACATACATTCGCACATTTTGAAACTAGTCAGAATAGCTTCCTAGAATCTCAAAATGTCGAGAGCTGTTGAAAACTCGGTTTTCAAAACTCGGACCGAAAATAGTTTCCCTTTTTTTTGAAATTTTTGATTTTCATAGCGGAAGTTCAAAACTACATCAATTAATAATCACGCATAATCCGAAATTATGTTATATTTTGCCCTAATTTTAAATGTATTTAGAAAAAAAAAAGTATTTAGATTAATTATTTAAAATTGAATGAAGACTGCAATTAAGTAAAAGTTCAGAGACATGTTACCAAGTTTACAATACTTACGCTCCAGCCTGAGGTGAGATGACGTAAACTTTAGTGAGCGCATCACATCAGTTAATACGGATATTAGCTAGCAAGATCAGAAGTGTTGCGAAAAGCGTTGAGTGCCTCTGATCATTAGGAAGTTCAAGACAGCTTTCCTTATATTATAACCTCAGTCCGCTGAGTAATTAATATCAGCAGAGTAAGAAAATGAGGCGTCGACAAGTGCACTCAACTTGTATTACTTTCCTGTTTTATGACTTTGCTAAAAAGTATATAATACTTTATACTAAAGTATATTTAGTGCAAACAGTAATCAATTATTCAAATTAATAATTCATACAACATTTTTTCACTTCGCTTAATTCACTGTAAACTGACGATAGCGCGTTAACGAGCACTTTGGCTGCGCGAGCCGAAGGTCAGTGATGCCAACGAATTCGCCCGGAGACTGAAACAGTATAAAATATAAATAAATTAAAAAATAAAATTTGCAAATTTAATTGTCAATATTGTTAGCAGTTTTAAATAATTGTTTAATTGAAGTTGAAGCGTTAAAGCGCCAATTAAAAGCTTCATTATATGCGCATTATTTTATGACATAAATACGGTCTGCGTTGACTGTTGTTGACAATAAACTATAACAATAGGGATTATTACTTAACTAATTACAAAATGGGTTTCCAAAACTCGTATCTCGTTCTATTATTATCTACACTCACTATTGTACGTTGCAAATTAGTTTATGCTTACATTTGCGTATGAATTAGCAGCTGTGCATATAACGATATAACATACATACATATGCATATGTGCTGTTAAATATTCTACATACACGAAAACATATTGAAATTTTATATTTTTTATTACCCCTATTTTTTATATTTTTTTGGACTTCTATGCACACGGAATGGAAACATTTTTTTTAACATTAATTATGTGAATGAATTAAATGAATAAAATTTACATATGTGTTTCCATTTTGTAGCAATAAATTAGAAAAACAAAAAAAAAAGAATAAAATTTTTTTTTAACAAAAGTTGTTTATAAATGTCATATTTATACGTATTTGTTATGTCTTTTATTGTACTTTATGTCGTTATTTTGTCGTATAAGTACTTGAAAGTAATGGAAGTAACGTGAATTGGTACATCAATATTTTCTTTTATTCTACTGCACTCGTAGGAAAGTACATTTTATAACTTGACTACAACTTTAAGTTGCAATTTTTCTTAGAAGTGTTATTGCATTTTTTCTTTAAAAAAAAATTTAGATTTTTCTTATTTTGATTAAAAATAAATTAATGAAATGTACATTTGGAAATACTAGATCAGAGATTTTAAATTAATAAATAATGAACTCACATAGTTGAAAAATTTGAGTTAAATTTAACACAAATCACATGTCCTAAATGGCTCACTCAATTTTTTGGGCTCATGTAACACATTATAGTTTAGTCTAACAGTAATACGAGTTCAAAACTTTTTGAGAACAGATAACACACTCAACTTTAGTTAAATTTACACTTGATGGTCAGATAATTAACACAAAATATTTAATCATTGAGTTTTTATACATGAGAACACAAAATTTTCAACTGTGCAACGACAGGAATGAGTTACAGATTGTAAAAAATCGTGAGCTAATACGGATTTTATTTCAATTCGCATTCAATCCGGTTCGGAATTCTAATACATAGAGAAATTTCGATTTGATCTTTCAGCATCATTTGAGGCTTTTGAGGCTTATTGAGGATTTTTGAACATCATTTAAGGCTCAAAATGCTTTTTTTACTCAGTAAGGCTGGATTGAGGCTTACTTGGGTTCGATGAGGCTAGATATTTCGACCCGCATGAAAATATCATATATGGTAAACATATATGAAAAAATATATGTTACAGATATAAATATATATGTGACAATACATGAAATCTTATATAGAACTATATATAGATTGTGGCCGATTTTATTATATTTTTATGTATGTTTTCTCTTATATGATTTCATATACTTCCGTATAACTTCAATATACTATTTATATATTTGAAAACTTATAATTTCAATATAGGGGAGACCGGGGTGCTATGGCCCCCTGGGGCACGACGGCCCCCCTTAAAAATTTGGTGAAAAATTTTTTTTTTCATTTTCGGTCAAATCGTATTACCTCTGATGTTTTAAAGATATTTTAGGCTGATCTGCGATATCTGGGGCATAATGGACCACCTGAAAAAAAATTCTCTAAAAAGTTTTTTTTTTTTTTGCATTTTCGGTCAAATCATGTAATCTCTGATGTTTCAAAGATATTTTAAGCTGATCTACGATATTTGGGGCATAATGGACCACCTGAAAAAAAATTCGGGAAATTCTTTTTTTTTTACATTTTCGGTCAAATCATGTTATCTCTGATGTTTTAAAAATATTTTATGCTGATCTGCGATATCTGGGGCATAATGGAACACCTGAAAAAAAATTTGCTACAAAAATAAAATTTGTTATAAAAAATAAAATTTGTTATAAAAAATAAAATTAAATAGCATATGAGAAATTAAAAACACATTTTTTAAAATTATAACAGTAAAATTATCTATTTAAAACCATTAAACAACTCAAAAACAACATTAAATTTAAAGTGCATGAGATTATAAAGACACGGAAATAGTCTATTTGTGCTTAAAATATTTTTTTTCAATAAAAAAAAAAAAAAATTTTTTTAGCTTTTTTTTGGAGTTTTGGTAAAATCTTGATGGATTTGCTTAAGAGAGGACCAAATTAGGTTGACTTATAGATTAAAAACCATAAAAAATAATTACCGGCTTAAGGGGGCCGTCGTGCCCCGGTCTCCCCTATTCAAACATAAATGTTATTTATAAATGGGAACAAATAAGAATACATATATAGTTCACCATTGTATGGCACGATATATGTACCATATATTCAACTTTATAAATTTTTATATATTTTTCGATATATAGAACCATATAAGTCTCTCCATATATGTAAGAATAAATAAAATCTATTCTTTTCTGTCTTTCTCTCTCAAATGCTTTTTTGAACGCCAAAATCGGTTGATTATTTCCAAAAATATTGCTGAGAAAAATTGAATAGTTAAAAAAAAATGGATTAGATAAATTTGATTGGAATAATTGAATAAAAATTCAAACATGTATACATTTTATTTCGGTATCGATATAAAGTTATCTAGCTTAAAAAATTTTATCTATCATATATAAAGTTTGGGACAAGTATCTTTAAGTTTTCCCATTCGAGAATATGCAAAAGCGCTCCCGGGAAACTCGCACATGCGGAAGTTCTTTTCCATATACTTCATACAACCACATTTACATCTATACATCCACTTGCATATATTTGTGTACGTAAGTTTGCACATTTCGCAATGAAAAGCCGCAAAGAATGTAAAAAAGAATATCCACCATTAAAGTTTATTTATTGCTCTGAAATATTGATCTCGTAAAATTTTTTTTCTTTTCTCATAAAAGTAGCAAAACTTGAATTGTGTAACTGAAATACTTACATATAATCGGTGGGATTATTTTTATTGCAATAATTATTATAAAAAATATGAATAATTTTTTTTCACTTGCAATTAAATATTATAGCAAGTAGTTTAGCATTTTCATTAACTGTAACATTTAGTAGTCGATAGCAATAATTAAAATCGTTTGGGTGAACGAGCGACGGAGACGAGGGTTGCGATAATTTTTTAAAAAATATTAAATGAAATTCTCAAGTTCTTTATGTCTTGTACTTGATTTTTTTTTTTTTAGTTTTTTAATAACGTGTACTATAAAGTATTCCAGACATTTAATACATATGTTTTACCTGCCTATACCTAACCGCCGTTATTATTTTGTTTCACTAATGAAGATTTTTGAGGCGGAAAATCGTCACGTCCCAGAGGGAAATTCATTTCCGCAGTCACGTGAAACGTTAATGTACTCTCTGGATTTTTATATATTTTCTTTACATGCAACAAATGCAAATATCGAAATTGACAGTTAGTAGCAACATAGTTTTTCAAAAAGAGTTGTTATTTATATACGATAACAATAATTTATCAATAATAGAAAATATTATTCTGGTAAAGGGTAGAGTAAATAGTAGTATTTATTTTCAGTTTATTAAAATAATATCCCGGAATTATTTTATTCTCAAGTAACTTTTTTTGTGATACGTAAAAAAAAAAAAATATAGTGTACATAGTATATATATGGTATGTAAAAATTTTCTTATATTTTTATTTATTTGATTGAATAAACTTTCGACTTTTCGTATACATGGGAGAAGTCGGGCAAAATGAGACACGATTTTAAAAACAAAAAAAAAATTGCTTAGTTACCCCGATTTGCCCCCCGTTCCCTAAATGTTAAACTTATCTAGCTCTTAAATAATAATTACAAATTTTTGTTGAAGATCCATTAGTTCAGTTTCTTTAGAATCGACATCTGACATGAGCGTTAAAAAAAAAAATGAAAAAGCCAAAGTATGAAAAAGATAATCTTAGAATGAGAACCTGGGTATTGAGATGATTATGGTTTTCTTGCGGTTTTCTTTTCATATCTCTAGAGAGAAGAATCACCATGGAGTACTCTGACTCTTGGACTCTTGTTCTATACCCCGGCTATCTTCCTTCAGTTTCAGTTTTATTTTTATTTTCATTATTATTATTATAAGTATTATTATTTTTTATTTTTATTTCATGTTGGTTGTTTCTTTTTCATGGCGAGATCGTTAACTCCAAGTGGGTAATCATACCCACCGGTTTCACGCCACAGTCGACCGGACGGCTCCACAGCCAAAGCAAGCTTTATACTGGGTGAAAAAGATTACGTAGCACGGTGGTGTGCGAGACTAATTTATTTTTATAGATTCTCAAATGAGATTTCTTTCTGGCTACCAGCAAGAATTCCTCTGGCCTCGAGAAATTTAACCATCGGTACACGGTTTTACTTAAGTAATAAAAAAAAAACAATATTTATGTTTATATTTATAAATAAACTAAAAAGTTAACTCTGTAAAAAATAGAAGCTAACACGTATACGTTAGTTTACACATAATTATTCAAGTTTACACTTTAGCAAAAAGAAAAAAAAAATTTACTCAATATTTTTTATCCAATTATTAAATAGCTGTTACTTTTTTCGCGGGTTGCATTCAAATTTCAAATTTTTATTTTGAATCAGAAGCTCTGCTCCTAATTTCGGATAATTTTAATATCAAAATATATTTTTTTAGTTTTCAAGTTAAAAATCTGTAAATTTCATTTTTTGAGCTGAAAATTTCCAAATACAATTTTTTTTGAGTATTTGAAGAACACGTGAATTTTTTTTTGAATATTTTTAACTGAAATTTTTTTTTTGAGTTATAATTATTTTTTTCAAAATTTGTTTTTATCGAAAATATAAGAAATAAAATTAAAAAATCTCAAAATAAAATTTAGCAGCTCAAAAATGATAAATAATGACTTTATCTAGCGACTGACCTAATTTTCAAATAAAAAAAAAAAAAGTATGAAAATATAATGCGAGTATAGAAAAATGTTTTCTTATCCAATTTGTCAGGCCACCCGGTATGTTAAAGCATACACGTATATATTGTTAGCATGCATATGTATAGGAAGGCCTATATAATTATACGTTCGAGAGTTCTGCACCTCCAAGTGGCTGTCTTGTTAGCGGATCTTGCGAGTAGGTGCCCAAACACCTGCTTGATTGTTAATAATTTACCAACTTGGAGTCGACTATCGCGATTGTACAAAACCCTTCAATTTGTTTTTACCGTCCTCACAATAAAGTACACTTACCAATAAAAAAAAATTGGCAGGAAACCAAAAAGCGCACACCTCAAACGCGCATATACAAAAAATATAAATAGCGGTCCCGTTTTGCCCGCTCTTTCCTTACATTTATTATTTATTGCAATTAATAACAGAAAATTTCTGCATTATTGATGATTGAATAATGATTAATTTTTTATTTATTACGATTAAATAGAAAGAATTTGAATAGTAATTTTCATTAGAATTCTTACAAATAAAAATCTAAAGCTTGTGGAAAAAAAATGTGTGAATTGAGTGTTTCTTTCTAAAGTGTACTTTTGATATTACTATAAAAGGCTTTTGTTATTATTTTTTTTTTACCTCTTGTAATGTTTTGATAACTACCTTTCTACGTTCCCTTTATGAAAGAGTCGTTATTAAAAATATTCATTATAGATGCTTATTGTCTCGATTAGCTGTTAACATGACTAACCATATCCATAGCAACCGTTGCCATTACAACAGTCTTCATAGCAACCGTTTCCATGACAACAGTCTCCATAGCAACCGTTGCCATGACAACAGTCTCCATAGCAACCGTTGCCATGACAATAGTCTCCATAGCAACCGTTGCCATGACAACAGTCTCCATAGCAACCGTTGCCATGACAACAGTCTCCATAGCAACCGTTGCCATGACAATAGTCTCCATAGCAACCGTTGCCATGACAACAGTCTCCATAGCAACCGTTTCCATAACAACAGTCTCCATAGCAACCGTTGCCATGACAACAGTCTCCATAGCAACCGTTGCCATGACAATAGTCTCCATAGCAACCGTTGTCATGACAACAGTCTCCATAGCAACCGTCGCATGCGGAGTAAATAGGGAGTTTGTCTTTTCAGTGGAGTGATTTCCGAGTAGTCTCGATTTTATTAAAATCTATAGTCACTCCGATTCGTTAATATTGAAATAAACTCCCTTTCAGAGTAAATTTCACTCCAAGAAGATCAAATAAATAAATAGTCATCCACTTTAAATTCACTTCGGAGTTAATCCTCGTTCACTACGAAAATTCGTAGTGTCACAAAAAGTGAAGATACAATTTAACGCCAGTGCATTATCGAAAATTTTTAAACAAGGGTAGAGTGCTAAGTATTTAAGATATGCAAAGAAATTTTTGGGCATTGAATTAATTCATAATAATTAACAATGTAAAGAATTTCATACTCCAATTCTCCTGAGCATTGACAATCAAATGAAATGTCAGAATTCTAAGGTATTATGTAAGTTCGTGTGAGAGTAAAGTAAGTGAGGAGAAATTTAATATAATGGATGAAGTGAAGTATAATAAATCAGGTTCTTTATTGACAATAGAAGGTGGTGATAATCGTAGCTCGAAATCAAAGGGCACCCAAATCTCTTAATGAATTTCTAAGTTGTATCGCGATTGCATCCGTATAATTATTCCATTCTATCGTCTTGTCTCTTTTGTCTATCCAGCGCTATTAATTAATTCATTAACCTCCCATCCACCCGACAATTAACGGCATCTTGTCTAAAGCTCTGAATCCACCGTAATTCCTTCGTGTCGCCTAATTATTCCGTCTGGAAATCCAATTCATCTTTTTATCTCCCTCTTTCATTTATTATTATTTTATTGAACATCATTCCATTTTTATCTCGGTAATCATGTTTTTATTCCGACAGATAATTACGATTTTAATTATTATAATTGAGCGTCTTATTTAATAATTAAAATTTTATCTTCATCAAGTAAAAACTTTGGATTTTAAATTTACAAGTTAATTATTTTTTCTGATCTATTGTTTCAAGTTGTTGCTAAAAATAACCAAAAATCATTTGCATTTTAAAATAATAAATTTACGAGGGTTGAAATTTTTTAAGATAAAGCACGATTGGTAATAAAAGTAGACGAAAATTAAAACACGAGAGGTTCAAGAAAAATAAAAATCATAAACATCTGGGGTGTTTTATAAATTAAAATGAATTTGTGGGAGCTTGTTTGCTTAACTTGATCCCATAAAATATTTTACGACGCAAATTTTATTAGTCCTTATAAAATTCCTTTGACCAAAAGCCTTTTAAATCTTACATAAGTCTATAAAACTATTAGATCTATTTTTAATGAAGAAAAAAAAAAAAAGAAATAATTGGCCGTAAAATTGCGATATAACGATTGAAAAAGTAATAACTGCGCAGGTGTCTATCAAATTCTAAGTGTAAAGTAAATAGTAAAATAGTTGAGCAATAAAGTAACGAGATAAAAATTTTCCGTATAAATATATGTAATAGCTGATATTTTTTAGCAAAACCTAGTCTGTGTAAATAATTACACAGAAAAAAATTATTTTTTGGCGCGAAATTTTTACTTGCCTTAAAAAAATTTTCACTTGTTCTAAGAAATTTTCTGCATTACACGGAAAAAAATGGCGTTGCAACAGGACGCAGCCCTGTGAGTGACAAGACAAAATCCTGTTGCAACAGTATTTTCATGTTACAGCAACAGGATACATCCTGTGGGAGCAACAGGAATTTTGTTACAGCAACAGGACAAAATTCAGTTGTGACGACGGGAGTTCCTCTGTTGTAGGAACAGGATTTTTCCTGTGGAATCAATAGGATAAGGAACAAATTTCATGTAGTAATTGTTTTGGTCAATATAGAAAAATTTCAAAATTTGAAAAAAAATTCAAAATCTAGATTTGTTCTGTTGCTGTAACATGAAAATCCTTTTGCTGCAGGACTACGTACTGTTGGAGCGCCTATTTTTTTTGTGTATAAATTGAAAACGAAAATTTTCTTTGAAACAGAAAATATTTTTTAAGTCTAGAAAAAAATTCTTGCGCAAAGAAATCTTTCTTGTCCTAAAAAATCCTGCTTGTTCTTAAAAAATTTTTTGTCTTAAAAATCCTTTTTTTTGCCTACCTCATTCCATCTTTTTCACGTTACTTATATATATATTTTTCTCCCCTTTATAAATATGTACGCAATTCGTCGGTACTTATATTTGTTAATTTTATTCTTTGTTTATGTGAGATATATGTACAAAGAAGACTGTGTGTTAGTACCTCAGGGTGTAAATAAGCAGTCGCTGAGATTACACTTGATCACAGGGAACGAGCAACGCCTTTTCTGCCCCGTCTTGTTTTAGCCGACAAACGCTGTATGTAGAGTCTACGCGGTGTGGCCATACTTCTTTTAACAATCTTCTCCCTTTTATTCTGTTTATGTATATATATATATATATATATATATATATATATATATGTATATACATATATATATATATATATATATATATATATATATATATATATATATATATATATATATATATATGTATGTATATAAATATGTATGTATATAACCATTGGGAAGGTATAAATTCAAGGTTAGAATTAATCGCTGTGGAGTGTAACACTTGATGTTAACACAAGATCGCTTAAATAGATACCGACACACTAAGTAAAATAAAGTTTATAAATTTAAATATGATATATTTGTCTCAATAATTTTTAAATAACTATAACAAACCGGAAAACGAGTAATTGAATAAATTAATGTAAAGTATTGTTGTTAAAGAAAGTAAATAAATCGAGTACTCGAGATAATTATTTACTGAATTAGTGTTTGAGGTTTTTTTTAAATATGTCGATAATTAATAAACATTAACGGTTATCTTTTTTATTTATTTATTTATGAGTAGTCAGAGATGTCTTGTGTGAGTTAATAAATACCGGGTGGAGGCCAAAAACAAAAGTAACCTTTTTATTTTTAAAATATTTATTTTATTAAAATGTAATCTCACAGGTTTTTAGATAATTATCGAGGGTGAATTGAGAGCTGCGTAGGTTTTATGACATATGGCCACAAATATACGAGTGTAAAGAGCTAAAGATTGGATTTGAGATAAAATACAGACTGTTGTCTTACTCACGTGTCCGTAACCACTCACCAAAAACAAAATGCCTTTTAATTATTTACTATTGGGTCGATAAAAAAAAATGAATAGTTCCATTAACATTATTTCGTTTTTAAAATTAAAATTCTATTTAACCTATTGAAAATACAGGAAATATATCAATATACAATTTCGTAGGAAATGAAATTTTCTACAAAAACGCATTCTTTAACCTTATCTGTAAATTAAATAGTTTAGAAAGAATTTAAATTCAAAGTACTCGGTTCTTAAATGAAAAAAATTAAATCCACTAGAGTTGTTTAAATTTTTAAAATTAAAATTCAGTCAAGTCAATTAAAAGTATGCCTAAAATATTAATGTACAAATTAGTCAAAAATTAAATTTTCTGCAAAAAAATATTATATGACTATCTATAAATATAATAGTTTCAAAGAAATTGAAATCAAAATCATTGATAGAATAATTAAATTTTTTAATGAACTCAATACAGTTTCAATCACAACATATTAAGTAATGGCAATTAATTATTCAATTACTTATCGAAGTTACCTATTTTCAATTTCCATCCAGATTCGCTGCTGCATATTGAACCGAGTAATCGACTAAGTAACCACAGTAAATCATTAAATCAAATGAAATAATTAATAAACCTGAAAATAAACTGGATAATTTAAATTAGTAATTCTATACTACAGACTTTAGTCTGAAGTCTAGACTCAAGATCGCTACAAATTCTGTCTGGTAGCATGTACATCTATAAGTACTGAAACAACAAACCTTAGGCTTGGTTCGATAAGCACCCAGTCACGTGTATATAAGTATTATACACAGTACAGGTTACTCTTACCTCTGTGGATACATAATATGTATACACATGTGAAATTGAAGCAGGTAAACTTCTTGGAGCCGTTGTAGATGAAAACGGTTGCTCACGTAAGCCAGTTTTGTTTGCATCCAAGTTGCTCTTTACTTATACTATACATACATACATAAATAAATAAATAAATATATATATATATATATATATATATATATATTGAGAGTTAAGTGAACAGGGTACCAAAAGCGAATAGCTGATAGAGAATTTGAGAGACTAGGATAACGAAAACGAGTTGATATATCGAGAGTATTGAAGCTAGAGCTGTAGAGAGAGTACTATATATATATATATATATATATTTATTTTATGTTATATAGAACCGATATCACGACTCTTGTTCAACTGATAGTGCACGACAAAGGAGATCAGGTTTACCTCGATGTGCTGACGTACAGATTTTAAATATAAAACATGAATCGGTTTTCTCTATCGTGTGCTTTTATAT
Organism: Microplitis manilae; assembly: GCA_030273425.1. Taxonomy (NCBI): domain Eukaryota; kingdom Metazoa; phylum Arthropoda; class Insecta; order Hymenoptera; family Braconidae; genus Microplitis; species Microplitis manilae. The sequence goes on along the minus strand of CP092730.1, from coordinate 17,120,580 downwards.
TTCATGTTTTATAATTATAACCTTAATGATGTTGTCGAAACTAACTATTATACTGAGCTTTATAATTATTTTCCTTTATTAATTTTTGTCGGGTCAAATTAATTTCTTCACATTATTAATTAGTGTTTTGAAGTAATAATTAAAATATATTATTATAATTAGTTTTGATTAAATTTTCAAACAGTGATTTTTTAGTTTAATTTTATGAGACAAAATTATTTAATTAGTAATCGTAAAAAATACTTTTGCTTATGGTTATATTTTATTGTAAATTTGTGACGTGTAATTTTGATTATTTTGAAGAATTTTGGGTAGAAAGAAATAGACTAATTAGTCCAATTATTAGAGGAACGGGTTAGGTAACGTTATAATGAGGTCATAAACCTCTAGAATTTTAAATACAAAATAACTAGTCTAGTAATAAAACCTACTGAATTAAAATTAATTATTTTACACCCAAATGGTTCCACCATGATCTCTCCTCAGACAAAATCTCTCCAGGACAACAACTGTTGAACACGATCTTTATAAACGAGATCTTATAATAATCTATGTAATTATAATAATTTCTACACTTACGACTGGAATCATATTCAGGTTTTGATTTCACATTTTATGTGTATATCATAAATAAATATAATGTGTTACACATACATATATGAAGTCATGGGAAATTTTCAACCCAAATTTGACATCATTGTTAATTGCAAGAAATTGACGTAAACTTACTGTGAAGTTAATCAAAATCACTGAACGTAGAATTTTTGAATTGATAGTATGGCTATCGGGGATTGGACAAATAAAAATAATTTTTTGTGACAGACACTTGAAATATACGATATTTAGCGCCTATAACCGTCAGCTAAAAATATTAGATAAGATACAGCTGGTAAAAAAGATACCTAATCGCTCTAGTAGTGACGTCATCATCGGATTAAAAATTATTTTTTGGTTACATGTGTGATAGCAAACGACCAAAAAATATCGAAGTAACTTAACGAGCCATCTTGTGACAAAATTTATCATCATTTTAATTTGTCCACTTAACGACTTTTCTCTAATTTTCAATAAATACTCAAAACAATCTTACCAAATAAATAGACGCGGATTTATAACCTGCCATTTATAGGCACTAAATGTAGTAAATTTCAAATATCTGTCACAAAAACTAATCTATTTATCTAGTACAATCGAGTCTAAGACGCTCGTGTGTTGGTACCCTCGCCTTCGGCTCGGGCACCAATCTTCATACTCGCGTCTTAAACACGATCGCACTCGATAGATAAACTACTATTTTGTGACAGACACTTGAAATATACGACATTTAGCGCCTATAACCGGCAGCTAAAAATATTAGATAAGATACAGCTGGTAAAAAAGATCTAAATCTAATCGTTCTAATAGTGACGTCATCAACGGATCAAAAAATATTTTTTGGTTGCATGTGCGATAGCTAACGACCAAAAAATATCCAAGTAGCTCAACGAGCCATCTTGTGACAAAGTTTATTATCATATTAATTTGTACACTTACTGACTTCCAATCAAAACAATCTTATCAAATAAATAAACGTGAATTTACAACCTGCCATTTATAGGCACTAACTGTAGTACATTTCAAATATCTGTCACAACTACTACTCGCCTTTGGCTCGGGCACTAATCTTCACACCTCGCGTCTTAAACACGATCGTACTCGATAGATAAACTACTATTAGAAATTTTATCCTGGAAGGATTTTGTCATAGAGAGATTTTTTCGGGAACATTTTGTCAAGAGAGATAAAGTCGTGTTACCCATTGTTAATTAAAATTAATTATTATTCTTAAATTTAATACTAAAAAATAAATTAGAGAAGAGATTAAAAATAGGGGCATTCATTTTTTGAAAAAAAAAAAATCTGGGCATCGGTTGACCCTGCGGGCCAGCCCCAAAACTTCCCGCTGTTTTCGAGCTCAAGGAGCTCAAAAACATCGTTGTAAATACATTTTCGAGCTCTTCGAGCTCGAAAATACTTTTGCATGCCATTCATTTCGAAAAAAACAGTTTTTAGCATTTATTTCTCCCGCAATAACTCTCAAACGAATCATCCGATTTTTAAGTTTGAGGTGGCAATCGACGCGTTTTAATAGATTCTAAAGCTCATTAGATTTTTAGATTTTTTGGTTGAGTCGTTTCAAAGATATTCGCAAAAAACTGTTTTTTCCTATTTCTTTCTCCAACGATAACTCTCGAACGAATTATGCGATTTTGGTGTTTGAGGTGGCAATCGACGCGTTTTATTAAGTTCTAGAGCTGATTAGATTTTAAAGTCGATCGTATAAGTCGTTTCTGAGAAATCAATAAAAAACTAAAAAAAAAAAATTTTTTTTTTCGTAAATGGCCAATATCTTCGAGTCTACTTGGTCAAATGATCTGAAATTTTCAGAAAAGTTGATGGCCAAAAAGCTCTTTCGATTGCCGCTTTAACCATCCAAATCGGTTTATTAGTTAAAAAGTTATAAAGAGTTTACATACATACATACACACACACACACACACACACACACACACACACACACACACACACACACACACATACATACAGACACTCGGACATCATTCTAAAAATAGTCAGAATAGCTTCCTAGGACCTCAAAACGTCGACATCTGATGAAAACTCGATTTTCGGAAATCGGGGTGAAAACAATAACTTCCCGAAATTTTTGAAAATCATCGATTTTCTAAGCGGGAAGTTAAAAAAAAAAAAAAAAAAAAAAATACATAAAAAAAAAATCAAAATTTTGGGTATCCTGTGTGGCTGCCTCACCTCTATATAAATTTCCTATAAATTCATAGAGCAGAAAATTTAATAAAACTAATCAAGTTTTGTTTAAAATAATTTTATAAATAATTATCAATAGATAATTTATAAATAAACGATATAAATTTGATTTAGCGGTAATTAATGGATATAGCTATCGATCAGACTGTAAACTTGTCAGGTTGTGGGCACTTTAGTGTATCAATACCCGCAATAATCGAGGATCGACAGGAAACTACTAATTTGCTATATATATTTCACAAATTAACTCAATCTTCATTAGTGCTTGGTTTAGACCGACACTTTATATACTATTATATGCTTTGATATATATTATTAAAACTAACAGCCATAGAATGACCGGGTCACCTGAAAACTTTGATCTCCACAATTAAGTCATTGATATATTTATTTTAATAAAAAATTCAGTGTTAGTTTTATGATCAGACAATTTGGATGCTCCGTTGTGTCCAAAATCTTAAAATTTAATTTTATTTGGTCGAGTTTTTGAAATGATGTTGAAAGTAATTTGAGAACACAGTTTGAACGAGCAGTAAAGCTCAAGCAAAACAACAATCTTTGGAGCAACAAACGTGCGCATATGTGTGCTTATAACTGTATTGATAACGACAGAACGACGTTGAGAATGAGAATGAAAACGAGAATGAGAATGAGAATGAAAATGAGAACGAGAATGAGAATGAGTGTGTGGAATATGGGAAACAGATAAAAGTGATGAGAGAAAAAATAAAAAAGTCATTTTGAAAATATTACTTTTTATATAATAAGAGCAATATTATTATAGATTTTAATAATCCTAATGACTGAAAGGGGATTTCGGGTTTAGTTTTAAAATAGCTGAGTTATCGCTTTGAAATAGTTTCGGAAAAATTTTAATATAAATTGAAATTTTTATTTTTACTTTTTTTACGTCACTGGTTTTCTTTTTCTTCATATGAGAGCATCAATTCAATTAAATGAAAAACTTTATTGTATCTACTTATATTTTTATTTAATATTCGATTTTATTTTATGGATTTTTTTTTACATCTCAAAGTTATCATCTAATAGAGTCGAAGAGTCGGCCAAAGTGGAGTACAAATTTTTTTTTATGATTTGGAATCGCTATCAATTATTTTTAATCAATTTAAGTAATCTGGTACTTATGCGAGTCAATAATATCTTAAATTAGACTTTTGTGACTTGAATTTAAGTCAACTGATCCAAAAACAAGTCAACTTTGACTTTTTTTACTGAGATGGATACTGTAGGTTAAATTCCTAAATTCGCCAAAAGCAAGTCAAAATCAAAAGTGTTTTTCATTAAACTTTGGCTTGCTTTTGGCTAACTTGACTTACTCAGTATCCATTTCAGTCAAAAAAGTCAAATTAGACTTTATTTTGGATTATTTAAAATTTAAGTCAAAATTAAGTTTTTTTTTAGACTTTAGACCCGAATATTTATTGAAATTTTTTTTCTTAGATTTTTTAAAAATTGTATTAATCATAGGGTAGCAGTACCAAATATTGACTGAGCTCCAATCAATGACTGGGTTCTTAGACTCCTAAAAATTTTTAATCATAGAATTTAATTCATGAAAAAAATGCAGTATCAGTGATAAATTTTTTAAAATTAAATTCTACGATTTCAAAATTTTAAAGTCTTTAAGTACTCAGCCATTAATTGGAGCTCGGTCAATATTTGGTACCCTTATTTATAAATATGTTAATAATTTTTTTTACAGTATTTTCAATTTGATTCATTTTTGACTGTTGGAAAGTTTGAATTAATTTTAAACCATAAAACATTTATCATAAAATATATGTATGTAAAAAAAAAATGAGAAATTCCCAATTGAATCGAAGTATTTTTATAAAATTGATGGTTGATTTTTATTATGGAGAATGCAAAGTAGCATAGAAAATTTCAATCTTTGTAAAGTAAAGGGAAAGACTCAACCCCTTGCCTGGGATTCGTTTGAATCAGCTAAAGTTGACGCGTAAAACGAATGTAGGAAAAGCTCGCTTATGGCTTATGGAGTGAAAAAAATATTGAGAAAGCTGGAGAGTATGAAAAATATAATAAAAAAAAAAAAAAAGTCTAGGTATTTTATGGTAACATGCGCGTGCGCGGTGCGTAGCTTTGAAGAAAGGACAGAGGATGTGGGTAGAGAGCAATGCAATTTTACGCTCTGTCGGAAATACTAGGGGGTGTCTGTGTGATGAAAACACCCATTCCTCTTTTCTTTTTATTTCGCTCTTTTGCATTTACTCTACTGATCTCGAGCTTCGTCTCTCTTAATGTAAACACGTCATAAACAAGTTCGCTGCATACTTGATAACTACTAAATTTTTAAATGAGTTATCAACTTCTTTTTAATTTTTAAAAATAATTTAATGTCTTTTAGAATTTTTTTATTCAATTAAAAATAATTATTCTAATGAAAATATTTACGTGCTACTTCAAATTTAAATATCTTACAAACTATTAAGCTGACGAATATAGTAATTAAAAACTTTTTTACGGAATATTTTATTTCCTGCAAAATTGTATGGGTACATTTTTCCCATATTTCTATTAATTTCCCAGGAATTTCTCTTTAAAAACGCAAGGATATTAATTTTTTTTGATTTGTCATAAATTCAGTCCATAGTTTGAATTAAAACCTCTTCAAAGCTACACTGTAAAAAGAGCGGTGTTAAAAATGGACTCATTTTAACTCCGCCCGGTGTAAAAATGAAATTACACCGGTGTAGGAGGAGTAATTCAGCGGTGTTAAAAATACCGGTGTTAAAGTGGGGTAACCGGTGTAAAAACGGAGTAGTACCGGTGTAAAAGCGGGGTAACCGGTGTAAAAGCGGAGTAATATCGGTGTAAAAGCAGGGTAACCGGTGTAGAAGCGGGGTAAACTGCATCTGCTTCCCAGGTAGGAATCGCCAAGGCTGACAATAGGCCGAGTCTTGGCCCTGTTGTCACTTGCCAAGCTTCGGCAGCTGACCATTGGCCCAAGCCTCGGCCAGGGCTTGATCCAATGGTTTGATTACGTTAAGCCAAGTCTTGGCAGCTAACCATTGGCCCAAGTCTAGGCCGAGACTTGGCCCATTGGTTTCATTAAATTAAGCCGAGCCTTGAGTAGTGACCATTGGTCTGAGCCTCGGCCAGGGCTAGGCCCGATAGTTTAATTTTTGTCAAATTGAGCCTTGGCTGCTGACCATTGGCCCAAGGATCGGCCCAGGCTGGGTCCGATAGTTTAATTTTTTGTCAAGCCGAGCCTTGGCAGCTGACCATTGGCCAATGCCTCAGCCTGGGTTAAATTATATTTTAATAGTAAAATTATCAACTTTACATGTATCTATATATATGTATATAGAGAAGACTAGGCATAACCGTCTACCGAGTATACGATTAATATCAATAATTTTCATTTAATTAGTTATTGCTATGTAGAAAACTTTAGTTAACATGAAATTTTTATTTTTGGCGAGCAAAATGGGGTACCCTTTAAAAAAGTTGAAAAAAAAAAATTTTTGAAAGTTTTTCAAATTTCATTAAATTCAAAATTTTTGTATGTAATATACATAAAGAAAAATTACATTTCACATCATTGGTTTAATAAATTGTTTCTCCTCGATTATCTTACTTACTAATTTTTTTTATTTAATAAAAAAAAAACAATTCTATACTTTTTATTTGTCATTATTATGAACCCAAGAAACGTGATTTTTGATTTTTTAGATTACAGATTATTTTGCATTATTTCAAAAATTTTATCAATTAAAAAATGAAATATTATTTCCGAATATTTTTAGTGACCGAATTTGCCCCGGCTATAGAGAATCAGCCGAAAAATGGATTAATATATTAAATTTTTTTTAATTTAACGATAAAAATATGAATCATTTTTTCAGAATTTTCGGATGGTCCATTTTGCCCCAGGTGTCATGCGTAGGCCTAAAAATGCATCAGACAATTTTAAGTTCATTAAATAAAACTACATTTCATCTCATCTTTACGATCTAATATTTTTGAATTAAATTGTATTTAGACAATTTAACAAGCAAAAAAATCATAATTATCTGAACATCAGATTTAGCACAGTGGATAGCGTCCCAGCCTAGTAATCAGAAGGATCTCAGTTCGAACCCCGGTAGCCCCCAAATAATTTTATTCGTTATTTCCCATTAATTCAGTAATTAGTTAATTACCCTCTAATGTAATGTCGATAAAAGTGTGATCAAACTTTTTTTTAATTATATTTATTAATTTAAATAATAATATTTTAGATCGAGCATTGGGTGAGCCGTGGATTTTTTGCTCCCGAGGTTTGACCGAGGCTTGGTTTTTTGTTTCCCAAGCCTTGGCCGAGGCTCAATTTTTCGTTTCCTAAGGCTTGGCCCAAGCCTAGTTTTTTTGTTTGCCAAGGCTTGGGGACATTGTTATCATCCTAGGCCTGGACCAATCCTTGGCCCAATGCTTAGCCAAGGCTGGTGCCAAGGCTCGGAACTCTGGCATGACGACTGGCCAATGCCTGGTCCGAGCCTTGTCCAATGGTCCCTTCCTACCAGGGAATTGGAGAATCAACTTTAAAGATTATAAAACACAAAAAATGCTAGTTTTTTAATGAAAATTAATAAAAAATATGATCTATTAACAAGTATAGTGATCGAGTAAGTAAAAATATTCACAAAGTAAAATATTTTAACATCGGTAAAGAATATCTACACCGGCGGCGGTGTTATTTTAACCCCGGTCTAGAATATTTACACCGGCGGCGGCGTCATTTTAACACCGGAGAATTTGTTTTAACACCGGTTTAGAATATTTACACCGGCGGCGGCGTTATTTTTACACCGCTTTCGGTGTTGAAATTTAACACCGCTGATTTTAACACCTACACCGCTTGGACTTACCCCGGTGATTTTTTACAGTGTATTGAATTTGCTTCTAACTTCAAAGAGAACTTTTTTTATAGACAATTAAATTTCCTACAGAATTATGTAGGAACATTTTTTTGGTATTTCATTATAGTTTCATCAAAAACTTAATTATAAATATTAATGAGTAATTTTATTTCTATTTTTTTTTATCCTTCAAGTTTATATTAAAGGTATAATTAAATAGTATATTGTGCGACAAGGGTTAAAAAAAAACGTGTCCCATAAAAAATAATTATAAAATCTTTTTCAAACTCAATAATATTCGAGTTATTTTAATTTAGACTTAACGTCGCATAAGGTAAAATTTTTTCTTTTAAAATAAACAATAACAATGATAATAATGTATGGGAAAGAAGGGTTGGGATTTTCGAAGTTAATCATTTATGAATAATCCGAATCGATAAGTTAGCACCTTGTAGGACCTCGTTAATGTCGTAGCAAACTAGCTAGTGTGTTAGCTACAGACAGCCAATCGAATATAAAGGAATATATATATATATACATATACACATACATATACATATATTACATTATATAGAATCCCAGATGAGCCAGCGGCAGGTATAACAACACATAACGTCAAATCGTAAATTTAAAAAGCTATTATGAGCCAACACGTATCAGCCATTTTGCGTGCCGGTGGTAGTGATGGTGGTTACTAAATGTACGACCTACGACGTGTACCATTTCATACGTCCTTGGAAGAGATACCTGCTGCTGATGAAAGAAAAGAATGGTTAACGATAAATTATATTAAGATGAGACGTTTTCGTTAATTAACTGCCCCCATGCTCTAACAATAATAATATAATATATATATATATATATATATATAATTTATAAATATTTAGAAATTTTTCCCACTTCGACACTTCCTGACCTGACCCCTTTGCAATATTTTATCTAACAAAGACTAGTCTGAAAATGTATGATAAGTTTTTATATATATAATATATATTTTTGAGCTCGTATTACAGCAATCATGTGTGAAATTGTTTGACAGTCAATTTACTGTTTTAAAACATATAAATTTATTTTATATCCCAACATTACATTTATCATATGATTCAAATTTTCAAAAAAAATTTATTGGAAATCATTTTTCAAGGCCTATTCTGCCCCATATACTTAGTTAATTTTTTTCTATTAGATAATTAATTATGAGTTTAATTTTGAATTCTTCACATTTTAAAAATTGAAACCTTCCAAAAATCAATTTTTCTTTTTTTCTAGGGTTCATTTTACCTGAGGGTTCCTAAAAATATTTTGAATTTATAAATTAAATTATGATTAATTGTAACGATTTATTATGTTAGATTTTTTTTCGATTCTATAAATTGAATTTTTTTTTACATTTTTTAGAACAAATGAGTTCAGTTTAATTTGAATGAGAATTATTATTAAAAAAAAAATGTATTTTATAAATAATGATATTATTGGAAGTAATTGAAAGTTGATCGAGTGATTTGTGCATTTGTATGATAAAAAAATATGATAGAGAGAAAATTTATCACCTAGTGATGAATAAAAATATAGTAGAGAAACTACGTAATAACAATAATAATAATAATAATAATAATAATAATAATAATAATGATGGCGGTGGTGAGACGGAAGAGGAAAAGTTGGAAGTCAAGTGTCGATATATAAAATCAGGGAAAAATTCATTTCACTATAACCACTAGAACTAGTGGGTACGAGTAGACACGTCAACTGGAGAAAGATAACAAAAAAATATTGCCGCGGGCCAAAGCAATGTCGATCCTCCAAAGATAGAGACAATCATTTTACAATCCTCTCTTGTGTCTTGTCAAAACTTTAAATTGAGACACTTTTTTGATTTATACTTGTTATATATTTTTTAAAGAAAAAAATATAATAAATCTATCATGTGGGTTTATGCATAAAAAAAAAATACTCAACTAAATAAGAAAAGTTATCTGAGATTTTAATAATTTTATTAAGAATGAATCCTTACTATAATAATAATAAATTATTCCATTTGTCATAAAGTATTTCTCATTTTTTTTATATAAGAAAAAACAATTTTTGAAATTTTTTTTAAGTTTTCTTAATTAAAAACTTTTACAGTGAATATCAACCGCGATTTTTATCGAAAATTTAATTTTTTCAACTTTTTTCAGAAATAAATGGAACTAAGTTCGAGTCCTGATCAAAGTAATGTTGAAAAAAAAAAATGATAATTGCTCGTTTTCTAATTTAATTAAAATTTATTCCGACTATTATAATACTTTTAAAAATTGGGTTAATTAAAAACTCATTCGCGTGAATATTAGTTCAAGAATTCAATCTAAAATTTAATTTCTTTAATTTTTTCAGAAAATGTACGGGAGCAGGTTCGAGTCTCAGCCATGGTAATGTAAAAAGAATTTTTTTTAATTTTTTGAAACCTGAATCTGATTTGAGTAAACTGTTTGTACACAGAAAACAAGGATTTCATGGCTCAAAAAAAATTTTTCTCGCCCTAAGAAAATTTTCGTTTCCAATTCCTACACGAAAAAAAAAATAATCGGTAGCAGCTACCGATTAATTTTCGGTAACAGCTACCAATTTTTTTTCGGTAGCAGCTACCAATTGAAATCGATAGCAGATACCGATTTTTTTCAGTAGCAGTTACCGATTTTTTTTCAGTAGAAGCTACCAATTGGCGATCGGTAGCTGCTACCTATTATTTTTCAGTAGACGCTACCGATTAATTTTCGGTAACAGCTACCAATTTTTTTTCGGTAGCAGCTACCAATTGAAATCGGTAGCAGCTACCAATTGAAATCGGTAGCAGATACCGATTTTTTCAGTAGCAGTTACCGATTAATTTTTGGTAACGTCTACTGATTTTTTCAGTAGCAGCTACCAATTGGCGATCGGTAGCTGCTACCTATTATTTTTCAGTAGACGCTACCGATTAATTTTCGGTAACAGCTACCAATTTTTTTTCGGTAGCAGCTACCAATTGAAATCGGTAGCAGCTACCGAAAAATAATTGGTAGCGGCTACCGGTTTTTTTTTCCGTGTAATGCGAAAAATTTCTTAAGGCAAGTAAAAATTTTCTTGTGGTATGTAAAAATTTTTTGCTCCATAAAATCCTTTTTTCTATGAAGCATCAAAAAAAAAAAAAAAATATAATAATAATTATTTTAATAATTAAATCCATTTTTTTTTTGATTCTGCATTATGCATTTTTATTTTATTTATAATATATACGAAAGAGTAAAGTACATAACAATAATTATTTACCGACTGTGAACTTCCCTTATAAACTTTTATTTTGAGAGGTACCCGGTGTTGTATAAGTTAGTAAAAGATTCTCGTTAAGCCGTAAAGTAAGTGTGTTTTTTCCACACGTGCACTCTTTTCCCATCTCTACAAGTAGAGACTAAAAGACCACATCCATGCTCGGTTATTCATACTGTACTCTTGCACACAATATTAAAGGTGAGTGTGAACCACATCAAATGAATTCCTATGCAAAGTAGCGCCAGCGTCTGACGACCGTCACGCTACATACGTTTTTTTATCCCATTTCTCTTGGCATCATTCTTCATCACATCTATACACGTTTCTACTTATACACATACACACCCTTTAAATTACACTTACAACGTCACACATTTATCTCGAGGAACAACATCTACATCTACGTTAGAAAACCGGCCAAGTCTCATTAACCAAGCTCGTTTGTTTTTCAACGCTGCGGGGGCACACCTTCTTCTTAACTTATTTTTATTATTCTCATTCTCATTCCCATTCTCCTTCTTTTTATACTTCCTTTACATAGTCATTTTTGATCTTCTCTTCGACTCAAGGATAATATTCTTTACTCATCTCCACTTTTTTTTTCTATTCAGTTGTTATGTAACTTCGCTACAAGCTATTCAAAACAGCCTCGCGAAATGGAACATCCGGTTAAAAAAAATACACAAATTAAATTTTTAAATTTTTCTCTCTCTTTTATTTCAAAAAATTAAGACTGGCGTAAGACTCTAGATTTTCAAAAAACTTTAATCGGCAAGACGCTGGGTTCGAACCTCAGTGCAAATATGAATTTATGAAATTTTTCAAAAAAACATGGAATCTATTTACCCGGAGGTTGTAACAACACCGAAATCACAAATATCCCACTGTCCCCACGTTCTACACCAACAGTTAATTAGTTAAATTATTAATTTAAAGAAAAGTGTGCAAATCACTTTTACGATACACAAAAATATTATCAAACATAAAAACAAAAATTCAAACATTGAAAAAAAATTTGTATTTGGCAATAAACATCAAAATTTTTAACAGAATTTTTTTGTCAGCGCACATCAATCAAAAATTCAAATTTTGGAAATAACAATTTAAATTTCGATAAAGTCTCAAATTTTGAAAAAATTTCTACACGAAAAGAAAATTATAGGGAGTATTCCTATGCATTATAGGAATGGTTCCTGTAATGGTATAGGAATTGTACCCATACTATTATAGGAATAGTTCCTATATACTATAGGAACCACCCCTATACCATTATGGGAACCTTTCCTATACTATTATAGGAATAGTTCCTATAACATTATAGGAACTATTCCTATAATATTATAGGAACTATTCCTATAATATTATCGGAACTATTCCTATAATTTTAGGAACCATTTCTATAAGATTATGAAAATGGGAATAGCTCCTCTAATTATAGGAATGGTTCCTATAATATTATAGGAACCATTTCTATAATAGTATAGTAACCATTCTTATACTATTATAGGAACTATTCCTATAATAGTATAGGAACCATTCCTATAATATTATAGGAACCATTCCTATAAATTATAGGAACCATTCCTATAAATTATAGGAACCATTCCTATAAATTATAGGAACCATTCCTATAATTATAGGAACTATTCCCATAATGGTATAGGTATCATTCCCATAATTATAGGAACTATTCCTATAATTATGGGTAATATTCTTATATCTATAGGACGTGTTCCCATAATTTATGGTCGTCATTCCTATACTGGTATAGGATGAAATTTCACAAAATTATAGGAACCATTTCCATAATTTTCTTTCCGTGTACACTATTTTGCAAAAAAAAAAATTTTATGATATTATGGGAATGGTTCCCATATCATTATGGAAACTATTCCCATACCATTATGGAAATGGTTCCCATATAATGGTATGGGAATTCTACCCATACTGTTATAGGGATGGTCCCCATAATATATATAGGAACCATCCCTATAATAATAATGCTACACTGAGAAAATTAAATGATTGTGTTTATTATCCTAAATTTTTAGCCCCAATCATCTAGGATGATAAGAACGATTTTAAATGCAAAGATAGTTAGAGTTATAATTTTTGTTAATAGGATTAATAATCATTGGATGATAACAGTTACCATCAGAATGATTACAGTTACTATCAGGATGATTACAGTTACTATGAGGGATGGTAATTATTATTATGAAAAAATTGATGGAAAATTCAATAAATTTAAAGTAGGGGAAGGGAGGGCAAAATGGGCCCCCTGAAATTTTGGATGCCTCGAAATATTTGGGGGCAAAATTGGCCGCCCAAAATTTTTAACGTGAAAAGTGTTTGAGACGGAGGGGTGGGGCAAAATGGGTCACTCAAAAGAAATTGTAACGAAAAAATTAACTAGGCGGAAAATAAAAAAAAAAGAAGTTTTTCGTTACAATTTTGTTTTTCGAGAGGATCATTTTGCCCCACATATCACATATTGACCTGAAATATAATAGAAACATTATAGAGGTCAGAATTTGACGGAAAACGAAAAAAAAAAATTTATTTTAGAGTGATCCATTTTACCCCACATATCACATATTGGCCTAAAAATATGATAAAAACAATATAGAGGTCATAATTTGACGTAAAATGAAAATAAAACGTTTTTACTTAATTTTTGAAAGGGTCCTTCGTGCCCCAGGCTCCCCTATTAACATTTAGTATTTTTTTACCCTTGTGAAATGATGGTTTCATTATAATCGAATTAATTGTTATTCTAATTATCTTTGATGGTAACTATTATAATTTCTGATGGTACCAGTTACCATCAGAAATTATAAATATAACTATTTAGGATAATAATCCTAATTAACTCGAGTTAACATCCATGATCGTAATACTTATCATCCAGATGGTAACCATTACAATCTAGATGATTTACACAATCATCTAGATGATATTCATTACTATCAGATTGATAGTAAAAATTTTACCATCACTAAATGATAACTCCAATCATTTAATTTTCTCAGTGTACAGTTCCTATACGATTATGGGAACTATTCCCATAATGCATAGGAACACTTCCCATAATTTTTTTTCCTTGTAGGAGTATAAATAAATAAAAATTTTTCAAATTTTATTATTATTAGAGAGCTCATTTTGCCACACAATTTTTTTTAATGACAGTACAAAAACCCATCATTTCATTGAGAGCCCGTTTTGCCCTCATTTCTCTAAATTATAATCATTATAACGAGAGCAAAAACCGATTTTTACATAATTAAACTATTTATATAAGTATTAATTAAACTTTCCGCAATTATAAAAATTCTTAACGTTAAACTAAACAATTAAACAGTAGCCGCAATTGCACATTTCCCAACACCCCGTTGTAATAACACAGGCATTAATTAATTTCAATTGCGCATAATTTCCGGCTTACATTTAATAATAAAAAAAATGTACATAATACATTAGCAACAATTTCATCGGTATCCCCACAAATATATGTATCCACACAAACATAAACGATATATTTTTCATCGACATACATATTCATGGCGTCATTACCGGCTCATGATCCATGAGACTGTTAAACGGTTCCGTCGGGTTGCTGATGGTGATTACCGCGAGGGTTCCGCACACTCGTATCCTATATAACTAAAATCCCCAACTCTCAAGTTCTCCTGCAGCACCATCACACCATCACACCATCGAACCATGCACACCGCCGGCATCCTTTGCTCACCTAACCTTCTCATGCACTTCTTATTTTTATTTCCCCCCATTTTTATTTTCCTTTTCTCTTCTCACTTACACTTAACTCATCTCACTCATAAATTAATACCTACACCAGCTGACGCACACACACACACACACACACACACCCATGCACACCACTCATACACAACCAAATCTCATGTCGATACCACAACTCAATGACAAATTACCCTGCGTTCGCTAATGCCAGCAAATTTAGCCCTCGGCTGATAATCTCGTAAGTACATTTTTTTTTTAAACCCACGGGCATGAATTCTACAGTTGTAATATGTACATAAAACTTTCAAGAGTAATCATACGTCGAAAAATTTACCGTTAGTACTTGGCTTCAATTTTTAAATATTTTTTTTAAAACTAATAACAGACTGTTTGTTTATTTATTATTCCATGAGCTAATGGATTGTATGGCGGTTTTTTTTTCCTTTTTGAAAAAGGGTGAGGGTGATAATGGAATGAGCCAGTTCCATAAGAGAAAAAGCACTTAGCATGGAATGTCTCTCGTCTTTTTTGACATTTGACACTGCTAGAGAACGTCAAGGGTTATTGGGGGGCTGGTTATTTAGCTGCCAGAAAAAACCAATGGTATATGATATGATATGATGTGATATGATGGTTAGGGAGTGAAAAGCATTCCTCGCTGCAGCTATTACCAGAGGGTGCTATTTCGCTGTCTGTTTCTGCTCACTGATGTCTGAGTTTCCAGGCTACTCTCGATGGATTGTTATGGATATTAACCAATGAGACTTTTATACATTATTCATGTTGTCAGTTTCTGTTTGGTCAATTGTTTATTCTAATTGCCATTCGATATTTAAATATCAATCATTCATTTATAGTTAATTATTAAGGGGGGTTAGAAAGCATATATTTTTATTATTATTGAGGTTGTCATATGACGGCAATAGTCCTTTCAATTTACATTGAAATTTTGTTGGTTTTCAATTTATTTTTCAAAGAGAGGGGCAGAGCTGATAGAAAAAAAAAAAAATTTTTTTTATTATTTTCTTCTTTTATGAAATTGGGTTTAGTTATGACTTTTTCTCAAATTTTGAATACACGAATGTTTGGAAAATTGAAAAAAAAAAAAAAAAAAAAAAAAAATGGGACCATTTTTTAAACCAAATTTTTTTTTTAAATATTTAATTATGATTTGATAGTAAGAATTTTGAAAGTTGATAAGTCCGTACAAAATTATAGGGAGTATTCCTATGCATTATAGGAATGGTTCCTATAATAGTAGAGGAATCGTACCCATACTATTATAGGAATGGTTCGTATATATTATAGGAACCACCCCTATACCATTATGGGAACCATTCCTATACTATTATAGGAACCATACCTATAATATTATAGGAACTATTCCTATAATAGTATAGGAACCATTCCTATAATATTATGAAAATGGGAATAGTTCCTATAATTATAGGAATGGTTCCTATAATTATAGGAATCGTCCCTATAATATTATAGGAACTATTCTTATAATAGCATAGAAACCATTCCTATAATATTATAGGAACCATTCCTATAATATTATAGGAATGGTTCCTATAATATTGTAGGAACCATTCCCATAAATTATAGGAACTATTCCTATAATTATGGGTAATATTCCTATATCTATAGGACGTGTTCCCATAATTTATGGTCGTCATTCCTATACTGGTATAGGATGAAATTTCACAAAATTATAGGAACCATTCTCATAATTTTCTTTCCGTGTACAGTGACTGGGTATTTAAAAATTTTTAGAAAAAAAAAATATTTTGATAATCATGGCCCATTTTACCTCAGTCACCTCTTCTTAATTTTCTATAAAAAAAATCCGATAACTGACACGAAAAAAAAAGAAAAATGAATGAAATTGTTCTAATTTTTTCTTTCTTTTTTTTTTTTTACTTAAAATAATATAAAGAAATTATAATGACAAGGATAAAAAGTGGATAATTATAAAAAACTAAAATTATCTCTTGTAATGAAAAGTGTTCATTTATATTAAAAAGTACTATATTAAAAATTCTTTTTGATCAAATATTTAATTTAAACATATGTAGCAACGAGTTAAGAAAAGCCGAATTAAGTTTGCTCGTGATATGTACATTCTCATGTCTCTTTAAACAGCCGAGGTATTTAAAAATAATCTGGTAGTAAAATAAAATTTTTGTCTACTATATAGTGCGTTTATAATGCGACGTACAAAAATAAGATGCAGAGAATTTTTTAAAAAATGCTCCGCAATGTGAGTAAATAAAAAAAAGTATGTGAGCGTTGAATAGATTTTACAATCCAGGGCTTAAAGATTTTATTCCAGATGACACCGGTGACATTTGTAGACGCCCATGGTTTGGGCATTGTCTACTTTGTGATTCCAACATCTTTAGATTAACGTCAGGGGCCCAGACAACAGGCAACAGACAACAGACAGAATGTCTAACAATCTTGGATTATAAAAAAGGGGAAAAAAATAATGATAATAATAGATGTTAAGAATAAAATAAAGAGGTAACATACCTTGTATTAGATACAATGGGTTATGTAGCTTATATGATTCTAAGCAGGGAACAATGACAACACAATAGCAACGCGAGTTCTTTTAAAATTATTTTAGCAGATAAAATCACACTACCCTTTGGATCATGACTATGTTCAATAGAAACTAGTTTTTGATATCTGAGGTACGAGAATTTAATTGTGAAAAATATTTCTAAGAAATCAGACGGCTAATAAACACACGAAATTTCGGTGTAAAAAAATTTTAAAAATTTTATTTGCAAGTGAAAAATTTCAATGTAAAAAAAAAAAGCACTTTTTCTATGAAAGAAGAAAATTTTTATTTTTCAAATTTTTGGCGGTGGAAAATCTTAGAAATTTTTTTAAAAAAAAAAATTTCGGAGTTTAACAAAATTTTATTCAAATCTTTTTTTTTTTTAACGAAATTTTTGTATTTTGTACTCGAAAAAATTAGTTAAATATTTGAGAAGTTCAAAATTTTGAATTTACGAATTTTCATTTTAAAAATAAATTATTTTATTGGAATAATTATTTGGTTGATGAAAAGAGTTTATTACAGATTATAGTAATAATAATTTAAAAATAAATCAGTTAATTTTTTACATATTTCCAAAATTATTGAGAAAATAAAAAAAAACCATTTTTGTTACATAATTTTCGAAAAATAAAATTACTAATACCCTAGTAAGTGCGCTATTCAGTGCCTCGTTTCATTTTTACTAGGGTATAAATATAAACGCGGTTTGTTTTGTTAGAGAAATAAATAATATAAGTGGATTTAAGATAATATATTTGAGTACTTCGTGTCCTAGATCTCAGTATTTAATATTAAAACCACTGAAGCAGCGTAACCGGTTACGGGATTCCGATAAGCCATTTGAATCGCAAGGACACTTGATTATGTAACGTTACAGCCACTTTACTAAATATATTACCATCCACAAAGCTGTCTAGCTTTGCGGAAATGAAATTTAGCGTCGTTATAACTGATAACGCTGTAAGACAAACGCAATGAACGCGCTATGGTGAATACTATATAAATATAGGCGTGTACGCTTATATCAGCTGCTGCAGTACTTCAACATTTAATGCGCCATGGCGCCATGTAATTCAGATTTTAAACCTGAGAGCTCTAGCTTCTAAAAGGGTCTCCAATATACATACGCTCGTATCATTAATGCGGTCACAATAACGAATAAACATCAGTTAAATATATGTGAACTATTAAAACATGTCCAAATCTATAGTTATATATGGGACATTCCACGCCAAATCGGACGGTTTCAAAAATTTATTTTTCCGATTTTCTTAATTTTTTGGTATTTTTTAGTACCCCTCAAAAGAGGCTTCTTGGTAAATTTTGAGATTTTTTTGATTAATGGTTCAAAAAATATTGAATTTTAGAAAAAAAAGCTCTTTTTATGGTTTTTTGATCATAACTTTCGTAATAATGGTCGAAATTCAATGTTTTTTTTTTTTTTTTTCAAAATTTCCGTTTTTAGATGACCTTTATAGCAAAAAATACAAAACAAATGTACGAAATGTTTTTAATCGAGATTTTCGAATTTTAAGTCTTCAACTGTGTTTTTAAAAAAAGACGTATCCTTCGATTTTCTTGAAAATTTTCTATCTTAAACTTCTCCGTGTTCTTTCGAAAATTTTATATCAACGATTGTTTCATGCTTTGCGCTTTTTGAATAATTTTATGTGTTCTAAGATACTTCTATCACACTATTACAATGCAAGTTTTCTAATACTAATTAATTAATTGAAATAAAGCATTGAATGTCCAAAAATTTAGCAGTGGCTACAAATGGTACTTTTAATCTATTTTTAACCTGTTAACACTCCCATTATGAGCATTTTGCTCACAAGACACTATTCAAATTATAGTATGTTGCTGGAGTGCAAGCGAGACACTAAGAAACACCCTAGTGCCGGAGGGTTAATTATAAAAATAATGGTTAAATTAAAAGTTCGTGAGTTTAATGAACTAGTCTTGTTTAGATAAAGAAATTTAAAACCAAATTTCGTTTTTTGATACAAATAAAAAATTCCGAAAATGCTCTACCCTGTCGGTTTTATATTATTTCTAACCAGATAATTAACTTCTTATCAAAAATTTTCTAACAGATATTAAACATAAGCATAATAAAATTTTTTAAATTTGCGGAAATCTGATATTACTCTATTGCTCAGAGAATTAGCTATCAAGCTCAAAATAGTTTCAATAAGCATTTATAATAGAATCGACTAATTTATAAGTTAAATCTGCGAATAGAAATATGATAGCTATTATGCCCATCATCTCTAAACAATAATTTATCGTAACAAAATCCTTGTTTAGTGATGCAACGAGTGATTTTGTAGATTTCCTATTGTTAATGAGAACAATACCTGGTTATTATGTATTCCGGCTTCACTCTAATCATAGTCAAAAGGTAATTAGAGTACTTTGCAATGGATTATTTAACAATAAACTGGACTCAGATGATGCAATCAATTAGTTATGACTATGATAAACCTAAATCAATAGTTTAAATATTCTTGGCAGGAACGTACGTCAGCTTCACCAATTCCTTGTGGACAAGGCTCTCGAGGGCCTTTTGTAAACTCTAGGCCTGGACACTGTGGAGTAATTAGTTTGATAATTAACAAGATTAATGATTAATATTAATCGCCCTGATTTAGGTTCCTCAATATGCCAAACCCAAACTATGCGTGGTTTTGTTTTGTTTGAGATAAACTGTCCCTGTCTGTGAGGTCAGTAAAAAAGGGATCGGATGTTAAATTATTGTCAGCGATTAAACTTTAGAAAGTTTTTAAAATAAAAACAAGCATAAATATTAAAAAGGCAGGGAGAGATAAGTTTTTTTTCTATTTTTTTAAAATAAAAGACCTCATTAGTTTAGCAAATGAATGCATGAATTTGTTGCCTGTCAGGATGACTGATTGCCAGAATATTTCGGGTCTAGATCTATAGCAGGAGATCTATCGGAGGAAAAAAACAAGAGGGTCGAATAGCCTTTAGTCGATGATGAGGCTTGACTGACTTAAGTGACTCGAGATTCGATTCTATCGGTTATTCAGCTTTGAAATATGACAGATACATATTTTATTCAAACCACCTCTCCGTAGACTCGGTAGTTATTTAATGTTTACATTTAGATTGTTATACATAAATTAGAGCGTTTGGTTAATTTATTATTTATTTTATGTCTGGGATCGGTTACAAATTTAGTCTTTTAGTTTATTCATATTTTATATGAACTGTTGAATACATTTGATGAAAATAAATCTAGATTTTCATGTGCTGGTGCCAGGTCAAATTCAAAATTCTAGGTCGAGATTTATATCTTTTGTTTAAAACTAATACAACAGTTAATATATATCTGTTTGGTGCAATAGCCTTTGGCTTGTGTAACAAATTCCAAGAATCAATATGACTAAATTTTTATTTGTTATTTAAAAAATCTATTTCAGAGAGTATTTTATGAAAATTTATAACAGCACTCGATAAAAATGACTAGAAAGTTAATATATGAGGGTTTGGTGCATTAGCCTTTGGCTTGTGTACAAAACCCATCATTGCGAGCAATTTAAATTTCAAATTGATGTTAATAAATTACTGTTTCAAGTGTTTTTTAAAAAAAACTTCTGAATTGATTTGATAATAACAAATACTAAGCTTACTATGTAAGTGTTTGCTGCACTAGCCTTTGGCGTGGATGGAAAACTTGACATTTCGTGATATTTAAACTTCTGTACGTGATGTTAATAAAATGTTTTTTAAAGTATTTTAGATCAAAGCAAGTATGAGGCTCCGTATGCAAAGATTTTGTTCCAAAAGCCTTTGGTTCATGTAGAGAACTCCATGCTGAGATAACTAAACTTCTATTTGTTATTTAGAAAAATATTCTTCGAAAAGTTTTCGATGTAAATTGATGAGTGCATTCGATAAATATGAGTATAAAGCTTAATATCCGAGTGTTTGGCGCAGCAGCCTTTGGCTTGTGTTTAAAAATTCATGATTTTCAGCTGTCCAAATATTAAATTAACGTTAATAAAATATTTGCCAAAGTATTTCTAAAAAAAAATTCTGAATTTACTTGATAGAAATAAATATTAAACTGAAAATCTAAGTGTTTGCTGCACTAGCCTTTGGCTTGTGTACAAAACTTCAAATTTAAAATATCTAAATTCGTATTAGCTGTAAGAATAATATTTTTCATACAATTTTATTATAAAAACCTTTAAACTAAACCTGTATAGTGCATAAAAAAATGAAGCATTATAATTTAAAAAATATTTTTTATGCATCAGAATGTCTGGAGCAGACAACCAACTTCTGATGAAATACGAATAAGGGTCTATAAGATTTTTATAAATTATAATATAACAAATATAGAGGAATAATAGCAACTAGTATGCGGAAAATGAAAAAATTCCGGCATTAAAATAAAGACTGTGATATCACAAGAGATGTTAACTCATTCCGGCGTGATGGAGATATGGTGATGAAAAAAAATCCAGTTCCAAGTCGGTCTGAATAAAGGAAGCGAGCTTAAATTCCCGGACTTAGTAATTTAAGCTCGAGAAATAGTTGCCGCAGAAAATGGTTATTTTACTTTTCTCATTCTGAGTAATATAGTTATTTCATAGGAGACAGAAAGGTGTGCATCACGTCTAAGAAAAAGTATAACTTGTAACGCAGAGTAAAAAATTTATTATACTAAAATAAATGAAGTAAATATTTGATGCTCTTATAAATTTTTATACTTTCTCCTAAACTTTTTTCGTGTTAATAATAAAAAAAATAATAACAATAATAATAATAATGTCTAATGGAGTTTTTATGACGAAAATACAAAAGCGTCAAAGCACAAGTTGAATAAGCGGAAGCTCTAGTATTTCCTCTGGGTCTTTCCCTGGCTTAGGACGTTACTTTTTTAGCCCTGGACTCGGGATGTGGGAGGTCGGATGCTCGAAAGCCCATGTCGAATGGGATATAGTAGAGATTCATAATAAAAATAAAAATATAAATATAAAAATGTTTTTTGCTTTGTTAGAGTACCTATAGGTATGACTATATGTGCTACAGGGGTTGAAAGTAGTCGTATGTGGAATGGAGTCATATGTAAAACATTAAGTGTAAATGAGAATTTTTTCCAACAACGGCTTAATGAACTGACGGAAGCTAAAGAGAATATGAAAGAAATGTTGAATATAATGTTACCCGCTCGCTAAGTATGATAAAGTTTTTTTTTATCAGTATCACTGGATGTCTGCGTTATTTTTTATTTATTTTTTTTCATGCATTTATTTACATTCATCTGCAAATAAATTTAATTATGCAGTAGATAAATAAATATTTCATTTAATTAAAAAACCTGGTAATGATAATAATAATAATAATAATAATGAATGCAAGTAATATTTGAACTAATTAATTGAGAATAATACATTTTTAGGTAGATTTCTTTCGAAATCGGCTTTTTGCAGAGGGTCTCATGATCGAATTATCAAAAAATTTTGCCACCATATATCTTATTTTACTTCGTAGAGTTAAAAAATACCATCCGCTCAAAAGATTATATATGTATGTATGTATACACAGAAAAAAAAGTTATCTTGAGTCAAGAAAATATTTTTGAAGACCACCGTTTTCGGGAACCAAGTCAAGATTTTCTTGAGCTAAAAGAATTTATCTTGGTCAGATAAAATTACTACTTTATCTGAGAAAGTTTAGGTCTCCAAAAACATTTTCTTGAATTAAGAATATTTACCTTCAACCAAGAATTTTTTTTTTCTGTGTATATACACTGTAAAAAGAGCGGTGTTAAAAATGGACTCATTTTAACTCCGCCCGGTGTAAAAATGAAATTACACCGCTGTAGGAGGAGTAATTCACCGGTGTTAAAAATACCGGTGTTAAAGTGGGGTAACCGGTGTAAAAACGGAGTAGAACCGGTGTAAAAGCGAGGTAACCGGTGTAAAAGCGGAGTAATATCGGTGTAAAAGCAGGGTAACCGGTGTAGAAGCGGGGTAAACTGCGTCTGCTTGGAGAATCAACTTTAAAGATTATAAAACACAAAAAATGTCAGTTTTTTATGAAAATTAATAAAAAATATGATCTATTAACAAGTATAGTGATTGAGTAAGTAAAAATATTCACAAAATAAAATATTTTAACACCCGTAAAGAATATCTACACCGGTGGCGGCGTTATTTTAACACCGGTCTAGAATATTTACACCGATGGCGGCATTATTTTAACACCGGAGAATTTTTTTTAACACCGGTACAGAATATTTACACCGGCGGCGGCGTTATTTTTACACCGCTTTCGGTGTTGAAATTTAACACCGCTGATTTTAACACCTACACCGCTTGGACTTACCCCGGTGATTTTTTACAGTGTATTATATATATATATATATGCGCGCCTTGTCATCACGATAGCGCCTGCAATTCTTAATGGATCTTAATGAAATTTTATACACTTATTTATTGGACGATTAGAAGTTTGGAAGTTTTGGGTGCTTGAAATTTTTTTTGATTTTCATAAAAATGAATTTTCTGGCTTTATCCTTAAATAACTTTTGACCGAAAATGATAACTCAATTCTGTAAAAAGTATCTTAAAATTTGAACGATTAGCTTTAATTTTCACTGCAACACTTGATTTTTTGAAACATCTTTTCTAACAATTTGATGATATAAAAAATTCCACAAAAAATACAAAAAGCTTATTTTTGCAGCTTAGTCGTCTAATTTCTAAATAATGAGGCATAACTCATTTCCTTAAAATTCATGTTCAAGCTTACAAAAAAAGTATTAATTACACTATTGTAGCTTTATTGTATTTTCATAATAAATCTACCTTTCCATTCCGGGTAAGGCCAGATGGCTCTTTTTTTTTACTTAGAAATACAATTCGATTTCTGATACTTAAAAAATAAAATTTTCACGGGAGTAGGGTGGACACACCGTTTTTTTTTGTGGGTAATAAATAATTCTATAAATATATTTGTCGGCTGTATATTTAATAAGCTATTAAAATTTAAACTTTATCTGAAATTGAAGTAAATTAATGTAAGTAATGAAATGAAAGGTAAAATTGAAAGTTTATATGTTAAATAAAATTTGAAAATTTAATTAAGGTAACAAGTTTATAAGTATGGGAGTAAGTTTTTAATGAAAATTTATAATAATGAATTCTTTGTAAACTATAAGGTATATTTATTGAAAATGTGAAAAGTTTTAAATTAAATAAATGCGTGCAGAATAAACTCCTGAGCTACTGTTGACTCTAGTATACATTCAAAAGAAAATATATACATATATATAGGGACAATAATAATAACGCAGCAACAAGCAACCATGAATTTGTATTAAATTGGCGGCAAAGTTTTTCCACTGGGCAAATAATAATAACTTGAAATATCAATTTAATAGCACTTTATATCCACGGTAGCATACGCCCGCTTTTATATTATAGCAATATATTTTTTTACTCTTTTATTATTTCCTCCCCCGACGGTACTTTCATATCTATAGATCTATATCTATATTTTTGTATGTATATACGTTTATTTACATTACATAGAGCGGAATGGCTAGCTCTGAAAGGCCAATGGTTTCCACTTTATTGCTTTGCCATTGTTCAAGTATTATTCAAAACTGTTATACTTTTCGCGATATTGAATTTTCTACAACTTTTTTATTTATTTTATTAAAGGAGTTTATTGGAAAAAAAAAGTTAATAATTATTAATTGATTAAATATTTAATCTTAATACAATTTTTCAGTTTATTGTTTGCCAAAGTTTCAATTTGCTCCGAAACTACTGAGTTTACGAAAAAGTTCAATACATCCATTTTTATAGAAAATTCAATTTCCTAAAAATTTGTTCTCATACATTTTTGTCATATCTTTGATATTTAATTCGTAAAATTAAATTCAAATACTCTATCTCCAAATCGAGATGGAAAAATATTCCCAATAAAATTTTTTTGTCTTAAAATTGATATTTTGGAAAAACTATCGAAAGTATGATAAAAATATATCAGTACAATTTTTTATAAAATTGAATTTCCTACAAAAAAGTATTCTTTAGTTTTTGTTGTAAACTCAATAATTTCGAAGATATTTTAATTCTAATTCCGAAAGAATGAAAAAAAAAAAAAAAAACATAAATAATTCCATTAATATTTTTTTATCTTCAAATTAAAATTTTGACTAAACTATCGCATATACATCAAAAACACACGAATCTAATTTTAAAGAGAATTAAATTTCCTACAAAAATATATTTAGTAACATTTTTCGTAAAGTTGATAGTTAAGGAGAAAATTTTAATCTAAAGTAGAAAGAAATTAAATTTATTACAATCAAGTGGCATTTGATGAAATGAAATCTTAATACGTCTGCACTGCAATAAATGTCCAGTGTATACTAGTATTACTACAAATGAGTATAAATTAAGTATGTATATGGGCATATATATATGCACATTAAAAATAAGCATCATACACATATAAACACATGGCTTGTACGCCATGTGGCTTCGGGTGAAACAGAATATAGCAGAACGTGTTTCGAACATGATGTACGACCGGTAATCCGATTTACCACTTCTATACTATGCACTATAGCTTAACGGTGTTGAACGCACGTTCCTAATCGCTCTGCGCACGTTATGCCACATGCTCAGCACAAGCTCTTATGTATTATTATATAACATACATATGTACAGAGACATACTGAGTTGCATTGTATGTATGTACCTTTGAAGTAGTTCAAGGATGTCATAATTATCAAAGTTTACGTTCCGAATTCAAATATCAAAACATCCTAGGTTAATTCGAGAGTTCACATATATATATATATATATATACATATACAATGCTATAATTATTATTGCGACGATTTATTATGGTTTTGTATTCAATTAAATTTACTAATCATGATTTTACTTACAAATTTTTATTTGCTCACTAATAAAATTTTTTCATTTTTTTTATCAGTCGTATCTCTTATAATATCCAAAATAAATAAACGTCATTACAGACCGTTGGAAAGGAAATTTAATTACCTACAATTTCAGTTTCTTGTAAAATTACCGTAAGATCGATTGTTTGGGAGTTAGCGCCACTTAAACAATATCAAAATTCTTACACTTTTCGCTATGAAAACTGAAAATTTTCAAAAAAACGGTAGTCATTGGTTTCGGTCCGATTTTCAAAAACATTTTGTGGTCCTATAAAGTTATTCTGACTATTTCCGGTCGGACGCTAGTGTGTCTGTATGCATGGATGATTTTAAACTAATTTTTGTCGTACGATATCTTTGGAACGAATCAACCGATTTAGACGTACTTGGCGTCAATTGAAAAGGCTCATCAAGACTTAGGTCTGGAGAGAATTTGAAGTCGGTCGGTTGAGTAGTTTACGAGAAATTCGAAAAATAAAAATTGAAAAATTTTATTTTTTGAGGTTTTTTTTATGCAACTCATAAACTATTCGCCCAATTCGTTTTAAAATGTATCCAGTTCTAAGTCTTGATGAGCCCTTTCGATTGCCGCCAAGCACTTCCAAATTGGTTGATTCGTTCCAAAGATACCGTAAGACAAAAATTAATTTTTTTTTAGCTAAATGTATTTTTTTTTGGTTAAACAACAGAAAAACCATTTTTTGATTTCGTAGAGCTCATAAATGTACAAGTAATAACGAGTTCGAGTTCAAAAATAGCGGGAATTTTTTAAATTGACCCATAGAGTCAATCATTTTTCTGATTTTTGAACACTTGTAATTAATATAGATCTTAAATGGTTATATCTTTTGAAATATTGATTTCACAAAATTTTTTAATGATACAAAAATGACAGTAAATTAAATTTTCTTTACAATGATGTATATAAACATCTACTTTACGTAATAACTATCAATAAATCGCGTCAATACTAAACGAAATTAAAAAATTGAGTCAATATAAAAATGAAAAGTATAAATAACAATAAACATCTGCGATAATATTTAGCATATAGGTGTCGATAAAACAATGCTCATTAGTTTTGAAAGCGAGCGGGCTCTAAATATTAGCAGCAAGCACGAACGAACAAACAATTTGTCATTTGAATCCAACCGGCACCGCTCAAAGCTCTTTTTCTCTGCCCTCTTTCTCTCTATTTATATTTACCTCTTTCTCTCTCTTGGTCTTTTGCTCTGCCGATATTTTATTTTTGTTTCTTTGCCACTCAAGAGTCTAGGTAATTTTTTGTATGCCTGCATATTGCTCGACGAAACGGCTGTGGCATATTGCACTAGCTGACGAGTATTTATGGCCCTTGTAAGCATTATTTGTATGAGAGAAAAGCGTTAAATATATATATGTGTGTGTGTGTTAATGTTGTGTACATTGTGTAGTGAGTACGAGAAGTGGAAAAAGAAAAGACTAGGATATGGAAGGCCAGGAAGACTGACTCTCAGTTATATGGGGACGTCGAGTGCATCGCTAATATTGCCGCTGTACTGGTAGTTTGGTATTACGATACCAAAATACTTGTACTTGTTCTGTTGGTGGTAGTAGTGGTAATACTAGTACTACTATGGGTTATGGAGCTTTATATAACGTTGATGCTATACCTCGACTGAGTTGTTGGTACAATAGGAGTATTGTGTAAGTACAGACTGCAGCCTCATCAATTACGCGTTCAATTAGCTCAACTTGAGGTTCGAGGGTTAACAACCACACTCTTGATACACTCTGATACACATTAAACATTCTATTGTCGAGTTTCATTTTTAAATTATTTGTGCATCGATATCGAGAGGTTCAATTATTTCATTAATTAGTCTGTTTATGGGGCCGTATCTAGACTCTTTGTCTCTCATTATACTTATTATATATAAATATCTATGTGTATAACTATTGGGAAGGTATAAATTCAAGGTTAGAATTAATCACTGTGGAGTGTAACACTTGATGTTAACACAAGATCGCTTAAATAGATACCGACACACTAAGTAAAATAAAGTTTATAAATTTAAATATGATATATTTGTCTTAATAATTTTTAAATAATTATAACAAGCCGGAAAACGAGTAATTGAATAAATTAATGTGAAGTATTGTTGTTAAAGAAAGTAAATAAATCGAGTACTCGAGATAATTATTTACTGAATTAGTGTTTGAGGTTTTTTTTAAATATGTCGATAATTAATAAACTTTAACGGTTATCTTTTTTATTTATTTATTTATGAGTAGTCAGAGATGTCTTGTGTGAGTTAATAAATACCGGGTGGAGGCCAAAAACAAAAGTAACCTTTTTATTTTTAAAATATTTATTTTATTAAAATGTAATCTCACAGGTTTTTAGATAATTATCGAGGGTGAATTGAGAGCTGCGTAGGTTTTATGACATATGGCCACAAATATACGAGTAGAAAGAGTTAAAGATTGGATTTAAGATAAAATACAGACTGTTGTCTTACTCACGTGGCCGTAACCACTCGCCAAAAACAAAATGCCTTTTAATTATTTACTATTGGGTCGATAAAAAAAAATGAATAGTTCCATTAACATTATTTCGTTTTTAAAATTAAAATTCTATTTAACCTATTGAAAATACAGGAAAAATATCAATATACAATTTCGTAGGAAATGAAATTTTCTACAAAAACGCATTCTTTAACCTTATCTGTAAATTAAATAGTTCAGAAAGAATTTAAATTCAAAGTACTCGGTTCTTAAATGAGAAAAATTAAATCCACTAGAATTGTTTAAATTTTTAAAATTAAAATTCAGTCAAATCAATTAAAAGTACGCCTAAAATATTAATGTACAAATTAGTCGGAAATTAAATTTTCTGCAAAAAAGTATTAGCCGACTTTATCGATAAATTTAATAATTTTAAGGAAATTTAAATTGAGAGGATGCTTTTATCATTATTCTTCTTTAACTTCTTATCAATATTTTACGCATATAAAAAAAAACTAATTAATAATTTTTTACATCAATTACTTGGTAACTCTATAAATTTTTCCATTGACCGTTAAAAATGATTTGTTTTATTCGTTAAAATAAACGAGAGGTAAAAAACATGGATAGACATATAAATTAATTTAAAAAATGTTATTTGAATAAACGTGAGGGCTGTAGTGTAAAAGGAAATTGCAAACGATCGACAGAGTGAAGGAAAGTTATACAGCAATGACTAACTGATCAAACATACCCTCGGGGTTGATTGGCGTCTGGGGTTCGGCGTCTCCTCCAGTTTCACCTCCACCCCTTCTCCCTATATAAGTATCCGCGATATCAAGACCCGCATATAGAAACTTGCAAGTGCCCACGGGAGGTTACTAGAGAATAGGATAGCGAGCAGAGCTAATACCCGGTAGTCGCTGCCGCTTGTTGGAGGGAAAGAAGATGGAAAAGATAGTCGCCGCAAGCTAATAAGGAGCCTTTTTATTTCATTTTATTTTATTTTACTTAACTTTTTTTTATTATCTTCTTTTTATCTGTTTTCGTAATACTCTATTTTTTTCTTGAGGCTCTAGGTAATATGAGAGTCGTGACAGTACTGACAATAAAATGGAAAAAGTTCTTCTGTCTTAAATTATTTTTCCATTTCACGAAATCAACGTTAATGAGTTTGTCGAAAGTAATTCCAATATTTTATATAAATATATAAATATTTTAATTTTTAAAATAATATTTGTATGCTTGTGTGTTGAATATTGACAGCATTTATATAAATATTGAGTTTTATAAAATATTAAATTATTTCAGTGTTACTTTTAATTTAAATTTATATTAAACTATTGAAATTACAGAAAAATTTTATTGTCTACTAAATTGCAGATTAATCCTTTTGTCATATTTTCAATAGTTTTGACAGAATTCCAATTTTAAAAAATAAAATAATATATGAATTTATTAAAATTTATTTGTCATTTAAAAACTAGGTTTTCTAAATTAAAACAATTTAATTCACAGATATGTTAAAAAAAAATCAGTTGACTGGAACTTTGATCAATTACTTCAAAGGAAAGTCGAAAATAGAAATCGTATTCAAATACACAAGAATCTCCTATATTTCCTTAGCGGTCCCGCTTTCCCCACCCATTCCTTACAAAAATAAAAAAATCACAAATTTTGAATTTTTTTATACGTCCTCAAGACAACCAGGAACCATAGGGGCGTAGAAAACTTGTCTCTAATAATCAATGTAATTTTTTTCAGCAGGATAAAAAAAAAATAAATAGAAATTTTACTCACTTTTAATTTTTTTTTACACCCGTTATTGC
The DNA here is from genome assembly GCA_030273425.1 of Microplitis manilae. NCBI lineage: Eukaryota > Metazoa > Arthropoda > Insecta > Hymenoptera > Braconidae > Microplitis > Microplitis manilae. The sequence goes on along the minus strand of CP092730.1, from coordinate 17,089,980 downwards.
TCCCGGCAGTTTTTCCGAGAGTATGTATTTTAAAATTTTTATTTTAGAACAATATCGATAAAAAAAAAATTATCCACCCCCTAAAGTACGACTTTATGACATTTGATCTATGAGTAAACTAAAAGTGAAAGATTATTAAAAAAACACGGCGCCTCCAGTAAACTTCTTGTCACCTTTGAAAAAAAAATTCACATCAAAGTTAGTGACAATTTAATTCTTTTATTATTATTATCGCAGTAAAGTCAGCTCGAGTTTAAAAAAATAACAAACGTCAATAGAAATAAAATAATTTTAGCTCAGAACTCAAACAGATTACAATTGTCACACAGAGTATCCATCAGACATATTAGAATATGAGAGTATGAGGAGAGACAGAGGCGCGATGTGACACCAGGAAATATGAAGCACTCAACGATAAATAATATATACACCCAACAGAATACTTTTCTGCAGAATCTACTTTACACGTTTATCTCTGTCTTGCTTTTCAATTTTTCCCGTTCTCTCACTCGTAAAACTGCAAACTCTGGTCACAGAAACACAAACTCAGATCGCACAGTAGACTCGGATGAAATTTTTCTTTTGCTCTTTCGTTCTTTCATTCGCTTCTATCTCATCTCGTATTGTCTCCTCGTCTCTCGTCTATCTTTTTTATTTCCTTCTCTGTCTTTATGTCTCTTTCTCTCTCTCTAGTATGCCAGCGGTTTTTCCAAAGTGCCCGAGGGCCACGAAGCTCGTGAACAATGGATCAAAGGGGTCGCGCTCAGGTCTTTCCAGAGATAACGATTTTCTCTCGTCATTATCAACTCTCGGACAAAGAAATTGAGATGAAAAAAATATATGACAAGATAATAAAAGCCAATACCATTAAAAATATTTCAATTTTTTTTTTTTACATTCAATATTTATTGCTCATTAATTCATCCATTTACTTTTAATTCAATTCCAATCAGTATTTTGAACTAAATAATAATAATAAAAATAAAATAAATGGTCAATCTGAAGAGAGTTAAATTTTGTCTGAAATAAATTTAAAATAAAGCATAAAAATAAATATGAATAGATAAAAGTTGTAGTGAGAGAGTTAAATGTCGTCTGGAGCACGGTTCATTGAATGACTCGACGTCGTGTATTCGTGTACCAAAGTCTGGCTCTTTGGTATATATATTTATATTAGATCGTATATTACCGAGATAGTTTAAATAAAAGACCGAGGTGTGGAGGCTGGAGACTGGGGTAGAGATGGAGAGAAGGCGAGTCTGGGAAAACGCCTGGCGTCTGTCCATACTCGCAATTATTGGGAAATATACGTGGGTACGTAGGGCTCTCTGTCGATACCAGCGTACTTGCAAGATCACTTTCTTTTCATTTCTCGCATTCTTACCATTTTCTCTATTTCTCAGCTACATACTGTCACGTTTACTTTATTTATTGCTTGTAAAAATCACCTTATATTGGTTGCTGTTTAAGAAATAACAGAAAATAAAATACCGTTTTACTCTTTTATGTCCCTGTTTTTCGATATTCCAAACATTTATATTTATATTTATTTCGCTCAATAAAAGATTCTATTATTTTACCCTCAGTTTTATTATAAATTGATGCTTGATTATTAAGTACAGAATAAATTACTAAGTACATTTTTAATCAAATTCCATTTCCTACAAAAAAACAATTTTTTTTAAGCGGAAGAATTTTCAAGTTACTTTGATTTGTCACCTTCTCGAAAAACATTATTTAGATATAATGGGATCTGATTAGATTAAAGAGCTTTTTTTCTTAGTTTAGATTAACATTGATATCAATAGATCTATTAAGATCCAATCAGATTATTGTAAACTGTAGAAAATTTGAGGAGTGAACGCGGAGTGGGATTTTTTATTTATTTAATTCCCTCGAAGTGAATTCCACTCCGAAGGGGAGTTTCGGAAAATATTAATTATAAAAAAAATTACTAATATAGTGAGCCTAGGTCTTTGATATTTTGACATTTATGTTGAGTACGGAAATAATTACGAGCTCCTTTCCATATATTCCCGCGAAATTATTTTTAAAAATAATAAGCAGCTGATAATAAAGCTTTAACAAATATAATTACACTGAGTCACAAACTGTCGTATGACTTACATCAACCATACCACGAGATAACATTTCATATTGTACCAAAATATAAAATATTCCCATAAAAACTATGTCACAAGCTATTCAATAATTTAATATTTTCACTATGTATCATATATATGAAATTATAATTTAGTGAGTTACTAAAACATTTTATAAATTAAAAACATAATATTTTAAGTTTAATTATTAATATCTGGATGAATTATTTATTGGAATAATTATGTTTCTAATTAACAGCTGTTTCTATTAAATATAAATTTATTTAAATATTAAAACTCCGGACCGGAGTGAATGCGGATTTAAATAAAATCCACGTCACTCTGAAATCACTCCGCCCATAAAAAAATCCCTATTCACTCCCTATGCAGAGTAATTTTTTTTTTAAACTCTGAAACTCCGAGTCTCGGAGTGAATTTGTATTTGAATAAAATCCGGATTCACTCCCAATTTTTTACAGTGTAGATCAAATAAAATTTGACTTGAAAACATTTTAGTAAAATAATAACAATAATAATTATAATAATATATTATAATAATAATAATAATAATAATAATAATAATAATAATAATAATAATAATAATAAAAGTTATAAATATATAGAGAGGATAGGAGGAATAATTTATCATAGAGTTTGAGTTTCATTACACCAGACAAATAACATCAAAGTCTGTAGCAGTAATCAAGCAAACACGCGGTTCAGTTATCAGTAGAGCCGTCCCTAGATGTCCAACGTAATTATGTCGTGAGTCTGTAATGTGCTTTATGTGTATGCGGGTCGAACCGCCTCCCAGGGGGTATAAGGTACAGTATGCTTCTACATACAATATGCTATATATTTATTGTATATATATATATATATATATATATACATATGTAGTGTGCATGCAGCAGTAGAGAATTTCAGCAGCGCTCATTCTCTTTACTCACAACTCCACTTGTCATCCTTCGCCCTTCCGCTCCATTCTATCCTCTATCTGCTGCGTCGTACGTCAACCATCAGCGAACGAGTCAACATGTAACAAGAGGCAAAATGGTACGGGTATTGTGGCCAAAGACAATCTCCCTATATTATTCACGGATACTCTATATAATCCTTCGTGTTGACAAATTTGTTAACTTTGTCAGATGTCACTTAATTATTTAATTTTTAATTTTCTTCGTTAAAAATATTATTTTACTCCTGTACAAAAACCGTAACCAGGAGTCGGTCCATGAATTTATCAACAGTAAATTAATTAATTATTTAATTAAATTTTATTTTAATAACAAAGAAAACCAGTAGCAAATTGAAGTCAAAAATTAAAATTTTTGAATTTTTTTTTTTTCAAATAAAAAGAAGTATTAGAAAATTTAGTTTTTCAAAAGTCTGTCAGACTGATATTCGAAAAAAGAGGTAAAATGGGTCATTTGAATTTTTAAAATCTAAAATTAATTAAAATTTATTTTATTTTTTTGCCAAAATATTTTGATAATCTTTGTATTAATAAAATTAATAAGGTAAGTGACCCCTCTATTGGCCAGGCCCCCTTTATCGGCCACTTAGTCGAAAATCGATATATTTCCACAATACGTACGTATTAATGCGTAAGTAGTTTTTTAAAAAAAAGTAAAATCAATCTAGTTTAGATTAAACATACTTTGATTATTGTAAAAATTCATTTTATAATTAAAAAAAAATAGTAGTGCGTCAGATGCGATTTCTGGTAATTTCTTATCAGGTAGGTTAAGGTTTCTTGTTTTTTCAATAACCGATTACTAATTAAAAATAACAATAAAAGTCCGATCTTTTTTTGTAATCTTATTAGCTCGTTTTATAGTAATTTTAGGAGTTAAAAATAAAATGATTTTTACCTAATTTATATTAAAAATAGGGTGGCCGAATATAGATACAAGAAAATTACCTCTGTATGCATTATCGGCCGCCTTAGTTTTATTTTATTTGAGGTTATCAGCATTTATATGCAAAATAGTCAATTTAATTTTTTAATGTCAAAATAAATAAACAAATTGATTAAGTCATATTGCAAAATGAATATAAATATTTTAGAATAGATGTAAATAAATTATATACATCCGATCAGCTAAAATTTTATCTATAAGGTGGCCGATAAAGGGGGTCTAGGCAGGCCGATAGAAGGGACATCCGAATTGAAGTTATTTTCCTTTATTATTTAATTTCTAATAAATATTTTTGCATATATTTTTTTCAATTTGAAGTTAAATGTATAAGCTTCAAGGTTCTATCACTGTTTTATACATAAATTGGTTTTTTATATTTTAATTTTTAATTCGAAAAAAAAATACGCTTAACTGGCCGATAGAGGGGTCACTTACCTTATAGGATTATATCAATATACATTAATAAAAAAAATTTTTAGACGGCCCAGTTTGCCCCATATTTTTTGTTTTAATGACAGTAGTATTAATTGGTGATTAAAAAGTCCAAATAGTGAAAAATCACTGGTGACTTTTTTTTAAGCGAACCATCTTGCCCCTTCTCCTCTATTTGTTGTACATAGGTTTATATAGATGTATACATGTGTATGAATGTATATAGGAGTATAAATGGAAAAGCGAGAGCACAGAATCCGTGAGAGATTGCGGGTAAAGTACGTAACGACGATTAATCCCACGGAGCCGACAATTAATCGTGCAATCTCGCAGGTTGCTGTGTGTGCTGAGAAGGCGGAGGGATCAATCTATCCTCTGAGCGCACTAAACAAAGACCGACTACAGCAGCCAACCAACAGATGCGAGCAAAGAACCTTGTGTCGTAACATGAGAGGGGTAGCAAAGTTTAACAGTATCCTTCCTATATTATACCCGCCACGCAAACCCCAGCCGGGAAATATATACAGCGAGCGCGAAGCCGTCGAGCAAAAGTTTATATTTTATCCATCATCTCAAACTTTATTCACAGTCTCATATTTCCAGAGGTTAATTGCGTTTTAAATTAACATTTTTATTCGTAAACATCATTAGACTGGATTATTATTTATTCGATAATTAGTGCGTTTATTGCGGGCTTAGCTAGAACCGAATAATTCTATCTTTAATTATGGATATCATATTCGTGTTTATTAAACTTCGTCTGGTTTTTTTCTAAATTTAATTAACGAGCGAAAATTTCAATTTTTTCAATTAATTATCTCCATTGATTTATAAAATTTAATGAATTTATTTCAATAGGAAAAATAATATTTTCGGGAATAAAAAAATAATGTTATTGTTACTCGTTAAATTAAATTAAAATATTTAAAAATTTGATGCGTGCATTGTTCGCGTGATTATTATCAATTTCATGTGATATGAATTTTTAATAAATTTACTAACGAGCGTATTATAAATTACAAATCATCCAATTTATTAAAATATTGTTTTTTATAACATTTTCGGATAAATTGCAAGTTGATAGTGATTAATTCATTTTTACGTGGTGTTTTTGCACGAAATTGTAATTTTCAATAATTTCACTTACGAAAAATCATATCTACATTTTTTGTAGTACTCGAAGTAGGTTTAAATCATTATCATTGGATGGAGAAAAAAATATTGTTTTGAGAAGTATACTGTATAGTTCAAATGTATTTATTTACCGAATTAATATTACCCCAGATTTTCAAACTAAACCTTAGCAGAAAGAAATAAATTACCAGGAAAAAAAATTGAAGTTTGTACAGCATTCACTGCATTTATTAACACGAGCCAGACAAGAGTATTTTATTCATCTTCTCATTTGATTTTTTTATAGCGTCTACAGTCAATAGATCTAGCTTCGAGTAATTCAAATCACGTGTCTATGTTTTAAGTTTTACCTTAAGCCCTCAGGGAAGAAATGAGTCCGTATGGGCATTTGAAATTGAAACGTGTTCAGTGGTTTTAAAACGAGCTTCTCACCACAAGTCTGGTTTATACTTCTCTCAAGTAAAGACACTCAAGGTTTAGCCTCTGTATTTTTTTTTATATCCTTCTTCAGTTATTTTATTTTTCAGCGCATGCACATAAACCTCGTTCCTACATTTCAATACCGGGGCTCTATTTCAAAAATAAATAACAAAAAAAAAAGGAAAAAAAAACATGAAACGAAACCCAGTCTAGTGCAAAAGGACAACAGGATCTTCGCCGAGGACAACAAAGAATGAGCCAATCTCCCGAGTCGAGCGTCTGAAATTGTTGCGTGAGGGCTCACAAATCTTTCATCAATGACAGTTATATACGCTCAGCGTATCGGGGGTTACTTACACGAAATTGTCCGGTGAGCAACTAAAAAAACACACTTTACTGACAATAAAAAAAAATTGAATACGCTATTGCTGTCCTAAGAGACTTCTCTGGTTTCTTTATGTACTTCAACTTCGTCTCGATCTCTCTCTTTCTTTCTCAATCTTTATTTTTTTGGGTAAAAAAAAATTATCGATCGAGTGTCATCCATCATGGCTCACTCTATTAAACCACCATGGCCTCCACTATTATGTCTATATACATCCGCATACTCTGACCCCTTTTTCTGCCGACGACCACTTTGCTCTCTTTCCACTTTTCCGTTTGCTTCTCTTCTTTCTGTTTTGTAACGCATGTTCTCTATTTGTGAACATGTATTATCAGTGTCGGATATCAAACGGACATTTTTACTTTTTCCACCCTCAACATGGAAGAAAAAGACATTTTTTTTACACGATTTTGTATCAAACCATTGCTAAAAAGTTCACGATGTCATTGATTTTTTAAAAATTAAATGCTTAATAATCGAATGGCTTTAAAGCTTAACGAGGAAGTTAGTGAATTTATAATAATTAATAAATAAATGCAGATGAGGAGAGCGACTGGAGTAGGATTTAATGTGGATTTAAATAACCGGCGGTCAAGGATTTTAATATTTAATAGACCGATATGTTAATTAAATATATTTAACGCGGGTGATTTAATTTTGAATATAATATAGTAATTTTTGAATACTTTAAATAAAAATAAACGATTTTATTGGCGTTTACAAACAACCACCAGCCCACTGGGGTTAAGTACTTTGCCCTCTCCTTACACTTTACTCCGACATTTTTTTTAGTCGAGCTCGTGGCCCAATAAATAACCCGGTCTTTTATTATTTTATTTATAGAATCAAATTTATCTTAAAAATATTTATTATCAATCTAAAATTATTAAACAAATATATTGTGATATTTTATTTATAAACAATCCGGGATTTAAAATAATATTTATGTTAAATAATACTTAAACTTATTCCAATACCCGGTTTACTTTTACAGTCATCACATTTAAATATTATGCTCCAGGGTTAAAGTTTTAAATATTTATTCGATATTCACTTTAGTATTTTATTCACTATATTTTTATTGTCCCTTAATACTTTAATTGACTTGCAATATCATCAGTTATCGAGTATCCCTAGCAAATTTATCAGTTGTATTTAGACCAAAGGCGTAATACTAGTAATTTGAATATGAGTAATGAGTTATGTAATTTAAAAACTACGTTTTTTTTGTGGATTATTAATTTTCGGGAGTGTTCGGAGATTCGAATGAAATAAATACTTGGCACAAATAGAAAATAATGCAAAGAAAGTTTGTAATCAAAGGAAAAATTATGCACACAGAGAGTGTAGCGGGTAGTAAATGTTATGTAAAAAAGTCTTGTAAGTTAATAGTGACTTTTGAAGATATTCAAAACTCGTTGCTCTTTATATTGGCCTGGGAGTTATCCACCGGATACCGCAAAACTTTTACCGAGTAACCAGTATTACTATCAAAGGAGAGATAGCTACCTAACAGAGTTTCCAATAACATAAAACTTTTAGCATGACAATTTTCCTACACCATGACTTCACCCTACACTAAGTCATGCTCATGCAAATTATATTTATACACATATAGAGAAAGTGCGGGTAAAATGGACCACCCCTAAATTTGCTCATCGTTTTTGTACAATTTTAATTGTCCTAAATTTCTTTTTCAGAAATTTTTCTGTGGAATCAATGTAGTATTGACCATTAAAAATACATACGTTCTCTTCCTCTCTACACGGAAAGAAAATTATAGGGAGTATTCCTGTGCATTATAGGAATGGTTCCTATAATGGTATAGGAATTGTACCCATACTATTATAGGAATGGTTCCTATATATTATAGGAACCACTCCTATACCATTATGGGAACCATTCCTATACTATTACAGGAACTATTCCTATAATAGTATGGAAACCATTCCTATAATAGTATAGGAACCATTCCTATAATAGTATAGGAACCATTTCTATAATAGTATAGGAACCATTCCCATAAATTATAGGAACCATTCTTATAATTATAGGAACTATTACCATAATGGTATAGGTATCATTCCCATAATTATAGGAACTATTCCTATAATTATGGGTAATATTCCTATATCTATAGGACGTGTTCCCATAATTCATGGTCGTCATTCCTGTACTGGTATAGGATGAAATTTCACAAAATTATAGGAACCATTTCCATAATTTTCTTTCCGTGTATATTTAAATTTTGTAGAAGTTATTTATCTTCAATAATTTATTTTCTTCAACATCTTCATTTACTAACAGGATCGCAAGTCTCTTTTTCACTTAAATTAAATAGAGACAATTTTTTAATTCATTTTTTAAGTAAAAGAAACAAAAAATATTATTTATTTTTGAGATCGGTCAGTTTTACCCGCTTGGAAAATTTTTTGTTTCCTAAAGTAACTAGAGATTTGGTTCAATTTCTTTCAATGGAAGTCAAAACACGAAAATTTACCGTTTAAATGCAAGTTTTTTTAGCGCTCTCATTTTTTCTGCTCTTCCCTTATATATATGCATATATATATATACTCATATGAGCGATCATGTGTAGCTATGACTCATGTACACGAGAGTTATAATTTGGCACATCGAAATAATATGCAGATGTAATTTCTCGTAACTTTATATTATTCGACGACTGCATCTAGACAAGCCCCCCAAGGCGAGATACGAGTCTCTGGTGTATCACAAGGCAATATGAGATATCTATGAATAGTTTGTTGTATGTGCTTTCCAATTTATCAACACTGAAAACTACCTTTCTGCTGATATTGCTTTTGCGACAATAACAAATATCAAATTAAACATACATCATAGTTTATAATATATTGTTCAATACTAAACTCATTTATAACTAACAATCATTCACTACAAATAACACAATTGGCTTTTATTTTTATCTCAAAAGTCAATCATCAAATTTTCAGCCAAAAATGGAAAAATTGAATCCTTGATTTATTTTTTTTAAAATTTATTTTACTCAAAAAATTTTTTTTTAGCAAAAGATATTAAATGATCTCAGAGCACACGCATTGATATTTGCAAAACACTGGTTAAAAATTATTTTCCAGTAATTATTTGAAAAATGTTAGATACTTTTTCCATTTTTAGGGTATTTAGGTACCTAGTCATTAAATAGAACTCGGTCAATATTTGGTACTGTTACCCTACTTAAGCCCTGAAATAAATTCAAAAAATTTTTCATGAAGTTACGGAAATTTTAGTCAACAATTATTTCTGTTCCTGTTTTTCCAAATTGAACAATTATTCATATCTACACTGTAAAAAGAGCGATGTTAAAAATGGACTCGTTTTAACTCCGCCCGGTGTAAAAATGAAATTACACCGGTGTAGGAGGAGTAATTCACCGGTCTTAAAAATACCGGTGTAAGAGCAGAGTAATATCGGTGTAAAAGCAGGGTAACCGGTGTAGAAGCGGGGTAAACTGCGTCTGTTTGGAGAATCAACTTTAAAGATTATAAAACACAGAAGATGTCAGTTTTTTTATGAAAATTAATAAAAAATATCATTTATTAACAAGTATAGTGATCGAGTAAGTAAAAATATTCACAAAATATAATATTTTAACACCGGTAAAGAATATTTACACCGGCGGCGGCGTTATTTTTACACCGCTTTCGGTGTTGAAATTTAACACCGCTGATTTTAACACCTACACCGCTTGGACTTACCCCGGTGATTTTTTACAGTGTAGTTCAATCGACACACTATCAAATTACTTCTATGACAAAAAAAAAAAATTATAATCATAACAAATAACTCACAAAAGTCCATCGCGCAAGCCTTATCGTCACCAAAAAAATTCACGACCCAATTTCATCCCCTTCTCACTCTATCGCTCTCATCTCCATTATTTTTTGTCCAGCAAAAAATAAACACAACAAAATCAGTATAATGATTAATAGCCGACCTCCATCAACTATCCCTGTATTAAAAAAAAAAACTAAATAAACAAATTTAAAAATAATTCAATAAAAAAAAAAGATAACATAAAAAGCACTCATCAATAATCAATCATAAATCATAACGTTTTATTTGATTGTCAATTTCAATTATTTCATTTTTCTCCTCATTGTTATTTTTTTTTAAACACTCAAGTCATATTTTCTCAGTTAGCTTTTATAAAACTATTAAAATCGTTGACAGAAATTTTTTTTATTATAAATAAATAAAATTTAGTGGATTTTATATTTTTATATAAAAGCGAATATTGACGCACATGTCAATTGACGATGTTGAGTAACACATTTAAATCTATTTTGGAGTCGTCACGGGATTACCTGAATATTTCATACATGACCTATTCGAGTACTCGAGGGAATTTGTAGATCGTAGATATATATGTATATCTATATATATATATACTTGTAGATAGCGCTTTTGCTACTAAAAACGTTTTCATCCTGATTCTTTCAATTCAAAAGTTACTCATCGTTACAGACATACCATTTTCAATAGAAAAAAAAAATATACAGTTAAAAGTTTAGTTTAGTTGGACTCGTCTTGGTTGATTTATATTTTTTATATAAAAAATTTACAGTCACTAAATCTATTATAAATTTACACTAAAGTGAATTTAATTATTCAGTACGTGAGTAGATTCATTGGAGGTTGAATGAGTGAGTGAGTGAATAGAGACCGAGAAACGGCTAAAGTAGAGAGATTATATTATTTTTTGATCGTGTAAGAAATAACTGGGTTCGGTTTTCTTGGGCGATATTAGATTAGATGCTTGAGACTGGAAACTGGAGAAGCCTGGAGGCCATAGGGGAACCAAAGATCCCAGCGGAGCAAATTGATACAAACGACACCCGTTGCTCGGGCTGCTAAGGCATTTCACTGGTGCTCTTCTGCCACTTACCGTCACTGGGTACCGGGAACGTGCATTTCCATTGATTGGCTAGACATGAGATTACTTTTATGGTTTCAGTTTATGGCTGATGGATGGGTTCAGTTGATATGAGGGATGTGTGGTGAATGATACATGTCTTGGGTAGAATTATATCTATTAACTTTTAGCAGAATAGTTTTCTTTTTATTTCAAGACTGCAGTTAATTTTATGTTTTTCAATAGAAAATAAACTTCTTCGAAAATTTTGTAAATTATTTTTATTTTAATTTCCCGCTATGAGAATTTAAAATTCTCCAAAAATGGGAAGTTATTGCTTTCGAACTGATTTTGGAAAACTGAATTTTTATCAAATCTCGACATTTTGAGGTCCTAGGAAGCTATTCTGACTATTTCCGGATGGACGTGCGCGTGTGTGTATGCATGAATGATTGTAAACTAATTTTTGTCGTACGATATCTTTGGAACGAATCGACCGATTTGAACGTGCTTGGCATCAATCGAAAAGGCTCATCAAGACTTAGATCTGAATAAATTTCGAAGTCGATCGGTCGAGTAGCTTACGAGAAATACCAAGTATCAAAATTGAAAAATTTTATTTTTTGAGGTTTTTTTCATATAACTCATAAACTACTCGCCCGATTTATTTCCAAATGTATACAGTCCTAAGTCTTGATAAGAACTTTCGATTGCCGCCAAGCACGTTCAAATCGGTTGATTTTTTCCAAAGATACCGTAAGACAAAAATTAACTTTTTTTTAGCTAATTGTTTTTTTTTTGGTTAGAATACACATTTTTTGACTTCAAAGAGCCCAAAAATTTTCAAATAGTAACGTATGAGCTTTTCGAACTCAAAAACAGCAAGAAGTTTTGGGGTTGGCCCACAGGGTCAACTGTTTTTCATATTTTTTATTGCATACTTTAAAAGAAAAGTAATTTCATTCAAAATTTCAAATTGACTTGTAATGTTAAAATATTTAATAACTTTCTTCAAATTTAATTAAAAACTCATTAAATAAAATTAAAACATAACTTTTGTCAGCATTTATGAATTTATTATAAAACTTCTGAAATAACTTGAAAATACTTGCTTTAAATGAAAAATTCAATAATTAACTTTAACATCTCAACAATTGAAATCAATGCAATGAAAAAAATTTGATTTTCTCTCAGTATTAATTTTGAAATTAACAAAACTTCATTTAAAGTCTACTGACTATAAAATTTCTGGTGGTAATAAATTCTATTAATTAAACTTAAAAAATAAAATGAGCGTAAAATAAATAAAAATGAAATATTTATAACTCTTTGACTTAATTATTTAGCATCTCTGTAACCTCGAAACCGTAGATCAATTTTTTGTTGTTGTCTAGTCGGTAATTTATCAAAGTGAAAGAGGAACCGCAAATTGGATGGGACGTTCATTGGCATGACGCATTTTTAAATAGCGCAAAGTGCTCGGGTAAAAAAAGGAATAACGAAATGAGAAAAAAAATGAGCAAAGTTGAATGAGTAGCTGGTATATAACTCGGCTGGAAGGAATCCAACGAAAATTTTTATAGAGATAGCATTATCGTGATTATATTAGAAAGCCTGGCATGGTTATACTGAATTGCTGTCTCGTACACTACCTACAGGAGTTATGAAAAGAATTTTAACAATGTAGATTATATAAATCGATATGATACTATGACGTGGAATATCATTTTAGTTGTCAGTTTCATACTTAACTGACAGCCTTCAGTATATAAACTCAAAAATAAAAAAAAAACTTAATAAAAAATAGTGGTTTATATTAAAGTATAACCGCTGCATAAACAAATCGATAATTTAATTATTTTATTTAGTCGTTTTTACCCTTCGCAGACTATTTCTCAAATGTCAAATCAAATAAAATTTAAATCGACTCTTTTTATTTTACATTTTATTCAAGAAAATAGTTATGACACTTTTATCGATGCTGAACGCAGTTAATTGACTCATTAACTATAATTAAAACGTTAATAATTTGAGTCTCGGGTTATAATTATATTTGCCCAAAATTTGTTTCTGTTATTTTGTAAATATACTTTTAGGTCTTGTATTTTTTTTCGTAAGTAATTAAAAGAAATTTTCATTTTTCTGCTCTCTGAATAGGACTTTTTCCTTTCCAAAACACTACATTTTTTTTTATTTACGATAATTAGAAGCTAAGTATGATCATTTTTTCATAATGATAACTATAATGACCAAAACTCATTATTAATTCAATTGACTTATTCTGCCCTCTATCTTTATTCTCGACCTATATAAAAATATTTGGATTTTAGAATGTTTTTACTGACATTTTCGGCTATTCGAAACACTACTCAAAAATATTTACACGACAAGTAGAACCCGAGTTATCGGCATTGAAGGTTATTGCAGTTTGGCCAAAAGTTATATTTTATCATATTACAGTATAATTAAATTGATAAATATAATATAACTATGAATTAATCGTAAAACCCAATAGCATATTTGATGCAATACGATATAAGTTGTGACGTTTATATTTATAAAATATATATGTATGTCAAATGCAAACATTTGAGTGCACATTAAATAGTTTGTATGCACATTGTACGAATGTCAATTCAATACTACTGCAGTGCAGTGTGCACCCAAATGAGAGGAGTAGGAAATGTGGAAATGTGTGTGCATAAACGGCAATGTAAACTTTTCAAAGTCCTCTAGGATTCAGAACTGAGGAACAGGCGAATCACTGCTTTAGTATAAATTCAATAATTAGGACTGCAGCTGTTGAGTATATTATGACCCGAAACCAGTATTTTGCGCATTCAACATAAGTATAGACTTCAAATTCACATACATATATGTATATATATATATATATATCTATGGATGTTTATCAAAATTTAATTAAAGTTTACAAAGTTGATGTTCGTATAAAAATTTTTACTATTTAGTTTAATTAACTTTTCGAAAAATAATCAAAATTGAGGGCGAATATTTCTGAATTTAATTTTTTTGTTAAAAGTCGCTATCAGAATATTTTGTTACACAATAGATCAAAATCATTTTTCTAGGATACGATAATTATTAGTTGAAAAAAAAAATGGAAATTCCAATGCAAAAAAAATGCTTTTCATAATGAACTTTCAAAAATGAGCCGTGAATTTATCTCGTAAAAAATTCTTCATTACGAGTTTTGAAATTAGTTTTGCGATCAATGAACCCAAAATTAATGAGCTTATGAATTTGATTTTTAACTTCCCGCTAAGAAAATCGACGATTTTCGAAAAATTCCGGATGTTATTGTATTTTTCTATATTTACTCAAAGTTTACCCACATGGAAAAAGATATATCCGAGAATACATGCCGGCAAAAAAGCATACATACGACAATTCTAAAGATATAAGCCGGATATATACTATTTTGCCGGTATATATATTTTTTCGTGCGGGCAATTATAAACTTACGGAACCGACTTTTGAAGCATTCACCCTAGGTTCGAATTAATATTTAATATTTAAAACTTGATGTAAACATACTATATTACCATTGCAGAATATTATTATGACTCCCAGAATGAATATCACGTAAATATTTTTATTTAAATTTGTTGTTACTTATTGTTTGAATTCCTACAATACTGTAATCCAAAACCTATTATAACTTTACGAGTATGTACTTCCGCTCTATTAGATTGTTTGATTCAAAATGTTCTGAATTCAATTCACGTTATGCTGGGTGTATGCATGGTAACAATGTTTGTTTCAACAAAAATAATAATCCAACTATTCATTCAATATTTCGAGGGCTTCTAGAACTGCATATAGATTAATGCCATGAAAGTTATAATAAACAGAAATTTTAATGAATACTATTATTTGAATTATTTTTATTTATTAGATTTTGAGGTTATTGGAGCTCAGTTTTCTTAATATTTATTATTCTATTGTCTAAAAAAAAAAAAAAAAATTGCAATGTAGATGCTTAAGAAGCCACTTCTGATATACCGATTACGAAAAATCTTTCAGAAAAGAAAAAAAATGCAATGTCTGGAAAGTTTTCAAATTTTGAATAAGAAAATACCAAAAAATTTTTTTTTTGGCTTTATTTTCAAAAGCAAAACAAATAAATTTTTTTTTAAAGCCAAATTTTGATGAATATGAGCTCCAATTTTCTATTTTTCAATACTCACACGAAAACTCTAAATAATTTTTTTTAATTAAAGACCGAACACAAATTTTCAAAAAAAATTTCATTTAGAGTTTCGGAACAAATGTTAAATTGTAAAATTCTCATAATTTCAAATTAAAATTCTCTACTAATTTACCAAAAGAAAAAAAAATCAGTCTTCGAAATCTAATCAAACTGTTGCCAATTCATCAAAAATTTTTTTCGTCTATTTCTTATCTGTCTTACAACAAAAAAAAAAATTAACAACTCGTAAGTATCTCCATAATTTTCCTCGTCCCAAAACACGCAAAAAGTTTCTTCATTTCTCACGGTGGCATAATCCCTTAGCCATGTAGCCAAGTATCGCGTTTGTTTTAATTTGCTCGGCTGTATACAGTTAATTTATTCACTGCAAGTGAAAGAGTACAAAAAAAAAGATAAAAAACCTGCATTTAAAAAACTAGAGTAGCGAGTTAAAAAAATAAACAGAAAAGTAGAGTCGCGGATATTTATACAAGCCATTTTATCTGTTTGAGCTTGAGGTTAAGGGTTGAAGTTACTTTTATATGGATGCACGTGTCCACACATGTACATCTACATATATACATACAGACATACATACATAAAAACATACATATATGTTGTAAATACTATAGTTAAATCAGTAGTCCCTTCGACTCTTCACCCTCGCTTTTTCCTCTCTGACCCCCTGATGTTTAAACTCCTCGCAATTAATCCCTTTTGCTCGATTAAACGCCCATTCTCTGTTTAATTAAAACTTGTTTCCATCGGCATATCAAAGAAAACTCTCTCTTTTATTTAAAAAAAAATAACATCAACAGTTAATGATTATTAATTTTCTTTTTTCTTTTAATTATTCCCTAAATATTTCAGTGGGATAAAAACAAGTATCGACGGTTTGTCCCTGGGGGTAAATTACTAAATAGAATGAGGGTGGATGTGAAAAATATAAAAAGTATAACCATTGGAATCACTGTTTCGAAAACCAGTATGTCATACACGAGCATTGTCCGTTAACTGTTATGTATATGTGTAAAGACCCATCAGTTGGTGATGAATACGTTCGCACGTGTATTCAATTCTCTCTATACATATACATATATATGTATGTGTGTACGTATGTAGATAGGTAGTAGACAGTATATGTGGAATACAAGTTTGTCAGACAGTAGGACACGATACACATGCCGGAACTCGCCAATCACCCGAGCTTTCCTAAGGGAATCCGATCCCTGCACACGATTTCAAGCTACATTGTATTCAATTAAACCACTTTGAGTGATATTTTTGTAAGTTCATGAGATATTTTTGATTTGTTTTTGATAATTAGAGAAACTGATTTTAGTTTTTTATTTAATTTCTCAGTGTGAATATTTAATTTTAATTTACTTAGAGTAGAATTTATTATTTAATGAGTTGAAGAATTTTTTAATTATTTTATTTAATATTATACGTTGACGTATGAAATTTATTATAATTATCAATTAAGAGAAATGAAAATGGAGCATTTAATATTGATAATTATTTTAAATTAAAATTCAATTATTCGTGCATTTAAATATTTTACGTTATTAATTTTACAATTATTAATGAGGTTCTTGGGAAATTAAAAATTAATTGATATTTATTGCAATTAAAATTGTGATTTTGAAAAATTTCGGATGTCACAAGTTCTAAAAATGAAGTTTACTTAAAATTTTTTGAAAACTTGAAATAAATGCTTTGTAATTTATCTGAATATTGTAAAAAAAAGTTTTAATAATTTCGATGTTTTTTGTTAGAAAGTACGCTTGTTTCAATTTCGAAATGTTCTGAAATTCACCAAAAATTAACACTGTCCCGGGCTAAAATGTTTGAGGGAAAATACTCGAAAAGACTATATCTGACCGAAATCATACAATTTTATTCAAAAAGGCCTTAGTTTGGCCGAAATTACGCCTGTCGTAGAATTTGATCGAAAAAGACCGAAAACACCCGAAAATTGAGTCAATCTATTTTCGGCCACTTTATAAATGAATAAACAGAAAGTTTTCAGGTTTTCGGCCATTTATAGGCCTCATCGGCCGAATTTCGGCTTCGATAATTTCTGCCTTGTGTTCACTACCTGGGTCTTGTGTTGGCTACTTTTCGCCGGAGAAAAAAACTTACCAATTTTTTTACTTGGGGAGTTTGTCGATCCGAATCAATACTCATCTACACGGAGAGAAAAATATCGTCAGAATGAGTATACGTATCGTCATTCTGGCTATACGCTGTATAGTCAACTTACTTAACGATACGCCGTATAGCCAATTTAGCTATACAAAGTATCCTCACAGTGGATCGTCAAAATGACGATCCGCATCTTTATTTTAGGCATTTTATGAATCGCTAACATGACTATTGCGCAAACTCTGCATTGAGGCATACGGCAACTGAGAACGATGAAACGTATAGCCAATTTAGCTACATGGATCCTCACGCTGGCGATACAGATACCTATATCAACGAAACTATATATCGTTACAAAAGCTATTTGTCGTATTTTTAAATAAAATAAATGAATACTCATCCTAACCTAAATGCATATCTTTAAATTAACGAAACTACAGGTTGTTAAATTAACATGTGAGTACTCTTAAATTAGGTATACGAATCGTTATTCTGACGATACGTCATTTGAGGATACAGTGGATGTCATTGTGACGATAATTTTCTCTCCGTGTAAGAATATAAATTCATTTAAATAAATAATTTTCTACTGGCTTATAATGCTCATTTATTACTAAAATTGAATACTTAATACATTTTTTTGCACAAATTTATCTGAGAAACTCATTAAAAATTAAAATACAACTTTTCTACCCGTTTATAAATTTACAATGAAACTTTTAAAATAGCTTTTAAATACTTGTGCCATGCTTAGGATTAATAATTTAATAATTAACACATAGTGTGGTCTCAAATTCTATAATTTAATTATTCAAATTCGGACCTCATATATATTCATAATCTTTGATTTACTTATCTAAAATAAACACCACTCAAATAAATTGTCAGATTTAAAAAAAAAATAATTTTTTTGTGAGTAAAAGATAAAAAATAAAATGAGGTTGTAAAGTTTTCATGGGGCCCTTGCACGAGTTGAGAACCGAGTTTGGCAGCAGTACTTGAAAGTTAAACAATCGAGTTGTAAAAGCTCTGAACAAATAAAACAATCCTTTAATAAAAGTGGACAAAACCCGTACAGGTGTTAAACTAGCTTTCCTTTGTCAATTTTTTATGTATAAATAAAAAAAAATGGTCAAACTTTTATAAAAAGTATCAAAACCCAAGACCCAGATCCCAATTAATTAACAACTGTTCAATAATGAACTGTCATTTTTGCAAAAATATTAAATTTAAAATTTCGGTGCATCCATTTTGCCCCATAAAAATAAATACATGTAAATATTTGTTCCCGGTATCAAAATTTTTTGTTTACAGAAAATTTTCAATTGGTCATTTTACCCCAAAACTTTTTTGTCTTTAACGTGTTTTTTTTTATTAGTGTATTCTATTATTCTTTCCCATGAATTCTATTTAATAAAAAATTTTTATTATCAGTTATTTATGTTTTCGAACATATTGCAGAGCTTTAGTTGCATTAATATTATAAATACAAAACCTTATATTTATGAATGTGTACATGGACAGTAACGACTACGAACTGCAGAGTCCTGGCCTCTGTGTCGATACACTTTGTATTGCTGTCCTAGTAGTAGTAACAGCCGTAACATAGCAGCACAGTAGTTTAAATTATAGTACATAGAGTCCTTGGTCCTGTGTGTAATATTTGTAACAGTGGTAGTGGTAGTAGTAGTTGTTGTAAAGGGTAGTAGTGGTTATGTTGTATACGAATGGTAAGAAGTAGTAGTAGAAATACCGGTGGAGGTGGTAGTTTGTTCCCGGGGTAGGGGAACCCGGTACCAGTGGATGTTGCGTCGTAGTCGAGTTGGAGTAAAAGTCCGTTGTGATCTCCCGTCAGTTGTGCGGAAGCCTCCGGTCGTGTTGGTTCTGCATCCGTGTCCGTATCCGTGTTGTTGCTGTTTCTGTTTCTGTTTAATGCAAGGGTTGAACAAAATTTTTGTTGGGGTTTCAACTCTGTTCCGAATGTGATTTATGAAAAAACCCGCATTTGAATTCGGCGCACTGTGAGTTTGGAAGTGAGTTTAGTTAAAAACAGAGGAATTTGAGGGAAACTATTGGGGGTGCTTTGCTTAGTATTCTGATAGTCTTTCAATGGGAATAAAATAAGCTAGTGGGATTAAAAATGGGATCAAGCTTTTGCGATAACTCGCATGGATTGAATACCAAAGTGACATGATCATGGTTAAAAATGGTTGCAATTATTAATCTTGGTGGTTAATTTGCGTGGGAACATTCAGTGATGTGGTAAAGAAGACCGTGGAAGAAAAAAAATTGAGGCGTAAACGGTCTCATATTCAGGGTGGTTAGAAAAGTGGACTCTGTGCATGGCATAATTTTTTTTTTTTTTTACTGAGGCCAGACAATTGTCCCGGAAGAGCGGAATAAAAGACGAGAAAATTTCCAACGAGTGGATACTTGACGACCCGTATTGTGCAGTAAAAAAAGAATGAGTTAGAGAGAGAAAGAGAGAAGGGAATAAAAGAAGCAAACAAGAAGAGCGGAAATACAAGAGCCGAGATGTTAACCACAGAACATTTTGTTTTTACTGGGACACAGACGTCATCAGTGTTAGTAGTCGCATCATCAGCATTATCGTCAGCATGCACAGATTCAATGTGTCAGAATAAAGCCAACTATCTGCTGACCGAGTACTGTTTCTAAGTACGAGTGGCTCTGGGCTGTTTGAGAGCGAGTTAAATAGTGGTAGTAGAGCTTTAGAAATGAGGGCCGGTAGTGGCCACCCGGCCCGCTCGTTAACTTTGCTACATTTCCGGCTGGCCTGGTTTTGCTGTCTTGTCTTTGGTGGAGGTCACGTTTCGGCAGTTACCAGTTCTCCGACTTCATCGAGGTACGATGTACCCCAGCAATGTACCTTACATCATGAAACAGCACTAACTTGTGTGTACAACAACCATTGGATCGTGCCCCACTTGAATTTGTCACGTGTCATCAGCGAGTACGTAACGACACTGACAATTGTTTGCAATGATCAGCTAAAAGTTAACACTGGTCCCAGTTTAAGTGCCAGTGCAAGTCAAAGTGCTGGTACTAAAACCACATTAGCAACGGGAATTAATTTAATTGAGCAGTATGCTCATTTGTGGCGATTGCGCGATTTGAGGCTGATTGGCTGCAAAATGACAACGTGGCCAGCAAAAGTCCTAATGGGCTTTCATGATTTGCGAAACTTGACCGTACGTAGTATGATGTACGATCGTAGAAGCAAAGTGAGTTTAGAGTTGGAACGAGGTGCCTTCGATATGACACGTTTGATCGAGAAGATGGATCTGTCGGCGAACAATATCTGGCAGCTTCCGGAAGGGATTTTCTGCCCGATGACTAATCTAGTGACACTGAATGTCTCGTGGAATATGTTGAAGGACGTCGCTGAACTGGGATTCAGTGATTACAGTGTTGGTGTTTCTAAACGAGATGTTGAGTCAACAGTTCCATCATTGACGTCGTCAGTTACGTCGCAAGTGACGTGCTCACTTGATATACAGAGTTTGGATGTGTCTAATAACCAGATATCAGTACTTCCGTCACACGGTTTCTCGTCATTGCAGCGGCTACGTACGCTGAATGTGTCTGGAAATGTAATCAGAGTGGTTGACGACGCTGCATTACGTGGGTTGAGATCTCTAGAGGTATGCGACCTGTCGAGCAATCGGATTGTTGCGTTGCCGGCTGGTATGTTTAAAGATGCCACAAATACGCTCAAGGAACTGCGTCTCCAAAATAATTCAATCAGCGCTCTGGCGCCCGGTTTAGTTGCCGACATGAATCAACTTGTCACGCTGGATTTATCGCGTAATATGTTGACGAGTTCGTGGCTTGACTCGAACACTTTCATTGGTCTTATCCGTCTTGTGCTTTTGGATTTATCACGCAATAAAATCGACAAAATCGATCCCGAACTATTTAAAGATCTCTACACACTTCAGATACTAAATTTACAGTATAATGAGATAGACATCATTCCGGCAGATACTTTTTCGCCGATGAGTAATTTACATACACTAGAATTGTCCCACAATAGGTTGACGTATCTGGATGCGTATTCACTTAACGGTTTGTATGCCGTTTCGTTGCTGTCACTGGATTCTAATGCACTCGAAGGCATCCATCCAGATGCGTTTCGTAATTGCTCGAGTATGCAGGATTTGAATCTGTCTGGTAATAATTTCGAATACATACCAATTGCCTTGAAAGACATGCGATTATTGCGTACGCTGGATCTCGGCGAGAATCAAATCAAAAGTCTAGATAAACCGGGTTTTCGTGGCATGACCAATTTGTACGGATTGCGAATGATCGGTAACGAAATAATTAACGTGACACGTGGTGCACTTTCCGAATTACCAGCATTGCAAATTCTAAATTTAGCACGTAATAAAATTGAGTACGTTGAATACGGAGCGTTTTCTGGTAATGAGGCTTTGCAGGCTATCAGGTTAGATGCAAATTATCTTCAAGACATGACTGGTATATTTGCAAACACTCCTGGTTTGTTGTGGCTAAATATGTCTGACAATATGATTAACCATTTTGATTACACTCTGTTACCGGAAAAGCTACAGTGGATGGATTTGCATAAGAATAAAATCCAAGACCTCGGTGTTGCTCCAGCAAATTTCCATTTACAAACACTTGACGTTTCGTTTAATGAGTTAACGCGTATCGATCCCAAGTCTGTGCCAGATTCAATCGAGTTGCTGTTTGTTAATGATAACAAAATCCATACTGTCGAGCCCCAGACCTTTTACGACAAATTAAATTTGACACGTGTCGACTTGTATGCCAACCAAATTGTTAAAATGGACTTGTCAGCACTTCAGCTAACACAGATTCCTGAAAATCGTGCTTTGCCAGAATTCTATATTGGAGGTAACCCATTCATTTGTGACTGCACAATCGAGTGGCTGCAACGCATCAACTCACTGTCACTCAGACAACATCCACGTGTCATGGACCTGGAGCTAGTCTACTGTCGATTACCTTACGATCGTCATCGCGCATTTGTGTCTCTCTTGGAAGCCAAACCATCACAATTTTTGTGTACTTACAAAGCCCATTGTTTTGCTTTGTGCCATTGCTGCGACTTTGACGCCTGTGACTGTGAAATGACATGTCCCAGTAACTGCACATGCTACCATGACCAGTCATGGTCAGCAAATGTCGTAGACTGTTCAAATTCTGATTACAAAACCCTTCCGGGAAGGCTACCCATGGATGCAACAGAAGTCTATTTGGATGGGAACAATTTCAGTGAATTGACCTCGCACTCGTTTATTGGCCGCAAAAACCTTGAAGTTCTTTACATCAACGACAGTAACATAATTGCGATCCACAACCACACATTCAGCGGTCTAAAACGGCTTCTCGTTTTGCATCTTGAAAACAATAAAATCGAGCGTCTAAATGGCGTCGAATTGATGCCCTTGGAAAATCTAAAGGAGCTTTATCTGCAAAACAATTTGCTAACACACATCGACAATGGTACGTTCAATGCACTAACTCATTTGGAAGTACTTAGACTGGATAATAATAAACTGAAAACATTTGCGCTGTGGCAGCTGTCGTTGAATCCGTACTTAGTTGACATAAGCATTTCAAACAATCCATGGAGTTGTGAGTGTGGTTACTTGGATCAAGTACGTGATTGGATGACCAAGAATGAAGCTAAGATAACCGATTGGAAACGTGTCACTTGCGAGCTGGGAATGCCCATTAATTTAGTTGTCAATGGCACAGTAGTAAATTGCGCAGCATTGACGGGAACAACTTCAGCCATTGAAACACGTCAGCTGGAAGCATATTTACCTCTTTTGCTGGCAACTGCAGTGCTCTTCTTTGCAATGGTCGCTCTGATTTGCGGGGCATTTAGACATCGTCGCACATTGCGAGCCTGGGCAGCAAGTCGCTGTGGTCTGAGGGCCTGCTACAAAACTGCAGCCTTCGAGGACCGCGAAAAACCCTTCGATGCTTACATTTCGTATTCGGCTGTTGATGAAAATTTTGTATCACGTGTCTTGGTTCCGGGACTAGAGTCCTCCTACAGACTGTGCCTGCATTACCGTGACCTTGGTGCTGGGGCGAATGTCGCAGATGCGGTTGCTGAAGCAGCTGACTCTTCAAGACGCACGATTCTAATTTTGTCGCGTAACTTTCTACACGGAGAGTGGTCGAGGTTCGAGTTCAAAGCCGCACTCAGGGACGCCCTGAGGGGGAAAGGACGCTCTGTTATTTTGTTACTTGTTGGCGGCGTCTGCCCACGTGATTTGGACGCTGATTTGAGAAAGAGAATATCCTCCCACACGGTTCTAGTTTGGGGTGATAAATTGTTTTGGCAGAAATTAAAGTTTGCTATGCCTGACGTTTCGCTGATCCCGGTGCTAGAGAGACCGCTGCCTTTGCCGCCTCCCCCACCACCACCTTCTCAACATTTGTGGGCATAGGATCATGCTTTAGGTAAGTTTTTTTTTCTTCATAACAACAATAATAATACAGATATAATTCACCATTTTTTATCAATAATTTTTTTCCAATTCCACAATTGGGGTAAAATGGGTCGTAAAAAAAATACCTCCTTTACATTTTCTTACAAAAAAAACCATCTACACCCATTTACCCTCGCAATTATCGTAACAAGATCATTTTTTATCGAAGAAAAATAAAAATAAATAAAGGTGATATCTCGTTTCCTCAACAAGACCGTGTATCGGCGATACGAATCAACAGCGAGATTGCTATCTCACTCAACGATGCGACGATGTATACAATTATATTGTGTTCAGTGCTCTCTGAGCCCAGAGAAAAATCTTCTCCATTTCCCTCAGCGGTGCATGCCGTACGAGGAAAAGATCCTCTTGCGATATAACGTGAAATATATGAGCCTTATTACTCCAAGAAGGTCGCTTTATACCTTGCAATCGAAGTGCATTTGCAAAATTACCTTAAAATACATTTATTTATCCACTTTTTTATTCCAATGACAACAACCAAATAAATAAATAATGCGTTTTAACATATTTATCTCCACTTTTGTCGAGAATTTCGTTTTTAATCCAGTGAAAATAAATTTCCTCTATCGACAATCGGCATCATTAGTCATAAAGAACGCACTGTTTTTCGTTGAATTCATTAATACTGAAAATTTATAATGACAATCTCGTAAAGCAGTCGAAAAGTATGTTGTATATATATTTATCTATGTATATTGTCTTGTAGTATGGCTATTGGTACAAGTGTTCACAGTGGATAGAAGTTGCAATTAATTTTATCAGCAATAGGAAATCGAGTTTACGGTACCGTTGAGAACGAACGATACTAGGATACTCCATAAATATTATGAGGATTATCCAATGAGCCGTGAGCTATGACAAATTATCTGTCATTGGATTTATCAGTTTAAAAAGTTTCAGTAGCAGTAATAATAATGGTTGTAAAATATCCAGGAATATCAACTGCATGGAAGCGTATAACCGTAATTCATAACATTTTATTACCATTTTTCTTTCATGTCGTTCCTTATTTTTACGAGCTTTATAAATATGTCCAAGTAGTAAAATTATTTTTTCCTACTCGGAATTTTTGTTTTCATTTTTACTTTTTTTATTGTCCGGTTTAACGTCTGCCTGCACGCTTTCACTTCCATTAACGGCTGAGCTGCCGATAAGCTGCATCGATACGCCCGCTCCTGAACCCGAAACCCCCCGGGTTTGGCTTCTTTACAAGTTTCGCCCTTTTTTACTCGCTCTCTTTTAGGGATTACCCAAAAAATACATTTACAACGGACAATGGCTCCAAAGAGACTCATTGTGTTGCTACTATTTTTTTTTGCCCCAGTTTCCAATGTTTCCATTCAGGAGAAAGTGCTTCTTTTTTATTCATACATTCTTTATTTTTTTACGAAATTTTTACATCTTCGTTTATTTACATATATATTATCATTGAAAAAAAAAAAAAAAAATTATCGCAGCAGGTTAAAATTTCTAATTTTCGAATATTGAATTTTTTTTTACTCCAAAAACTAGAAAAATTTCTCATGACTATACTACCCCCTATTTTTTTATTTTTTACTAAGAGTAGAGGGGCAAAATTGTCATTGTTTTTTTTTCAAATTCCAAAATATTTTTATTTTTTACGAGGGAAAAAAAATATTAATATTGAAATTAAAAAAAAAAGCAGGGGCATTTAAAATGAAATTGAAATATATGGTATTAATTACGTCACGATAATAAAGTTAAGAGATCAGAAAGCATAATAACGTTAAAATGATAATTAATTAGCGAAAAAAAAAAAGAAAATGTAGAGAAGGCAAAAGCTGACAAATATAAACGATAATTGGAAAGGAACTCATTAATATAATTAACAGTAATTTAACGAATTAACAATTGCTTAAAATATATTTTTCACGTCCGATAGTGGATCGATAGCAGACGTGACTTGTGTTGGTAGACAAAGAAAAAAAAATATATCAGTTAAAACGAATAAAGTAAAAATAGAGTGTAGTTTAATTGGATATTTACAAAATGAGAAATGAATGAGTTTTAAATTGGTGGATACACTTAATAAGAGAATTATGATTTTAAATTGAAACTTATTGAATACAGTCCTTGATGGTTGGATACAAACTGGTTGGTATTTTCTCTTGAATTGCGAGTAGATAATCCGATTTGTTCTTCAATTATCGAATCAGTCGAACTGTGGTATTTAATCGATTGCCTGCATCAATCTGCCTTTGCTGTGGATATATATATATATCTATATATATATATGAATATATCCACTGGTTTAATATCGATTCTGCAGAGTAATTTTAGTGAGCTCTCATCCTTCTACGCCGTCGCCATCTCTTCCGTAGTTGTAACACGTGAATTAATTGAAACTTTGCTTTAACTTTCACCAAACCGTAACGACTTTATTGAAACTAAATTAACCACACAACTATGTTTCCTAATGAATGAATCAACTTCTATGAATCCCTTTTTCATACGAGTAATAACCTACATACATACATAACATTAATGAATTCCATCTAACATTTAATTTATTTTTTTTATCCTCATTTCTGAAAATAATTGTCTTATGAAATTAATTGGGGAGAAAATTAGGCAGGGGCAAAATGGGGTACTTAAAGAAATACCAAGTTTTCGAGGACTCAAATACACTAAACCTTTTTTTTTAATGATATTCAAAATAGAAAAAATTTTCAGTTACCGTCAAAAAAAAAAAAAATTTCATTTTTGCGGGCAAAATGGGGTATCCCCTAAAAAAGATTTTAAAAAAATTCTGGATTTT
Source organism: Microplitis manilae (assembly GCA_030273425.1). NCBI lineage: Eukaryota > Metazoa > Arthropoda > Insecta > Hymenoptera > Braconidae > Microplitis > Microplitis manilae. Next base: position 17,063,012 of record CP092730.1, on the reverse strand, counting down.
AAATGAACAAGTTAAACTTTTTTGCAAGGAATTTAGATGAAGAAAAATGATATTTTACATGATTATTGGGTACAAATGATAAACAAATTTTTAATAATTTTTATCATAAAACAAGTCATTAATATTTTTCAACTGACAATTGATTCTTGAAAAAGTTTAACAAAAAAAATTGAAAATAACGCTCAATTATATTTACAAAAGTGATTTTTGAATTTTTAAAATATAAAATTTTTTTTTTTATAAAATTTCGGGGGTACAACTTTTGCCCCCCTCCCTCATAATTATTTAGTTAACGGCAAAATTTATTTTCTTTTTAATTCTGCGTATCTCTGATAGCTAACAATTTAAATCTAAACTGCCTATTTATGAATACGCGGGAAAAATATTTAAAATCCAAAATATTTCTTTTTATTAATAAGACCATGGAATTTTTAAAAAAATCGTTATTTTAAATTCTTCTAGGCTAGAGGTACCGTTTTTGGCCATTTAAGACTAGTTTTAGACACGAAAAATTAAAAAAAAATGAATGTTACTTTTACCCTACACGGAGAAAAATGTTGGCTCGAAACCTACCAATTTTTATTATGCTGCCGACCAAACTTGAAACAGGAAGGGAAGCATCCAAAAAATTATTATGCTCATACGAAAAATTATTATGCTGTATCACAATACTTACTACGAGCGAGAAACTTATCGATAAGATTTAATAACAATTACTTTTATACATTATAATAATTGTGATGCGGCATAATAATTTTCGTATGAGCATAGTAATTTTTTGGGTGCTTCCCTTCCTGTTTCAAGTTTGGTCGGCAGCATAATAAAAATTGGTAGATTTTGAGCCAACATTTTTCTCCGTGTAGTCTGATAAGTTGATTTTTTTTATCCATGATCTAATATTCCATTTTTATAACTATCGAAATTTTAATTTCAAAAAGTTAGTCACTGACTTAAAGGTTAAAGAAAAAATGACAAATATTTTTAATTTTAATTCTATTATTTTTTTTCTTTTTCAAATTTTTGAACGATCATACGTCAAATACCGGTTACGGCACTGATTGATTGTTAATATTTTTTTATTAAAATTTTTTATACGCGCGTATTTGTAAAGTATACATAAAATTCCTAGTAAATAAATAAATTTTTTTTTCAATTAAAAAAAATATTTGAATCAAAAAAATTTATCCATAATAAATTTGACTGTTGATTTAATTAAATATTTTATGCAACTTATCAGAGAGAACTAAATTAAATTATTTTCAAATAAAAACGCGTAGAATTGATAAAAAGAAAAAAATTTTTTTACATTCCTCGTTTTGATAAATTCTAGAATTCAATCGATAATTTTTTCATTAAAAAAATTTTGACATTATTGAAAACTAAAATGTAGTTGTGAATGTGTTCGATCACGATTTCGGTAATTAGACAAAGATGATCTGGAAATATAAAAGATGATTAAGCGGCATAAGGTGCACCAGCAGCATCACGAGAATTTAGAAATGCAATCAATCTATCAATCAGCACACAAGAGAAAACGTGACGAGAATTAAATAGGGTAGCCGTTGAACGAGTGATAGCTCGGATAAAAGAACAAAAACTAGGGAAGAAGGGAAGAAAAAAAAAAATAGCTATAACGACAGAAAGAAATAAGTAAAAAAAAGAAAAAAAAATCGAATAAAGTAAAAGAACAAAAGACAAAAGACGAGAGCAAGATGAAAGTACTCGGTCTAACCTTCGTCACATTCACTCATTGATTTTATATATTTTTTACTTTCTTTTATCTTTCTTTTCTATGGGCAATCAGTGTGCCGTGAACATTGCCAAAAGGCATCGCTTTATTTTCCACGCTGGCCATATACATCCGCGGATTTTCTCGAAATTATTGAATGAAAAAATAAAAAAATTTATAATAATAACAATTATATATACATAGATATACATGTAACCTTTTACTTTTCTTTTTTTTCGTCGCTTTGTATTGAGTAACAATGTGAACACTTTTTTTATTTTATTTCATTTCTTTCACTTTCATTCACTCGCCCTTCCGCCGTCATGTGCCTTTTCATAAAGCCCTTTTTGGTTGACTTTTACATGTACAAAACCCCAAGTTCAATGGACATGTCAAATGTCAATTGATTGATTTTTTTTCATGTACTTTTCAATTGAGTTATATTTAATAGTTAAATCTATTTCCTTTATTTCCAACCGCCAAAGCTTAAAAAGTTCGCACATCAATAAATTGAAATTTTTTTAAGGCTCTAATTTTTTTGACCCTTCTAATTATTTTGCATTTCTCTATAAACCTTCTTTTCAGAAATTAATAAAAAAAATTCCATTTACGCTGAAATTTGACTGATCCTAAAGTTAGCAGATCAATTTAAAAAAAAAAACTGAAAAAATGGACATGTAGAAAATTTAAAAAACTACAAGTGCAATTTTTTAAAATATTTTTTTTTTATAATTTTTCATTGTTTAAACAATTCAAAAATTATGAGACGACAACTGGTTTCAGTATCATTAAATTTTGTTGAACTTCTATCGAATTCAAATATTCAAAAATTTATTGCAAGAAAAAAAAAAGTTTTCCATAATTATTGAGTCGGCTAGTTTGTTAGTTTTTTTTTTTAGCTAATTAAAGTTAATTAGAAATTATTAAAATTTTTTTCTATACTTTTAAACATAATTATAATTTAAATATGCTCTTTATCATATTTAATATTATTTATTTTTTGGATACTTGATTATACAGAAAAAAAAATACGACAGTAAAAAATTCCAAACCTCCATTTCATCTTCCGCGCTAATTAAAAATTTTTTTCTCACAATATGGAATAATAATTAATATTAAATAAATAATTCATAAATAACAAAAAATATTCCCTGTGTTATTAAAATAATTAATAAAATAAATTACAAAATAATGAGATTTAATTTAAAAATTATGAATTCTGAGGATCCAAAGGTTCTTATGCTCCAAGCTCAGGTGTTTTTGTACCATCCGACTGTCAGAGAGCTCAACTATGCGTGCAAGAACCTCTGGTAAAAGAACCTCCGTCATATACATATATATCTATAGATATCTAAAGAGGAAGAAAGTGAGACCGCGATATAGCAGATGCTCAATCTGCAGCCTCACGCCTCGGCACAATGGCTTGTGATGCTGGAATAATAGTCCGGCTGTTAAAGTTCTTTTTCAATAAAAGACCATCTTCGTTCGTCCCTACTACGCCGTGCTTTGTACTTTAATTTATATAATCTTTTCTTTATATTTTAATTCGAAAATTATTTTTGACTCAAGCTTCAAAAGATGTCATTAAAAAATGACGAGAAAAAAAAATCTACAGAAACGAATGGTTTGAAATTCAGATATTCTATTTCATTTACAAATTCCGCTGGAGACGAGTCGAGAAAAAATTATTCTATTATAAGTTTCGCCCACTTTTCTCACATGACAACTTTACAAATTGTTATATGTCTATTCTTTTTTATGCCCCATGCATTAATTTATCTTCAGTCTCAGTAATATATTACGAGCGTATGAATAAACTTTGTAACTCTTTAGACTTGAGTTGATAAAAAATTTTTTTTAAATTTTAAACGGAAATATTCGTTACGCGGTGGGACAAAAAAAATGTTCTGTTTTTTTCCTCGTAAAAGTTATTTTTAAATTTTGTTCGATTTATTTAGAAAATTCTTAAGGCTTTAAATCGTCACAGCTGCTTTCAAAGCTTATTCACAGGCGTTGAAATATGTCAACTTTTAAATATATATATTTTTTTGTACGTTACAGTAAAAATAAATTATATAAAGAAAATAAACGTTGAAATACCATTTATAAGATTTTTTTTTATTAAAAAGTTAAAATAATAAAATTTTTCTTTATGGAAACTATACCCAGAAAAAAATCAGTCTGTCAGTTGACCCTGCGAGCCAGCCCCAAAATTTTCCGCTGTTTCGAACTCGAAATCGTTGTTGAAAATACATTTTCGAGCTCGAAAATACTTTTGTATGCATTTGTTTTCGAAAAATAACGTTTTTTACCATTTTTTCTACAACGATATCTCTCGAACGAATTGACCGATTGAGACGGTTGAGGTGGCAATCGGCGCGTTTTATTGAGTTCTACAACTGATCAAATTTTTGAATTGATTCATCAAGAAGTTTTTGAGAAATTTCAAAAAAACTAAAATAAAAATTTCTTTTAATTCTTTCGTTAACGGTTTTATCTTGAACGAATGAACCGATTTTAATGGTTGGGGTGGAATTCGACGCGGCTTACAAAATTTTAGAGCTGATTAGATTTTGAAATCAATCCATCGAGCGAATTAAAAGTTAATTAAAAAAAAACATTTTTGAAAAAATTTTATTTTTGAAATATCTCCGAACATACCCTACCGATTGAGCTCAAATTTTCAGTGCTTGTAGTATTTAACAAGCCGAGTCGAATGACACCTCAACGATCAAAATCGGCTCATCCGTTCAAAAGTTACAGAATATTTACATATATACGTTCAAACGTACGTACATACATACATATATACACTCGGACATCATTTTGAATTTAGTCAGAATAGCTTTCTAGAACCTCAAAACGTCGACATCGGTTGGAATTTCGATTTTCGCAAATCGGGGTGAAAACAATCACTTCCCGAATTTTTGAAAAAAAGTTTTACATCTTATTTATTTATTTATATTGAGTGGTTTAATCTCACTCCAATAAAGAGAAAGCGTGTATAGGGGCTTTAGCTTAAATGACTTTGTTTTACACTCAATAATTTGTTCTGTAAAAAAAAAGATCATTTCTAATTACACAGTAAAAAAGGATTCGTCAAAATTGACACTTGCTGTGTGTAAAACGATCGATTGACACTTATTTATATGTTATTTCAGCGTACGTCGTTTGTTTTGAAACAGTTACACTCGTGTATGTTAAAAGTGACACGTTATGAGTGTCAAAATCTTCGAAAACGTAACCTTCAATTTTAACACACTTATATGTTATTTGCAACACTTGAAGAGTGTTGAATTTGACATACGCTCTTGTGTTACTTGGACACTTCTTAAAAATGTTTTTCACACTATTTAATGTAAAGTTAAAATCAATGAATTAACTGTAGTAATTGATTCTTCAGCAATTAAATATTAAAAATAACGATAATATTAGTAATAGTAATATAAATAAAACTAAAAATAAAAAGAAAATAGTAATAATAATATCACGTATTGTTCAATATATATAATATCATCTATTATTTATCTTCAATATTCAAATATGTATAAAAAAATTACTATAAATTCTCTCACAATAACAAAAATAAAATAATTATTTTAATATCAAAAAAATAATTATATTTCATCAACATTAGTTTAAAAGTTCAGGTTATGTATTTTAAAAACGATTGCAAATTAAACAGGCGATATTTTTAATGCGTCATTTTTACTTGAAATTTTCTGAGAATTCTTTTGTGATGGTCGAGATTATTTTTAACATATTTTGTGTGTTGATTTCACAGTAACACATAAAAAGTGTTACTCTCGTATAAAATAACATTTTTGTGTGTCAAAAAATCAATCGATTGCGACAGTTGAAACAAGATAAATATTGTATGTTAAATTGACACACAAAAGTGTTGAAAATTCAACACTCAGAATTTTAACATACGCTTTTTTTTACACTTTGACGATTCGTTTTTTACTGTGTAAAATTTCATTTAAAAACTGTTTCATTTTAAATCAAATTAAATTATTTTTGAACTAGAAAATATTGAATAAAAATTTTTTTTATATTTGAATATTTTTTTAATAAAACGTTGTAGCTATAGATGTAAATTCGTCCCTTAAATAATAAATTTGAGAAAAACATAAAGATAAAGAGAAAAATACAAGTGTCAGATGAAAGATGAAAGCGTAAAGAGGCAGAAAAATGGCGTGTGAAATATAAAGTAGTAAATTCAAGTTGATGTTGAGAATACTGCGATGAAGGAATGCTACGAAAACGAAATTCATATTGAGTTCCTCAGTTCTCATAATTCCGCCGACATATTGATCCCCTTCGCTCTGAAGGAACGTTAATGAAAAATAAATGCCTGTGAAAATTATTGCTATTGAGTTCAAAAGACGTACTGATAAATAGTACAGTCACATTAATTACTTTTTAGTTTTATTTTTCATTTATTCGAAGTTATGATTCCACAGAATTCAGATCCAAATTCGTGCATTGTTTTTGTTATTTTCTTGGCACCCTATATGATTCAATGCTCGTAAATTACACGTACAATTGACGTCAAGAAAAATTCTGCCAAAAGAAGAAACTTATGAGATATAATTTTTTTTTTATTAAGAAAATTTTTGACTCTTTTTATATTGAAGTTAGAAGTATTCAAAGTTGGTAAGGGTGCCAAGGACAGATTAATTAAAACTTTATACCTATATTTAGTTTGATATTTTTAGTTCTGATAAATAGATTTGAATTTTAAAATTTAATTAAATTGATGAGTGAATTTTGAATAATTAATAATTAAATGCAGATGAGAAGAGCGACTGGAGTAGGATTTAATGAGGATTTAAATAACCGGCGGTCAAGGATTTTAATATTTAATATACCGATATGTTAATTAAATATATTTAACGCGGGTGATTTAATTTTGAATATAATATAGTTATTTTTGAATACTTTAAATAAAAATAAACGATTTTATTGGCGTTTACAAACAACCACCAGCCCACTGGGGTTAAGTACTTTGCCCTCTCCTTACACTTTACTCCGACATTTTTTTTAGTCGAGCCCGTGGCCCAATAAATAACCCGGTCTTTTATTATTTTATTTATAGAATCAAATTTATCTTAAAAATATTTATTATCAATCTAAAATTATTAAACAAATATATTGTGATATTTTATTTATAAACAATCCGGGATTTAAAATAATATTTATGTTAAATAATACTTAAACTTATTCCAATACCCGATTTACTTTTACAGTCATCACATTTAAATATTATGCTCCAGGGTTAAAGTTTTAAATATTTATTTGATATTCGCTTTAGTATTTTATTCACTATATTTTTATTGTCCCTTAATATTTTCGTTTTCCAATTTCAAATTGTAAAAAAGTGCGGAGTGAACGTGGATTAAATCCGGAGTGAATGCGGAGCCGATTACTGCATTTATTTAATTTCCTTGGAGTAAAATTCACTTCAAAGTTAAATTTAGTATTAAAATGCTAAATCGGAGTGAATGCGGATTCAAATAAAATCCTGATCACTCTATAATTACTCCACTGAAAAATCAAGCTCCCTATTTACTCCGTATGCAGAGTGATTATTTTTTAAACTCCAGAACTCCGAGATTGAATCCGAATTGAAATAAAATCCGTAATAGCTCCGAATTCTATCAGCCACAATTGTCAAAAGAAAAAAAATTTGTTTATTATTTTTTAATATATATTAATATATGTACATAAATAATCATTAACAAGATTGAGTTAGACAATTGCTTTTGTAACAGAGAAAATTAAAATTTTCTTTTGTCTTGAAAGTCTCATTTTGTTGTTAAGTCAGCAGACTGGAACGCATCAGGAATTTCCTCAATGATAGAATTCCATCGAACGTATTTTCATTAAGGAATAGCAATTGTCATTATCCTATCTCTCTCTCTACATGTATATATATGCCTATATATACAACTACTGTCTTTCATCTTACAGTTTTTCAATTCCTATAAATACTTAACTATTACTATATATATTTAGTTACTTTGTACACGTCTTTGGCACACTGTACTTTATATAAATAGTAAGGTATATATATGTTTATAATGTATAGTATGTAGTGTACAAGGCTATGAACAAAGAAAGTTGTTTAAAATGTAATGAAATAAAATTGATTCATTTCTTACTTTATTCTTTGTTGCTTTTGTTTCTAGATGTGAATCCTAGCCGGAGGTATTATCGAACTTTATCCACGTATGGAGTCCCTGGATATCACCAGAAGAATAGTAAGTTTTATTTTAAGGTTTTTACAACTCTATTCTACCCAAAGTTTTATATTACTTTTATCGAGTCTTTCGGTGAATTCAATTTTATATATATATATTTCGCGTTAAAACTTACTAAATCCAATTCTTAGGGTTAATTTTCTTTTTTAAACCTAATTTATTTATTTTTTTTTTATCGCTTATCTAATAAAGTAAAATAATTTGCTTACACTACTGATATTTTGATTTTTTTAATAACGAAGTGTGTAGGGAAAGTTGGGGTACGACGGTCACCCTATAAGCTGTTAATTATTTTTTGTGTCTTTATCGGTATTGGATACAAGTTCTTTTGATTTACTTGAAATATTGCGACTGACATTTTTGTGGCAAAGGCTAAAATGTGACATTGTCACTTGCAATGTGGTTTTTTTCCGAAATTTAGGGAGAGGGGGTAAGTTGTGCCCCGATAATCTTGAAATCGATCAGAATACTACTTTTTTTAAAAACTTTACATTAAAATGAAAATATCTAGACAACAATGCGGAATATAAAAAAACTTTATCAGAGATAATTTGTAGGGAATGAAATTGTCTACAAAAAAGGTCCTATGACATTTTGTGATAAGTTTGATAGTTTGGCTGGAAAAGTGAAAAGATCTCGAAACTTACTATAAATTTGACTTCGAGCTCCAATAACTTTTGAATAGGTGGATTTATCGAAAAATTATAAGAGGCTTTTTTTGTAGAGCATTCAATTCCCTACAAAAATATGTCTATAGATTTTCCCTACGATGCTCGTTAACATTGTTATAAAAATCAGAAGACGCAAAAAATATTTTTAGCTTTGAACTATCAATTCAATTACATTAATAAACAGTTTTTTTTTTTTTTTTACAGAACCCCGGACTATTGAGACAATTCTTTCTTCTTATGAACACGAAGAAATCCTCACAATTGCGCTGGAGTATAATTAAATTTACCGAAAATAACTAAAACTATTAAAAACTAAATAAAATAATTTTACATTGGATTCAAAAAAAAAGGACACTCGTGATAGCTTTCGTAGTATAATAATAAAAAAAAAAAATAAATAAATAAACTAAACTAAATGGACATAATTAGTGCAAAAGTAAAAAAAAAAAATAAAAACTAAAAGAAATACTTGTATATCTTATATCGCAACGAATTACGCATTTTTTCTCTCGCTAATTGGTCGATCGTTGAATTTACATATTGATCACGTTTAATAAAGAAATTTATATTTAAAAAAAAAAAAATAAATAAATTTATAAATAAATCATAAGATAAATTGTTCTTCGCTAATTATCTTTTATTGTTTTGGGCGACTGCTTTGTTAGCTCAAACGAAATTTAAAAAGTGTAAATAATAAATAAATAAAATTTTGTATATTTGTAATATAGATAGGAATATGTATCATAAACAATAAAATTATTTATATATATTTTAATCATGAATAAAATTTGCTTTTTATTTCATACTTATTTGAACCCGAGTAATTTGTAATTAATATTTTTTTTTTGTTAAAATTTTAATTAAAACGAGAGAAAATATCAATTATAGTTAATTAAAAACTGAGCTGATGGTTTTATTCAAAAAAAATTATTCTTCATACATGGAAAAAAAAATAGTAGTGGCTACTCTCTGGGATAGGACTGAGTACTTTCTGTAAAAAAAAAATTTTAGACAGTACTGTATGCTATCTAGACTGTATTCACTACTATCTAGAGTCTATAAGTACTCAGTACTATCTAGAGAGTAGTGGATATAGTTTAGATAGGATACAGTACTGTCTAAAATTTTTTTTTTTACAAAAAGTACTGAGGACTATCCCAGAGATAGCCACTACTATTTTTTTTTTCCGTGTAGGGAATAGGAATTTTTTTATGAGCGGAGTGATTTCGGAGTGACGTGGATTTTATTTAAATCCGCATTCACTCCGGTCCGGAGTTTTAATACTTGAATAAATTTATATTTAATAGAAATAGCTGCTAATTAGAAACATAATTATTTCAGTAAATAATTCATCCAGATATTAATAATTAAACTTAAAATATTATGTTTTTAATTTATAAAATGTTTTAGTAACTCACTAAATTATAATTTCATATATATGATACATAGTGAAAATATTAAATTATTGAATAGCTATAGTGACATAGTTTTTATGGGAATATTTTATATTTCGGTACAATATGAAACGTTATCTCGTGGTATGGTTGATGTAAGTCATACGACAGTTTGTGACTCAGTGTAATTATATTTGTTAAAGTTTTATTATCAGCTGCTTATAATTTTTAAAAATAATTTCGCGGGAATATATGGAAAGGAGCTCGTAATTATTTTCGTAGGGGAGAGTGGGGTCAATTGAACTAAAAATACTTTGACATTTTTTTTTTATATGAATAAAAGCAAAATGATTTTTTTTTTTACAAAATTATAATTTATTATATAGACTATCATTTCTCATAAGCACATAACTTAACAGATGATGAAAATTTTCAATAAATACGAAATTGTGCAACTGCATCAAATGGTTCAATCGTCCCCTTTGCGGGGGCAATTGAACCACTAGTCGGGGACAATTGAACCAAGAGTATTAGAACCACCAATGAATGACTTTAATGAATATTTTACTATTCATTACAGCTTAAAACTAAAATTACAACACTTCTAATAATATTTATTATTTTATATAACATTATATGTTATAACAATCACTTTTAAAACTTCTGTCAATATAATTATTTTTTTTCTTGGTTAGTTTAGCTTGATTACACATTCTGTTAAGATGCGCGCGCATGTCGGATTACTCACAGTGTGATTCGTGTGGTTCAACCGTCCCCGAGAGTACTGGTTCAATTGACCCCATATGATTTTATTGAAATTATTAGTTTAAAAAAATATATTCAAGAACTATTTTACTAGAAGTAAAGCTAGAAATTTATGACTAATATATGTAAGAAGGTATTACAAAAAATATTTTAAGTTTTCATTTGAAAATTAAAAAGTTATTAAACAATTTGCCAAGAGGTGAAATCAAGGTTTAGATACCTAAAAACACAAAAACTTGAATTTTTTAAAATTAAATCATCATATTGGTTCGAAATTTTGATCAGACTAAGGTTTAGTGTATTAAAATATAATTCCAAGAGGACGACTCATTTTTATATTTTTTTCGATTTTTTAAGCTTACTGGTTCAATTGCCCCGTGGTTCAATTGACCCCCCTCTCCCCTACTCAATATAAATGTCTAAATATCAAAGACCTAGGCTCACTATATTAGTAATTTTTTTTATAATTAATATTTTCCGAAACTCCCTTTCGGAGTGGAATTCACTTCGAGGGAATTAAATAAATAAAAAGTCATCCACTCCACGTTCATTTCGGATTTACTCCGCAAATTTTTAAAAGTGTAAATAAAAAAAAATTTGATTAAATTTCTTTTTTATTTAATGTGACAAGAAAATTGAGAAGCAATTGGGTATTGTTAAAAATTGTATAAAAAAAATGAGGTAATATTTTGTGAATAATAAAGTATTTAAAATAAATAGGATAAAGTCTCTTGTGAGGAAAAAAAGTGAACGGCATTTGATTTAATGTCGGAAGCAAACAAGATGAGATAGGTGTACTTTGGGGATCGTGGGACCAGCGAGCATAAAGTCGAGCTATAAATTTTGAATCTGAGGTACCTCTTCTTCTTGTCACGTCCCTGTTTCCTGAGGTAATATAAACTTTTTGTAAAAGTGCTCTAGTGTACATTACACATAAAAAATGAAAAATATAAATGTTGAGTGGGACCGAAATTTTCTTTACACTCTGGGGATTAAAAAAAAACAAAATTTCGGTTTCTGTAAATTTTTAAACTCACGCGTTTCGCGGGGATTAAAAACAATAAAAAATAGTTTGGCCTCCTCTGAGGAGGAGGAAGCAAGAGATGAAAAATAAAAAAAATAAATAAATATTCTGGCCCTAGAGAATAAAAAAAGATTGCCGTGAAATTGGAATAACGCTTGCTCGTATGCCAGGGGGTTAACAAAAATAATCTGTCAGTTGTGTGAGAGCAGCAAGACAGTCGCTGGCATAAACGTAACAGCTTCGATAGAAATAACCAAGTGGGTCGCTTGAGATTCTATTCCAGCAAGGATTTTAAAGATGGCCGAAAGAAGAAAAATCAGGTTTATATATATATACATATATACTGTAAAAAAAGCACGTGTGCTTTTTTATTTTCAGGTAAAGTGACTCCGACAGTGAAATTGGAGCGAAATTGAAAAGATTTTATATGAGAATGTGAGCTAAATTTGAATTTTATTTTCTTCGTGAAAGCTTTATAAAATTTATGTATTTTAATTTTATTAAAACTCGTCTACTTTTGTGTTAAAATATGTAATTTTTTGCCGGAGTAAGATAACACCATATTTAAATATAAATTTTTTTTTTTATTTTCACTCACAGTATATGAACATTAGGGCAAAATGGGCAGCTGGAAAATTAAGAAATTTCAATATTCATTTACAGAATGTAGTAAGGTAAGTGACCCTCTATCGGCTAGTCAAGCATATTTTTTTTCGAATTAAAAATTAAAATATAAAAAACCAATTTATGTACAAAACAGTGATAGAACCTTGAGGCTTATATATTTAACTTCAAATTAAAAAAAATATATGCAAAAATATTTATTAGAAATTAAATAATAAATGAAAATAACTTCAATTCCTGATGTCCCCTCTATCGGCCTGCCTAGGTCTAGACCCCCTTTATCGGCCACCTTTTAGATAAAATTTTAGCTGATCGGATGTATATAATTTATTTACATCTATTCTAAATATTTATATTTATTTTGAAATATAACTTAATCAATTTGTTTATTTATTTTGACATTAAAAAATTAAATTGACTATTTTGCATATAAATGCTGATAAACCTCAAAAAAAATAAAACTAAGGTGGCCGATAATGCATACAGAGGTAATTTTCTTGTATCTATATTCGGCCACCCTATTTTTAATATAAATTAGGTAAAAATCATTTTATTTTTAACTCCTAAAATTACTATAAAACGAGCTAATAAGATTACAAAAAAAAAACGGACTTTTATTGTTATTTTTAATTAGTAATCGGTTATTGAAAAAACAAGAAACCTTAACCTACTTGATAAGAAATCACCAGAAAATGCATCTGACGCACTACTATTTTTTTTTTTTAGTTATAAAATGAATTTTTACAATAATCAAAGTATGTTTAATCTAAACTAGATTAATTTTACTTTTTTTTAAAAACTATTTACGCATTAATACGTACTTATTGTGGAAATATATCGATTTTTCGACTAAGTGGCCGATAAAGGGGTCACTTGCCTTACAGTGGGGTAAAATGGACACCAGAATATTAAAAAATAACAAAGGATAAATTTTTATGATCCTGAAGTTAACAGACGATTAACAACTTCTGGATTTTGTTTTTCCACAAATCAATTACAAAAAAAAAAAAAAAACCAAAAATATGCACCTGCAAAAAATTGAAAAAACTTTAGGTGCAATTTTTAAAAATATTTTTTTTTTATAATTTACCGTTTTAAAAAACATCAAAGAATTATACACGGAAAAAAATAAATAGGCGCTGCAACAGGACGCCGTCCTGTTGGTTCGACAGGATTTTATCCTGCTAATGAAACAGGATTTTCCTGTTGCAGCAACAGGACACATCCTGTGGGAGCAACAGGACAGAATCCTGTTGCAGCAACAGGATTTTCATGTTGTAGCAACAGGACACATCCTGTGGGAGCAACAGGACAAAATCCTGTTGCAACAACAGGATTTTATCCTGTGGGAGCAACAGGACAAAATCCTGTTGCAGCGACAGGATTTTTCCTGTGGATGCAACAGGATTTTATCCTGTTGTGGCAACAGGACTTTTCCTGTTGTAGCAACAGGACTTTCCTGTGGAATCAACAGGATAAGAAACTGGTTTCATGTACATACGGAGTTTTGAGATAAAAATCAATTTCTATTTAGTTAAAATTATTTTTATATCAATTTCAATATGAAAAAAATCCAAATTTTGAAAAAATCAAGACTAAAAAAAATTGAAATTTTCAAAAAAAGATTTTTTCATCAGCTTAAAAAAAAATGGCTGCGTGTACTTATGTACGCGCGTGAGAAGTTGTACTTCTTTGGCATCATTAAAAAATATATATATATGTATATAGGAGAGAGGGGAAGGCAAAACGGGGTACCCCCAAAATAATAATTAAAAAAAATTTATATTTTAAATGGTTTTAAAACATTCCAAAATCACTTTTGTAAATATAATTGAGCGTTATTTAAAATTTTTTTTGTAAAACTTTTTAAAAAATCGACCGCAGTCGAAAAATATTAATGACTTCTGTTTTATGATAAAAACTATTAAAAATTTGTTTTTTTTTGTTCTTTTGTATACAATAGTCATGTAAAATGTAATTTTTCTTTATGTTAATTACTTGCAAGAAAGCTTAACTTTATCAAATTCATTTAAAATCCAGAAATTTTTTTTTATCTTTTTTAAGAGGTACCCCATTTTCCCCGCAAAAATAAAAAATTTTATTTTTTTTAACGGTAACTGACAATTTTTTCTATTTACTTTAAATATCATTAAAAAAAGAAAAGTTTAGCGTATTTGAGTCCTCGAAAACTTAGTATTTCCTTAAGTACCCCGTTCTACCCCTCCCACCCCTATAAAACCAGAGATTTTTTTTTTATGTAAATTTTAATTTATTTTCCAACTTCGAAATTTTATCCTAGGGACAAAAACAATTGGTGCATAAAACTAGTTTCTCATCCTATTAATTCCACAGGAAATGTCCTGTTGATTTCACAGGAAAAGTCCTGTTGATTCCACAGGAAAGTCCTATTGCTACAACAGGAAAGTCCTGTTGCTACAACAGGAAAGTCCTGTTGCTACAACAGGAACAGTCCTGTTGCCACAACAGGAGAAAATCCTGTTGCTTCCACAGGAAAAATCCTGTCGCTGCAACAGGATTTTGTCCTGTTGCTCCCACAGGATAAAATCCTGTTGTTGCAACAGGATTTTGTCCTGTTGCTCCCACAGGATAAAATCCTGTTGTTGCAACAGGATTTTGTCCTGTTGCTCCCACAGGATGTGTCCTGTTGCTACAACATGAAAATCCTGTTGCTGCAACAGGATTTTATCCTGTTGCTCCCACAGGATGTGTCCTGTTGCTGCAACAGGAAAATCCTGTTTCATTAGCAGGACAAAGTCCTGTCGAACCAACAGGACGGCGTCCTGTTGCAGCGCCTATTTATTTTTTTCCGTGTAAGACATCGGCTAACCATATTAAATTTTTTATAGGCCAATTTCAAAATTACAAACTGTTACAAGAAATTTGAGATTTTTTTAACCCAAAAAATGGTGTCATTATCCCAGTCTACAATTTAAAAAAAATTTTTTCAAAATTTGATAATTTTCCAAACCCATATTTTTAATAATCCCAAAAAATAAAATTTCTATTAATAAATAGTTTTTTTTTTTTTTATATAAAAGTCGACAATTTTAAAAAATTAAAAAAAATAAATTTTATGCAGAAAAAAAATGTTTTCTTTATAGATGTCACTCTTGACCTGTCGTCAAGTTTATTTTATTCACTGGAATCTTTATTCAGCTCACTATACCTATTATTATATTTCCATTGTTGTTCATTCGCCCGTCTACGACCCATCGGAGATGAGATGTCCCGTGAATATAAAAAAAAAAAAAAAAAAATAATAATAATAATAATAATAATAAAATAAACTTAGCACCCATATTTCCTTTTGATTCTCTCTAGAGTGTAGTCTCTATATTATTATCCATTTGCACATACATATATTCGTTTTGTAATGTTATGTATATATACTTATACGTATACTTATACTCAAGTAACATGCGGCAAACGACAGTAACAATGACTATGAAGTGAATCCGTCCCATTTCAAGAACACCAACGAAGATATTGAGGTGTGCTCTCCACCTGGGATCTAGAATCTGGGCTCTGGGATTCGTTCCCTCAGATACGAATGCTCTGATGGCTAACGCGTTACTCAGTTACTATACACTCCCATATCACATATCCCATTTCCCATATCCCATACCCCAGTCGTGGTCGCTCTTACGCTTCTCAACATCCAATTCAAGATTCTACAGAAACCAGTTTCATTCTTGTTCTTTTCCATTTTCATATAAAGTTTAACGCATAATAGCCATTGTTATCCTTTATTTGCTTGTGGAAAACAGGATATTGAGAAGCTGCTTCGTAATTTTTTTTGTTTTTCTATATTTTTTTTTAAACCATTGATATAAAAATAAATATGTAAAAAAAAAAAAATGGTATTGACAAGCTGTATTAAAATATGACAATATATATGAAGGAAAACGGTAAAGTTTTCATCTAGACAATGAAATAAATGTAAATGTAAATATGTTATTTATTTTAAATGAAATTATATTATTTTTGTTAATAATGTAAAGATTTTTTTGTCATTAGGTAACGTCACAGTATGGAGAATATTTATCGCTGGAACTGTATCTCTGTAAATGTTTTATTTAATAATAAATAATAATTCGCGTACTGGCTCGCTTGATATTGACTCAATTCCTTTTAATTTCAAAAATAATTAAATAGTCCAGACAACTAAATTAAAACGACAGTTGATAAAATATATTTACTTTACATAAATATTTTAAATGTTTTTACTGAAAATAACGATAATAATAATATCGGTTTGAAGATACCAAAAGGGCGTGCGCAGTTACGACGAAAAAACAAATATAAAATAAATATTTAAATAAATTTGTTTGTGTACAAATAGCCGTATAAATAATTTAGCTTGTTTAAATATTTTTTTAATTGCTGAGGGTTAAGACATTTAATTTTTAAAGGTTTAATAAATATCTAAGGCGGCGGTGTCTCGACCGATTAATAACAAACAATTAATAAGTATTTCCATAGACTTAGAATTCTGGGCGAGCATAAAAAGTCCACGGAATTCTTTTTGTAAAATATTATTTTTTGGATTTATCAACTTTATTTTTTAAATAAATTGAATCGGCATATTATTTATAAATTTTTTCGACTTGAGCAACATCAGCCGCTTTTTCATTTGACAAACTTGCAAATTACGAAATTTAGATTTTTTTAACTTGAAAGCCGCTTGCTTAAATAAAAATACTGTTATATTTAATACACTGTAAAAAATTGAAAGTGAATTCGAAGTGATTATACAGATTTTATTTGAATTTGAATTCGCTTCGTCACTCAGAGTTCCGGAGTTTAAAAAAAAATCACTCTGCACACGAAGTAAATGGAGCTCGTTTTTTCAGCGGAGTAATTTCGGAGTGATTTGAATTCCGAGAAATTTTACTCCGAGGGCATTTAATAAATAAAATGTCATCGGCTTCGCATTTACTTCGGATTTACCCCACTAGTTTTTTAGTGTAAGTATTTACAACCCAAAATTTTGTATTCAAATACTTTCGGTGTCCGTTGTAGAACACATAAGTAGACTCATGTGGGGCAAGTGTGCACAAACTCATTCGGACTGAAATGCACGAATTCGCGCATACTTGCCCCACATGACTCTACAGACACCGGGATTATATCAACATATTTGATGACTTTTAATTTACTTGTAATTAAAATTTTTAATTAGTACTTTGGCTTTGATGAAAAAATACTTATTAAATACTTTGCTAATTGTAATGAATAGTTTATCGAAAGCGATATATGCCACTAAAAAAAAAATTATTGGTACTAAATAATAATGAGACATTAATTAAATAAATTAATATTAACGACACAACATTGACTAAGTGAGATTCAGTGACCCGGAAATTACACAGAAATCGAAGTGTCTCAAGTACAAACAGACGTCTTAAGTCTTAATCTTAATTTACCCCTGACACCTGTTGCGATAGTGCCACTATATCGATACGTAAACTTTTCATCGCTCGACTAATTTAAATAAATTTATCAACATTTACAAACTTCCAGCTTTTCCTCTCCCTACTCCGAAAAATTCCGGACAAAAAAATTAATTCACAAATAACTGACACAGATTTTCCCTAATTTATCCTGATTTTCATTGGCTCTACTAATTATCTCTGTCACTTTATTAGCATTCTAACTTATTGTCACTCAAATTTTCTAACCCACGTAACCTCAGCGGCATCTTTTTTAGCCTCATTTAAAATTTTCTCGCACGTTAAATTTAATGGCGCTTTGTCCTCGACAATGAGGGCTTACATTTACTTCCCCATCGTTCGTGTCGAGATCCCTTATTCGACTTCTCTTTCTCTTTTCCTCCCTTTCCCTTTTACTTTTCCTTCTCATTCCCATTTTACTCTTCTCCATTCTAATTCCCTTACTCACTTATTTTATTTTCCATTCTTTACCCTCTTGTTCCTTCAACGCGGCTATTAATATTCCTTCCCACTTGCTCTTTCCGCGCTAAATATTTCATATTTGGTAATTAATAAGCGGAAGTTATTTTTAAATTTATTATCCCGCTAACATTGAATTATCGTCAGCATCTGGTTTATTTATGCTGGTAAAAATAATTTTTTTTTCAGATGGAAATCGTGTTATTTATGGATAAAAAAAAAAAAAAAAAAAAGATTTATTATTTTAGTTCTTATAAAAATATATATATATATTGATATAAATTATTATTTATGTACATGATAAATATAATAATGAGTATGTCATTCATAAATTAATAATAATTGTCTTTGTAGAGGGTTAAAGCAGTGAACGATGCAGGTAACCGAGCAAAGAGTTATTAACGCTCAATTAAGCGTAAAAGTTTGAGGGTGAGGATGAGGGTGAAAATGCTAAACGATCGATTGTCAGAGAAACTGAGTGAATAGATGAAAGACTGAAGGGATTATTTGCATCGTGGACATAACGGGGTTAGTGGATAATTGACGTTAAGACTGCCAATTAAATACAAAGGTTGTAATCTTTAGAATTTTAAAGATTTTCTTTTTCTTTTTTATGAGGATTTTGTGAGATTTTAATTTGGTAAGTAAGGAAAAGATGCTGATAGAGTGAAAAGAAGAGTTGAAGTAAAAATTTTGGTATTTGGAAGGGTTACTATGCACTGAGAAAATTAAATGATTGTGTTTATTATCCTAAATTTTTAGCCCCGATCATCTAGGATGATAAGACCGATTTTAAATGCAAAGATAGTTAGAGTTATAATTTTTGTTAATAGGATTAACAATCATTGGATGATAACAGTTACCATCAGAATGATTACAGTTACCATCAGGATGATTACAGTTACTATCAGGGATGGTAATTATTATTATGAAAAAATTGATCGAAAATTCAATAAATTTCAAGTAGAGGAAGGGAGCGCAAAATGGGCCCCCTGAAATTTTGGATGCCTCGAAATATTTGGGGGCAAAATGGGCCGCCCAAAATTTTTAACGTGAAAGTGTTTGAGGCGGAGGGGTGGGGCAAAATGGGCCACTCAAAAAAAATTGTAACGAAAAAATTAACTAGGCGGAAAATAAAAAAAAAATAATTTTTTCGTTACAATTTTGTTTTTCGAGAGGTTCATTTTGCCCCACATATCACATATTGACCTGAAATATAATAGAAACATTATAGAGGTCAGAATTTGACGGAAAACGAAAAAAAATAATTTATTTTAGAGTGATCCATTTTACCCCACATCTCACATATTGGCCTAAAAATATGATTAAAACAATATAGAGGTCATAACTTGACGGAAAATGAAAATAAAACTTTTTTACTTAATTTTTGAAAGGGTCCTTCGTGCCCCAGGCTCCCCTATTAACATTTAGTATTTTTTTACCCTTGTAAAATGATGGTTTCATTATAATCGAATTAATTGTTATTCTAATTATCTTTGATGGTAACTATTATGATTTCTGATGGTACCAGTTACCATCAGAAATTATAAATATAACTATTTAGGATAATAATCCTAATTAACTCGAGTTAACATCCATGATCGTAATACTTATCATCCAGATGGTAACCATTACAATCTAGATGATTTACACAATCATCTAGATGATATTCATTACTATCAGATTGTTAGTAAAAATTTTACTATCACTAGATGATAACTCCAATCATTTAATTTTCTCAGTGTGGGATATTTTGTTCTTTTGGTAACTAGCCTGGTTGTAATTTGGGTTAGAAATGGGAGCAATTGAAAATTTTGAACGATTTATTTGTTTTATTGTTAAGTTTATTTTGTAATGTGTGTAAGAAATATTGGATGTTAGATGATGATATTAGGAAGTTTTAAAAACAGACACGTGGTAGAAATTATCATTATTGTTTTTGTTTTATAAGTATAAAAGTATAAACGTGTACGCCAGATGACTTTGATCTCATGGGAATTCTATATAAGTTAACTAGTGATATATTTCTACTCATATATACATGTATATAACTGACTGTTAAGTCGTGTAATGTAGCCCCAGGATCTTTCAGTCACTATAGAAACCTTCACGTTTATTACCCCAAAGTTCAATTTTATATATACATATATATGTTTGTAGATATGCTTGCGGAATGAAAAGTGGGGCAGAACGAGACATGATTCATTTACATAAAAAAAACATTTGGTTTTTGTTGAAAAATATTATCTTACTGCTGGTAAAAAAAAATGGGAAAAATTAATTAGCACGGGTAGTGTGGCTAGTTTAAAATTTTGAGTCATAAAAATAAGAAGTTTCATCTTGCCCCATGTTCTTATAGTGCTTTAATTTTACTCTAATACATATAAGGTTAAAAAATCATTTCTTTATTGGTTGTACGTTTGCGAAAACTAGGAAAATCTAATTCTGAGATTAGAATGGGCTAATATAATACCATTTTGCCCCGGTCTCTTCTATATCTATTTAAATTAATATTTTATTCCCTTCAGAACTCTAATTTTTTTTGCAATATGCGAAAAAAAATTTATGTTATATATATATATATATATATATATGTATATATTCAAATTTAATAAAAGAAAAAAATTTTCGAGCAACTGAATGAAATATTTAGACGTGAATATTTTTCGTGAATGCGAATTTTAAAATTAACTTGAATTTTTTCAACCGAGTAACTATTCAGTCACACCAGCAAATCATCGATTTTAGTTTTTTTCTCACATGACTGATTTTGAGTCATATCGTTAACCAACCGTGCAGCCTCGTTAAATTCCACCACACTACCCTTTTTTATAAACTAAAAATTTAATATTGATTTTTGAGCTTCTACAGTTATTTACAATTTACATATTTATTTCATCTTCCATAATTACTAAATAATATTTTGACGACGTAAAAAATAAAAGAATTAATTAAAAATTTACTAAATACAAAAAACTTTTTATACAGACTAAATATTGTGTTTGTCCTTTGTAACACAAAGCAGCAGAATTAATTTGCGAAAACGTACATTAAAGAAAACGAGGCCATAGAAATTGATGTAAAGCTCAAGTTAACTCTTGTGCTACTGAAAGTCCAGTTGAATAAAAAAAAAAAACTAAATAAATTACAATAGAAAAAAAAATGATCCTATTGTGTTCTACTGTAATTAAAAAAAAAAAAAAAAAAAAAAAAAAAAAAAAAAAAAAAAAGATACTCAGGTTCGATTATAATTTCACTGGCAAGCGAGTTAAGTCAAAGACGATAAAGACGTGAGCGATAAAAGAAGCTGAAAAAAAATTAACAAAGGTATTTTAAGTAATAATTTATCGAGCAGAGTACAGAGTACAGAATGTAGACTGAAGTCTGTATAGTTTGGAGAGTTAAGACTGGAAACTGGAGAATGAAAAGACTTTGTAAGACAATAAGTTGCTGAAGAAGAAAATCTTAAGTATAATCGACGAGTACATGAGTCGAGAAAAATGAAAAGAAAGAGAGAGAAAGAAGTGAAGAGAGAGAGGGAATAATAAATTGGACAGTGACCTTTAAACTATTATGACAATTTGAGGTACAGAGCTCTGGGGTTTGACGAAGATGAAAGATTATGTCAAGAAGAAGAAGGAGGAGGACAAGATGCTTGGGTTTTTCTCAGAGGACTCTTATCGCTGTAACTGTAGTAGTATCTATTGGAAGCAAAATAGAACAATTGGATTCGGTGGGTAAAAGCTCAGGAGTAGTATCGAGCGAGTTGTCTTTTACTCGCGCTCCTCGAGCCCATTATTTATGTATTGACGTCTTTTAGCTTTTTACTATCCAAGTTTTTTTTTTTTTTTTACTTTATTCGTACATTTTTTTTCCTGACTCTGGACCGATTCACAACTCAACGAAATACTCGATTTCATTTTTGATCACGCATTTTTTTACGGTAGATTGAATCCATTATGATGGGAATGAAGGCTTCTTGACTTGGGTGTCGAATAATTTTTTTTTAATCCTGGTGATCGGTATTCAAGGCAGTGGAAAGTTTGCTTGGTTTATTTTATCAAAATTCAGGTGTAAGGTGACCCGGATCACAATATCTAGCCTCATCGAGCCCAAGTAAGCCTCAATCCAGCCTCACTAAGTAAAAAAAGCATTTTGAGCCTCAATGTTGTTCAAAAAGCCTCAATGAGACTCAAATGATGCTCAAAAATCCTCAATAAGCCTCGATGAGCTTCAAATAAACCTAATCTTGACTATGAAATTTAAATTCGATTAGTATTATTTGAGGCTTATTGAGGCTCCGTGAGCATTATTTGAGGCTCATTGAAGTTTTTTGAATATCATTTAAGGCTCAAAATACTTTTTTTCCTCAGTGAGGCTGGATTGAGGCTTACTTGAGTTCGATAAGGCTAGATTGAGGCTAGATATTGTGACTCGGGGATATTTGATTTTTTAAATTTACTGTTGAGCGAAAAAATATGGAGAGAAAGCAAAATTAATTTTGAGCAAAAAAATACTTTTAGTTACTCAGCTTCTGACACTAAAAATAGCAATAGTGTAAAATCGTTCCAAGCTCTGAAAAAAAGTTACTTTCGGGCTAAAAGGTTTTTTTTCTCTCTAAACATGAATAAGTGAAATAAGTGAATAGTCACTAATTCTGAGTGTCAATCGAACCACTTTTTGAAATCCCAGTTTGCCCCTCCCTCCCCTACTACTTCGATTTTAAAGTGAAAGATTAGCTGTTTAATTAAAAAAATTATAATGAATATCGTCGAATTTTGTGATAAATGGCAAAAATAATTAACGATCATTATAAATGTATGACATAGATGATAAAAGCAGCTACTCATAATATATTAAAAAACAATAAAAAAAGTCATATATAAAACAATTTATTAAAGGGTGTTCCTTTGTATATTTAATGATAGCATACGATAATGAATTTAACAATCTGAAAACGGTAACTCGTTAGCGAAAATTAATTATCACTGGCACGGACATCTGGTTATCTTGCTATTGCACGCACATTGTGTGCACAAACGTGCATTACATCGTAAAGTGCGCCATGCTAGCTCACCCATCACCTACATCTACAACTACTGCTACTACTACTACTACTACTACTATTGCAGATTGATAGAAGGAAACAACGA
This sequence comes from Microplitis manilae, assembly GCA_030273425.1. Lineage (NCBI taxonomy): Eukaryota > Metazoa > Arthropoda > Insecta > Hymenoptera > Braconidae > Microplitis > Microplitis manilae. Next base: position 17,039,453 of record CP092730.1, on the reverse strand, counting down.
GACTGTTAAAGTATGAGAGCAATAGTCAGTGCAAGAGAGAGCTGACATAACCCATCGGATAGTTTGTTACGTTGTCATGTGCGTGGAACTAGACGTGATACCTCGAACCTCGATACTGCTGACAATCTGTGGCGTTTCATGCTCTCACTAATTACCAGTCGATAATTGTCCGATCATGTTTAAATATTTAATTTATTTATTTTACTAACCAGGCAATCCAACCGTACACCAGTTAATTAACAAAAAAATAACTGATGCACGCTACCTTTGCTAATTTATTATTTTATATTTTTCGAGTCGGGAAAATAGTTACTCTAGAACTTCAATAATTATTTTTAAAAAAATAGATTTATATATATGTGTTTATATGTTTGGATATAAAATAATGGCTGTTATAACGCGTCGATAATATTAAAGTACGCGCGTAACAATACATCACCGGTGCGGGTACGGCTCGACGTTCTCAACGACGCCGAGACGTCGTTTGCGGCGTACTGGTGGCTCCAATAAAGTTCCTGCTGACGCCGGTTTTGAGATAAACGGATTTATCGGGCAAAGAAGCAACCAACATGAGATTATATATAAATATATACTAAATAACAATATAGAAGAAAGTTGGGGTACAGTAAACTTAAAGCTTCATAATATGCTTCTAGATTTTTTATTTTTATTTAATATGACTCTAAAGATTGATAAGCCTGGATGAAATTATTGCAGGATACTAAAATACTTGAGCTTATTTGTGTCCATTAAAATTCATTTTACGAGACCAAAAATCACGATCCTGGTTAGTACACAATTTAGGATTTTCGGATTTTTTTACAACAAATAAATTGCAAAAAATAAAAAAAAAATGCATACGTAGAAAATTAAAAGATCTATAAGTGCAATTTTTTAAAATATTTTTTTTTTCATAATTTATCGTTTTTAAAAAAATTAAGAAGCGCGGTTTCAATTTTTTTTTACCTGAGAAAAAAAAATTTAGATCCTTGACGATCTAAATTAAATTCTGTATAGAGAAGATCTATGGAGATCTGATTTTTTATTTTTTTAGATCTTAAAAGGAGTCACTAAACAAAGAAAAAAATTTCAAAAATTGTAGATCTAAAGAATCTGAATCGTTTATTTGAGAAAAGCCCATAAGTCATGTTTTTTCGAAATCGGGCTTTTTACATTTTTGGGTTCTTTGGACGTCCCCCCATAGAAATTAATAAAAATATCCATCAAATCAGTGATTAAAAAATAATTAACGGGGTGACAGAAATTTCATTTTATTGAGAAACCCCATAAATCAATGACTTATGGGGTTTTTCAAATAAACATATGCAGTTTTAGTTTTATAGAAATAATTTTTTCTTTTTTATTTAAAATTCGCGCTTTTTTTAGAAAAAAAAAATAATATAACTAATTAAAAAACTGAAATTAATTATTATTTTTTGTAATTTCTGAGTTTCAGAGTTTATATACATATTACATACGTCATTTTATCAGTCTAATAAATTATTTGAGTGGAAAAAATAAAGAAACAATGATTTTATCACTGTTTGTTCCGTTTAGTTGAGAAACCCCATAAGTCAATCAACTTTAAATAATTTTTATAAGTAGTTTCAATTAAAAAATTTAATTTTTCTTGTTTGAATATTTTTCAGAGACGCTAACATTATTCTCTTCAATTATTTATTTATTATTTCAATGGCAAGTTTTTTCAGCAAAATGTTTTTGTGTTTCCTGAAAAATTTTGTTTTCTTGACTTATGGGGTTTCTCAAATAAACGATTCATCTAGATCATGAGAAAATCCGAATTTATAAATCTAATTAGATCTAAATTATCTTTTTTACGGGTCGCTAGTTCACTGGGAGTAAATTGGTATACAGTAAATACAATAATACGCTAAAATTTTCTCATATGAAGTAAAAAAGAAAATGAAATCGTCAAGCATAAAGTTGGCAACGAAAAATAAAAATAAAAATGTTAGTAAATAAACAGTTGATATTGTGATAATTTATTTATTTAATATTAATAAAAATAAATAAAACGTACACAGAAAAAAAAAAATTCTTGGTTGAAGGTAAATATTCTTAATCCAAGAAAATTTTTTTGGAGACCTAAACTTTCTCAGATAAAGTAGTAATTTTATCTGACCAAGATAAATTCACTTAGCTCAAGAAAATCTTGACTTGGTTCCCGAAAACGGTGGTCTTCAAAAATATTTTCTTGACTCAAGATAACTTTTTTTTCTGTGTACATTACGTTTATTCTATTTATTTTTCCAAGTGTACCCACGTACTCTCTTCCTCACAGCATCCTTTTGTTCGTGGTCTGCTGAAAGTTTATCTCGACCTCATAATGTCGTAAAAAAACGTCCAACAAAAAAATAAAAAAGTAAAGAGAGAATGAGTGCCCTCGAGCGGAAGAAGTGAGACGCCGAGGACACTTTCTACACTCTAAAGCACCGCACCGCGTCAACTTTTTGATCATCAATGTTCCAATAAAAGTGTATATAGCTAAAGCTCTTTGAAATTTTTTTTTTACTGCACACTGCACTCCCGCAATATCTTATATCTTTAATGGATTTTTTTTTCTGTACTAAAAAAATTTTTTAATAAAAATTCTCATACTCTTGCATGTGTAAGCTAATAAAAAAAATTAATAAAAAATAACACAATAGATTTTTTAAAAACCTAAGCCTCATCTGACTTCTTGAAATATCTTATCAATTCTCGGATGTTATACAATTTTTTAATTAAGGTAATAGACCCTGAATCTGATTAGTACCTTTAGTAGCTTACTTTAACTGGTTAAAGAGCTTTTGGATTTTTATGAAGAAAAATTTAAGAAAAAAAATCATTATTGATAAATAATTATTTGTGAATCTAGATATATGAGAATATGAGGTATTAAAGTATCTACGATAAAATCTCCGTAATGTTAACACTCCTGTCCAGGACCATTCCGTAATGTTAACAAATCCTGTCGTCCATACCAATACTTGTGTCTTATGTGCGCAGGTCTGCGCGGTAAAAGTGCGTAATGTACGAAAAAAAATACATTTTTAGGTTAGGGCTTCATCGTATAGGTGAAGGTGGGAGGATTTGAATTTCCCGCCACTAAGCTTCTTTTTGATTGGTCGAACGAAAAAACATAGTGGGAGACAGGATTGTTAACATTAGGGAGAGAATCTTGTTAAATTTACAGAGAGTGTAACACTACGGAGAGTCACATTAGGGAGATTCTACTGTAATTGAATCAGTGATATACTGGGGATTGATTCGTAGTGAATATTCACTGATTGCAGCACTTTTCACTGATTCATTTTAAGAGAGTATTTACATGAAATAATTTTTAAAAATTATAAGCAGCTGATAATAAATTGACTGGCCTAATCTCACTCCAATAAAAAGTGACTGGACTGAGTCTTTTATCTTAATAAAATTAATAAATTTTATGTTTTCCAATAAATTCAATCTTATATTAACACATATATATTATATCATAAACATAATAAACAGCATTCAATACCAGTAAAACATTAGTTGATACGATCATTTATACTAACGATTACTATAGCTGGCCACTCATTCTCCTTCTATGTATATACATATAAATCTATATATATATATAGGGAGTCAAACATTTAGAATGGCAAGCCAGTGAATATGCGGCAATCGTTCCCGGTGGTTGAATAATTCATGACGCATACATCGAAACCAAATGGAGGATTAAAGCGACACAAGGGTAGAGAATGAGGGACACTGGGTCTCAATGGTGTGCTATCCTCAAACTATATAACCTTTAACAACAACTATACACTATCTACTGTATACTATCCTACTAAACCTCTTCTCATTTCACAACCTCGGAATTTTAGTCTAGTCCTCACCAAAACCAGTACAAGCACCAACACTATCGCCGATTGTACCACCAGTACCAGTACCAGTACCAGTAGCCGTACCAGTAACAGGACCAAAGGTATCATCACTCACCACCCGAAACCTTTATCACCGTATTACTCTACTGCTGAAATTATGGCTACACATTTATGAACTTTACCTAGACTAATATTTTATTACTATCAAATAATTTATTTATTTAAGTGATTAATGGAATGAAGATTTAATTTATTTGCGGAAAGTTGAGTCTTGTATTGGGGAGAAGAATTTTTATTGCATGTATTATTATTTTTTGTTTTTTTTTTTATGCGGATGGACGTATAATAGAGAAGATGTATGGTTAAGTAGGAGTTTGAGATATAGAGGAATGGAATGGACAAACGTGTGTGTAGCTTTGAGATTTCTCGAGAATGGAAGTAAAGAGTGCTCAGTGTGGCCGCACCACGCCTTCAGGGATGTAGATGGAGAATGCTACAGTACTAAATGGCATGGGGAATATGATAGTATGGTAAGAGCTGGTAGAGCCTTGAACTCCAGGGGGCAGAAGATGAAATACACGAGCCGTCGAGCATGTGAGTAAGAGTATAGTAAGAATATTTCCTTTTCCTTATAATAGTATTTGCTGAAATTTTTTATTTCCTGACACGAAGTAAGATATCTGTTGTTTTATTAAGCTACGATTAAATTTAATATTTTTTTTTAGTAGCGTGCGAATAAATCCAATTTTCTAAAAGTTCAAAATTCGGAAATTAATGTAATTAAATTTTTATACTTAATCATAAGTAATAAAAAAATTTGATGTTTGAAGTTCGAACCAAATATTAGAATTTCAATGAAAAATTCAGAAATTTACAAACTAATAAATTATTTAAATAATTCGGAAATTTCACGGAAAAAAGAGCAGTTGAAAAAATTAAACTCATATCTGTATTTATGGCAGTTTCTTATAGTAGAGCGCTGCGACTCTGAAACTGTAAAAATTACATTTTTATCCCAGGCATAACAAATATTACAGTTTCAAACTCAAGATTGTCCAGCTCTTTATAGTAGCAGACTTTATAATTTTAAATTTTATTCTAAAATTAAAATTATATTTTTGATCGTTAATATTACTGTTTTGTGTAGTGTTCTTCTTCAAATATATAATTTAAAAATTACAGTGTAAGCGTGATTTTTCTCAGATCATTCGTCATTATTGATAATTGACAACTCACAGTATAATTTTTATGTTACGAATAAATAAGAGGTCTTATTTCAGAAAGCAAAAAATACATAACCAATAAATCTCAATTTTTACAAGTTCAGCTATTAACTACCCGGGAAAAAATATTCAGATATGATCATATACGATCATGTATGAATACTCAGATCTGATCAGATCCGAAAAATGGCCCTGCATGATCATACCTGCTTATACATGATCATACCTGCCCATACATGATCATACATAAAGACATATATGGGCTCATATTTAATCATACATGAACGGATATGATCATGTCTGAACATTTTTCCTCTATTCGAGTGCAGATATGACCATACATGGCTTTATATATGAGCTTATATATGATCATACATGAACAGGTATGATCATGCATGATCATACATGACGTCATGCATGATCATACATGCGATCATATAGGATCATGCATGAACAGACATGATCATATCTGATGAGCTCATATATGATTATACATGAACAGATGTGATCATATCTAAGCATTTTTTCCCGGGTATTAATTTGTAAATAAAGCAAAAATTCAAAGTAACAAGTACACAGTGTTTTAAAGATTTATTCAACTAAAATTATATTTTAAACTATAAAATTTGCTGCTTAAAATTGTATCAATTTTATTACTGTAACAAATTTCTAAAATTAGAGTTTAAGCTTTGAAGTTTAAGATTTTTGCCCCGAAGGCCTGTTTTCACTGTAGATGTAATTTTGCAATAGCTCTTTTTTCCGTACTCGAAAATAGCCGAATAATTTGAAAACATGAATATTCAAATTTTTGAATTATTAGAGAATTCTAATTTCGAATCAATCGTAACATTCAATTCAATTCAATTCAAACACTATTCGCACACTCTTAATTTGCTATTTAGAGAATGAAATTTTTAAAATCTGATTAAATCGATTATGTATTATTTAATTTTTAGCCATAGTAGCACACTTGATACTTGATGTTTAGAAGAGATAATAAAGTGTAGTGGATATTATCGTGCAACAAATAAAGTAGTGGTTTGATTAATTGAGAGTTAAATTTACCAACTTAAAGTTGCTTGAAATCCTTCAAATTACGCTAATTAATTAACGGTATAAGCTTTACACTAGTTCAGTCTAGGTAAATTTACTCGTAAACTTTGTTTATACATTTATTTCCTTTTCTTTTGTTTTTCACAAACTTTTCAGTAGATACTCAGATTTAAATGCTGTCAAGATTTAAGTATTGAATTAAAATAGCAGAATTATGCATTTCGTACATAAAATTTAAATTTAATGTATTGTATTTTAAAGTTCATGTTTTGTTTCTTTAAGATAATGTGAATACGGGGAGCAAGAAAATATAATATATGAGATTGTATACTTTTTATAAAATCGCGACATATTATGATTTGATGTGCGACCTCACGTAAAATCTGAGAGGAAATTTTTTGAAAATATTTATGTATGAATTCTATTATTATTATGCAAGTTCTGATAATTTGAATAGTGTATGGAGTGTAAAATAATTAAAGGGTTAATTAATGTTTCAAATAATAATAATAATTGTAGCTTTGTAGAACTTGTAAAATAAAGTAACATTGAATGCCAGACTGGAATGTTTTATATAAAAGTATCTTTTTTACAGACGAATAAATCGTTAATTAACTTCTGTTTATTAAATATTTTATTAATATTATAAAATATATATATATATATTTTTTTGTATATTATAAAAATTTTTAACTTGCAAATGAATTATTAAAAATTCACGAGTAATTAGCACAATTATTATTTTTTTTCTTTTTTTTTTTTTGACATTGAATTGAAAAATTTTTTGTGACAAATTATTAATAACATCTTTTATATTTCGTTGGAGAAAAATAGTTTTATGAAAATACTTTTAATACTGACGTTAAAAAAAAAAAACAGATTTTATATTTTTTTGATGATATAAAGAATAAATTAAATATTAAATGGCAAATAAAATAAATTAAAAATAATAATAAATTTTCAATTTCCCTATCTGACGTTTTTTACATCTTTTATAAGCTTTTATATATATTTTTGTAAACGCAAACATCAGATTATAAATTCAAAGAATGCTGACAAATTTTATATCAAGCCAGAAGTCTTTTGCATTTTAAAATTATTTTAGTCATGATATTTGAAATATTTAAAGTTACAATATTTTTTTGCACTTTTTAAATATTTTCCGTCTTAAGTTCCACTCCATGTAAATATATATATAGCGGAGAAAATATTTTTTTATTCTATTTAAAATATTTATAACAGGTATCTACGAGAGAATAGAGAGGTAACGATTCCAAGCAGTGTAGCGCAATTGTTTTGTAAAAAAACAATTTGTCATAGCACCTACATTGAAACTACGCGTTCTAATGCGATTTGGAGGTTTAAAAATTATTGATAACCTTCTTAGTCCAGGACATTTCTAATATTAAACTTGACAGTAGAATTTGTACCCGGGTTTTTGGTCTTAAATTGTCTCGCTTCGACAGGCTCGGGCAGTCAACCTCCCCATCTAAAATCTTTTTCCATCCCTTGCCAGACAATATACTATTTTTTAAAAAACATTAGTTATTTTTTTTTAATTACCCTTACAAAGTCGCTGAGCTTCGAAATTTTCCCATAGATCGATGCCTGGTTTGCAATGATTGGCCAATGAATGGCTAACTACCCGCATGAAAATACTATATATGTTAAATATATATGGAAAAATATATGATCAATATGGGACCATATAAGTGGCCAAAAACGATATATATTTTCTTATATATAATATAGTAATTTTTAATATAATTAATTATATATGTAAGTTTATAAGTTAATACATGTATTATATTTATTTATAGTCATATATGTAAACTTATAAATTAGCACATATATGTATTACGTATATTGATAATTATATATGTAAATCTGTAAGCTAGCACATATATATTCTGAACACAATGTTTGAATCATATAACAGAGAGAGAAAGACAGAAAAGAATAGATTTTATTTATTCTTACATGTATGGGGAGACTTATATGGTTCTATACATCGAAAAATATATAAAAATTTATAAAGTTGAATACATGGTACATATATCGTGCCTATAATGATGAATTATATATGTATTCTTATTTGTTTCCATATATAAATAACATTTATGTTTGAATATATTGAAATTATAAGTTTTCAAATATATAAATAATATATTGAAATTATACGGAAACATATGAAATCATATAAGAGAAAACATATATAAAAATATAATAAAATCGGCCAAAATCTATATACAGTTCTCTATAAGATTTCATGTATTGTCACATTTATATTTATATCTGTAACATATATTTTTTAATATATGTTTACCATATATGATATTTTTATGCGGTTATACTGGCCCGTGCATGGTGAATCATTGGCAGCCGTCTTTTTGCTTATAAAAACGGCGCGTAATTAACCGTCGTTCGTTGGCCAATGGTTTGATCGAGTGCTCTTGATACCAAGCTTTGGCTGATGATTGATTGTCACGATTGGCCAATGCTTGCGACTGCTATGCTTGGCATACCGTTATCATCCGATATTTAGCCGACCTTCGGCCGATGCTTGAACATTGGCAGCCATTCATGACCCGGTAATGGGCCGATTCTTTTTCTTTAAATGGGATAGAGAAAATTGAAACAAAACACAACTGCGATTGAAATTCATTATATAAGTTGCTACGCTGTCTATAGAGGTCAACTTGCCCACTTTACGCGAGACCCAATTAATAAAAAAAATTTCAACAGAAATCATTTTTTTCCTCCACAAATATGTCTCAATTTACCTCGAGTTACACTATATACATTTTTATCTCTATATTTTTTTACCTTTTAAAATTATTCTACATAAATTTTTTTATCAATTTGAAATAAAAAAACAAAAAAAAAATATCTATAATCAAGCTAAAATTGATATAAAGTAAAAATGTACTGCATATATAAAACAGAATATATATTAAAAAATACCTTTGATCATTTCACGCATTTTACATTCAAATATTTCTTGCATTTTCATTCTTTTTATTACCGTCAAATTGACAAAATTAATTTCATATATATATATATATACACGTATATATTTGTAAAATTTGAAGGCTCACTTTTATAAAAAGAATGAAATCGTAAATGCGAAATGGCATTTTTAATAAATAAATAGCTAGAAAAAGAAAAAAATATATATATATCCAAGCTTGGGTGGGTGATCCGCGCTCGACGATACGAATGAACAGCTGCGTTTGGTTGCACGCAGTCAATTATACGGTGCTCTTGCCGAATCCAAACATAATACTGGCAAAGCTTCCTGCTTGCGGTTTTATACTGAATAAAATTCACGCTAGATTGTTGTTATAATTAATGCAAAAGTTCGTGGGAAATTTTTTTTGTTAAGCTCTAAAAAGTAACAATATATTTTTATTATTTTTTTATGCTTGTATTCAATCAAAATTCAAATGAAATATTGTGTCATTGTTCATTTCCGTCGCATTCATTTCATATTTTTTAACCAAATATTTTTTTCCATGCTCAAAATAACAGATATCAATTTCACTTTATTAACTTCACTGACTAGAATTCGAAAATTAATTGTTCATCAAAAATATTTTCTTTCTTTTTGTATAATAGAAGTTTCAAAAATCTTTTATAATTTTCTAACCACCTATAAGACAATTATTTTTATATCCTGTAATTCAATTTCTAATTTTCAATCCCTAAAATTATTACCAATTATCAGCTTTCAAATTTTTAATCAAAAAATTTTTTTTAATTTTTCAAAATATATATATGTACATATGTATGTACAAAGACATGAATATGACAACTAAACCAAGTTTATTGACTGAAACATTCATGACGCCGTTGTCACGTGCATCCTCTGGATAAAAATCACAAAATTTATTCAAATAACATCCTCATCCGTTGAAGGCTGTTCTTGCCTAGAAATCGGATACTATACGTGATATTTTTGAAAACTTTTAACCCAAAAAACTCACTGCCAAAAGTTTCTCTATCATTACCTGAAGCTAAAGCTTTAATCAAATCAGTATTACATAAAAAGGACAACTAAGTAGAGTCGGTGATTTCCGTAAAAATTTTATCTGTCATAGAATTTGAAAAAATAAAAAAATACAGCTTCTAAAACATAAATTGGGCTAAAGTCATTTTTAAATATTTTAAATCACTCAAAAATTTTTTCTTTCTCTTTCCCATACAAAGAAAAAGAATCGGCCCGTTACTGGGTCATGAATGGCTGCCAATTTTCAAGCATCGGGGGAAGATTGGCTAAATATCGGATGATAACGGTATGCCAAGCATAGCAGTCGCAAGCATTGGCCAATCGTGGCAATCAATCATCGGCCAAAGCTTGGTATCAAGAGCACTCAATCAAACCATTGGCCAACGAACGGTGGTTAATTACGCGTTGTTTTTATAAGCAAAAAGACGGCTGCCAATGATTCACCATGCACGGACCAGTATAGTTAGCCATTTATTGGCCAATCATTGCAAACCAGGCATCGGCCGATCTATGGGAAAATTTCGAAGCTCTGCGACTTTGTATTGGTTATTGAATGTCGTCCCATAAGAGCCACGAGGGTCAGCTTAAAAATTATAATAGAATTAATGGGTTACAAATTAGGGCCATTTTTAAAGAAATTTTTCGAACATCCAATTTTTTTCGCGCCAATTCTATCAAATATTACACATGTACAACAGTAATAAAAGTAATCACAACTAGATGACCTAGTTGACTCATAAATACACATATATATAAGTGGATGTAGTAAAATCGCCAGCATACCAGACGATTGTACCCTTATATCACAGAAGTCTCCAACAGAGATAACTACTACGTGAGTTTGTCGACTTCCGTGAGTAGTTCAGTGGTAAAGTGGTAAGGATAGTGGGTGTCTACGTTTTGGCATAACCGTTCTCATTCTCCCAAGGCAGTAGAACTCATCCGATATTCCCAAGCGCCAACTTGATTGTAATATCAACTCTCAGCATCTCTCATGTCGCATAACCATCTTGGTTACCCTTGCTCTGCCTCACCCTTTTTCCGACATCACTTTCATATATACTAACATATATGTTGACGATACAGTCAGCCCCGTTTAGCAAATCCGCTTCTGTCAGAATAGTAGTCTTGACACTAGCATTCATACTAGTTCAACGAATAATCAACTCCAAGGTGTGATAATAGTGTTACAGCAGCTATTTAATCCATTTTCGTATCCCACATCCTTCTAGTCAGCTGCTGACTGCTCAGACTTTTCTCATTTCCGGTTTAAGTTAACGAGTAAGACTTATCGAATTTCTCGTGTACTTGATACTGGATAATAACAAACAAGAGAACAAACGTTACGTCTCTTGATACTTTTAACAAAAATTTATTACGTCGGGAAAGTCGGGCAGGTGACCTCAAAACATGAATTTATTTTTCAAATGAAAATATTTGTAAAAAAAAAAAAAAATTAGACATTTATTCAGATCTCGATACCCAGGAAAATATTTAAAAAAGATAGTTCCAGTTTAATATCCCATCGAAAAGTTACCGAACTCATACAACCAGAGAACGAACGCGATATCCTGATGAATGTTTAGCGATCGAAAAAAAAGGCGATTGTCGAGACAGTTATTATCCGGTAGAAAAGGGCATGAAGGAGAGTAAAGGCGATATAAAGAGTGGTGTAGATGAAAAAGAAGAGGATGTGTAGCAGCTGATGGCGCCTACAAACAGGATGCAATATCAGGGCAATATTGCTTTGAATATTGAGAAGTGTATCCATGTAACGTCACCCAATTCCGAGATACCACAGCCGTTTGTGTAACTCACAAAGCTTCATATCGCATTTTATATATTATTTTATTTTTTTACAACCTATAGCTATCAACATTTATGAACTTTTTTTTTAATTGTTTTTAGGCGACGTTTACGGCTTCTTATCATTTTTTCAGAATTTTATTCAAAAATTTTGCAGTTTTTTTTTCCAAATAAAAGAATTACAATGTTTTTACTTTTTTTGGGGAGGGGGGAGGGTCTGTTTTGTCCACTCGAAAAAAAAATTTTTTCACACTTGCATTGAAAGTTTAAATTCCTGCCCTCTTTAGCGGGCAGTTCTTTCCTTTTATAAGAAGAAAAAGACCAAAATTTGCGCATGCGCTATTCTTCCCACAAACAGAAGAAAAAAATTGAAACTTTCAACTGCAGATCTGGTGAAAAAGTCTTTGGATCGGATAGGTAATTATACACGCGAGTATGAATGTCATATTTTCCTCCCTAGGTGTGTAATGTACTATTAATTACTTAAAATAGCAGTACATAAATGAAGATTTAGCGTATTCAAATCCACAATAACCCATTATTTCTTAAACGGTCCTGTCTTGTCTGACCTTCCGCTGTATATCTATAGATGTATGTCGACAGATATTGTATTATATACGTACTACTGTCTTTCAGATTCCAAGATACGAGAATTCTCTATAACGGTCTCCAGAAGACTGCATTCACATGAATATCATCGGGATCAGCGTCATTGGAACCGATTCTTACACGGAATTGTGTGTTTTTGTCAGTGGATGTATGTGTGAAACTTGACGCTCGAGTTAGACTAGAGCTTTCAACTCCTATCCCATCGATTGCATAATATTCTCGTCTTTCCGGTAAATAGGATGTCGAGCCAACGCATTCCCGTTCAAAAGTACACTCACACCCCTCTTAACTTATATTCATACATACATTTCGCTCAAGAGTGCCAAATACGAATTTATCCGGCCTTGTGACCTGAGTGAGATTCCAGGCTCTGGATCTTCTAAGAGGGAAAGAGATAAAAACCCTTCCCCTTTTTACGAGGTAAAAAAAAGGAATATAAAAAATAAAATAAAATAGGAGAAGAGAAAGATCTTGAGAATATATCAGGACCTGAATAAAAGGAGCAAAAGGAGCGGAAAGAAAAAGCCTTCAGACGTGATTGAAGGACTGTGAGCACGTACTCGTCTACTTTTCACATCTCAACCAATTTTGTCGATACATTTCCTGTCTTTTTGCTATTTTCTTTTCTTTGTCGTCTAATGATTTATTTCGGTTACGATTTTTTTTGTTCATTACAGGCCTTCAGGATTTTTTTTTTTTTTAATTTACTTTTATTTGACTATTTAATTAGTTTGAGAGATTTATCGAAGTCAATGATTGGTAGATGGTAATTTTTTGGATACTAAGATGTATAAATTGAGGAGGAAGTTTATTGATGAATTGACACGGGTGTTGTGCAGTGTCAGGTCAGGACTATAACGATCCGTATCCCCACCGGATAATCACGTTTAGTGTAAGATACTTTGAGGAACCCTAAGAGGAAATGACAGATGATAAATTAAGATCTCGTTTCCATAAACTTGTGTATCTACTCTATCTTCCCCCTTTGAGGGCTATTTATATAATAAAATATATCACTCGTGTCTACTTTATTTGCTTATACTTATAACCTTTCAGATAATAAATTTATATGTATTATATGTGACAAGTATATAATAGATCATAAATAATCTGATTAATGGATTTTTTTATTTGACTGAAATTGATGTCCGTAAGAAGAATTATTTTTATTTTTATTCACAAAAAAAAAAAAATAATTACCTGATTTTTCGGAGATTAAAAAATATTTTTATTTTTATTTATGACACAAGTTGACATCTAATAATTTTTTGAATTTTTCAAAACAATAAATTATGTTAAAAAAAAAATATTTTAAAAAATTGCACTTGTAGTTTTTTTAATTTTCTACACGTGCATTTTTTTAGTTTTTTAATTTTTGTAATTATCTAGCAGAAAATAAAATTCAAAAATTTTTTGGCTGTTAAATTCCAAGAGTTTAAATGATACCAAAGTTAGCAAACGTCAAATAATTTTTGAAATTTAAAAAAAATAATAAATTATGAAAAAAAAAATATTTTGAAAAATTGCACTTGTAGTTTTTTTTTATTTTCTACATGTGCATTTTTTTAGTTTTTTTTTTTTTTTTTAATTTAACTGTTGGAAAAAAAATTCAAAAATTATTGATTGTCTGCTAACTTCTGGATCATAGAGTTTGAATGTAGCAGACATCAGACAAATTTTAAATTACAAATAGAGTAAATAATTCAAAAAATAATATTTTTAAAAAATGCACTTATTAATTTTTAAATTTTCTAAATGTGCATTTTTTCGAAATTTTATTTTATTTATTATTTACTCTATTTATTTACATTTTTCAATTTGTCTGGTATCTGCTACATTCCCACTCATTAAACTCAGAATCATTTGAATTAATTATTTGAGTGAAAAATTATTTAATCGTAATTTTTTTTACTTTTTAAAATCCAAACAAATTTTTTATTTTCATTTTTGCCAGTTTACGAAACGTAAAAATTTTAAAGATTTAAAATAAAATAAAATATAACATTACTTAATTTAATTAAATTACCATAAAAAACGATCGACAAAACAGCTAAAAAATTTAATAAAGTTAAAATATTTTAAAGTTTACATTACATAAAAATATTATACTATAAAGTAATCCCAAATACTTTAAAGCCCGCATTTCGTATAAAACTCATATACTAAAAGTTTACTTTCAACGAAACTTTCTTGACTGCATATATCCCATTCTTTCTCCCTACCGATATTTTTTATATATAAATATACTCAAACTTGTATCTGCACATAAAATCTACATCTACATCTACATCTATATCCACATCCACATCTATATATATTATATAAAGACAAGAAGATTCTGGATAAAGTTTTCCCCCCAGCGTCACTTTGGTTCGATCAACAGAATGGGAAAAGAGGCGAAGGGTAATTGGCTGTATCGTGATCTCTCGTCTACTCACTCATGGGCTAAACCAGCTGCCAGCTCGGAATCTATACAGACAGCCTAATCAGACGTACACCAAAGGCTAGAGCTGACTCATCGGGTATTTCAATGAGGGCGTCTATATCTACAGGAACCGATGAGCTCTTCTCCAGCATCGGCTTTGTCATTCTGCCTATAACTATAATCGTTTTATAATTTTATAATTGTCATCCCCCTAATCCGATTATTTTATCCACTGTTTCAATATTAACAATATTTATTTAACATTTGTTTACAGATATATTCCAGTCCAAATGCGCGATTATATTTACGCAGGCCTTTAACTAAATAAATGTAAATGTTTATTGTTGATTATTAACCCTTTGATAATCCTCCGCAAAAGCTTTCATAGCTTAAATTAATCTATACATATATATTTGGAATATCTAAACCAAAAACAGTTTGCATTACGACCTATTAATTAACTATAATTGTCATCAACATATATTCATTTTGTTAAATTTGAATTTATCAGGTTATGAATATTACAGTTAAATAATTTTTGATTAATTAAGTATAGTGGAAATCTAAAAGGGAAAAGCGGAGATTACATAGACAATTACTTTGAATAACAATTGTTCGGTTTGAAATATCGGCATGTATTCGAGTGTGAGTTTTGTCTGTTGTACAATACATGTGTATATAATATATATATATGATCTAGCCGGATTCGGTTCAGATGTACCTGGAATTAGTGAAGCGATTATATTGCGGTGAAATTTGTGATAATGGAACAAATGTACGATGGTTGTAACAAACACCATTTTCTGATTATAAAAAATACGCCTGTGTGCGTTGAGTTGAGTTTTAATTGAGAGAATTGTGGAAACGAACGAATTTCCAGGTTCCACTGAATAGTTTGAAGAAAGATCAACAGTTTCCGGGGAAATTAATCAAGTTCAACATTTGGCTCGCGTGAGTCGACATCAATTTCAGGGATTTCAGTACCTTCGTTTTTCTATGGATTTATATGGCCGGGGTAGAATGGTCATAAAGAAATTTTTAGTATAGATGCAATTTTTTAAAATGAAAATTATATATGTCTATTGAAAATTATGAATAAATAGATGTATGGAAATTAAAGAAAAAAAAAAACAAACAAAAATCATCAAAATGTAATAATTACACTGATAGAAGAATTTATTTGAACCAAATAAGATTTATTAATAGTTAATAAATGGCTTATTTGAATAGGAAATGACACATGAACTTAATTAAGTAGGGTTATGACAAATGATTTATAGTCCCATTTATTTTAACTTTTTTAAAAAAAAAATAATACGCACAGTAATTAATTAAAAAAATATTTAGCATTTTTTTTATTTATAAAACAATATTTAGTTGATTGTATTTTGAATTCGTTAGACTAGACAGTATACTGAAAGGTATTGTAAACAGAAAGTGGCGCTGTAGTCAAAAATCACTATTAACTATTAATAAATCTATATTTGAGCCAAATGAATGCTTATTTCAGCCTAATAAGGCTGAAAAACTGTTTCAAATAAATGCATTTATTAATATCAAATAAATAAGTCAGAAAAGAACTGAGTACTATTCTGGAGGCTAATATGATCTATGAGATGTAAATAACTATTCTCGTCACTAAAGAGTAAATTCTTGCATTCTATACAGTTACAAAAGCTCTACTGAGGAGTTTGTATACTCTTAAACTATGAACGACGGCGATTTTAACAGTAACCAGTCAGATGCTTCATGTAAAGTGTAGCACAACATTGGTTACTGATTTAAAGGTAATAATACGTATTCTCAAATAAAATTTTTTTCGTATTTAAAATACAATAAATGAAAGTATTTTTTTTAAAGCCGCTTAACATTGGGAAAAATTTTTACAATGCTACTGGTATCATTCGAAAACCGTTTTCGGGATTAAATTTAACATCGATAACCTAAACACCGAGATAGCGTGAACTTACTACATCGTTTTGTATATTTTTCCATGCAAACTGGCCGCATAAATGGTAATTCTACCCTGTAGCTAAATTAGAGAGAGATTTCGATTCGAGGTTAGGTTGTATTTTTTACTTATGGAATAGTAATTTTTACTCATGTCAAAAGTAAAAACTTTTGAATCCCATTTGCAGTTTCACTTTATTTTCTACATATAATAGTTATAACTAAATTTTAAATTTCATTTATCCTGTGCACGAACGTATTTTTTTTTAAAGACTATTTAAATCGATTGTGATAAAGTACTTTACAGAGAAAAGTGAGAGGAAAAAATTTTTTATCGTTTGTTTAACATTTTTATGCTCTCATTTCCCGTTGATGCTCCTGAGTACATTGTTTCGGGAAAATGAACTGGATATCGGTTGAATTATTGGTACATTGGTTAGAAACTTTTTTAATGTGAGTTTTTTTACAAAGCTATCAAACTTTTTGATCGTGTAATTTCTTTACAAATGAAGCTATTCATGTGCAATTGCTTTTTTTCCTACTTTATTTAAAGTGTAAGATTTTTTTTTTTCATCATTGTTTTAATATTTCAAACATTTCATTTAAATTTATATTGATACAAAGTTTGTTGGAAATAAAAAAATTAAAATATATCAATAAATTATAAATTTAAGGTGACTTCAATATTATTTATTTAATGATACCAGTGGTATGAAAATTACCTGTGGTATACAATTGTCTGATAATTGAACATGTCGCCATTTGCATGTAATTATATAGCACTGCATACAAATAATACCTTTCTTTGTTTTTAGACTTTATAATTTACATATTTTAAAAAATAATAATAACCCTAATATTAGCGAAATTTTGATTTAAATTAAAGTTAAAGAAATGAATAATTTTTTTTTGTGTTTACTTTTAATTACAATTTATTGACTCTGGATGAAGTCACACGAAAATTTATGATAGTGAATTTAATTTCCTATAAAAATCTTTTAAAATCAGTTTTTAAACCTTCATTTTAAAAGAGGGGGGAGAGGGTAAAATGGCCACCTATGACTCGTTTTAAAAATTAAAAAAAAAAAATTTTGTTTTTTGGGGACTAAATAGTACATTAGTGCAAATTTAATGACCAGTAGGGTGATCAAATTTCACTTTATTAAATTTTAGTCCGAGAATTCTTATGTAGTATTGATATTTTGAATAATAGTTTGAAAACTGTATAATTCTGTTCCCTTTACTTTGATGGCCTGTAAGTATACGAAATATTGAGTTTAGAAGTTTGACTTCTACGACTTTTTTTTAAGAAATTTAATGGCCTACAAGAATATCCTAAGGTGGAATTTTTATCTTAAACGGTTCAAAATTTTTTTGCGTGTTATTTAAATGGGATAATTAAAATCACTATCCCATACAGGAAGCCTCAGAGTTGAACGACGGGGCCATGCCTGGGACATTATTGGGAAGCCCATCTTGGTAAACTTATACTGTCCCATGCCCGGGCCGTAACTGAGTAATTAGTCTTGGCCATTCTAATGATTACCCAGGCTTGGGCCAAGACAATAACCGAGCTTTGGCCAACCTTAGAGTCACTCTAACTTGGGCCAAGTTTGCGTAACCTAACCATGGCGGCTGAATGGTAACCCTAACATGGACTTAGTCTGAATAACTGACACCTTTGAAATTTGAGCTAAAAAATTTTTCGCAGAATATAGTTCTTTTTAAACCCTAAATTCGATAGGTTAGTTTTTTTTCTATTACCCTAAAGACCAGGGTAACTTGGACCCATGACATAATTTAAAAAAATTAAAATTTTATTCTCAAAATTTTTCATAAAAAATAATAATAATAATTAAAAAAAAAAGAGAGATAAAATTTGTTCACGTGCAAGTATTTTATCTATATTACTTTTTAATCTGTCGTCATAAGTATAATTTTCCGTAATTATACTTTAGAAACTTGATAAAACTTAGCTAGTATGTATGTACTTGCCGTGAATGCATTTATTAATGAGAGTACCGAGTAACTTTTTTACCTTCCTCACTTATTTTTTTTAATACAGCACATAAATTTTTTTGTACTCAAGCTTTTGCTATATATATTTATAATATCGTTTGCCAAAAACATTTATTATTGATTGGATCTTCGATCTTATACACTTTTTAAAATTATTTTATTTAACTATGAAATTATTAATAATGTAATTAATAAATTGATTAAGATGATATATTGTAACTACTTGAATCCATTAAATTACAGTGTACATTGAAGTTGTTTATATAGCCAACAAATTCACTTAAAGCTTAAAGTTTCATGAGTACTCGATACTGAAGTCTACAACCGAGAGAGAAGAGAGACAAGAGAGAGAGAGAGAGAGAGAGTAGGTAACGTTAAACAAACACACTCAACGTAAATTCATAGCAAATCTGACAGAAATGTTCTTAACTTGTTGAAATAGCGCTGAGAACCTGCTACAACACTAATATTTGCATCGGAATATCTCTTTATAACTGACGACACATAAACACACAACACAACATCAAACGTAAACTCATTGAGTATGTCATGTATGCCTACTCAAACTAATACTCAAGAGCTCAAGTTTATTAAACATAACTGGTTTTCACTACTTATTATTATTATTGTTGTTATAATCATGAGTTATATCATAAATTTATGCATACATTGCTGCATATTATTCTAATGGACTGTAAACACTTTGGGATAGTAAACAGTTTACTTGTTTGTGTCTATTGCGTTAATAAAATTACAAGTGTATACTCGGTATGGGCTCTAGGGAACTTTAAATATTGACCCATATCAAAGGCAAATAAAATATTTTTGAAATGTAGTTGCTGGGTTCCGTGAATGAATCATTAAAAATTATATGTCATTTTGTAAACATGAATAAGTGAAATCGATGAATATTCACTAATTTTAAGTGCAAACCGAACCACTTATTTTAAAAAGTGGTTTGATTGGCACTTAGAATTAGTGAATGTCCACCTATTTCACTTATTCATGGTTACAGAGCATCAATAGTTGTTTAGCTATTTTTGAAATTTTTGTACACTGTAAAAAGAGCGGTGTTCAAAATTGACTCAATTTAACACCGTAAGGTGTTAAAATTGAATAATAACGGTGTAGGTGATGTAATTTGGCGGTGGAAAAATACTGGTGTTAAATTTGTGTCTCGAGTCAAAAAACAAATTCGGTAAGCCTCAAAGTTCTCAATGAGGTTTTTGAGAATCAATTTAGAATTTTAAGATTGACAATAGTATAAAAAGTTATCCTAATTTAGTCCTCAAAGAAGTAGTTACGACCAATTTTACCACTTTGAGGACTAAACTGGAGTAACATAATTTGAATTAGAGCCTCAAAATACTCAAATCATACAGGAATAATTTTATCCACATTTGAACCTTAAAAGTCTCATTAGACGTATTCTCTCCCTCCCTTTTTTATCTAAAATATTTCATGTGACAGACACTTGAAATGTACGACTTTACGCGCCTATACCCGGCAGCTAAAAATATTAGATAAGATACAGCTGGTAAAAAAGAAACCTAATCGTTCTCATAGTGACGTCATTAACGGATCAAAAAATATTTTTTGGTTGCATGTGCGATAGGAAACGACCAAAAAATATCGAAGTAACTCAACGAGCCATCTTGTGACAAAATTTATCATCATATTAATTCGCACACTTACTGACCTCTCTCATTTTCAACGAATAATCAAAACAATCTTACCAAATAAATAAATGCGAATTTATAACCTGCCATTTATAGGCACTAAATGTAGTAAATTTAAAATATCTGTCACAAAAACTAATGTATTTATCTAGTACAATTGAGTCTAAGACGCTTGTATATTGGTTCCCTCGCCTTCGGCTCGGGCCGAATCTTCACAGCGTCTTAAACACGATCACACTCGATAGATAAATTATAAAAGTCCGAAGTATAACTTTTCATTCGTTGAGGATTTTGAGGTCTTAGTTATAATTTAAAATTGATAAATTATTCGCATTAAGAACTCATAGTTCTTATTGAGGAATTTGAGTACTAAAGTAGAGTTACTTTCCGGGCGGCCAATGTTTTCTAATTAGGAAATTATTGAAGAATTAAAAATAATTTAAAAAATATTTTTATTGTTGGAATAATTCTGTTTATTCAGAAAAGTAGAAATAGAATAAATAGAAACATTTATATGCAGAAAGAGAGTTAACTAAAGCTTTTTTCTAGTTATTTTCAGCATATCATCGTTTGTCATTATATAAACTCACAGCAGCGCATAATATCAATGCGAGAAAAAACTCGGTCACGTCGGTTGTTCTGCGGTGCGTTAACTTATTCGTCGTTTGTTTCTATACTTTTCACTTTATTTATTTATTTTATATTATAATTATTATTTTTTTTTGTCCTATTATTTACGTTATATATCTTATACTTTTTTGCTTTTCTGCAACTCGTACAGCAATAAAAGCTCTAAGTTTTTTTCCGTCAGTTACATACTGAAAAAAACTTTGGAGCATTAAAATACTTGACTTAACTTGAAATGTGTGTGTGTGTGTGTTGCGTGTAGTGCATAAGTTAAAAAAAACATGCTAAGATGTATAATGCAAAGAAAAAAAATTCAAAAAAACATGAAGTAGTTGTGAAAAAGGTAAAAGTTGAAAAATATTTTTTCCCTCTACGCGGAAGGATTAATAATCTACGGTATCCTGTTTTCAAGTGACGAGGGGTCTAAGAATATGAATAGAAATTTTAATGAATTTTAAGGTTTTATAAGATGTATATGTCTACACTTTTACTATTGTATCTGTATGTACATCCATCTCTCTAGGGGTTTTACGAGTGTATAACATAACAAGCTACTTCAGATGTTTCATGTGGACGAGAAAATATAATTCATTCATTTTCATATTTTATTTCTTTGCATTATAAAAATGCTATGAAAAATTATTCTAATGTACAATCTGGAACACCTTATGGTATAAAAATATAAAAATACTCAGATATTTTTTCTTCAACAAGAAAAATCTTCAACTTTGGAATTTAATTATTTTCTACAGAATAGAAAAACAAATTTTTTTCATTAAGAATTTGTTGGATTGGCGGGTTCTAGTACTTTTTTCATTTATCTCGAAATGTGTTTTAATAGGATTTAAAAGAACAAAATTGAAAAAAAAACAGAAACAACATCTTTTCTGACTGGAAATGCATCCAGCCCAGAAGCATTTTTTTCACGTACTTTCGCATTGAAAATAATGATTTTAGAAAGCTTGTAAAAAATTTGAAATCTTTATATTGCTCTAATAAGTTGAAAAACGTCAGAATTAAAGCCAAAGGTTTCTATGATATCTTTCACTAGAAAAACTATTGAAATTTTCAAATTTCAGAAAATTGAAAAAAAAAATTTATCAAAAAATTTCTTACATTCAAATTCTTCTACGTTTCCATCAATATAAGAATATTGAGATAAGATTTTAACAAAACTGTAAAAAAAAAATTTTTGTGACCAAAAATACATTCAGCTCAGAAATAAGTGATTTTTTATAAATCCTAAAAATTGACGATTGAGTCACATGTTTTTTGTTTGTAAAAAAAACGCCTGATTCAAACTCTAGTGTATTTTTCCCATTCGAGAATTACAACTTCAAAAAAATGAAGTACTAAACATTTTGATAATTATAATAGTAATAATTGTCATTATAAATAAATTATTGAATACTTGAATCAACCGGAAAATAATAAATCTCAATTATTCAGAAAAAAAAGAAACATAACTGAATACATGTATATATATTTGGTCTTATAACTTTATTTAATATTATAATGATTTAAAATTTGCTACGTGTACGTACGTGAATATTATTTTCATAAGGTACCGCTCCTAAATCCAATTTTATTATGACAATTGGCGTACCCTGATTTTAAATTCATGACAATGGAAATCTAAAGTGAGCTCAAGGATACTCATCTCAAGTATAAGACGAAGGTCGACTTTGTTTTTGCGAAGCTCGTTGAGCCAAGCGAAAATTTTTCTGACGTTGCAAAATATTCAACCATTTTACATTTTTTCTATGCTTTTTTTAGCCTCTTTATGCTTCTGTTATTCTTCCCGTCTTACGTCTTACTCCTATTTTATTTGTAACGTCTTCTTTGTCAGTACTTTGCTATACTTTAAACATTTTAAAACTGAGCAGCGAAATAAATGTAAAATATTTTTTATTTTATTCAGTTGTCATCGGTTGTATCCTTTTCTATGATCAAACGTCTAACGTTATCCATTGAAAAGTTTCTTTTATATGTGAGCAGACGATGAGGATGATCTAAAAAGGTCTTGAAAAATGTCGAGTTAAGACATTTATTTATAGATATTATTAAATGACAAAGGGACAAAATATACCACAGGAATTTCATAAAGTAAGATATCGAGATACGAATATAGAGGGATTGGCTTTATTTTATTTTCTTTATAAAATCGACTGGACCGAGCCTAGTATTGAGGGAAATGTTTCAGTATTTTTACTATATATATATAGCAAAGGTTAGAGCCCTGGAAATCGAATGGCTCGGAAATGTGATTGAGGTGAGAGAAATGGATCTTCAAATCGGGGCGTGACACGCTAACACGCTCGAGGAAATACGGAAATTTCTGTTTTTTATCAAATCAACACTGATGTTTATATATAAACTGTATTATTATGTGGTGACTTTTATTATTTTTATATTCAAAAATACTAAATATATGGCTGATTCCTTTCGTGTAAAAAAATAACTCGTAATTTTCCCAATTGAAAATTTGGAAAAATTCTGATTGCTGCAGATGGAATTCTAATTATCGAATTAAAATAAAAAAATTTCTTAGTAGCTTCAACTAAGTACTTCGAGGTACAGATAGTCTAATGAGTGGGAAATTTTTTTTTATGAAGCTAAGGGTCACAGAAAAATATTTAAAAATATGGTATTTTCTTTTTCGCTTTGAAAATCGTGAAAATTTTTTTTAAACTTTATTTGGACTGGATTCGTAAGTACTGTAATGTAGACTTTTAAATAAGCTTTTGATCTAGACTAGAATGATTTTTTTTTCATTTTCCCAATGAGAAAAAATTTAACTGTTTGATATAATCAAATACGTGGAATTAAATTGAAGAGAAAATGAAATGAAACAGAAAATGGAAGTTAAAAAAATGAGTTTGTAGATAAAACTATTATTGGGAACTCAAAAACTTTTTTGTAATGCCTGAGGTATTGAGTTGTTTTTTTTTTTTTTTCAGTAATAAAAATAATGCTCGAACAAAAAATAAATTAATTATGAAATCTTTTAGACTTTAGTTCTTTTCTCGAAACGGAAATAAATCTTCTTAAAGATTTTACTTATAGATACTAATTGAAAAAAAAAGGTATTAAACAACGAACCATCTCATTTATATTTCAATAAACCTGAAAACTTTTTTTTAAGCTAATATATCATACCAGTCCCCTCAGAGATTTAAGTTATTGACTTTTTCTTCATTCCCTCATTTCATTCCCTTACTTTTTGCGTTCCAAACTTTTTTAAATTTAAAAAAAAATAAATAAATATGTACATATATATATGAACTATCTTCAGTAAATATTTACAAGATTTATGACTTTCAAACAACAATAATTAGGTAATGAAATAAAAAAAATTTTATCGTATCGAGTTTGAAAAAATTATTTCCATAAATTTAAAAACTATTAAGTTTAAATAATTGATTAAAAAATATAAGATTTATATATATACACATATATATATTCATATATTGATTTAGAAATTTTTTCCATCCCTATTTTCAATTTTTCAGTCAACAAATTCAGCCTCAAAATTAATTGATAATTAATAATCATTAACTATAAACACAATTATGCATAAATATCAAAGTAAAGATATTATTGAACTAATTGATCAAAATTCCAAGCATTGCATCCTAAATTCAATTAATACACGTACTGCAGTTAATTAGAACAATCTAGTCATATCATTCTCGAATATTTTCACTAACTTCAAGATATGATAAATCAATATCTGCTGAATTGTTGCTTATTATATATTAACGAGAGTAAATCTACACGAACGAACATTAAACTTTAAAGTAAATAAGAAGAAATTTAAAGTTTTTCTTGTATTGCTTGTATTGGAACTCCTTGTTCGAAGGCTTACTTAGAAACCAATTGAAACGAACTGGTTTCAGATCTATGTGCATTAAGGGGTTGAAATTGTCCTATTATACATCAGTAACAGCCAAATTTTACCAAAATTTTCTAATCATAAGGATAATAAATTTCTTAGTATATATATTAATATCGAGAAAATTCGAATTCCGCGGACTAATTGAGTACGTGAAAAAATTGAAATTTCCTCCAGATAATATTCATTAAATTCTTACACTATTTTATAAGTAATACATTTTTTTTTCTAATTTTTATATGTGGAATTTTTTCTTTTACCTCGAGTCAAAAAAAAATTTTAGTTTAGTCCTCAAAAGCCTCGATTCCTTTGATGTTTTATTTGCCGCCCGGAAAGTAACTCTACACAGAAAAATATTTTTGAAGACCACCGTTTTCGGGAACCAAGTCAAGATTTTCTTGAGCTAAGAGAATTTATCTTGGTCAGATAAAATTACTACTTTATCTGAGAAAGTTTAGGTCTCCAAAAAAATTTTCTTGAATTAAGAATATTTACCTTCAACCAAGAATTTTTTTTTTTCTGTGTAGTACTCAAAATCCTTAATGAGAACTATGAGGTCTAAATACGAATAATTACCGATTTTAAGTTATAGCTAAGATCTCAAAATCCTCAACGAATGAAAAATTATGCTTCACTTTTAAAAATTTTAGATAGAAAAGCGAGGGGAGAGAATACGTCTAATGAGACTTTTGGGGTCAAATGTGGATAAAATTATTCCTGTATGTTTTGAGTATTTTGAGGCTCTAATTCGAATTATGTTACTCCAGTTTAGTCCTCAAAGTGGTAAAATTGGTCGTAACTACTACTTTGAGAACCAAACTCGGATAACTATCGTCAATCTTAAAATTCTGAATTGATCCTCAAAAACCTCATTGAGAACTTTGAGACTTAAAACCAATTTTGTTTTTTGACTCGGGTAATAGCTAACTTACGTTCTAATTTATCAATATATGATAAACGGCTTTTAGTAAAATCATAGTGACTTTAAACGTAAAATATTCTTACAAAATATGACAAAAATATTTCAAGATAAATGTACATTTCAAACTTTTCAATAAAAATTCCTCTATTACCATACAGTAAATTGAATTCAATTTACAGCTTATCAAATTTTAGGTGAATAAAATTACAAATTATTTTTTCTACCAAAGATACTACTCTAAAAAAAAATTATTGAATAAATATCGTCTTAATAATGAAGCATAAAATAAATGTCAAAGCAAAATAAAATATTGAATCGAGCAGCGCCGAACCGCAGTGATGTTTATCATAAAGCGGTAATTTCAAAAATATTATATTTTATTAAAAATAAAATGAAAAAATGAAAATAAAAAGGAATGCTAATAATTTGTAAGCCCTCAATACCCATAAAGAAATATATTTATTTGTACATACAAGGTAGTTTCGTTATGCAGTGCAATGTATTTGAATCGTGAATAAAACTCAGCAGCAACCAGCGGGAGCAGTAGCACATGGAAAATAGTATGGCCGTGTGCCAGAGATCCATAGAGCAAGAGAGAGAAAGAAAGAGAGTCAGGAAAAAAGAGAGAGAAAGGAAACTGGTGTACCACATATAAGGTAATCTTATTCCATACCTATTGGATTCACGAAAAATTCACACGGCAAACAAGAATACACGGTGTGACTAGTGTAGTGCAAGGATACGCAGCAGTCTGCTACCATCATTGTGCATTACATATATATATGTATATATATATATTGAACAACAAGCGTAGTATCAGCTGCACATTGCACTGCAGTGCACCATACCAAACTCCTACATATAATCCATAGCACACACCCGTACCTTTACCCTTCTATTCACTTTCATTTTGAGGTTCTTGTATATACGATGGTAACACACGGCTTCCATGCTTTGTTACTAAAATACCATGCATGTTTAAACTGTCACGTTTAAATGTAAAAACAATATTATGCTGAATTTTATTATTGTTATTTTTATTTGCTTTCCGATACAATATTGTTTTTTTTTTGTATTTTTTTTAATAAAATCTCAAAATAAATTAAATGTAAACACAGTTAAATTCGGGTAAATAGATACAGATAATGACTTTTTTGCAGGACATTCAATTCTCGACAAATTTGCTTTGGTATATTTTTTCAGTGTATTTATGAAAGTTTAACGTGAATTTTAATTTTAAATACTAAATTTATGAAATTTATGAGTAGTCAATTTTGTTAATTTATTTTTTTATATTTTATTTGAAATTGTGAGTAAAATTTTGTTTATAATAATTTTAAAGGAAATTTATTATTCTTCGAATATATTTTTATTATATCTTTAATATTTAAGCTGGAAATTTTATTCAAAATACGTAATCTATAAATTTACAATTCAGTCAATACGTCAAATTTTCTTTGATATTTAAATTTAAATTTTTACTCAGTTATGCTTAGTACGACGAATATTAATTTGAATATTTTTATAGGAAATTTAATTCTATGAAAATATAAATGAGTATATTTTTATTGCATTTATAATAATTTAGCTGAGATTCGCGTGTAAAGTACATAGTCATTAATTTTTTTTTTTAAGTTAAAGGAATTTGCATTTTACCTGAAATAATATTGGCTTAATATTAAACACAACAAAAATAAATTAATAAAGTACCCGCGGGTAATAAGGCCTATAGAGATTTTGAATAGAATCGAAAATATTGCATTTAATTATCGAATACTTTTACAAAAACTATACGAATAGGCCTTATTTTACTACGGTACACAGTTAGAAATTTTGTGTTAAATTCAACACAAATCGTGTGTTGCAAACGGTCTACACAAATTTTTGTGTTAATTCATCACATTGCGTTTGTGTTGATCTTTAACACAAATTTTATGTTAAATAAAATTGAACACATAAAATCTGTTCTTTTGACAGAAAATTTGTGTACATTTAACGGAACATCTGTGTAAATTAAACACATTTTTCGTGTTAAAATCAACTAATAAACATAGGAACATAACCTAACCAACTCAAGTATACTGATCTACCCTTAGTAGAACTTGTGCCAATTTAGCGAACAATTGAACCGGTTCAAAAAGATATCAAAGTTATCTAAATTTAATTGTAAAATGGATATATTTAATTGTAAATAAATTATAATCCAAATTTCCCTGCAGACAATGCTTTGGTTGGTTATAGTAATGAAGAAACGCGCGGGAGTGTTTAGCTAAACAACACAAATTTTGTGTCAATTTTCGAATAACACAAGAAATGTCTTACATTCTATATTTTCTAATCATTTAACATAAAAAATCTGTTAAAGTAAAATAACACAAACGGGTTATATTGAATTAACACATTTCTGTGTTAAAAATCAACATAAAAAATTCAACACAAATACACAAAATTTCTAACTGCGTTCTTCTGCGCTACGACAGCATATGATAGATGATGAAATATAGAAAACAGAGAACGTGAAATCGGGACTATAAATTTTTCGTAACATCTCTATGTAAGACCCTTCTACTAGAGTAGCCTTTAACGAAGGAGAATATTTTAAATATAATTTTTGTCACTTAGGCCTTATTACCCGCGGGCACCTTATTCAAAATTAAAGTCTTCAAAAATGAAGATGCCTTGACTTTTTTACGTAAGCCAACACTTTATCGGAAATTCCAATTAAAAATAATTGAGAATCTTTTCATATTTTAAATCTCATTTTTTTACATCGGATTAGTGTATCGAACTAATGAACTTCCTTCATTTCCAGTCTTTCTATCCGATACAATAAAAAAACTCTAGACAAAAAAGTGGAGCACATTGAGCCGGAAAATAACGTAGTAAATGAATACTTCTGTGGCACATGTGTACACACATTACACGTTCCGTACAAAAGAAACACATTTACCCAGATGAAACATTTTTTTCTATCACGCAGATAATATTGTCTCTCTTTAATGACTCTCCGAGCTACAATAACGAGTCTGTCTGCTAGATAAGGGTAGTAAGGCAAGATTTTAATTAGCGACAGTGTCAAATCCATGGAAAACAATGAGACGTTTGTTCGTTAGTATAAGTGTTTATCTACCCTTATATATATCTATATATGTATGTACATATATTGATTCATATACACAGACATGAATGCGTCTAGGTGTCCTGCATTCTATACCCAATGATCCTGGTGCATAATTACTCGGTTTTCAGTATCTACTGGGACCAACATGTCATTCTAATTAACGTCATTATCGATCATTTATCATTAAGAGATTTCCCATGTGTCCGAAAAATATCTCTGTACCTCATTAAATATTTATTATACAAATATATAACTTATATTCATTAAAAAAAAAAAAAAAACATTTTTAATGAACACATCAAAGATTCTTGAAGACGACTATTATTATTAAATTCTGGCATGTGATTTATTTAAAAGAAAAGAAATGTTAGAATTCGGGGAAGACATAATTTTAGATCTAATCATATGTTCCCTGATTAAGAAAAATGATTTAATCTATGCTAAGTGTGTGTCTATATATTAGTAGATTCAAATTTTATTAAATCATTTCAAATAATTTTTCTTAATCAGGGTTAGTAGATCAGCGTAGATCTATATTTTTTAATTTTTTAGATCTATGAAAATCTGTATAAATCTATGGGTTGAAGCGAAAATATGTAAATTATTAAATTGTCAAAATTCTCTATTTCGATTTTGAAATAGAGAATTTGAAATCTAGAAGAAAATATTTTTTAATTTTAGATGTAAGTATACTTATATGAATTTAAGAAGATCTATATGTTAATCTAGTGATATAAATTTAGTTTTAGAATTTAAAAAATTGAATATAAGATGATTTGATCAGGTCTTAATTATTATTACCCAGGGTTTCAAAATTTATTTTGAAATTTAAAATTTTTATTATCATAGTATGGTAAATTGGCTTTTTTAACTTTGATCTACACATATCTATATAAATTTAATTAACTATAAAGTTAAATCTTAGAAGGTTTTACTAGAATGCCAATTTTTGATCTCCCTAGATCTCAATTATTTTTTTCTGTACTACACTATAATTATAAATTTATTTGATGATTTGTTTTCAAAATTTTGATTAATTTATTATTTTAATGAGACAAAAAAGTTACAAGATACTAAAAAAGTAACCAAATTGTAGAAGGGCGGAAGAGACGGGCCACCACAAAAATTTGGTAAAAAAAAATTTTTGTTTCAAAATCATTTTTAAAGTTATTTTCGATTTTTATAACCTGGGATGTCTTACCCGCCAAGGAAAAAAATTCTTGATAGCAACCGGAAATTTGATTTAATTAACTCAAATGGAAGTCAAAAAAAGGAGATTCACTGTATTAAAATGCACAAAAATCCATTATTGGCTCAGCGATCCGATTTTGCCCGCCCTTCCCTTATTCAAAGAAGAATATTTTAATTTTCAGGGTTGATTAGTTGAAAGAAATTTTTTTATCAAAGGAATAATTATTATTATTTTTTTTTTGTTAATGCTTAACTTCTGTTGCCAGCAGATGTAGAGAAAAAAATAACACCACTCAATCTTCTCTCAAGTGGTTATTTATCCGTCCCCTAATTTGGGTAGCAAAGTAGACAGACTCTAATTATGTAACTGCTGCTGTTGACATTGGCCCAATAAACCAGTGATTAATTTTCCTTGTATAGTTATTAATTGTTTCATTTTTAAATGACATTAACTAATAATCAATCTTATAGATTAATACATGGACTAAATTATATTTTATAATTAAATTCAATAAGTCTAGTTTTGATTAATAGATGAGCTAAGAAGGTTTACTCATTTTTTAGTCAAGTATTTAATTAAAATTTTATACAAATAAATGGATGTAAACTTCAACAAGGTGCCGTTTAATTTAAAATAATAAATAAACAAATTCAGGTTGTGAAAAACAAACAGAAAAAATTTGAACTAAAATTCGACCCGCATGAAAATATCATATATGGTAAACATATATTAAAAAATATATGTTACAGATATAAATATATATATGTGACAATACATGAAATCTTATATAGAACTGTATATAGATTTTGGCCGATTTTATTATATTTTTATATATGTTTTCTCTTATATGATTTCATATATTTCCGTATAACTCCAATATATTATTTATCTATTTGAAAACTTATAATTTCAATATATTCAAACATAAAAGTTATTTATACATGGGAACAAATAAGAATACATATATAATTCATCATTATATGGCACGATACATGTACCATGTATTTAACTTTATAAATTTTTATATATTTTTCGATATATAGAACCATATAAGTCTCCCCATATATGTAAGAATAAATAAAATCTATTCTTTTCTGTCTTTCTCTCTTTGTTATAAGATCCAAACATTGTGTTCAAAATATATATGTGTGCTAGCTTATAAATTTACATATATAATTATCAATATACGTAATACATATATGTGCTAACTTATAAGTTTACATATATGATTATAAATATATATAATACATGTATTAACTTATAAACTTACGTATATAATTATTATATTAAAACTTACTATATTATATATAAGAAAATATATATCGTTTTTGGCCACTTATATGGTCCCATATCGATTATATATTTTTCCATATATGTTTATCATATATGGTATTTTCAAGTGGGGAAGTTTTTGGATTTTTATATTTAATATAACCTATAAAATTTTAATATTTCGATGATGAAACCGTATGTATTTATTGTGCCAACAATACATTGAGTTTCCTGAAAAATTCCAGAGAAAAATTTTGAAAATATCACTTTGAAAAAAAATGCTACGAAAATAATAAAAATCCTAAATCACGATTGAAAACAGTTTTGAAAAAAAAAAAACATTTTACCAAATTTTTGGGGTAGTCCATTTTACCCACCATGTCCCTTTTTGCTCGTTTTTCCCACTATATTTTTTTTCCAATAAAATGCCTTTTTTCTATCAGACTTTTTTTTATACTACTGTCAGGCCAATGCTGGTGCCAGGACTCGATAGACAGCAAAGAAAAAAAAATATATGGCCGCAGATTTTACCCGGTGCTGTCGGTTTTCGCTGTAATGTATTGTGATAAACAACCAAACAACAAGAAAGATTAGAGCATTGTCATTCAATAGGGATGTATTCTATAAAAATCTTATACGCTAATAAAAAAAGGAACCAGATCAATTCATCGTTTCTTTGGGGGATGGTATATTAACATCCCCATCAATAAGAAATTGACCGTAGTAAAAATTTTATTTCAATTTAATATTTCTGTATGATGTATCAATTTAACGTTCCAAAATAACATCAGGTTTGTTTGTTAGAAGGGTGCGTTGACATTCATGTCTTTTTGACCCTTAAACAAATCTGGGGCAAGATGAGACATCAATTTTTGAACAAAAGAAAAATAGTTTTTGTTAAAAATTTCTTTGTTGTTTTATTAAAAAATATAAAAGAAAATGAATTAATTGAGTTGAAATAATATAAATTAAAATCGTCAATTTATATTAAGAAATTAATCAAAAATGAATTCTGTGAATGGTCTTTATTAGCTAAATTTAACGTAAAAAATGACGAATCAGCGAATTTCACGACATTCGAGTGAATTATTTTTTGTACGACTCATTGGCTTGATTTCAATTCATCCTGTAAAAATACATCTCTGAATGTATGAGCGGGCTTTACTATATCCCACACTACTTCTACTCCCACCACCTCTTCTATATCAGTTCTATGAAACTTTCAGAGAGATCGATGGTACCTTTAAAGTTTTTATTGCTTGGAAAATAATATTATAAAAAACAAACTCAAATTCAATGATGTAATGTTCGGTTCGAATATCGCAACTTACTCTACTGCCATTAAAATAAATTAAAACTGAATGATGATTATGATCAGTAGATAAAGTTATGAAATTTATGAAAATTATTCAATAGAAAAATAATACTGAAATAATTTAGTAGTTTGTATTTATGAACTGGGACAACGATTAATCAATAAAGTAGTTAAATTATTTTGCCCTCGCTATCTCGACTTTAACGTCTAATAATTTCGAGATATTTCTTTGTCATTCGAGGTAACGTTGCAGTGTATATAGATTATTTATCGTTGTTATTGTATCTCTGTAAATGTTTTATTTAATAATAGATAATAATTCGCGTACTGGCTCGCTTGATATTGACTCGATTCCTTTTAATTTCAAAAATAATTAAATAGTCCAGACAACTAAATTAAAACGACAGTTGATAAAATATATTTACTTTACATAAATATTTTAAATGTTTTTACTGAAAATAACGATAATAATAATATCGGTTTGAAGATACCAAAAGGGCGTGCGCAGTTACGACGAAAAAAAAAATATAAAATAAATATTTAAATAAATTTGTTTATGTACAAATAGCCGTATAAATAATTTAGCTTGTTTAAATATTTTTTTAATTGCTGAGGGTTAAGACATTTAATTTTTTAAGGTTTAATAAATATCTAAGGCGGCGGTGTCTCGACCGATTAATAACAAACAATTAATAAGTATTTCCATAGACTTAAAATTCTGGGCGAGCATAAAAAGTCCACGGAATTGTTTTTGTAAAATATTATTTTTGGGATTTATCAACTTTATTTTTTAAATAAATTAAATCGGCATATTATTTATAAATTTTTTCGACTTGAGCAACATCAGCCGCTTTTTCATTTGACAAACTTGCAAATTACGAAATTTAGATTTTTTTGAACTTGAAAACCGCCTGCTTAATTAAATATACTGTTATACTTAATGAGTACTTACTAAGGGTGTGCAAATAATTCGAACTTATGAATTATTCGTATAGATTCGAATCGAACTATTCGATTCGAACTTCGAATTGAATAATTCAAACTTTCGAATAACTCGAAGTTCTTGTAAATTCTCGAATTATTCAAAAATTCAAGAATAATTCTAAAATTTTCCTCTAAAAGACAGAATTGTAATAGTTTTTCCAATGATTCAAATTTTTGACAGAGATAAATAGAGCTTAGACACGAATCTACGAAAAAATTATATTTGGTGACTTTATAACCTAAGCTCCATTATATAAAAATATAATATTTGAAAGCTGATCAAAATTGTCTCGATTCGAATCAAGTAATTTGAAAAGTTACGAATAATTCAAATACTATCGGATAATTCTAAAATTGACGAATAATTTGAAAAGTATCGATAAACACAAAAATTCGAATCATTCAAAAACTTTTTCATAATTTGAATTTCCAAATTATTTGATTCGAAATTAGAATCGAATTGTTATATA
Source organism: Microplitis manilae (assembly GCA_030273425.1). NCBI lineage: Eukaryota > Metazoa > Arthropoda > Insecta > Hymenoptera > Braconidae > Microplitis > Microplitis manilae. The sequence goes on along the minus strand of CP092730.1, from coordinate 17,005,013 downwards.
TTGAATTATATTCGATTTGAACCCGATTTGTACACCCTTATTTACATACTTTTTATAAATTAAAATTGTTAATTAAAATATTTTAAGTATCCATTATAGAACACATGAGTACAGACATTGGGATTGTATTGAGACATTTGAAAATTTTTGTTTTACTTGTAATTAAAATTTTTAATTATCACTTTGACTTTGATGAAAAAATAATTATTAAATATTTTACTGATTGTAATGGAGAGTTTATCGATAGCTATATATATTAAAAAAATAATAAAGAAGCCGAGGAATATAGTTAGAAAGCTCTTTGTTGTAAAAAATGCTTTTTCTTTCAGACTTATATATCCTGATGGCATAAAAGAACGAAAGGAGGAAATTAATTTTGTATTATGCTCCCAAGGTGCCTCGGGTGGTTTTAGCGCACCCAAGACTCTGAAGCGACCCTTATACTCACTACCCTATACTTCCATCTCAAACACACTAAAGTATGAGAGAAAAAAGGACGAAATAAAAATAATAATAAGAAAAAAAGTAAGAAATAAAATGGAAAGTATAAGAGAAAATTGGTGGGGGTGAAAAAGAAAGGGAGAATTGAAGCAAACCTAAAATGTTTGAAAAAGCTAAAATTAATTACCGACTTATTATATGTACGGTGATTAATATTTAAAAGTTTTATGAGTTGTAATTAAAAATGCTACTTTGTGAAAAATAAATTTTTAATTATCAAACCTGCTTACTAATGGGTTTTTTTAAAACGAGTTTTTAATTGAAAATTATTTTGTTTTATTATGATTTTTTTTTTTTAATAAGTATTCATTTTTTTACACTCAGAGTCCGAGGTAAAATGGACACTTGAAAAAAATTTTTTAAATTAAATAAAATTTACTTTTTTGTGAATCCCTACTTCATATTTTCAAGTCGTACCCTAAAATATACATCCATTATATTTCAACAAATCAATATTATTTTCCTAAAAAATAAGTTACTTGACAAAGTTAAAATAATTTTTTCCATTAAACTAGTGATCTCTAGACTTGAAAAAAAAAAACATAAAAAATATCAAAAGAATTTTTTTTTATCGCTAAAAGTAAATCAGCCCAGAAATTAATTAGCAGAAAAAATTATTTAAGCAAATACTTTTATAAAAGAAAAATATTTACTAGGGTAACCAGCACAATTTTTTTACTAAAAAATTTAAATTAGCCGCACTGTCTGGTTTGATTAACTCGGCCCATTTTTTCTACAAACGGTAACTAAACAACAGACATTTTTTTTTCTCAGAAATGGTGTCCATATTACCCTGGAAAATACTTCACCAAAAGTATCATGTCACATTTTACCAGGATTCCCATATATTATACCTATATACACGTACAATTAAAAAAAAATTCGGATTTATAAAGTTCTATAAAGATTTCAAACAAATAAAGCGGGAGTTTTTCCAGTAGAATAAATTCAAAAGAAACAGGACCGGTGTGGCACTTATGTTCCATAGTCTATATAGATATATATATATATATTATAATAATATGTACTACGACATAGTCTAAGGACTAAGGGGTATGAGCTCTTGAAAAGAATGATCCTTTAGCTTTCCTCGGGGGATGTCCTTTTGACGGGCGTACCGTTGTCGACGCGACGTTATACTCCGTCGGCATTGCATTAATCTTCTTCTTTTATACTCACAATCTTTTTTATTATTATTATTTTTTTCCATTCTTTACTTCATTTTCTCCTGCTTTTTTCCTCATCTGCTTTTTCTTCTTACTCTACATCTTAACTCAAACGTTGTCTATCGATGCAAGTAAGCATCGTCTTATTGAAAATTCTACCAACTATTTCGCGTCCTTTTTTATCTTTAAACTTTTTACATTCGACTTGACGTATACCAGGAGCACGTGGAGAGTGAGAATCACATGCTGTTACCGCTACTGGTTCTGCTGTTGGCCTCCTTCCGAGTCGATACTGTTATCAATCACTAAATGTCGCGCGTGTCTAGTACCTTTACGCATCGTTGCTTTCTACAACCTATACTCTGCACTACTGGCCATCTATGTTAATAAACTGTGACGTCATACACAAACTATCTACGCTTCAATTACGAGCTCTGACGTACTTTTAATTGATTGCTTTTTTTATTTTTATTTTTTAAGGCAATTTTTTTATCATTTCTATACGGACTTGAGTTTTTTTCAAGCTGTTACTTTTGTTCAAATTATCGTAGAGAAATAAAAAAAATTTTATTGGGTATGAAAAGCTTTATAAAGCTAAAAAAAAATAATTTTTGAATCTAAGGGTAAAAATAAATTTTTTTTTTATTTTTAGATAAAAGACAAAACACTGGAAAAAAATATGTCCACGCTATCCTGGTCTTAGATTTAACCCTGAAAACGGTGTTAAAATGACAGCGGCAGTGTTAAATTTTTTCACGGTGTTAAAAAAAAGTGTCTTTATTTTTGAAGCATCAGAAATTTTATTGTATTTCAAGTACAAAAATAAATTTTACTGTTTGAAAAGTTAATGATACCGCATATTGATCAATTTATAAAGGAATCAAAAAAAAAATTTCCACAGCATTAAAGTTACCGTAGGGGAGGGAGGGGCAAAAGGGGTACTTAAGGAAATACCAAGTTTTTGAGGACTCAAACACACTAAATCTTTTTTTTTTAATGACATTCAAGTAAATAGAAAAAATTTTGAGTTACGTTAAAAAAAAAAAATTTCATTTTTGTGGGCAAAATAGGGTAGGGGAGAGTGGGGTCAATTGAACCAAAAATACTTTGACATTTTTTTTTTATATGAATAAAAGCAAAATGATAACTTTTTTTTTTACAAAATTATAATTTGTTATATAGACTATCATTTCTCATAAGCACATAACTTAACAAATGATGAAAATTTTCAATAAATACGAAATTGTGCAACTGCATCAAATGGTTCAATCGTCCCCTTTGCGGGGGCAATTGAACCACTAGTCGGGGACAATTGAACCAAGAGTATTAGAACCACCAATGAATGATTTTAATGAATATTTTACTATTCATTACAGCTTGAAACTAAAATTACAACACTTCTAATAATATTTATTATTTTATATAACATTATATGTTATAATAATCACTTTTAAAACTTCTGTCAATATAATTATTTTTTTTCTTGGTTAGTTTTGCTTGATTACACATTCTGTCAAGATGCGCGCGCATGTCTGATGCTCACAGTGTGATTCGTGTGGTTCAACCGTCCCCGAGAGTACTGGTTCAATTGACCCCATACGATTTTATTGAAATAATTAGTTTAAAAAAATATATTCAAGAACTATTTTACTAGAAGTAAAGCTAGAAATTTATGACTAATATATGTAAGAAGGTATTACAAAAAAAATTTCAAGATTTCATTTGAAAATTAAAAAGTTATTAATTTCATGTGATCGAAAATTTATGCAAAATGTTCAGCTCAATAAAAGTAACATTGTTTATTTTATAGGCAATGTAATTTTCTTTTTTATCTCAATTAATCAGTATACTTCATTCAGAGTTAATTTACTCTGCATGTTCACCGTTTTAACACCGATTGGATATTTAATATAAAAAAAAATCAGATATCTGAGTGATTTTATGTATTTTACACAACGGACATTAAAAATATGACTAAAAGCGATACAAATATCGATTATATCAGGTTTCTGTACATAAATATGTATTTATTTATATAATGTAGTTAAATTATATAAATAATTTATATAATTAAAGTATACCACATCATATGTATTATGTAGTATTATTAATTAACTTGGTTTTAATTATTTCCAGACCATTGTTATTATAAAAAAAAAAAATTTACTTGTTATTATATGGATATTATACTCATTTCGAGATTGATTAAAATATTCAATATTGACTGTGAATAAATTAAATATATATATCCTCCATATTTATAAGTATGAATATATCTATATAGCAGAGGGGTAGACAAAATGAGGACACTGCGGTGGACAAAATGCGCTCTTTATATGATCAATGTTATTTAAAATTTTATACATGTAATGTATATTTGTAAAAGAAAAAAAAATATTCAATCACCACAAAAAAAAATTTTTTAAATAGACTAGCTTCATAAAAATTACAAAAATTATTTTCTTTCCGTGTACGGATTCTTGATTTTTCAAAAATTGTTCTTCAGAAAATTTAAAAAAACAGAATTTCGCAAAAATACACTGAAATCTCTCTCCGAGAGATTACATATTTCATTTAAATCCGAATTCACTTTGTCACCCGCAGTTCTGGAGTTGAAAAAAAAAACCTTTTTCATACGAAGTAAATAGGGAGTTTGTTTTTTCAACTGGTTGATTTCGGAGTGATCTGGATTTTCAATCGAAGTTTTAATATTAAAATATATACTTTTCAGGAGTGAATTTCACTCGGTTCCGGGTTTTCAATATTAAATTAACCCGTATGAAAAAATATATATGTAAAAATTATATGCAACATATATAATATATATGTGCCCGAAAAAAAATATGTCAACTGAATTTTCAGCTAAACGTATGCATAGATGAAAACATAAATGCTTACATTAAATTAAAAATATATAGATGTAGGGGGGGGGGGCAAAATGGGCCCTAAACGTTTGGGCCCCCTCCTTCTCCTAATAGATACATTATAAATAAATGCTATATAAATGGAGATATATATGTGGCCAGATAAGTAAACATATATGTAGACATTTATGCCTCCTCAGATTACCTCTTTTTGGAGTAAATTTCACTCCAAAGGCATTAAATAAATAAGTAATTATCTACTCCGCATTCTCTCCAGATTCAATCCTCGTTCACTCTGCTAATTTTTTATAGTGTAAGTTTCAATAATTGGAAATTTATTAACAGTAATTGTTGACGTGAAAAGTTATGATGTAGGTATTTTTGGAAAAAAAAAAATTTTTTTTGAATATTTCATTTTTCTGTCCTTCCCATATACATAAATAACATTTTAGTTAACCCCAAATTGTTTAAAATATTTTTTGTTCATCATAAATAAATTAAATGAATATCTGTATGTATTTATATAGCATGCATGTAGACGTATATTTAAATATATATTATACATTTGAATTGAAAATATCAGACAGAGCTCATGAAAACACGATTTAGGATTATTGAAATGCGTTTCATGCGTAAATTAAATGTATGGACTCATCACTGCGCGAATAGTAGTGTCGGAAAAACACATGACGCTTTTTCCACGTTAACGTCAACTGCACCAGTTGTATCGTATCATTTTTTAATATTTTTTTTTTTCCATAAAAATAAAAAAAAAACGATTCAAATATTAGAAAAAATTTTTATACAAAATGACAAATTTACGGTAAATCGTTTCAATTCTATACTACTATAAATCTAGGTCAACGTACTAATAAAAAATCCCTTCGTTGGTAAATATTACAAATGAAAATCGGCCCATTAAATAAAAATAAACAAATGGATCTAGCGAATGAGAAAAAATATTTTATTTTGAATTGTAAAAAATTTTTGTGAGATTGAATTTTTTTTATTTTTTAGTAGGAAGTAGATTAAAACAAAAAAAAATGTAAAAGAGCATGAATGCAATGAAATTCACTCAGTACTTTCTGTACTTTTGACAACACAACTCTCTTGTAAACCACCTTTTTGCAGCGTGCTTTCACCATTTTCTCTCACTTCCTATTTTATATTTACTGAGCAAAGTACAAACTCTGTGTAATAGCAAAGTAATAAGTTCATTTGCCTACTACGCAAGTACGTTGGATTTTTTTTTTAACTAATTATTTTTTTTTATGCAAGCTATTTTTTTTTCTCCAAGTAAACGAACCAAAAAATTCTCATTTTTTTTTTTTTTTGTATAAAATTTTTCTCTCATCAAAAATTATCTGATTAAATTCATAATTTATAATTAGTAGCTTAATTAAAGTAGTAAGCTGTCTTACTAATTTTAACCTCAGAGCTCAATCCAATTTATGGTTTTTTTTTTTTAAATCAAATTCGAGGTAATAAAAAACTAAAAATATTTTTTTTCAACTTTCCTAAATTTTTAGCTCAACAGTTATAAAAATTTATATGAGAATTTATAAGAATTTATACAAAAATTCATGAAAAATTTATGGGAATTTATTTCAAAATCAATGAGAATCCATACGAATAAATAATGAATAGCAAAAGCTGTAAGGTCGCAGGATATTTTTTTGAACTCGCCTATTTTACGTTTGGTCGGCAATGTCATAAAAAGTGTATATTTTTTTATCTTCATATTTTTCCATGCATTGTATATTGAATAAATTTTTCATACTTCTTTTGCCTTCAACCTGCATTATTTAAAGAAATTAAATTAAAAAATGCATGAATCAACCAAATTATTCGAGGTAAAATGACAAAATTCATTAATAAACGAAGTCTGTAGATGAAGTACATAGACATTAGGGTGTTTCAAAAGAAGACAATTAAAAAAATTTTGTTATGGTATCCAAAAATTGGAACTATACCTGAAAATAGAAATTTTGGTACCAATCTGAGCTCTTAATAATAATATTAATTTTCATTTAAATAACACGGGAAAATTTTTTTTTTTTTTAGAATTTTCTAACTTACAACCGAATAAACGGATTTTTTTGCACAGTGAATATTTTTGTAGGAAATTGAACATTCTGCAAAAAAAGTCTCTTATCATTTATTGATAAATCCAACTGTTTAAAAGTTATATGAGCTTAAGTGAAATTTATAGTAAATTTTGAAATCTTTTTACTTTTACGGCGAAACTATCAGACTTATCACAAAATATCATTAGAATTTTTTGTAGGTAATTTTATTCCGCACAAATTATTACTGATAAAGTTTTACGAAATTTTACATTGTTTTCGAGTTATTTTCATTCCAATGTTAAGCTCTTAAAATCAATCAGAAAACTATTTTTTTACGAGCTTGAGATTGAAATGAAAATAACTAAAACAATGTGGAATTTAAAAAAATTTCATGAGTCATAATTTGTGCAGGATAAAATTACCTACAAAAAATTCCTATGATATTTTGTGATAAGACTTATAGTTTCGCCGTAAAAGTAAAAAGATCTCAAAATTTACTATAAATTTAACTTTAAGCTCTGATAACTTTTGAACAGTTGGATTTATCAAAAACTAATAAGATACTTTTTCTGTAGAGCGTTCAATTTTCTACAAAATCATTTATCGTACAAAAAAATCCGTTCGTTCGTTTGTGAGCTAGAAAATTCTAAAAAAAAAAAAAATTCCCGTGTTATTTAAATGGAAAATAGAAAAATGAATTGAGGCAGACCTTAATATTATTTTTAAGAGCTCGGATTGATACCAAAATTTTTATTTTCAGATATACTTTCAATTTTCGTATACCATGAAAAAATTTAAAAAAATTTTTTTTCTTTTGCAACACCCTAATAGACATACACCACGGGGTAAAATGGACCTTCAATCTATAATCGATATTGTGTTCGTTCTATTCACTGTCATATTTTTAACTTCTCTCATGTTTAAAAATTAATAAAACGTATATTATAAGTGAAGGACTAAGTATATAAAGTTGAAAAATAATGGCAATAAATTAAAACCTGGTTGAAACTAAAGCTCAGTTAAACCGACAAACATTTTTGATGCACTGTAATAACAACTGAACACCGCGAGTATTAATCATGTGTTATACACAAGTAATTTTATACAAGTATATGTATGTATGTATGTATGTATGTATGTATGTATGTATGTATGTATGTATGTATATATGTATCTATGTCAGTTTTAAGGTATGTATATCCTAAAGTACTAGTATATAGGATTAATCTCGTTTATTACTCGGTATGAGGTAAGCTCTGACGTCGGGATTAAAGTTAATAGCTTTAGTAACAGATATCGACTTAACTCTGAGTTTGGCTTACTCTTTATTCAATGTTTAGCTCAACACTCAATTACAAGGATTCCATTATATTAGCAAATAAAAAAAAAATTAATATTTTGTCAATAGTTAATATAGATTTTAGTTTGGATTGAATAACTGTTTGAGAGTGGATGCATTAATAGTAAGTAAATTTAAAACCGCAATCTGAATAAATACGTGGTGAATAATGAACGTCTCGAGTGGTTTTTCTTTGACATTTTTCTTACGTATTCAGCACAGTCTTCACCCCGTACTGCTGCTATATGAATAGAGCTTTTGCTACTGAGGCAAATACCTAAGGATTGTACCGTACGAATGAATATTTTAAAAATTCACTATACACTTTGTGGGTCCTGAGAATTTATAACACATATATACATGTATATATCTTTAGCTGAATATGGGGAAATGTAAATATGATGGGGTAGGAGATATAAATATGCCAATTAGGCTGGATTTTTATTTTTTTTTTTTTTTTTTTTTGGCTTAATAAAAAAATCGATTCTATTATTGATGAATAATTTTCAGTCAACAATAAAAAAAAAAAATTTATAGACTGAACATTTATAAATTAATTTCATTCATTTTTACTTTCATTGGTAAATAATTGCACGCCTCGAACGCGAAGCGGAGAAGTTGTGCTTTATAACGGACTTGTCAAAGTCACGCGATTTTTCCGCATTAAACTGTATATATTATTTTCATATCACACTTACACGTTATAAAAAGCACATTAATCTAAAGAGGAAACACTAATTAATAAGATTGATACTTTCATTAAGTTGCCCCATACGAATTATAATAAAAAAAAGTTCAATAAAAAAAATTTATCATGGACGTCAGTTAGTCTGTAGTCCAAAAAAAGTCTGTGGCACGGATATCTCGTAAACGGCTTGACAAAATGACTTTATTTTTTTTTCACTGTCTTCAAAATTATGCAAAGAAGGTCTTTTTCGAAAATCACTATTGTAGTGTCCTTCTCGTTTTTTTTTATAATGAATCATTTCTGTTAAAACCGGCACCATGTAAACAAACACTACAGCCATTTTTTTATTTTATGAGGAATGTTTTTTTTTATCATCGAACTTTGCTGATATCATAAGGTTCTACTTTACCATCAGATAATTTTTTTTTATTGTCAACTGTCATAGAATTAACTAAATTGAAAAAAAAAAAACAATTTTCTTGCAAGATGTTTATTAAAAAATTTAGTAATTAAAAATGAAAATTAATAATTTATATATTTTATTGGAACATGAACATTCGAGGCGTGAACTTTTGGATTTTCCAAACTTTTTTTTAAATTTCGCTCGTTACAAACTGAACTTGAAAAATTTTCCCACAAAATACTATCTTCCCTTTTTCATTACTGACTATAATTAATTATTTTCCTTCCCATTTGACTAATTAAATTTCCCACTAAATAAAATTTCGAAATTTCCGCACTGATATTCTAACACATTCAATTAAGCGAAACTTCTGTTCATAAAATAAAATAAACAAATATTCAAGAAAATCAGTGTGCAAATGAAGCTGGTGATCAACATCTGACAATCTACTTAGCAACGAAATCTTAGCTACAAGTTATAAATGTAAGCTGAGATCTCTAGTATTACAAGACTATTTCACAGGAAAGTTCGCTGAACATGAGAAATGAAAGCACTACAGCTCTAGTTTGGAATTTAAGCTTAAACCAAGAATTATCGGGCACAACTAACATAAACGGTGGTCAGAAATTATGCTAAGTTGCATCCCTTATTCCGGGCTAGACATTCTCGACAACTTCTCGTGGGCTAAATGTAGGACTAAGGTTTAACTTGGCTTCCGACCGCATCTTGGCATTCCTCTTAACTAAGCTCTGTATTACATACATATATATCTATATATCCAAGACCAAGAGGGAATTATATAAGATATGTTAGATGAGTAAGATAAGTACGTAGATGAAGAAGCATCAGTTAAATTCTCGAGTTGCACTAAAAACTTTAACGTTACATACTAACAGGTTTGAGTTTTTGATGCTGTTGTATGACTGAAACATACAAGGAATTGTCTATTTATTTCACGGTGAAATATGTCCGCTGCAATGCCGGTGAGGCAATTAGACCCAGTCTACGCAAGAAGTAATAGACGTGTGTTAGTAAAAAATAAAAATAATTTTAACTCGAGTTGTTTTTGTTAGACATTCGTTATATTGTATAAATGTTTGTGTACTTATGTGTGTGTCTGGTTAAATTGCGCGGTGTGTGCTCTTGTGACATGAGATGGCTAGACAACAAAAAGCTGGATCAACGGGTTTAGACGCCGCGGTTGATGCTAAGAAACGGGCGTTGCCGGATACCGGCTTAAGATAAATTAAACCAATTTCTTAGTAAGGACGTAAGAAAAAATTCATTTTATGTTATGTTATTGGAATATTATTGCCATTGTTTCATTAGTGCACTGAAAAAAAAAAAAAAATCGGTCTGTCAGTTGACCCTGCGGGCCAGCCCTAAAAGTTACCGTCGTTTTTAAGCTCTTTGAGCTCAAAATATTGTTGTAAACACATTTTCGAGCTCGAAAATACTTTTGTATGCCTTTGTTTTCGAAAAAAAATCTATCAAGGACATAAAAAGTTATCCAAAAAAAAACATTTTTGAAAAAAGTTTATTTTTGGAATATCTCTGAACGAGGCCTACCGATCAAGTTCAATTTTTTTTTCAACTTTTAGATATTGACAAGCCGCGTAAAATGGCACCTTGACGATCAAAATCGGTTCATCCGTTCAAAAGTCATAGATATTTACATATGTATTAGACTGTTTCAAATTAGGGGACTATTTTTTTTTTTTTGATGAACATTGAAAAATCGAAAGGGTATTTTAAAATATGGTGACAGTTAAAATTTGAGCTCTTAATATTGATATTTAGAGGTGGCTATTTGTAATTTTCGATTTTTCATTTAGAAACATGGTAAAAAATACATAACTTCCGAAAAAATCAAGATACAAAAAATCTCTTCTTAACTATTTTGTAGGAAATTTACTGGTCTACAAAAAAGGTCCTCTATGATTTTTTCATGAGTTCAACCATTCACAAGATATCCGACGTCAAAGTTTGATAAAATTCAAAGAACTTGTTTATGCTCGCTCCGAATTTTATACCATGCCAACCAATGAGAATTCAGAAATTTTCAATACAATTTTTTGTAGGAAATTGAACGCTCTACAAAAAAAGTCTCTTATCGTTTTTTGATAAATCCATCTGTTCAAAAGTTATTAGAGCTTGAAGTCAAGTTATAGTAAAATTCGAGATCTTTTTACTTTTTCGGTGAAACTATCGGACAAATCATAAAATGTCATTAAATCTTTTTTGTAGACAATTTTATTTCCTAAAAATTATCTCTGATAAATTTTTTCCGAATTCTGCATTCTATTCTAGTTAATTCCATTTTAATGTCGAGCTTTTAAAATCGATCAGAACACTTTTTTTAGGAGCTTAGCATTAAAATGGAAATAACTAGAAGAGAATGCAGAATTTAAAAAATTTATCAGAGGTAATTTGTGAGAAATAAAATTGCCCACAAAAAAGATTCTATGACATTTTATGATTAGTCCGATAGTTTCACCGGAAAAGTAAAAAGATCTCCAACTTTACTTCGAGCTCTAATAACTTTTGAACAAATGGATTTATCAAAAAACGATAAGAGACTTTTTTTGTAGAGCGTTCAATTTCCTACAAAAAAATGTATTGAAAATTTCTGAATTCTCATTGGTTGGCATGGTATAAAATTCGGAGCGAGCAAAAACAAGTTCTTTGAATTTTATTAAATTTTGACGTCGGATATCTTGTGAATGGTTGAAGTTATGCAAAAATCATAGAAGACCTTTTTTGTAGATCAGTAAATTTCCTACAAAATAGTTGAGAAGAGATTTTTTGTATCTTGATTTTTTCGGAAGTTATGTATTTTTTACCATGTTTCTAAATGAAAAATCGAAAATTACAAATAGCCACCTCTAAATATTAATATTAAGAGCTCAAATTTTAACTGTCACCATATTTTAAGATACCCTTTCGATTTTTCAATGTTCATCAAAAAAAAAAAAATAGTCCCCTAATTTGAAACAGTCTAATATGTATATATATACATACATACACTCGGGTATCATCGTGAAATTAGTCAGGATAGCTTCCTAGAACCTCAAAACGTCAAGATCTCTTAGAAATTCAATGTTCGAAAATCGGTCTGAAACTAATAACTTCCTGAATTTTTGAAAATTTGCAATTTTCTTAGCGGGAAGTTTAAAAATTTTACTGACAACTTGAACCCAATTTCGAATTTAGATATTTTTCTTTATCTTTCTAAAAAATTTAAAAAAATTCGTGAGACAAAAGTACAGTATCATCAATTTAAATTTAAAAATCCAACTAGAGAACTGTGAAAAAGCACAAGGTAGTAAATGAAAGTATGAAATAATAAATAAAATAAAATAACGTTTCTCATATTTGTCTTAATTTGACTTGCGTCGAAAAGTTTCCTAGAGTCTTTAGTCAACTCGCGAGCAGTTAAGGCAGCCGTCAAATATACTCGACTCTAAATCTGTCATCAGGGACACAGAAACCTCTGGGCCCTCCTCCCGTCCGCAAAAGTTGGTCAGAAAGGGAATAAGAGTGAAAGAGTGCTGCAGAGTTACGACGTTCCCTCAGGTATTTCTCAGGCCAACTCAACGTTTTGTGTTTTCTCTCAACTTTGTTCTCGCTCCGTTGAAATATTAAAATAAACTATGCCGGAAAAGCGTGTTAAGGGTTGACTGCGCCTTAGTGGCTCACTGGAAATGTCCTGGGTAAAATAGGACAGAGCGCTCGTTGTAGTACAAAGCATACGCTTTCAGAAAGTCAGAAAGTCACTGTGCCATGCACCAGCAAAAAATATATTACTCACCCGGTTATGACAGACGGAGAAAAAATGTAAACAAAAAAATTATAAAGGATTAGGTAGTCGTTATATTTACATTTTTTTTTTTTTTTTATTCCTCTGTAACTTTTTTTTTATTCACTCGGCAAATAAACTAGACTTCCATGATGAACTATTTTTTAGTGTTACTAATTCTGATAAAAAAAAAAAAATAAAAAAAAATGTGGATCCAATTTTATTTTTTAATTTTTTTCTCTACTGAATTTCATACATCGAACGTGGGTCAATTTCTGTGTCAGTTAAACTTTCTATGCACGGAAGCTCTGGACATGTGAACTGAATTTGCGAAAAAATGTATATCCTAATGTTAAATTCATAAAATAGTTTTTTAAATTAAAAACAAAACTAAATTTTTTTTTTTTTGTTATGCAAAAAAATAAATGGCGAGTGAAATAACATGGATATGAAGGTGACAGGAAGAAAATATGCGGAATAGTGTCATGAATGAACTGGCGTGTCAGTTTTTAGGAAAGTAATCTAAAAGTGCGCAAGCTATTTGCCGAGTAGTAAATGAGGCCGAGAATATGAAACAGCTCTCCTACCATTTGCGAGAGATGTAATTCATTGTTGAATGACAACTAATCTGGCCAGGTAGATACGAATCCAAGTTTTCATTTAAATAAAGATACGAAATTATGAAAATTTTTTTTAAAAATAATTTGCATAAAATAGTAACGAGTTTTTAATTTTTATCTCAACAGGTCAGCCGTATTCCGATGTCACAAGCATACTACTGTAATTTAATTAATGTTGAAAAAATATGACAGCTTGTTTGCAAAAACGAAAAAATAAATAAATAAAATGTCAAGTATCGGAATATTTTTTTACTCAATTTACTTAATTGACAAATAGTTTTAAATATTTGACTGCCGCGCGAGTTTATAAAATGGTTAAGCTACTCAATAACACGCATAACTGACTTTTTGTTTCCATTACAAATTTCAAGTGTCAAAAGATCAAAACACACATTTCAAAAGTCATTCACCTGCCTTAACCAAACTTAATTATAAAAGTATGATAAAAAATGCTGACAGGATTTGTTGAGAAAAAAAAACATTCCACATGTCAGAAATTGTTTTTTTTTTATTTCTTTTTAATTAAATGTAACAAAAAAATTATAGTTAATGAATTGTCTACTCTTTGAAATATGCATCACTACAGTCCGAATTCAAAATTTTTTTTTTTATTTTTTTAATATAAAAAGTCAGATATTATACATTTCAAAAAAACTGAAAAAAAACTTTTTTTTTTGTTTTTCTTCCATATCTTTGCATCTATTTGATCGATCGATTTGAAATTTTTAGAAAAGTTGACGGCAAACAAACTCTTTTGATTGCAACCTCAAACAGTTTAATCAGTCAGTTCATTAAAAAGATATCAAGAGTTTACATCCATACACACACACAACACTCGGACATCCTTCTGAAAATAGTCAGAATAGCTTCCTCGGACCTCAAACGTCATCATCTGATGAAAACTCGATTTTTGAAAATCGGGGTGAAACCAATAACTTTCCGAACTTTTGAAAATTGATAATTTTCTTAGCGGAAAGTTAAAAATAAAAAACTATCAATAAATTTTATTAAACAACTTGTTAAAAATTTATCTGTTTACTATCTTGTCTAGCAGCGCATTCCTTCATCATAAACTTGAAAGCATCAATTGGAATAAAATCAGGCTTCTTTGCAACCTCGTCCTTAAACTTCTCATACTCATCCTGTTCTTTTAAAGCGCGCTGGTATTTTTCCATATCCTCCATAGCATTGCGGCGTTTATTAATCTCCTGTAGTTCAAGCTGAGCTTGCAGTTCCTGTCGGTACCGTAGTGCCATTTCCTTTTTCTTATAAACGTCTTCGACGGAAGCAGCCGCCGCAAGTTGAGCATCTTTCCGACAGACCTCCCGCTCTTCTTTAACTTTTCTCCGTTGTTCAGCTTCCAAATCACGTTTGGCCTTGAGCTGATCATCTCTAGCTCTAATAATTTCATGTCTCAATCTCGCCTGGTGTTCTTGATACTGTTTACGTGCTAAATCACGCTTCGCCTCAATATCCCTCGCCGATTGTTCGATTATCGCTTCAACTTCTTCTTTTCTTTTCGCCTGTTCAGCTTTCAGTTCTTCCAAATACTTCATATAGGCACTTATTTCTTTCTGTAATTTTATTTTCGAATCAGAAATACGTTTTTTTTCTTCATTTATTTCTGCCTCACTAATAAATTTCAATTTTTCTGCCACTGCTGCCTCCTGTTTCATTTTATCAGCAAACTGCTTTCGCGCTTCTGTCAATTGTTCCTCAAGATCTCGTTTAAATTTATCCCGTTTAAGTCTTTCAGCTTCTAAAGTACGTACCTCTTCTTCCCTCACTTGCGCCCACAGATTCTCTAATTCCTGTCGCTCTTCTTCGCGTTGGCGACGCAATTCTTCTCCAGTTGATGATCGTGCGGCCATCTGTTGCGACAAAATGAAACCTGTTTCTCTTTCCCGCGCTCTGCGTTTAGCTAATAAATTATTTTCGTGTTGTTTCTGTGCTGCCGCTTCCTTAGACATTATTTCGTGCCACAGTTGGTCCAATTGTTTCTCTTCACGGTGTCGTGAATCTTTTTCCAATATCTGAGCCAAGTTCGCGAACTTAACCCCGCGAGCTATTTCCCGCGACATTTTGTCCCGAGCCTCCGGGCTGTTTTCAAAGTACTGTTGCTGTCGTTTTGACGTTACTAGATGGCGTCGCTCTTCTTCTTCTCGCATACGATGTAACTCATCCTGCTTGGCAGCTTCTTCAGCTCGAGTGTATTTGCGTTTGTGATCTAGATTGACGAGCTCTCTTAACAATAAGGCTTCCTCTGATGAAATCATGTGGCGAAGCTTTGCACGGCGAATATTGATGTCTTCCTTGTTTGCTGATGTATCTTGTTACGGGAACAATATAACAATAGAGGTTAAAGATTGAGGGTTACAGGTCAGTCAATGTAATTTAATCTACAGGGTGAAGCTTTGATTAAATTTCAGAAATTATTAGGCATTGATATTATGCTGACAATTAATATCATACAGGTAATTTAAGTCGTGTATATGATAGAGTGCATTGTAAATAATCGAGGTAATGTAATAACAGTCAAAATGAACCATGGTAACATTTATCAGTAATAAAATTTTTTTTAAATTATTCGAATAAAAAATATTTCAAAGCTCTTCAGATGGCTGTAGCTCATAAACTACTTGAAATTTTGGTATGCCATTTTTAAAGGTATACACTACCGAAATATGCAAAAAAATTAATTTTTTCAAAATTTCACACTAGTGGTCCCCTTTAATAAAAATATTTACTAGAGAAAACTAAAAACTTACTTTTTTGAATGCAATCACGTATTTGATTTCTTCTAATAGTTTTATCAGTTCTCTCCTTCAACGTCGATGAATTCCGTGAATACTCGAACTTTTTGTTGTCACACAAAAGCGCATTTGAATAAAATCTTCGATCTGTGGGTATCATTGAGTCGTATACTTGAGTATTAAGTATCCTATCACCTGATTGGGGATGTTGAGGTCGTGTTATAGCGTTATTTCTACCACCTCCTTGCAAGCGAAGCTGGTTTGTCTTGAGTTCGGGATACTTTGCACCAACAATCTGTTGACGTAATTTGTATCCAAGCGGAATAGTCGCGGCACCAACGACATCGCTGCGTTTCGTTTGATAGGTTTCCACTTGACTTGAGTCTGTTCTTGATCTTGCCAACACGCTCATCGTTCAATGTTAGTAAATGCTTGCTTGCTTACTTGCTTTACTACACTACCCAGAGCTTTCTGTATATATTGAGTATAGTATATAGTTGTATAGTTGTTTATCAAGAGTTAAATTGAAGGAACGTGAGCAAGTCAATAAACTCTTGTTGACTGTGGTAACCGTAGCAACGAATACGCTTGATAAAATCGAAAGACCGTGTGAGTGCAATTATCCAACTGGTTTGAGTCGATATGTCAATACAGGAGACCATTGATGATTGTTCAAGTTTCGATATAAACAGTTGATTGGACTATTTTCGGATTGCACTAATTTACCTAGAGTCATTTTTTATTTTTTTTTTCAAACTTAAATTTTATTGTGTGCCCTAAGTAATTTCTTATTAAGTTTTGTCTGATTTAAGAAAATTAGACCCACACAGAAAAAAAGTTATCTTAAGTCAAGAAAATATTTTGGATGACAAATTTTTGAGATAAATAAGTCAAGATTTTTTTGAGCCAAGAGAATTCATCTTGGTTAAAGAGAATTCGTCTTCATAAGAAAAGATTTCTACTTGATTCGACAAAATTTAGGTTTTCAAAAAAGTTTTCCTGAATCGAGAATTTTTTTTTTGTGCAGAAGCTTATGGAGCAAAGTTTGACTAAGGGAAAATTAATTTTTTACAATTTAGGGCCATTTTAAAAAATTATGCTGAAGTTAGCAGTCGATTAACAATTCTCAATTTTTTTTTCATCAATGTAATTTAAAAAAAAAAATATACACATGTAGAAAATAAAAAAAGCTACAAGTGCTATTTTTTGAAATACTTTTTTTTTTAATTTATCATTTTTAAAAAAATCCAAAAATTATCAGACGTCGGCTAATTTCAGTATCATTTTAAAAAACAAATTTTTTCACTAAAATTTTTAGTTACATCACTTTCATCGCTTCTTCCATCTCTCATTATTTTTTAAAATTAATCTCAGGTAATTAAAATATTCATAAAATTATAAAAATTTAAATTATCATTCCAATTTCAACTGTATTGAGTTATTCAGTCCAGAAAATTTTTGATTATATTTTATAAATAATTATTTTAAAATCACAACACTTTTCACAAGAAATGAATACATATATATATTTAGCTAAACTATGAACGATTTTTAATTCAGTCCATAAATAAAAAAATATAAGAAAATCCAAGAAGACGCCCAGTATACTTATATATCCAAAGAAAACATTGTTGATTCGCATTAATCATATATATCTTGTTCAGTGGACTTTCCCGGAAATTACAGTTTCAAAATGACAACTTTCACGAATAGCTCTAGGCAGTTCAATCATTGTACTCGAGCTCGCCCAAGCGGCGTTTGAGTTGTTTCCGCAACTGAGGACTTTGTCGTTTCCTAGACAAGAGCCCGTAGCATCACGCAAACCGAGCTATCAACACCACTACCAACCACTGATTCCTATTTCGCCAGTACATCATCTCTGTTAAATCCTCATGCTCCTCTTCGACACATTCCTCCGGACTCTCCACAGCCAAATCAAACACTCCGTCAACGAGTGCTAGCGGTAACGGAATAGAACCAGGAATGGGAATAGGACAAATCTACCACGCACAGCGGTCACAGTTTAAACAAACTTTGAACAACGATCTACAATTCACAATCCAGAATTCACATCCACATCCACATTCAGACTACAGTCCTCAGAGTTTCCATTACTTTCCTTCTAACCGTAACCTCATTTCTCTGATAACAATTTAACATCCATGATCACATTCTGCTTCAACAATTGTTTTCTACCTTTACCTTTTACCCTTTCCTCTATTCTCTCTTTCTAATTCCTCATCCCGACTTCTAATTATCCAACATAATTAAATAATTATTTTAAATTTAAATTTAACATAATTATTAAGTGTGATTATCTATAATTAGCCCTCCCTTATTGAATTTCCTTGCAAACTGATCCAAATAAAATTTTACCGTGTAGACTTACAATTCGTAAAATATTACAGTGTAGTCAAAGGAAAATAATAATAAAAAAGAAAGTTTGTCTTTAAAGACACGTGACACTTTCAATTTTATCCATTTTCCTTTGTTTATATTTTTTTAATGGCCAAAGGAGAATTGAAGCAGCCATCTTTGTCTTCAAAGCAAACGTAATAAGTAGTTGGGTTGTGATTTTATCCTGAGGTCATCTTTGTTGTTTACAAGGACCAGGTTCCTAACTACAGACAACAGTTTTCATTAGACATCTAGCTGGCAGGCAGATGTAGGGTCGGAAACTTTTTTAGGGGCTTCATAGACAGGAAGTGAGTGCCAGAGTGGAAACAGTGGAATAACGAAACCCTGACTAATAAAGGAGTTTATGACTATTGTTGGAGTTGAGTATAGAGTATAGAGTAAGAGTAAAAAGTAATATGCTGTATAGTCGATGGTAAAGTTACTATTTTAGGGATTTAATGCGGTGAAATCTGGGCAAAGTGGTCAAGCCTTAAACCTTAAGCTTGGGAGCGATAGCTGGCGTATTGTAGGACGGGGAATATTAGCGCAATCTGCAGCTCGTCCAAACAACCGCAAACTGCTGGCTGGTGTAGTGGAAACTGGAGACTGGTTGCTGGAAAGAGGGTGCTGGGTATTGGGTACCGGCAAGGTTATATAGAGTGTTTTCTCTTTCAACTCCTGTAAAGTCGTAAAATACTGGCGTTGTCGAGGCTGCGGTCGAGACAGTGGCTTTTTGTATATATTGTGTTTCTCAAGTATTAAGCTGAGAACAGAAGCACCACAATATCTTGATACGTGACGCTGGGTTTAATTGGAAATGGTCTAAATTTTTAATTAACTTTTTTTCTCAAAGTTCCCATTAGCGGTATTTATTTTATTATTACACTGAGAAAAATTCGGAGTTAATTCGGAGTTATTGCAGACTTTATTTCAATTCGAATTCTCTTCGTCACTCGCAGTTACTGAGATTTAAAAAAAATCTGTCTTGAGCTCGAAAACATTGTTGTAAATATATTTTCTCATGTGTTTAAGGATGCGTACTATCGTGTGGATACATAATATTTCCTGACGAGGTCCCGAAATTTTCTCCAAGTACATATGTACGTACATATACTCTGACAACATCTTGAAATTAGTCAGAATAGCTTCCTAGAACCTTAAAACATCAAAATCTAATAGAAATTCGATTTCCGAAAATTGGATCAAAACCAATAACTTCCCAAGTTTTCGAAAATTCTCAATTTTCTTAGCGGGAAGTTAAAAATCACTGTGCACACGGAGTAAATAAGGAGTTTACTATTTTAGCTGAGTGATTTCGGAGTGATCTGGATTTTATTAAAATCGACATTTACTCAATTTCAAATTTTATTGTTAAAATAAACTCCACTTCGGAATGATTTTCACGAGGGGATTAAATAAATAAACAGTCATCATTCACTCTGGTAATTTTTTTCTTATTGAAAAGTGATCCTCTATTCAAATTAGACATTGGTCGCATTTTCTGAGCCAGAAATGAGCTCCATCCATTTTCATAAACCGTAAATGTATTTTTAAACAAAAAAGATTTTTTTTGTCTCGAAAATGGCGTTTCGCTTTGTCTCGAATTCCCCAGTATCTCGATCAGATAATTTTTTCTAGTCACAAATAGACTGTCGTATTTTAAAAATACTACAGAGAATGAAATTAGAGCTACTGAGTCCCGAATGTGAATCCAAACAAAAGAAAGGGGTTAGTAGTGATGGCTGATGAAGATCAATGTGAATGTGGCCAAAATCCAAGTAGCATTGTGTTAAAGCATCTCTATTGTCCTTCAACGCATTGTATAGCCTTATCCTGTCCCTTTATCTCTCCAGAGCTATATACTGCATTTACACGTGGTCAGCACACGTGTACGAACCCGTGCTCTATAAGCTAACCCAGTTCTCTTAATCCGGGCACAAGAGGCTAATTTGCTGGTTAAAAAAGGTGTAATTACTTGAGTAAATTATATTTCCATACTCATAATAATTCAAGTTATTAACTTTAATTTACTAGTGTTCTGTTAATCCTTGACTTGACTCGATTATTTAGTGAGTAAATTAGTGAATTAGCGTTTAATTGAGGCAAAATAATTGTTGGTGATTTAAAAATGATCAAGATGTTGTTAATTGATAATGAGTGGGCCTAGATGAAGTGTAGGCCTGTTGAACAATAAATTGAAATAGTTGTCAATAAATTATGAGAAAGACAGTGCTCTGGTATTGGCTCGAGTTATGGATGACCCAGGAACTGGCAACGCAACAATAGCCGCGTCTCTCTCTTTGACCTCTTCCGTAGTTTGCTAACCTTACCCATCTCCGTAAATCCCTTTCTCCACTTTCCTCTGTCCGAGTATGGAACCTAGAGTTACTATATGAGGTATAGTGTGCTCTAACTAGTCCGGAGCTGTGTCAATGACGGACTATGGTTAATTGCCCAGCATCCATATTTCACCAAGTCGGGCTCTGTTCTGCTCTGGGTATCAACGGCTGCAGAACACTGAGATTACAAGCTCAGATGATCAAGAGATTAGGTTTATATATTAACTCAAGTGTAAACTCAGAGGATAATGAGGTTAAAAATTCGATATGCATATTTATTAATACATTATTTTAATTAAAATAATTGATTATTATTATTAATTTGAAGATAAAGGGGCCAGAAAATGACGAAATCTATAAGAACATTATCTTCATACAGAAAAAAACTACTATATCGTGATTTTTGGGTTTTTCTCTAATATTTGCAGTTTGACCCCAAATTTTGACTTCAGATTCATGCTCAGTGGGAAAAAATACGACAGGAAATCATAGTCTGACAACCAGCACACACCACTTTTTTTTGTGAACCTGTGTTATTTAGAAATTTTATTTTAAACCGGAAAAAACATACTACAAATCTGAATTCTGTACTTGAACGTTTTTAATAAATTTTTTTGGTCTGGAAGCGAGCAAGGGCACTAACTTACGAATACTTTGAATTCAAATTCAATTCACATAACATTAAAGGCTCTGAGGATCAATAAACTGTTTATTTAATTACAGCATTGAGTTAAAAATGTTTACTATATAAAACGAACTAAGAAACTATTGGTGATTTTTTAAAAGATTTTCTTGATTTTTTTGTATGATCATTCTTCAAAGGGGATGGAATCGTCGTAAATGTTAGATATAGACAACCACCCGTGGTGTACCAGCAGAATAGAAAAAGGCCGACGATGAGAAATATTGGACGAAAGTGAGAAGGATTTATAACGTTGGACGGGAAGCCAAGCAAGATATATGTACTTGCGATTTCTGTTCCGCTGCACAAGTTGTACATCACCGCAAAGGCTGCTTTACTTCGCTTGGCTTCACATATAACTCTGCTGGCTACTATTCTATATACTATATACATGTAAGCGCGTACACACAGTAACACACATATGCACACACAATTTTCAAAGGTTCAAAGAATCTCTGCTGGTTAAAGATCATATAACCACATGGGATTGTTTATTTCTTTTTTTGTGTAAACTGTAAACGGCAAAAAGCTACAAAATCTAAATTAAAAATATATTGCTCTGATAATTAGAGTTTATTATTATTTTTATAATTAAAAAAATTTCCGAGCTTATAAAACTGCGGTTAGATGGTGCGAGATAAAAATTATTTCTCCTTACAGAGATTCATGATAAACAAATATTATAAAATTTAATAAAACCACCCTCGTCTCGTTCAAAATGTCACATCAGATTTTAAAATCTATTAAAACTAAACAATGCACACCTAAAAAACCCGGGTCATAAAAAATAGTATATTGTGTGCCGAGGGATGAAACAAGACGATTTTAGACTAGAGTGAAGTTGGCTGCCCGAGATCTTAGGGTCCTTAGAAACAGCCTAAAACCATGTTTCATTCTCTGTCACAAACTAGATTTTTAATGATTACTTACATTGGAATTTCAAATTTTAGTGTCAGCAGCCTGTTAGAAACAAGTTAATTCAAGACCAATGGTGTAATCAATTTTCAGCGCAGGTGTAAATCGTGAATTGCAATTTATGACAAAAAGTTATGACTGCCATGACAAGTATCAGAGCTAGAATTAAATGAAAAACTGGATTTCAGTGGACAGAAATTGTTTATTTCTTCCCAAGAAACGAAACAAATTTGTTTCTGCCCGCTGACTACCAATCATAA
Source organism: Microplitis manilae (assembly GCA_030273425.1). Classification (NCBI taxonomy): domain Eukaryota; kingdom Metazoa; phylum Arthropoda; class Insecta; order Hymenoptera; family Braconidae; genus Microplitis; species Microplitis manilae. The sequence goes on along the minus strand of CP092730.1, from coordinate 16,982,218 downwards.
TATCTAGCGTCATCGAACCTCAATCTAGCCTCATCAAACTCAAGTAAGCCTCAATCGAGCCTCACTTAGCTAAAAAAGTATTTTGAGCCTCAAATAATGCTCATATAGCCGCAATGAGCCTCAAATGATGCTCACAGATCTTCAATAAGCCTCGATTAGCCTCAAATGAACCTAGTCTCGACTCAATGAATCTATAATAATAATAATTTTACGAGTTCGATCAAATGAAGTTTGAATTCTATTAGTATTATTTGAGGCTCATTAAGGCCCTTCGAGCATCATTTGAGGCTCAAAATGCTTTTTTAGCTAGTAAGGCTTTCATCAAGTAAGGCTTGATTGAGGCTTACTTGGGTTTGATGAGGCTAGATTGAGGTTCGATGAGGCTAGATATTATGACCCGGGTAAAGTCATTCGCAATTTAAGCGTATGCTAATATATTTGTTCACGACACTGGACTGAAATTAGCTTATTTCGATTGGCTATACAGATTCTGAAACTTGAACTTTCGATGCTGGTTTTATGAAAAAATAAAAAAATTTTAATACATACTACACTGAAAAAAATAATCGCTAGCAGCTAGCGATTTTTAATCGCTAGCTGCAAGCGATTATTTCGCTAGCAGTAAGCGATTTTTTCTTTAGCAGCTAGCGATTAAAAATCGTTAGCTGCAAGCGATTATTTCGCTAGCAGTTAGCGGTTTTTTCGCTATCAGGTAGCGATTAAAAATCGCTTGCTGGAAGCGATTTTTTCGCTAGCCGTTAGCGATTTTATCGTTAGCAGGTAGCGATTAAAAATCGCTTGCTGGAAGCGATTATTTCGCTAGCTGCTACAGATTTTTTCCTTGTAGGGAAAGGGGGGCTAAATGGGTCGCTGAAGCAAAATGGTCCCCCAAAAATTTTTGACATATAAAGTGTTTGGTATGGAAGAAGGGGTGAGGCAAAATGGACCCCTTAAAAAAAAAAGATTCAAATCTTCAGTTTTTTTTACTTGTCTTATTTAAAAATTTTTGGGGGACCATTTGCCTCAGTGGCCCATTTTGCTCCTCCCCCACCCCAAACACTTTTCATGTTAAAAAAGTTGGGGGCCCATTTTAACCCCAAATATTTCGTCATCCAGAATTTTAAGGGGCTCATTTTGCCCCTTTTTCCCTACAAGGAAAAAATCTGTAGCAGCTAGCGAAATAATCGCTTCCAGCAAGCGATTTTTAATCGCTACCTGCTAACGATAAAATCGCTAACGGCTAGCGAAAAAATCGCTTCCAGCAAGCGATTTTTAATCGCTACCTGATAGCAAAAAAACCGCTAACTGCTAGCGAAATAATCGCTTGCAGCTAACGATTTTTAATCGCTAGCTGCTAAAGAAAAAATCGCTTACTGCTAGCGAAATAATCGCTTGCAGCTAGCGATTAAAAATCGCTAGCTGCTAAAGAAAATAATCGCTAGCTGCTAGCGATTATTTTTTTCAGTGTAGAAATATCAGAGAAAGTTTTTAAATTTTAAGCTATAATAAAATTTCTTTGAATTAATTAATGTGACATCTTACAGACAACTGGTTGGAAAAAATTTTTGTTATTCTATTAGCAGTATAAGTGAATATTTTAAGTATCACTAAAATTTGGAAATAGATATTCTTAATATAAACTAATAAGTGCCTTAAAGTGGTGAGAGAATGAATATTGAATAGATGATAGAAATAATTTATTAGAAGCACAATCAACTTTCGTTTCATCTGATGGGAAGCCTCGTGTCCATGAATACTTGATCGTGTTTCCAGTTGTCTCAAGAGCACACCCCAAGTATATAACATTAACGAGTTGTGCATTGCGAATTCAGGAATCGCGACTTAACTCCCTAAGGCATTCGAGGCCTTTTAAATTTTCTTACGCGCTATTTTCTAGTCCTGCCTTCACTATATACAGCTATATCGCGTCAATGGATGAATAAATCATCATCTAACCGAACTAAAGTGTACGCAGACCAAAACAGGAGACACAAAAAGGTCTGCCGAAATAAAATAAAATACCAACATTACCCTTGGCAATTCTTCCTGCTGCTTTCTCCACTTGGATTTACTTTACTTTTTTTTCTTTTTTTTTTTTTGCCTTTATTTTATCTTTTTTGTTATTTTCTTTATTTACAAGCTCGTATATTCCCGCAATTACTGTGGCACTGTTCCAATGGAATAAATTTTAATACGACGACGGAATAATTTTTAAATCATTTAGTTTTATTTTTATTTCATTAATGTTTGCACTTTAATAGTTATTTATTAATTTATCATTATTATATATGTATGTATGTATGAATGAATTTAATTATTTTTTTATTCAAGTAAAATTAATTCGGACCGCAATAAGTCGGTTTAGTCTCCATTCCCGACTTGAAATATACATGTCTCTATCTCGGTATTTATATTTATATACATGTACATGTACATAAAGATGAGGGGGAACTAAAATCGCGTCTGACGGAGCGTAATAAAGTCTTAAATTGATGCAAAAGCTTATAAACTGATGAGACGTTAACTTTGAGCGCCGATTAATTTTAAAGTTTCTTCATTATAAATCCCCGTATGCCTTCTCGCGTTCTTAGAGTTAAGCTAAACGTGTAACTATATAACTTTCTGTATGCTACTATTTATTTATGCCAACGACTCATTGATTTTTGTTTGAAAAAAAAAATCATTATGTAATTAATTAATAGTTATTGTCAGATTTAACTAATAAGCAATCGTTCTGAATAATTCTAACTTAATTTTATATTCGAAATTGAATAACCTGAGGTTATTGGAATTAATGACGACGGTGAATTTCGTATATTCATTTTTTTTTCAATTGTTGTTGTACCTGATCATAATTGTGGGATTTTTTATAAGTGAATTTTTTAATTTTTACACGGAGAAATTATTCTCGTTTGGAATGCTATGGTATCATTCAAGTCAATTTCCGTCAGGTGGCTTACATGGTCCGCCTTTACTATGACACCATATCATTTTAAACGTGAATAATTTCTCCGTGTAGGTAACATAGAAAATAAATACTTTTTCCGGGCGGATAAAATGACCACCTTTCTCCCAAAAATGACTACAATAAAATTATTTATGTCTAATCTAAGTAAAAAAAGAGATTTGCAATACTCTTTCTAAATAATGATGCCAAAAAAAAAATTATTTAAGACAAATAACTTCTGCAAAATTTTAATATTGCGAAAAAGATCACATATGTTTTTTTTTCAGCCAACAATATACTGAGCCCATTGACATTTCGAAAATAATTTTGTGACAATCAAAATTGTAAAAAATATAAGAGTCGTAAATGACAATTAGTAACAATTTTGTAAAAAAAAATTTGTAACGAATTTTCGGGGTGGTCCGTTTTACCCGCCCTTCCACTATATATATGTAATTTTTATTACTAGATAGGAGTATCAATTTTTAATTCAATAATAGATAACAAATGCAATTACTATTTTAAATTATCAATAATTCCCATTTTAATCCACTCACAATTATCATAAAAAATTATTTATTTTAAACCCGCTATTGCTTTCAAAATAATTATACCACTTCCTAAATATTCTATACAACCTAAAAAATTTAATCTCAGTAATTTCAGTAAAAGAAATAAAAATGACAAATAAATAATAACTCACTCGACTGTGAAAAAATTGCCATTAATTTTTTACCATGACAGTTCTGACCCAAAAGTAGTAAAAGCATCGTAACAGTCAAACGTAACCCATCTTTCCCTCACAATTTATTTAAACTCTCCCATCTACTTGCTCTTCGACAGAGTGAACATTACACTTTTTTATTTTATTATCAGGTTATTTTTTGACTTCTCCTTTACCTCACCCTGTAATTCATCCCTCCCACACAAGCTCGATATCAAATCGAACGCTTACCCTGTCAAGTCACTATCGTTACCGCACCATTGCGGAAGACATTGGGACATTTTTTTTACTACTTCTACTTCTAGTGCGAAATAAGAAAAACCAAGCGTTATTGGCAGTGCTCTTACTTGACTGCAAATATATATATATATATATATATACATATACAATGAAAAAAAAGTAAGTATAAGATGTCGAGTTGGTTGAGTTCCAGAATGAAATCTCTATGATAGAATCTATTGTGTGAGCATAACGTGTATCATACGCATGCATTCTTATCACCAAAGACCCACTTACATTCTCAATATTTATATACTTTTTTCACATTATTTATTTTTATTTTTATTATTTAAACTTTTATACTATAATACAGAATTGAGGAATGTAATAACTCTTTGATGCTATTGAAATACTTATAGGATTATTATTTATTTATTTATTACTATTATTATTTATGATAAGAGGATCAAAAGTTTTTCAGCTTGACCTATTTTTTATTTATTTTCTTTTGTCCAATATACGAACTAATTTATTTTTTTTATTTTTCAATGATACCGTGTTTTTAATTTTTTTACGATATTTTCAGTATTAAAGATATTAATAACTGATGGGCATTCAAATTAATATTTAATTTTCGGAACTTTAAATAAAATTTAATGAAATAGAGATAAATTTAATTTAATAACCAAATAAATGCATTGAACTAATAAATGTGTTTACTTCGGGTCTACTTTTATCGTAAACTAAGCAAACAGACTTCCGGTTTGACTTGAAAAATGTTTTTGTTCTTTCTCAACATCATTAAATTCGTGAAATATTCATATATTGTGGTAATCAATTTTTTTTTCTAAACAATAGTTTTCCGAGACAAAATTTCAGAGCCATGTTACACCGAGTTTTAATTTTTCAAAATAAAATTTATTTTGCTGTACACCAGAATATATGTCCGCTTCTGATCTATAACGAGATCATGAATAAAACCGAGAAATTTTCTTTTTATCTCAAAATTTTTTCTATTCGTACAGACAGTGTACAAAAAAATCACGTATTTTTAGAGCTCCTTAAATATCATTTTAAAATAATGGTAATAATTAACAAAAAAAAATGTATCAACAGTTTTTATTCGAAAATTTAATGACAGAAAAGTTAACATCCAATGCAAGATTACAAGTAATTTTGGTTTAAAATAAATATAATTGTTAATTAAAGCAGGAACACTTATTTTAGTTCTGAAAACTCCATATCCTGTTTGATGTCCTGCATTTCTTCAGTAGTTAACATGCCCGGTTTTATAACGGGATTTAAATATTTTGAAATGTCATGAGTGAAAAGTTTAAGACTCAAAAATCCTCCAGATTCGCCATTGCCACGGTGGTAAAGACCGAGTCCGTCCAATGCGACTCTAGGCTCTGGAACCACCGGCTGAATATCAAAGTACGGGATCGTACTCTGTCCGACGTCGTCAGTAACACTCGAATAAGTTAGCATTGTTCGGGAATAATCTTCTGAGTCAGGTATATTATTATAGCTTTTTACAGGATCGGTTTTTTCTTTGACGTCCAAAAATTTTCTATAAAATAAATAAAAATTTAAATTCTAAGGCAAAAATTAAAAAAATTCATGAACTACAGCAAAATTAGGATCTAAAACTCAAACGGTGGCATCATAAGCTGAAGGCTTGAGCTGCCAACATTTACTCACAATCGCTTGTTAACCTCTTAGGACAATAAGCTATGAAAATTTATTTTTAAAAGTTGTAATACCGATTTATCGCAGCTTTTTTTTTAGTTGTAAACATCGTAAGCAAATCCGCAGAGAGCCATAGTGAAGATATCTTTCCATCATTGTTGTCAATAGCCCCGCCGGTAATCTTACGGTGCGGATCCAGCGGAATCAATAAGCCAGTTGTGAAATTGAACATTGTTATCCGGATTTCCAGTTGGAAGTCGTAAGGAGAATACGTCGCGAGATTCATTCTCGCACCTGTAATGACATAATTTGGTTCGTTGATGATGACATCGTCTAAATCAACGTAGCGACGTTCATTGGTTATAAACCCGTAATCTAGATCTTTCGTCAGTGGTATTTCTTTACCACCAACAACTTTTACGAATGCTCCGCCCTCAGTTTTTTCATCATACTTAAATTCCTCAATCGGTATCCATTTAGTGGTACCGTTTTCAATGCGGCCGTCTTTAATTAACTTTCCCTGCTCGATTTGCAAGTGAATCAAGCCATATTTTTTGATAAATCGTATACCAGTCAGTACCCTAGTAAATCAAATTAAAGAAATGAACCATTTCATTTTAATACAAATTTTGAACTCACATATTTTTTTTCACATCCGTCCTTTGTAGTCTGAAACTGAATGTGCGAGTAGCCGTTGACTCGGCTTTGTCTTCTACACATTGGCACAAACAGGGCCAACATTTATAGGCACCAATCATTAGCATTTCAAGTATGCCTTTTTTACCAAACCAACAACTTTCTTTGCTACCATAAGTGCGGTCTTGCCAATTATCGAGGAAAATCAGACGTTCCTTGAAATTACCGGGCTACAGTATATTTAATGGAGTTAATTTTTAAGTATATTACACAATTACTTATTGAGTAATAATTGATTAATTGATTACCATTTCACAAAACTCAACATACTTCAAGTCCCGGCACCCGTTCATCCTTCCTTGGCACTTATTCTCTGGGTACCATTTTCGCCCTTTAAAACTCTCATACTCGCGATAGATCGTTGATGTATCGATGTCACCACAAGAACCATCACAACTTCCATCAGATCGTAACATATATTCATGTCCCATCATCATTTGAACTGCGCGGTTCATTTCCGAGAATGTTTCGCCTATTGGAACATATGAAATGCCGATTAAACTTTTCTATATTTATTCATTTTAATAATAACTTGCCATTAATGTGTTTTGGAGGATCACAAACAATTATTTCTCTAGGTATGTTTTTCAATGCTTCTTTGGTAGCCGACATATAGTCATAAGCTGATTTTAGAAGCCTCTCTTCGGATCTTTTTGCTTCTTTTACAAAAGTTGCTAAAATAAATTTTATTTTTCTTATCAATTAATTCATAGGTTGGTACCTGAGTTGAAAAGTTTGATCTATTTTAAATGAAACAAAAATTTTGAGTTATTTCTATTCAATTTCACTTTTTTATTTGTATTTAATTAATGTACGAAATTTAATCGAATTTCGCCCATACTGTTCCTTATTTAGACTAATTTCAGACTTGTTTTTAATAATTTTCATTCTAAATCTGACTTTTTCTGCCTATTATTTTATTCAGTCTGTTTTTTATTGTCTTCAAACCAAAAACAGCTTAGAATTTTCGTAAAAATTTAAAAATAGATCACTAGCTCAAATACAGACCAATTAGCCCAAATACAGTCTAGTAAAATTAAAATAAGGTCAAATTTTTCGAGCCGGGTACATTCTATCAGAACAAATCGATTATATTTATAAAAAAATAAATTAATACTATCGGTTAGTTATATGATTAATTTGCGGCTCGTAGGCACAACGCAGTGGTTCGAAGGACCAACGCAGTGTCACTAGAATGACGGTTACGATCGGCAGTTTCTATGTAATCAGCGTTCGCGTAACGTTGTCATAAATATTAAAAAAAAAATTGTATTTTATTCTAATAACTTACTGTTACGAATAATAGATAATAGACCATACGAATAAGAACTCATGATATATCCTTTTATTTCTGTAAAAATAACCGTTCGATAAATATCATAAACACGTTGCTGCCGTGATTTAGTATGGCCGCATAAAGATGCTGGTGACATATCCTGAAGTAAAATTTATAATTAAATAAATGAAATGATTAATTTAATTATTTAAAGAATAATTACTTTAAAAATAGGGACTGCAAGGTCCAAAATACTTCCTTGGATATCATTAGATTGCTGTGTAGCGAATAGTCGATGAATTTGATTTAATATTTCTGGCAAGTCACCATCTTGGAAAGAAGTAGTGGCTTGTGTAAATTGGTCAATAGTGTATTGATTATATTCATTTGCGGATTTCATTAGATGCCGATACTCATTAAATATACCATTGATACGGGTTATGTATTTGTGCAGCTGACCCATACGTGCCCTAAAATCAGTGTCACGTGGCACGTTGGTCAATATTTGTGACAACGCGGCATCCATTTTTACGTTGAATAACTTTGTCAGCTCCTCGATTTGGGTTGATAGTCCGTTCAATTTGGCGATCGTAGGATCCACAGTGGTTCCTCCGAAGATAGATGATACCAGAGGTACATTTCCAGAAACTATATCGGATAAATCGTGGGCAAGACTTATTATATCCTGGATATCTGATACTATTGGAAGATCCAATGCAGTTATTTTTTCAGTTCCAAGAAACAGAAGTAATAGTGAAATTAATTTAAACATTTTATTAGTGTTTAACTTGCTTGCATTCGAAGTATACACCTTCAAGTGTGGAATAGCTTCGCTAGTCTCAATTAAAAAAATTTCAATTCTTAGTTTCTACTGTAATTTTCGCTATCTAAAAAGTTGTTATTTACGACGATTGTCTATCGCAAAGCAATTTCTAACATTTTCATAAGTGTTATCAGTTGATTGCAACATAGAAAAGAAAACAATAATTACTCGCCAGTTAATTGTTATCTAAAAACAAGTCAACAAGGTTAAAAGTAGCGAACAGTAAAACGTTCAACTATTCAAAAAAAAATTAGATTAAAATAAATAAATTCATTTGTTTGTTTAATACCAAATACTTGTAATAAAATTCTTACCTTGAGCAATCCATATATTTTTCTCAATTTGTTCATAAACCATTTATTGAAAAAATTAATTTCTTATTTTTACCGTATTATATTTATTATGTTCTGAATGTACACATTCTTCTTCACAACATCCAATATTTGCACTATAAGTAATATTCACTCAAAAATATAAATCTATACATATTTATAAGAATTAATTTATTTTCTTAAATTGAGACTGTATTTTATTCAGTCGAGAAAACAAATAATTAATTCAAAATATTATTTCTTTAATGAAGACGCAATCAGATTCTTTTAAAAAGATATTTATATTAAATCGAAGTTTATCTCTTCGGTTAAATAAATATTTACATGATTCAAAAAGTTAATTTATTTAATGGATATAATTTATTTCAATCCAAAATATAATTTTTTCATTCCAATAGAACGATGTCTTGAATCGATAATTTTCTTAAACTGAGAGTTAGTACTCTTCCGTAACGCAAAAAAAAGTTTTCGGCCTGAGATGTTGATGTAGGGTAGATACCCCTTTTGAGCACCAGGGCCAATTTTGAATACTCGAAATATGTATATAAAATAATTTGTAAAATAGGAATGATCTATCGAAAAGAGACTGACAAAAGAAGTCATTTAAAAATTTTAGTGAAAAAAAAATGTTTTTTTATTATTTTAAATTGTATTCATCATTTTTAAACAATATTATATATCTCTAGGATTTTTTTAACAATAATTTTCTTATTGTAAAGCTTTCTCTCTAAACTTGAAATAGTGAATTATCACTAATTCACAGTGCATATTCACTATTTGCCCCAGCTAAAAGTCGACCACTTGGAATTAGTGCATATACTCTCATTTACCCAGTGAACTGATGCTTCTATGAAAACAACGAAATTTGCTGTAATTATTAGTAGTAAATAGTTTTAATGATAATTATTAAAAAGTAATGTTTTAAATCTACTGTGTAAAAAGTAAAATTTTCACTATTTATACATGAAATTCACTTTTTTCCAGTGAATTAGTTGATCACTAGGAAAAACAGTGAAAATTTCACTATTTCAAATTTAGAGAGTTGACTTGCGCAATATATTGTAGATAAACGAAATCAACTATTTATAATTACAGTTTCTGGGAATCATTTTTTTATATTATCAGAAACAATTCTATTAGTCATTAAAAATGATTACAAAATATAAAATTTTTTTAGAATTACGTTCGAAACGGAATTCCCAATAGAAATTTTAAGAAATTCTGTGAAAATCTCAAAGAAGACAACCTTTGGCAAAAGGTTTTTCAGCATTAGTAACAACAACATGAAACCCAGAAGCATTTTTAAAAACTCCATCACCGGAAAGCACAGTTGGCGCAATAGATTTACATCTACCAAAAATATAAGCGCTGTAACTAAAGCACGAATAGCCCCAGAAACCAACTTCTGAATTAATAGACTCCGCGAAATAAATCGCGGCTCTTAAATGATTACAACTGTGTTTGTTTTCAGAGCTGCATCCTGGCTGGTTCTTGCCACCGTTCATGTAAAAATCGGCATGACCGCATTGATCTTTTTTGCCTTGGTAAAAAATATCTGTGTGATAAACGTCGACGAATTCGGCGTCACCCGCGTCCAATTTATCGTCCAATTCAGAGTCGAGGTAGAGCAACGCGGGATCCAGCCCAGTTATTCGGGGTATTTTGTACGGTTTCAATGAATTAGCAGCAAAGGCTGGAATGTGGGCTCCCAAACTGAACCCAATCACGTGAATATCTTCAGCGCCATAGTGCACCAAGTCCTGAACCAGCTGGGCCAATCGGTAGCCAACTTTCTTAGCGTTTTCCACCGCCCGCAGATAACAACCCGTGGCAAGTTTTCTCCAATCCACGGCTATCACATTATAATGACTCTCACTTTTATTAAGATAATTTGATCTCATGTTGATAAGCGGGTACAGATCCATGTTCGAGTTTTCACCATGTACGATTACTTTAGTCGGGTTAATTGGATTAAAGTTTGCCTCCGTCAAATTATGGTGCGTACCGTTAAATTTAATCTCCTTTGACAAGTTTCGATGGTTTGTAAATAAATAAAAATTAACTTCTTCATCGCTGTAAGAAATTTGCTCGTCACAAAAAAATTCGTAAATATTTCGTGGCACTCGCGATTTTTTCTTAAATGAATTCTCACTACCCACAGGTTCGTTGATTAATAATGAAATTAATAATGACCAAAAATATAAATTTTTTATATTTTTACTCGATTCCATGATTTTTTAAAACTATCAATTATTATTGAATAATGACAGGTAATGTGATTATTAATGAATTAATTTATAATTTATCACAAATAAATGAATTGACTGCAGTTAACTCAATAGCTCGTAGTCTAATGATGATTTTCAAAAACAAAACTATAAAAAAAAGTTTTGTAGCTCATAAACTATGTTTCTTAATCACATATATTAATATTTTTTTATATTTATTAATTAATTAAAATTAATTGCGTTTTAATTTTGACAGTCATTTTTTATTTCAGAGTTATTAATTGATTTTTAATAATAGGTACTAAAGATTTTTCTACTACGCAATTGAAATTACAATAAATCTGGTAGAATCCGGCTTTAAATTTATAATAAAATTATTTTTAATTTAATTTAATTAAATAATTAATAATCGTCGGCATAAAGTATTCAGTAGAATAAATAATTGATGACTGATTTATTAAAAAAAAAATTGAGAATAATTAATTAGCAATAATTTGAGAGCTAGTACACAGAAAAAAAAGTTATCTTGAATCAAGAAAATATTTTTGAAGACAAACGTTTTCGGGAACCAAGTCAAGATTTTCTTGAGCCAAGAGAATTTGTCTTGATCGGAGAAGATTTCTATTTTATCTGAGAAAGTTTAGATCTCCAAAAAAACTTTCTTGAATCAAGAATATTTACCTTCAGTCGAGAATTTTTTTTTTTCTATGTATTAATATAATCAAATCTAAAGTTGTATTTATGGGCTAGTGACTGTACAAATTTTCAAGAATTGTAAACAAAAATAAAACAATATTAACTATAGGTATTCATGTAAGTAAGAGTCAGTGAAATATTTAGCAGTCAAACTACAATTAATATTTTCATTGAGATATTCTAATTTTTTTTCCACTTGTATCACACTACGCTCGAAATCGATATGAACACGGAGATAATTTTTTGTTAGAATTTAAGTACTATTTAATTTTAAATTTGAGCTTAATAATTCGTAAAGTTTCGAATTATTTGTAGGGTGCATTCGAAAATGCTCTAGCTCTAGTTCTAACCAAGCATTGCCATACAGCAAGAGCTAGAACTAGAACTAGAGTATTTCTAAATACATCCATAAGCATTCAAAATGTTCTTAGATTTTAAAATTATTTGACTAGAATCTGAATTTGGAATATTAAATTTTTAACTCATACCCAAGTAGCAAATTTGGTTTTGGGACATCTATAGTACAGAAGTTATGATGCTATTTTTTGATCTATCGATACGGCACCAAAATGTTGACAAAGCGATCAGAAATTTTCGTCACCGAAAAAATATCTGCTTAATAGACTTAACACAAGTGATGACAAAAAGTAAACTAATAATAATCCTCTGATAAGTCATCTAATCAAGTTTTTAAGTGAAAGCGTTTTTTAGTCCGGAAAAAGGTTGACAAATTTTCTATAACTCCTAGAACCAACTGTACGTTATATCTATATAAAAAAGATCCCATGTAAAACAAAATTGATGAAAAAAGTGTCGACTATTCTAAACTTCAAAACGTGACACAACGACGAGCTTTTTCTGAATGCTTTTCCTTTTAGCATATCTTAATAATGTTAAGATATTTTTTGATATTTCTCTTGAATTTTCAAAAGTTTAAAAAACGTTCAAAAAAAGTTCGTCGTTGCGTCACGTTTTGAAGTTTAGAATACTCAACACTTTTTTAACATTTTTTTTACATGGGTTAGGTATGTGATAAATTAACAAAATTTTTTTACAATAATTTACCAATAATTCAAATTTGTTAATTAATCAAAATATCAGATAATCAAATTCAAATATTAATTTACAATTTATCAGTACACATTGTTCGCGCATCCCCACCAATTATTTAATGCGAGTGAATGAATAAAAAATAGCCACCGCGTTAAAAATTTTATTTTTGCATTAAATCTCATGGCTCGTGAAACCAGTGAATTATTTTTAATTGCTTCTAATGTTTTTTTTTTTTATTCAAACATAAAAAGTAATTCATTATAAACGCATTTGAACGAAATGTTATTGAATAGAATCGACATAAATTGATAAGCCGGCAATACCCGAAAAAAAAAAACTCAACTGATAAGATAGACGAACCTCGATAAAACATAAAAAAAAAATATATGGTATATAAAATATCACTTTGTCCAAGAGTGTAATAAAAATTTAAAAAATAGAAATGATTCATTGGGCAAGTAAAGGAAGGAACAGTTACGTGACGCCGACATTCCACTTATTCAGTCATTACAATCAGCGCAATCATCGCGAGCGTACGTAAGTAATGTCGCTTGAACGAGTATAGTCGTAATATAAATAAATAACGAGACCACAACAGTGTCATGGAGATAAATAATAAAAATAACCTCTTTATTTTTAATTGTTTATTGTATTTTTTTCTATTAATCTGCAGTATTAATTTCACTGGTGCCAGAAATATTTTGCCAAGTGACCCCAGTGAGGAAAGTTCGCGAGTTAAACGTGACATATTTACTATTTTCTGTGCCGCAGAACCCGCAGACCAGTTAACAGACGATGGTGTTAAGTTTCATTTGTTTACAAAGAAAGATTTAAACTCTTCAGAAGAAATTTTGCTGAATGATACTCATAACAATTTGAAAGATACTAATTTCAATTCATTGAACCCAACTAAAATAATTGTACACGGCTACAATGCAGACATGAATCTGTACCCGCTTGTCGACATGAGAGTGAATTATCTTAACAAGAGTGATATCAATTACAATGTGATAGCCGTTGATTGGGAAAGACTTGCCGCGGGCTGTTATCCGGTCGTAGTCGAACATGCGAAACGAGTCGGCGACCGATTGGCGCAACTGATACATGAATTGGTTCTCTATGGCGCTAAAGATATCCACGCAATTGGGTTCAGTTTGGGCGCCCACATTCCAGCTTTTGCTGCTAATTCATTGAGGCCGTACAAATTACCGCGAATTACTGGCCTGGACCCCGCGATGCCGCTTTTTGTGACGGTCGGGTTAGACGGAAAATTGGACGCCGGCGACGCTGAGTTCGTTGATGTTTATCACGCTGATGCTTTGATCCAAGGCAAGATTGAGAGATGTGGACATGTTGATTTTTATATGAATGGCGGCATGAACCAGCCCGGATGCGCGGAAGCTGAGAGCTATCACAATTGCAATCATCTGCGTGCTGCCATTTATTTCGCGGAATCTATAAGTTCTAATGTTGGATTCTGGGGATGGCCTTGCTCGAGTTTTACAGCTTACTTTTTTGGTTACTGCACTCCTGTTTTTCCTTTGACACTTGCTGGTGATGGTGTTAATAAAAGTACCAGGGGTTTGTTTGTTGTAAGGACTAATTCTGAAAGTCCATTTGCTAAATTTGATATAATATAATTTTTTTTTTTATTTATGGGCAAAAATGTATTTTAATTATTTTCGTGTAAATATTTTTATTTATTGAGATTTAAAATGTGTAATTGATTTTTGTAAATATTAGAAAATAAATTTTTAAAAATTGATTTTAAATTTATTGCAGAAATTGTTATTTTTTTTTATCAAGTAATAAATTTATTATATATTTTTATCATTAAAAAGAAATAATTAAATATTTTAAAATATAACAATTTAATGTTATTGTTAGAAAATTGATAAGAGTGATAAAATAAAATAAATATAATAATTTATAAGAACACAGTAAGAAAAAAAAAATATTTAGCTTAAGAAAAGCTTAAACTAAAGTATGTATTATCAAGAGTGGCGGTTGAAAGGCATTTGAAAATTTCTTAAAAATTATATTTTTCCTTGAATCTCTTATCCTTGAGATAGATATGAGCATAAAAGCTGAAGATAAGGTCTATAAAAATAAGAAAAATAAAAAGGCTTTTCATAGTAAGTCAAGAAAACGTACATCTTTGTATCTAATGCAATTTCTTTAGACTTTACGCTGTCATATTGGAACATAATCCGTCAAAAATATTTTTATATTTTTATCTTAAAGAAAAGTCTTTATTTTTAAAATATTTTCCTCTCGAGATTATCGTTTAAAACGTTTCATCCTTTATCCGGCTCAAGTGAATCGACTGTCATACGACCTCTTTCATATTATTAAGAAAGAAATGGCCGAGTATGATATAAATCATCAAAGAAAACAACATCAAAAGCCGGGGAAAAAGACCATTTTTGGGGATATACAACTCATATTCTTGTGGTTTCTGCTTCTTATCATTCTAACATTTCAAATATTCTACTTGTTTATATATATATACATAATTCTTTTGTTTTATGTACTGACAACTTGTAAAATTTATACAGTTCATAAAACTGAATTCATCTATTTATTTTTATTTTTATTCAAAAATTTAACTGCACAATTAAAAACTCTGGCGATTTTATTACATGAGTGTGAAGTTAGCAGACAATAATTTTTGAATTTTTTGTTCAACAATTTAATTTTGAAAAAAAGAAAAACTAAAAATATGCACATGTAGAAAATTAAAAAAGCTATAGGTGCAATTTTTTTAATACTTTGTTTTTTTATTTGTTTTTAAAAAATTTAAAAATTATTAGACATCGGCTAACTTCAATATCATCCTCTTTATTTATAAAAATTACTTTTGAAAATTAATTTAATAAATATATGATATTTTGAATATTAAAAGAATTTTTTTTTTTTTTTTTTTCAATTTTAAAAATAAAATATTTTATAGCCAATAATTGTCAGGCAAAAGAAAGATGAAAATTTTTAAACTTTCTGAGAAAATATATATGAATTATAGTAACATATAATTCTTTTACAAAGTAATGTAAAAAATTTTCATGCCAAAAGTATTGGTTGCGACAAACTTTTATAAGAATTTAAATAAAAGTTTGTTGTTTAATATTTAATTTAGTGAAATATACACGAGCTCAATACAACAAAAAGATGAAACGTGTCACATATATCTATATGTTATCATGACAACAAAGGGACAGAGGGCATCAAATATCCTGTCAAAAGTAACTTGGGTATAAATGTGTCTACGTGCGTGTATTTAATAAGTTTAATATATGAGTAAGTGTGTGTATGTGTGTTTGCGTATTAGAGATGTCTAAAAGCCCCATGACGAATGATATATTTAATGATTCTAATGAATTAAACCTTTTCACCGTCCGCAATGTGACGTTGAGTATTTGAACATCAAGCTAAAGCTCGTAAAAAAAATAGAGATGGAAAACTACTGATCTGTGGGCCAACCCCAAAACTTCTGCCGTTTATATTCCATTATTTAATTGCCATTATTTTTTTTCATTAACTAATAAATTATTTTTCCGTTTGACTTTTGCGAGTAGTGAGCACGAAAACAATGTAATTATTTTAAAAAACTTGATATCATTCATTCATTTAAACCAATAGGATACTTCAAAATTTCTTCTTTGATTTTTTGTTTTATTTCTACGAATTAGTGGATGACTTGCTCATTAATTTTTGTAATCTCGTTTGATTGAATTGATATTTGGAGGCACTGTGCTTACCAATAGATTGAATATCATTGATGCAATGTAAATTACTGTTATTAAAAAAATTATAATCACTTTGCAATTGTAGAAAGTGCAAGAGTAAAAATAATTTTGAATGGTATATAATTTAAAGATGATTTTTCGAGAATACTTCGATGATTACAATCGATATATAAATTTTTTGATAGGAAATTGGAGGCTCTTTCAAACGAGTACCAACATGACATACTTTCATCAATAATTTAAAATATAGGTACTTATTGAATTATTTTTAAGAAACAAAATATATGTACATCTTTAAAATTATTAAAAATAAATATGTCATGATGGTACTCATTTTAAAGGGCTTCAAATTTTCTATCAATCTGCGTGTTCAAAATTAATTACTTTCCAAGTTTGTGTCAAAATGTATGAGTCTTTAATTATAAAAACTTTTAAGAGTGTGAATGTAGCAGACATGAGATAGTTCATAAATTTTAAATAAATCAATTACTTAAATAAAATAATAAAATTTTAAAAAATGCGCGTACTGATTTTTCATGATCCTGGAGTTAGCAGACACTAAGTAATTTTTTTATTTGTTTTTAAACAATAAATTATATAAAAAAAAATGTATTTAAAAAATTTGCACTTATGGTTTTTAAAATTTTCTACCTGTGCATATTTTTAGTTTTTATTTTTTTGTAATTAATTTGTTGAAAAAAAACCTGAACATAACTAATTGTGTGTTAACATCAGGATCATGATTTTTCATTTATCTGAATACGCTTTTTTTTTTATTTTTATTCTACTTACATTTTATTTTTTTACTAAAAAATTTATAAAATGCCCAACTGTCAGCTACATTTACACTCATAAATTTTGATGGATTATAAAATGATTTTAATATTTAGCTGCCTATATTAAATTAAATAATAATTTACTCCACATCTATCGATTATTTGTCCATTTAATTGTAAATAGTTCAATAAATATTGTCGTGAATTTTTCAATATAATTTTCCACTCATTATCAATATTAATGCTTGTAAATAAATATTTCCCATTTTCCGTATTTAATGAATACTCTTAAGTAAATTAATTTATATAATTAATTGTGTTTAAATAAAATAAATAAATAAACGTGTCAGACTTGTTTACATTGTCGCCATTTTGAATAAAGTGTCCCTTTTAAAACGAGCGGGAGAATTTGAAATTTAATTTTTCAAATATATTCAATAAATAATTTTATATAAAATTATCAAAAAACAAAAAAAAATACTCAATAAAATGATGTTGGAAAAATTGACATAAAAAAATAAATGTAATTAAAAAAATTTTTAAATTTACTCACTCTTCCCGCCATTTTCATTCTCTGCTGCGAGCGCTCGTACAACATCGATACACAATTAAACTACACGTACAAACGTTTAAAAAAAAACATAAATTAAGACAACTTATTGATCACTGCACTACAAAAGCACTCGAAAATATTATTTTTATAAAAAAAAAACTCGTTTGAATATTTTTAGTTGTCTATTCCGTCAACCGACATGACGCCATTTAATACTCGAGCTAAGCCGGCACTGAATCTAATTTTTTTTAAACTTACATTCACTTGCACACACAATTTAATATCACAAAATGTTCGTCACGTGATAGAAAATAATTTAAAAGTAATAATATAATAATAACCGAGTTGTAAACTACATAAATTTATTATTTTAACGAGCTGAGAACGACAACGACAATAGAGCTTCGGTTTAGCGAGAGACTGGCAAACCCAGAGACCCAGAGTGCTCTGGGGGAATCATCTCGAAGTTAACTGACGTCTAATAATTTTTGAATTTTTCAAAATTCAGTGTGAATGTAGCGGACATTAAACAAATTTAAAATTATAGATAACTACAGTAAATAATTAATTAAATTAAATTTTTAAAAAAGTGCGTATTTAAAAAATTTTGAAATTAATAAGTACATTTTTAATAAATATTATTTTTTAAATTATTTATTATTTTAAATTTGTCTGAAGACAACTACGTTCACTCTCATTTCAAAAACGATAAATTATAAAACTAAAAATATTTTTTAAAAACTGCATCTATAGTTTTTTAAATTCTCTACAAGTGCATATTTTTTATTTTATTTTATTTTTTTTTTGTAATAAATTTGTCGAAAAAAAAATCCGAAAATTATTAGTTGTCTGTTAATTTCAGTATCATCAGGGCGAAGCTTTTTACCGATGCGCGTCTCAATTTTACCTCTACTGCGCAGGTCGTTCAAACCTCCCCCCTCCCCATCACCGCGCGTGTTCTAAGTCCAACTTCAATTTAAAGTGCACAAATTAATAAATTAAACACAAAAATGTTGACTAAAATAATCAAATTAACACAACTTGTTGATCACTGCAGTACAAAACACTTGAGAATATTTTTTTTATAAAAAAAAAAAAACAAATTTAAATATTTTGAATTGTCTATAAAAATTCCGCCAACCGACATGACGCCATTTAATACTCGAGTTAAGCCGACACTGAATTTAATTTATTTAAAAACTTACACTCAACTGCACACACAATTTAATACCACAAAATATTCCTCATTTAATAGGAAATAATTTAAAAGTAACAATATAATGTTAACCGAGTTGTAAACCGCGTAAATTAATTATATTAACGAGCTGAAAACGACAACGACAACAGAGCTTCGGTTAAGCGGGAGACTGCCGGACCCACAACGCTCTGGGAAGCTGCATGCGCACACGAATTAAAATTCTACCTCTACTGCGCAGTTCGTTCCAACCGCTTCGACAACTGCGCAAGTGCTACTGTGTCCAACTTCAATCTGACGCCATTACAGTGCTCGGGCCTTGTTGAAGTGATTAAATAAATAAATTTAGTGTTTTTTCGTTTAAATAAATAAAAACTATTGTCACTAAATAATCTCCATTGCTTAACAAACACTTTGTGATAATAATTTTATCAGTACTTTAAACATAAATGGATAAAAAAACAATTTAATTACGTCGCATAATCTTCTTAATTGTCGAGCTACTGGAGCTCGTCGTTCGTTTTATTGATTGAAAATCCGGGTAAATAAATTCGTGTTAATTATTATTTGAATGTCGAAGTGTACGAAAAATATGAGTGAGTGATTGTGACTAAGTGTAATTCTTTTTATCAAGTGATTAGTGTGTAATAAATTTAATTTTTTTCATATTTTGATGCCGCCATTTTTTAAAAATTTATAAATTTAATTTTTTATGATCATGAAGTTAGCAGACAATTAACTATTTTTGAATTTTTTTTTCTCAAATCAATTGCAAAAAAAAAAATTAAAAATATGCACATGTAGAAAATTAAAAAGGCTACAAGTGCAATTTTTTAAATATTCGGTTTTTTGTAATTTATCATTTTTTAAAAATTCAAAAATTATTAGACGTCGGTTGACTCGGTATCATAATTTTTAAATTATAAATCGTGTTTTATAAGTGATGAGTAGTGTTTGAAATTTAATATCAGTGTTCAGTTTGTGTAAATAATTAAAATCAGTGAATTATTATTAAATTATTTAAATTCAGTGCCTGAGTTGAGCTTCGATGAATTTATCACAGCTGCAAAATGTAAGTTTTTAATTTTTTTTTGTTGGAAAATTATTTATTGGTATTTTATACTCGAAAAACAATTCATTATTGACAATTATTGGTTATTATATTATTAATAACTTAAGTAATTAATTACAATTAGTTTTTTATAAAAGATTTAAAAAAAATTTTTAATATTCATGTGTTTTTGGTTGATTGAACAAAAATCAAAAATAAGATGAGATTTTTTTTAAGATCTTGAAGTTAGCAGAAAATTAACAAAATTCAAATTTTTTCTCAACAATTTAATTTAAAAAAAAAAAAAATTAACAATATGCACATGTAGAAAATTAAATGAACTGTTAGTGTAATTTTTGAAAAATTTCTTTTTTTAATTGGTTTTTAAAAAAAAAAACCCAAAAATTATTAGAGGTTGACTAATTTCAGTATTATTTCCTTTTGGTTTAATCATATTCCTAGAGCTCTAGACTTAAAGTAAAGAATAGCATAAGATATTTTGGAAATTATTTTTTCCAAGTCGTCAGATGATATGGAAGAAAGCTAGTTGTCTTGACATGCCAATTGTCTGTTGGAATTGTGGCACCAACCAAACTAGTAGATAGAAATATTTTTTCATCCTTGTAGGTAGGACTTTTATCAAAAACCGGTTAATTCTTTCTAGAACAAAAAACATTTAGTTAAAAACATTACTTTAAATTGAAGAGTTGAATTGAACTAGAACTAGTCAAAATATAGTTACCAATTACAGGAAGGCTTTCATTTGCTTTATTTCCGTCATAAATTCATTTTATATATCAATGAATTCACCAGGTTTTAAATTTATTATTATCAGGGAAATTTTATTTCCGGTTGAATTTACATTTCGTTTACCAAAAGGTATAATTTTTTCAATTTCATTGAACGCAACTTTTATTGATATTTTTATTCCCTTTATTTATAAAACAAATATCAAATATCAATACTGAAATGCATTCAAATATACTTTTGAACTTCAGTTTAATTATCATGTATCAATAAAATGTTTTTATAGTTAATTAAATAAAAATACTAGTAAATAAAATATAAATTTATTCGATATATTGTTACAGCTCAACATCATTGGTTGTCATAAAAATATGTATTCAATTAAAATTAAAATCCTTTCTTTTTTTGTGTAATGAATGCGTCAATAATAGTTAATTAAGTTTCGCAATAAATATTTTGTAAATTGCTGAAAGCGTAAATAAATAAATATTTCGCAAATTTAATTAAACTGAATTTTTATAAAATTTTTTTTGCATATTGTTTTTTGCATTGGTAAAAATATTTAACTGAGAATTTAATAAACGTTCTTCCATATAATAATTTTGAGCTTTTCAAAGATATGAAAAATCGAAAAAAAATTTACTTAATCAATTATTTATTAGGAATAAAAAGTATCCCGGCAACTGATCCCAATTTTATACCACAACAAGTGATCCCTGCAAATTGATCCCATCGACATTCGGTTGAAAATGATGTGATGAATATGAAGGTTTTGAAGACAGGGACAAGATTTTAGCGTTAATTTCGAATGAATAGTTAGAATTTTTGGGTATTACGGTGAAAATATTGGTCTTATAAAAAAAGTTTTTAAATAAAAGTTGTAGGAAATTTAATGTTTGAAAAAAAATGTCTCGTATGATTTTTTTATACGACCAATATTTTCAACGCAATTCCAAAATTAAGATTCATAATGAATGATTCAAATTTTTGATAATTATGAAAATCTCAATTTTGAAATTACGGCTTTCCTATTAGTCTTATGAAAAAATTGTAAGAGACATTTTCTTTATAAAATTAAATTCCCTACAACTTTTGTTCGAAAAATTTTTTTATACGACCAATATTTTTACCGTAATATCAAAAATTTGACAGCGTTAATTATCAACTGTTATTTTTAAATCAAAGCGAAAATCCTGGCTCTAATGATAATGAAAGTTATGAAAATTTTTATAAAACTGATGAATTAGAAGATTAGTCGTGAGTTGGATATAGTCTGTGGGATCAATTGTCGTGTGATTACTTGTCAGGGATCAGTTGTCATGGAATCGGAATAAAATAGCGTTTGCAAGCTACAGTTGATCCAAAACTTGATTTTTAAAAATTTTTCACCTTCAACTTCTCAATTAATTCAAAATTCAATTTTTATCTCTAGCCCTGGTATAACCAGCGATTTTTTACTCTATAGTAAAACTGAAAATTTATTCGAATTAAAATTTTTACTGAAGCAAATAGTGGGAACAAATATATGACTCATATTATTAAATTTTTATTGAATCGTTTAATTAAAAATTCAGCTGTCTTCATTACTAACATGCAGTACAGGACTTTTTAATTATAGTTCAAAAATAGCAATAAGTAAAATATGATGAAGATTACGGTTCCAACATCTGGGTCCAGATAACCCGGGCAGTCTTTATTAGTCCGTGTCAACCAACTTTTACGGGCAGGTAGTGCTTGAATGAATACTCACTTCGACGACTAAACGTGAGACACATACATTTGTATATATATATAGATACACTTATTTATTCACGTATTCATAGGCATGTACACACATCGGTACTATTGTAGGACGATGGGTACATAAATATATACGTGTAATTGTAGTCATTAAATTCACATAGAAGCTCATAGCAGGTCCACACAGGTACAAAACTCACACACTCGGCGACTGGGTCATGCAGAATAATATTCAAGCTTCGTTTGACTTTATAATTTTCAGTTGAATTCTGTCACAGTTGTTGGTTTTGCATTTGTACACGACAGGGATGCGTAATATTAAAGTAAACTTGATTTTTTAATTGACATTACTTTTTAAAGTATTTGCATAGTCATTTATTTTATTCTCTCTCATCTGAACAGTATTTAACTTTTTAATTTTTTAACTGAAAAATTCACCAGTAATTTATGAATTTATTATTTACCATTTTAGCATCAAATAAATGCTTTTTTCATTTATATTTTAGTGACTGTCATACTTTGATATTATACATGAGAATATTAATTTTATTTTTATCTATGATAGATCAATTAATTAACAATATTTAAAATTAAAAAATATCTACATAAATTTATCGAAAAAATATCAAGCTCATTTATTTTTTAATATAAATTGTAGGTAAGATTTTATGTCATTGAATCAGTAGAAAATTTCAAACTATCAGAGGAAAAAAATAAATATCTGGGAATTCGGGGCAAAATTCGGAACAGATATATTAAAAATTATAAATAAATAGAGTAAATAATAAAAAAATTAATATTTAAAAAAAATGCACTTATTAATTTTTAAATTTTCTAAATGCGCATTTTTTAAAAATTTTATTTTATAAATTATTTTCTCTATTTATTAGTAATTTTAAATTTATCTGATGTCTGTTACACTCACTCTTGTAAAACGAGTCACCATTTTTTAGGCAAAATTTTTTTTTGTTCATCAATTTGTAGCATAGAATAGGACAAGTTGGTCAGACCGCTGGTAGCCAATTTGAAATTTTCCGTAAAAAAAATTGTTTTTCATTGATTAGTTGGATGTTTAATATAAAGCTCCGCTAATGGACGATGGACGAGAAGTTACTAATAGAGTAATCGATATAAGCCGAAATATTTGAGATTTTTGGTCTCTTGTAAGGTTAGATGAGAGTTTACCTAGGGGAGCGGGGAAAGAAAGTATGGGTTAGGGTGAGGTAAAAGGTAGAATACCATAGCTAGGGGAAGTAGATTTATATATATCTATACAAAAGTAAATACTGCTGGTATAAAGTCAAATTATTGCTTCTAATAACCATCTCTTTCTCGAACTCTTTCAATTTATTTCAAGCATTTTTTCACAGTTCTATTCTATTTAACTTTATTACACATTTTTTTTATTACAATGCCAGTCACGTAGCCCATTAATAAACCCGCAACGCAGACCCATTTATATTGCAAGTTCATAAAGTCGCGAGTTGGTCTTATCACAAAAATATTTTACCAGTTTCCATAACCATCTTACTATTTTTTTATTATTATTTCTACTGGTACAACTTACTTAACCGTATTCTTGTACCCAAAGTGCCCTACAATCTTACTTTTTACTTTTGTACATCCTCTCTTTCTTCGCGGTACGTCCATTGGCCCAGTTACAATTTCATATTTATTCGACAGACGTGCACGGGTTCGATAACTTTTACAATTGCACTTGTTTCTCTTCCCTATACTTATCTCCACTTAATTTATCATAAAAAAAAACATATTTATAATATAAATTCATCATTTTAAATTTATTTTATTTTATTCATAAATAAATAAATATTTCAATTACTAAAATGAATAAATGTTAATTAATTTAATTAAAGTAAAATATTGAATAAATTTTGATTGCATCAAATTATGAAATATTATGTAGATAATGTAATTAAATAATAAATGCAATAACGAGAGTTAATTTAAATAATGATAAAAAACACTAATAAGAATTTAAACAGTGAGGTTTTAAAACAAAAGTTAATCCAAATGAGATTAAATGCTCTTTGGAAACATTTGTCGGTGAATATAAATGTGGTATCATTGAGCGTCAAATTATGCCATTAATCAAGTGAAAGATAATTAAAGCTAAGGGATAGTGAGATAAGAGAGAAATGTGCAATTCGCATAATTGACATCCCGTTTGGCTAATTGGCCGTTGAATAACTTTACCGGTTGGTCACCCTTATAGCTGATTCACTCTTTATCTTACTGCCTTTACTCTTATTCCTTAACTTAAACTTATACTCAACTCTTTTTGTCTTAACATTCCATATCTATTCCCCTTTTTATCGAATTTCGATTCAATTCCAATTGCAATTACTGCCCATTACCGTTAGTCTTTCATCTAATTATATAATTTCTTTTTCTCAATTATAACTGCATTATAAAATTCAAACTTTTTACTCGCGGAGCGAGGACTTGTTTTTAAATTTGTTAAATTAAATGTTTTTTTTTGGCATTAAGAATTACTAAATGTACGGATGTTTTTTACTACTGAGTTTCCTTGAAGTTTTTCCTTTATACTGTACATCAAATATACTTAAGTATAAGTATATTATATTATCTCCTTATTTTCTTTATCGATAAGAGTCTTTGATATTCTGAAGACGCAACTTTCTCAGTATATTGTAATCTTATAATAATGAGAAAAAATTGCTATCTTTAGATTGCCCTAGTTTTTAAATATTTTTATACTTCTAAAGATCCAAACAACTTTTTTTTTTAAATTTAAAAATACTTAATACCTTATAAGTAAATTTATCTTTATGAAACAATCTTTAGGAGTTTCTATGATTGAACTAGTTTCAAAATAAAACAATAATTTTTTTTTATACATTGAGTATTTTTAACGATAGACTACTTGATACTTTATGCAATTAATAATTTATCTTTATTTAAAAATATATGTAGTAACTTAATATTTTACAATCGAGTCTGATTCAAAATTAAATTTAAGAGCAATCTAGAGACTTAACAATTTTTTTCATGTCTGATTGATAGTTTGCGAGTTGCTTGAAAAAAAAAAATAGTCTTTTAATTTAAATTTTTTAATAATAAAAATCAGAGAGTGAATTAAATTATAAATGATATTATCTGTGGTACTTAATGAACTATAATTGTCACATTATATATTTAAATCGATAAATATGTTCTCGAGGAATTGACAGTCCGTACATGCGCATATTTGAAGTTTAAATCTCTCTAAAATAAAATAAATTTTTTTCTCTATTATAATTTTATGTTAAATATAAATGAATAAAAACAAAAAGAAGAGAAATTAATAAGGAAATTCTATGGTCTAAAAATAGTTAAAAATTTTATCTGAAAACTTGGCAAGTTGCGGTGAAAAAAAAAACTTATTGATCTTTTATTTTTGTTATTAAATTTTTTCCTCGTTCAATAATTCAAACTACTTTGAACATCCTCTAAAAACTAGCATCTCTGTAAGGAGTTATATAGACGTCTTCTTGTTGTCTCTCTACTGCTCGAAGAACCATCGAATAATGATGGCCAACTTTACTTAACTTAAGGATTATGTGTAGACTCTACGGCATCATCAAACTGCAAAACTTGTAAATTGTCCACTTCTATTCTATAACAACATCGTGAATAAAATCATGAAATTCTGTCTTTATCTTGTAAATTATTTTTTGTAAACACGGATGGCTTTTAAAAAAAATTTAATATCTGCTTAAATATTATTTAAAATGATAATAGCAATTAACAATAAAAAATAGTTATTAATATTTTTTAATCACAGAAAAGTTAACATTCATTTTGGTCTGTGTAAACTTTAATTGTTAATCAATGGAAAAAAATCTATACTAGTTCTGAAAACTCAGCTTCCTCTTTGATGTCCTTGATTTCTTCGGTACTAAACTCGCCCGAATTAATAACGGGATTCAAATAATTTGAAATGTCGTGAGTGAAAAGTTTGAGACTCAAAAATCCTCCAGATTCGCCATTGCCACGATGGTAAAGTCCGATTCCGTCCAGCGCGACTCTAGGCTCTGGAACCACCGGCTGAATATCGAAGTATGGGATCGTACTTTGTCCGACATCGTCAGTAACACTCGAATGAGTTAACATTATTCGGGAGTTGTCTTCTGAGTCAGGTATATTATTATAACTCTTTACAGGATCCAATTTGTCTTTGATATCCACAACTTTTCTATAAAATAAATAAACAATTTGAATAATAAAATTATAATATAAAACATTTATGAGCTACGGCAAGATAAATTCTAAAATTCATTCGTTGGCATTACAAGCCGAAGGCTTGAGCTGCCAACATATGCTGTAATTCGCCCGTTATCTTCCCATGACATCAAATTAGGAAAATATAATTTTAAAAAATGTAATACCGAAGTATTGACTTTTTTTCTAAGGTAAACAACTTTTTGTAATCTGCAGAATACCATTGCGAAGGTATCTTATCATAATTGAAGTCAGGGTCACCGTTAAACGACGATTCCTTTTCATAGGGAATTAATAAGCCAGTTGTGAAATTGAACATTGTAAAACGGAGTTCTAGTTTAATGTCTGCGGTAGAAAACATTCCTAGTTTTAAACGTGCGCCTGTAACGACATAACCCGGTAGTGGTGCGGTAATATCATCGAGATGAAAGTGACGAAGTTTACTGCTTATAAATGCGTAGTCTATATCTTTTTTCATTGATATATCTTCGTCACCAACAACTTTTACGAAAGCTCCACCCTCAGTTTCTGCATCATACTTAAATTCGTCAATCGGTAGCCATTCAGTGGTACCGTTTTCAATACGGCCATCTTTAATCAGCTTTCCCTGCTCGATTTGCAGATGAATCACTTCATTATTCTTGATGAATCGTACACCGGTCAGTACCCTAGTAATTCAAATTAAATAAATAAGTTATTTATTTAAATTAAAATTTTTAACTTACATATTATTGTCAACATCCGTCCTTTGTGGTAGGAAACTCACTGTGCGATCAGCCGTCGACTCGGCTTTGTCTTCTATACATTGACACAAGCACGGGTGACACCTATACACACCAATCATTAACTTCCAAAGTGCGCTCTTCTTACCGAACCAACAGCTTTTGGTGCTGCCATAGGTGCGGTCATCATAATTGTCTACATAAATCAGACGTTCCTTGAATGTACCGGGCTGCAATGCATTAAATCAAATTAATTTGTGAGAATAGCATATCATTTATTGAGTATTTAATCACCATTTCACAAAACTCAACATAATTCATGTCTCGGCACTCATTTATTCTTCCCTGGCATGGACTCTCTGGGTACCAAGTTTTTTTTTAAAGTCCTCGTACTCACGGTAGATCGTATGTGTATTAATGTCGCTGCATGAACCGCCACAACTTCCATCAGATCGTAACATATATTCAGGTAGCATCGTCATTTGGATACTGCGAATCATTTCCGTGAAAGTTTCGTCTATTGGAACACATGATATGTGTTATTTTCATCAAATTTTTGATATTTATTCACTTATTTGAATAATTACTTGCCTTTAATGTGTTTTGGTGGATCACAAACAATTATGTCTCTAGGTATTATTTTCAATGCCTTTTTAGTAGCTGATAGATAGTCATAAGTATTTTTTATGTCTCTCTTCAGACCTTTTAGCTTCTTCTTCAAAAGTTGCTAAATTAAATGATTTTTATTATTTATTAATTGACTGATATTTTATCAGAATTTATCTATAGGAAAGTATTTATCTTCTTTGTGAAATGATAATTTAAAATTATTAGTTAGTTTTACATTTGATTTGAGGCTCATAAGCAAAACGCAGTGGCTCGAAGGACCAACGGAGGTTACCATTACGATGATTATAGTGTAATTTCTTTATACTGATATTAAATTATGACTAAAAATATCAAAAATTGCGTAATGAAAGCTACAGTTCCTATGAAACCAACATACTGGGAACAGCGCAATTAACGATAAAAATTATATTTTATACTCATACAACATAATTGGGTAATCAGCAATCGATAGGGAGTGTAGGGGAAGAATTTCATGGAAATGGATCTCCCCCACTACTATCTTTCAACTCAATGACAACTTGAGTCTACGTATTCACTACAAGTATTGCGTTTCATAATACACTCTTTTTATAAGTAACTGACGTTTTTCATTTCTTTGGTTGGTTTTTTTTTAAATTTTGTTATGCAAAAATTCTTTATTATTCGTCAGTATTGAAGGCGTATTGAACTAAAAGTATAATTTTATGTCCGTTGCTTATAAAGGGAGTGCACATCCGAATTCAAAGTAGATGAAGTAATCAGAATTGCTGCGACTTAAAGAATAAGTAGGAAAAGTTGCTTATTACCAGGTTACTCAAGACCAAATTGTACTGTAACTTACTGTTATGAAAAATAGATAATAGGCCATAAGAATATGAATTCATGATATATCCTTTTAGTTCTGTAAAAATAACCGTTCGATAAATATCATAAACACGTTGCTGCCGCGATTTAGTATGACCACATAAAGATGCTGGTTTCATTTCCTGAAACAAAACTCATAATTAAATAAATAAAATGATTAATTTAATTATTTAAAGAATAATTACTTTAAAAATAGGGACTGCAAGGTCCAAAAGACCTCCTTGGATATCATCAGATTGTTGTGTTATAAATAATCGATGGATTTGATTTAATATTTCTGGCACGTCACCATCTCGTGAAGAAGTAGTGGCTTGTATAAATTGGTCTATACTGTAATGATTGTATTTACTTGCTGATTTCAGTAAGCGCCGATAGTCATCAAATTGACCGTTGATACGGGTTATGTATTTGTGCAGCTGGCCCATACGTGTCCTAAAATCAGCGTCACGTGGCACGTTGGTCAATATTTGTGACAACGCGGCATCCATTTTTACGTTGAATAACTTTGTCAGCTCCTCGATTTGAGTTGATAGTCCGTTCAATTTGGCGATCGTAGGATCCACAGTGGTTCCTCCGAAGAGAGATGTTACCAGAGGTACATTTCCAGATGCTAAATCTGATAAATCGTGAGCAAGACTTATTATGTCCTGGATGTCTGATACTATTGGAAGTTCCAATGCAATTATTGTTTCGGTTCCAAATAATAGGAATAATAGTGAAACTATTTTAAACATTTTATTAGTGTTTAATTTATCTGCACTCGAAGTATTCACCTTCAATTGTAGGATAGCTTTGCTAGCCTCAGTTCAAAAAATTTTAATATTTAGTTTCTACTGTAATTTTCACTATCTTAAAAGTTGTTATTTATGACGATTGTGTATCGGGACGCAATTTTTAACATTGTTTTACCTGACACTCGTTAATTGCAAAACAACTACAAAAAAACAATAATTATCCGATAAATGAAAAGAAAATAAATAACAAAACATTCAATCATTTAAACAAATAATAATAATGAAACAAAATTTGTATTTAAATTAATGAACAAATAAATAAATTTTTTTTTATTTCAAATATTTGTAGTTATAGAAGAATAAAAATCTTCAATAATTTATGATCATATATTGCAGAAACTTTTACTTTCAATGTATAATAAGATTCAACAATACTTTTAATACTCTCTACAGGTGAACTAGTGAAAATTAGTAAATATTTACTATTTGCTAGTGAATTTCATAAATTTACTGTAGGAAAATAATTAAGTTTTGAACAATTATTCAGGTTCCACGGGATGATTGATTATTTCATCTTCAAAACCATTTTTAAATAGCTCAATATTTTCTGGGGTCATTGTCGGATTTAAATATTTCGGAAGATTGAAGGTAAATACTTTGAAACTAATAAATCCACCAGACTCTTCGTTGCCACGATGAAAAACTCCTATACCATTCAATGCAGTTTTTGGATGTGGCGAAACTAGCTGTTTGTCAAAGAATGGGATCGTAACGTCTCCAATTTCTTGCCATTTGTTAGACACTGTAAACCATATTTCTGAATTATCTTGTATATCTGGAATATTGTTATAAAATTTCGTAGGGTCTTGTCTATCAATCAAATCAACCGATTTCCTGCAAAAATTTAAAAAGATAACTAAAAGTAATAACATATTATAATGTGATTTTTTTATCAAGTAGTACCGTTTGACATAAGGAGGAAAGCCACGCCCAGGCATATCACTAGGTGTCAACCATTTACTTGGATCATCATCCGTTGGAACAAGCAAACCCTCCAATAAATCAACTGGTGTGATGTGTACTTCTAATTGTACCGCTTTTTCGTTTTCAGGATCACGGTTGAATCGTACTCCAGTAACAGCATAACCTTCTTCCCACGGATAAACATCATCTAGATTAAAATCTCTTTGCCCGTAACGTACGAATGAAAAATCTTTATGTTCCTCCATTCTTATTTCTTTACCAGCATCAATTTTAGCAAACCCGCCACCGGTGACATTATCCAAATAAACAAAATCTTCAAGTTCCACCCAACTAACAGAATCGTTGTCTATCTGGCCGATTTTTTTCAACTTGCCTTGTTCGATTTGTACATGAACCAAATTATCTTTAAGTTCAAATCTCACACCCGTCACCACCCTACAAGCATAAATTATAAAAAAAAAGTGCTTCTTTGATTTTGTAAAATAAACAACATACATATTGTCTTTGATGTTAGACAACTGCGGCCTTAAACTGATGGATCGTATTGCTATCGAGTCAGCATCTAGTTCAGAGCATTGACAGAGACATGTAGAACACATCCAGATTGTGGGAATGGTCTTTTCGAGTTGAATTTCTGATCCCAACCAACAACTTTCTCTGGGCCCAAAATAACCTACTTCAGAATCAATCCAAAGGTAACGGGTCCGAAATATCTCTGGCTGTTGAATTAATTTTATTTAGGTATCATTATCTTATTACGATTGCTATAATTACATATATGCACTGTAAAAAGAGCGGTGTTGAAAATAGACTCATTTTAACTTTGCCCGGTGTAAAAATGAAATCACACCGGTATAGGAGGAGTAATTTACCGGTGTTAAAAATATCGGTGTAAAAGCGGGGTAAGGGAAGAAACACAATTGTTTCTGCTCGCTGTGAAGGGATTTGTGAATTACGAATTCGCTAGCAGTTGTTTACAGCATCAGCTTCGAATTAGCTTGTTTCGACGGGCTATAAAGACACTGAAACTTCAAGTTTCGATGCTGGTATCATGAAAAATATTTTAATACCGGTAAAGAATACCTACAACGGCGGCGGCGTTATTTTTACACCGCTTTCGGTATTGAAATTTAATACCGCTGATTTTAACACCTACACCGCTTGGACTTATCCCGGTGATTTTTTACAGTGTATATATTTATTTATTTATTCAGAAGAATCTCACTAATTCACAGATTTTAGCTCTACCAATATCTTGACAGCTGTGCATACGTCCTTTACATGGTTGGTTCGGGGACCACTTCACTAATTCTTCATCTTCATAGCGATATGCATAATTACGATAAATGGTAGTTGTATCAATGTCACCGCAAGTATCGGAACAAGATCTTGACTCTGACACCATACTTTCATGAACAACTACCAGCCGTATTGCACGCTGTAACTCAAAATATGTTTCACCTACGAAATATAAATAAGTAAATTCATACAACTTATTAAAAATAAACAATATAAAAATAGATTATTGCCTAAAACGTGTTTTTTTGGATCACAAAGAAATATTTGTGTTGGAAGTTTTTCTAAAGCTTGTACGGTAACTGATAAATAATTGTTGCATCTTAATATCAGCTCTGAGACAGTTCTGTCCAATTCATTAGTAAAAGTTTCTAAAACAAACGATAAATTAGACGATACAGGCAATAACATTTTTTTATGCTTCACATTTGAAGTACGTAATAAAATTGTTTACCATTTTTGTATATCGATAATAAGCCATAAGAATAAACCGTCATAATAAATCCTTTGAGTTCAGTAAGAACGACTGTTTCGTAAACATCATAGAGCCTTTGTTGCGGTGACTTCGTTTTTCCACACAGTTCTTCAGGTTTCATATCCTAATGCAGTATAAAATTGAATAAAAATATTTAAAAATATATGAATTTAAGCTTACGTTCAAAGTAGCCACCAAGAGATCAAGAATGTTTTCATTAAATTGATTTAGTTGTCCTGGTATAAAAAAGTTATACATTTCTTCAAGTGTATGTCGTACATCACCAAAATCATGTGACGTTGTTATTTTAATAAAATTATCAATAGTGTCCCGATTGAATTCTCCGCGTTTGTGTACATATATTTCATAGTCGGCGAACAATTCATCGATTCTGCTTATGTCATTAATTAATTTGCTCATGAGATTATTTAATTGAACCGAGCGCGGTACGTTGTTTAACACAGCAGACATGAGCATGTCCATTTTTACGTTAAACATTTCAGTTAATTCTTCTATTTGTTTAGAAAGTCCTTGTATTTTGGCCATCGTAGGGTCAACTGATGTCCCAAAGAGACCACCGATAAGCGGCACCCGTCCTGATGTTAAATCAGATAGATCATGAGCAACGCTTATGATGTCTTGAATATCGGAAATTATTGGAATGCTCAGGGGAATAGCTCGATTTGATATAAAAAGTATCAAATATATATGCACTAGTGGATTCATTGTTGATTTCAACTATTGCTAACACAACTACTTGTTGTACTTTTAGAATAACTGTTAGATTATATATACTTCGTTATAATTACGTTGATAACAATGTAGGTACGTTTACTTTTTATGCTTATCACTTATCAATAATAATTACCATGATTACGAGACGGTTATGTACGTCGTTTGTGAATATAATAAAAAAATTTTGTCTAAAATAGTTTACATACACTGTAAAAAATAAAAAAATATCGGATAAGTCCAGGCGATGTAGGTGTTAAAATTTTCGGTGTTAAATTTCAACACTGAACGTGGTGTTAAATTAACACTGTCGTCAGGGTAAGTATTCTTTATCACCCTGATGGCAATTTTTCGAAATTTTCTCTCGAAAACTCACACAGAAAAAGAAAATAGGCGCTGCAGCAAGACACCGTTGGTTCGACAGTATTTTGTCCTGCTAATGAAACAGGATCTTCCTGTTGCAGCAATCGGACTTTTCGTGTGAAATTAATAGGATAAAAAACTAGTTTTATGCACCAATTGTTTTTGTCCCTAGGATAAAATTTCGAAGTTGGAAAATAAATTAAAATTAAAAAAAAAATCTCTGGTTTTATAGGGGAGGAAGGGGCAAAACGGGGTACTTAAGGAAATACTAAGTTTTCGAGGACTCAAATACGCAAAATTGTTTTTTTTTAATGATATTCAAAGTAAATAGAAAAAATTTTCAGTTACCGTTAAAAAAAATAAAATTTCTGGATTTCAAATGAATTTGATCAAGTTGAGCTTTTTTACAAGTAATTTATATTAAGAAAAATTACACTTTACATGATTATTAGATACAAAAGAAAAAAAAAACAAATTTTTAATAGTTTTTATCATAAAACAAAAGTCATACCCAACATATAATTTCAGTGAAAAAAAAAAAAAAATAAATAAATAAATTTTTGCCGAAAAATGTAAATTTCGAACGTTAAAAAAAACTTATTTTATTTACATGTCAAATTTCTTAATAATCTGTCGAGTATTTATGAATAAATAAAACAAAAACTCATAAAATCTGAGGCTGAAATTATATCGTCAAAAAGTTACTAAGAATTCTTAACTTTTCTTTATTTTCTTTTCAACATTTTTTTATTTGCAACAGTCGAGATTGTGCCTCACAAAAAGTTTGCTTTGAGTCACGCAACCGACGATAAAAATAAAAGAGCAGGAAAAATAAGAGCATGAAGAGTTGAAATGATGGGTTTTTGTGGTGGCAAAGATTAGAGTGAGAAAGGGAGTATTCTACATTAACACTATATTCTGAGTGTATAACGTGATAATTCGTTCTAGCCTACGGCCCCAGGAGGATCCATCTTGCTTTCAAGTTTCGTTGAAACTAATATTTATTAATGCCCGGTAATTAGCGCCGAATCTCTCCAGAACTCTTGCAGGAAGTTAGCTACTGTTACAGCTTTTACTTGTATTTATTACTTTAACAGTTCCTCTCATTCTAATAATAATTATACTTCTTTAGCTCCAGCATCTTCTTCTTCTCCATGTACTTATACTTTTTGCAAATGTATATTAAATATTAAATACATTAACTAAAAACGGATCTTTATCTTGCACTGTTACTTGAAATCTTCAAAGAGATTTTAATAAATTAACTCTACAAAATATTTAGTTTTTTATTTACTTCCAATGTAAGACGTTAAAAAACACGTCGATAGTATTGTCAAGGCATCATAGCTATCGTTCAACTTAACAACTTCAATTAGCTATTATCATTTTTAATGCCAGTTATCGTTATATATTTCTATAGAAAAATAATATTTGTATGTAGACATACAAATATTATTTTTACTATCAATGTAAGCAGCTTTGATAAATTAGAAACAATGTTCAAGTTTAAAATCGGCCTTTTTTTAACAAAAATATTTGGAAAGAAAAATTTTCAATAACGAATTCAAATAATGTTAAGAAAAAAATATCAAAACTAGTCTTTTCTGAATGAAAAAAAATTATAGAATAGAGCTCTTCGAAAATGGAGGGTAAAAAAGTTCATCAAAATTTTGTCGTAAAATTAATTTCATCGGTGAATATTTATAAATCGTCTGATTTTTTTAAGCGTAATATAATAATATTTCAATATTGATTTACGTACTGATGCAATAACATTTCAGACATGTTGATGTATTACGTTGTTTAATACTTCATAATCTTCCATCATTCGAAAACGTCCTAAAGGCTATTTTCTATCGAAGTAAACTATTAGAAAAAAATGAGTTCACATTCAAAATGATATTTTGACCGGTTCGAATTAAATAATAAAACAAATATATAAAAATTGGTTCGGAAGCTATAACTATGGACTATTATTCTAATGTGCAAAATTTATAATAATAAATATACTTTGCTCGATAATTGTAACACTAAAATTATTTTATTATTTGAAGTTATCAAATTATAAATATTCATTTTATAAATTATTCATAAATTAATTTCAATGATAAATATTTATAAATTTTATCAACTGTTCACACTCAAATAACTTTGAAAATATTTTTTAATCCAAAAAAGTTGCATGCAATTCTTGTTTTAACTGTGTAACTGTTATCAATTATTATTATTTATTTAACCCACTTGTGCGACCATATCATTGGAATATAAATCCATAACTCGATTTTTCATGATCATTAGTCGAATATCATTCGAAATTACATCAAACTTCACTTAACGTAAAAAAAAAAAATTTAACATCAATAAATTTGCGGCAAAAGTGTGAATTCATCTGGCTCGAAGGACCACATTTGAATTCAGTCTTATACTTTACGAAGTTATATTCGATTTTAAAACAAAAATTACACATAAATTTATAGATAAATATATATCTATTTAAATAGATATTTTTAAAATGTTTAAACTTTTATTCTTGATTGTTCTTATTCAACCATTTGTTGTAATGGCTGCTTATCAATGCCATGACGAAGGGCAATATGTAAGACTAAAAAAATTTATTTACTTATCATTTGGCACAGTAATTATAATCGAGTATCAAATATGTATTAATGTTTTTTTGTTAATAACTATAGTGTTATATCGGCGGAACTGAACCTTATGAAATATGCTGTGACGATTTAATTTGTATACGAAGTAATCCAAGAACTAATATGGGGTCATGTAAAAATGCAGTTTTATTTAGCATCATGGCAGCGATTTCATAACTTGGATAATTCATCTTTTATATACAAAATCAGCAAACCATTCAAAATTCAGATACCCCATTGAATTGTTAGAAAAAAGTCTGCCTATACTTTTAGGATCGAAAGTGCTCTTATCAGATCAAGACTACTCAGATCGACTGGATCAAAATTGTATAAAGATTTTGAGAAAAAAATTGTGTCAATAGTTGAGGAAATGAAAAAATTTCTTTATAATTTCCGAATTGTCAAATTGCCGAATATGTTGAATAAAAGATCATAATTGTTTTATTATTCTATATTATTGATTGTCAGTGACTCATAAATCATTCACTTTTAGGACTACAAACAATTTTGAAAAAAATGTTTTTTTATTAAATTGGGGAGGAGGGGGGGGGGGTACTTGTTTTGTCCTCTTTGCTCCTATATATTTTTATCTTACGTTTCACTTTCTTAATAATATTATTTTAAAGGAGGGGAGAGTGGGGGTCAATTGAACCAAAAATACTTTGACAATTTTTTTTTATATGAATAAAAGCACTTCAATTTACTATCTAATACTCTTGGTTCAATTGTCCCCGACTAGTGGTTCAATTGCCTCCGCAAAGGGAACGATTGAATCATTTGATGCAGTTGTAAAATTTCGTATTTATTAAAAATTCTCATCATTTGTTAAGTTATGTGCTTATGAGAAACGATAGTCTATATAATAAATTATAATTTCGCAAAAAAAAAACAAGAAAATCTTTCGTACATTTAATGAAAGCAGTCTTCTAGTTTACTAGAACCCACCCATTAATTTTTTCTCCATAAAATGGGCCATCTTGTCCATTTCTCCATCTCAAACGTTTTCAAATAAAAATTCAAAACTGTTCATTTTGTTGTTTAATTTTATGGCGCAAAAATTTCAAATATCCATTTTATTCGATTTTTATTTTTAAAAAAACATCTTACGTACAATGTAATCTAATGTATAATGTACACAATTGGATGCTCGGTAATAAAAATCCATAGAAATAAAAATAAAACGGCTAGACAGGAAGGAACGCCAGCTTACTTTCTTTACAACCGCGTGAATAAGTTTCACCAGACGAAGACTTTATTACATCGCTCTAGCCAAAAACATACCATTCAATTGTGTCCTTTTACTCACACCACTAAATAATAATAAAAATAATAATAATAGTTACAGCAATAATAATAATAAAATGATTAAGTGTTAAAGATGTCTAACCAACTCTAAAGATCTTCAATATTTGGCAATTTCACCGTTTTACGGTACATCTTTCCGTCATTATATTTATTGCTGTCTATGTCTAGTGCATTCAACTACCCTCCGAATAAAAGAACAGTAAGACGACAAAGAAAAAAAAAGTTAAAGCCAAGTACCAATGGAAGTATCAATGGAACTGTATTATTCCAAAGGGAGTCGTAAATTAATTCTTACATTTCTCCAGCGAGTCCAAAAAAAAAAAAATAACGTACTATCTGGGGTTGTTTGAGCAAGCGTGGATGTGACTAACAGGAAATAAAAAAAATATAAGTACGTGCTTGAAATTGACAATGATAATGGTCATTATTGGATGATAAATATTTTTCCTTTATTTTTATTTGTGGATTTTTTTTTCTTCCTCTTTCTCTTTTTTTTTGAGGGACCACGAAAATGGTTAACGGTTAACCGTGATATTAAGTGCTATTATGTGATGGATAAATTGGAATTTATGAATTTACGCGGTAAATACGCGCCAGTGAATGGACAATTATTGAACGTTATAATTTATAATGGCCGAGGAAAGAGAGAGATGGAAAATAGAAATGGTGTTTACGTCAACAATCATTTAAATGAAGGATTAATTGGCTTTTATACTGTTTTTTGGCTGCTATCATTATTTATTATTTTTATTTTCCATTTAAATAATAAATATAAATAATGGACAGTAGAATTTTTATTGTCAATTAAATCCTGATATAATCGTGGGATTTATTTATTTGGGAGAGAAAATTTAATTGTCATTGCAATAAAAAGTTCCAAGTATTCACTACAGTATATATATATACAGAGTATTTTTGTCGGTGAAAGTACTGTAGGATAATATGATTAGCTTTTGAAGTTTGCTTATAAATTTTACTTCAAGATAATGGAGAAATGAGCGGCGGTTATTTTGTGCTTGGAAATTTTTTGAAACTTTTTCTATGATATAAGTGAATATAGATTGCTTTTTTTTTATACACTGATAGAAAAAATATCTCGATTCAAGAAAAATTTTTTCTTCAAAATGTGGTTCTTGTTTTAAAATTTTTAATTGTTTTAATTGAAGAAATAAGTTTTTGAACCAAAAAATTGAATTTCTCGAATAGAGAAAAAAAATTCTTCGTTTGAGAATTTTATTCTTCGATGAAGCCTTTATTGTTTTGAAACAAAATCTGACATATTTGGCTTAAGAATTTCTTGCTCTTGGATTGAGATAGGCAAAATGTAGGTTTAAGACATTACCGACTTGTTTCGAGAATGGCGCGATTTTTAAATCAAGATCTCAATTTACTCAGCTTGAAAAAAAACTTTTTTTTTTATTTTAAAAATAAAAAATTTCAAAGTGATTCTTTAGGACTACATTCATTTACTTCAGATATGTTAAAATAGAAATTTATTTTAAAAAAAGTTTTTTTTTTCATTACTTTGAAAACATCTTCCATCAAGAAATTATTACTTGAACCAAAAATTTAAAGTTCTTAAAATAACAACACGACATTTTTAGCTGAAGAGACAAGTGGTCTTGCTTAAAGAATTCAATAGTATCGATTGAAGATAATTTAGTTTCGGGTCAAGACACGAGAGTTATCCATCAAAGATACAAAATCTTTAGAACCAAGAAAATCTAAATCAAGACAAGAATTTCTTGAAGTAAGACAATTGTTTTTCTTCAGAAATAAATTCTTGGCTCAAGAAAATATTTCTTGAGCCAAGATAAAATTTCTATCAGTGTAGACATTTCGGGATTTCTATTTTATAGTCGATTTTAATAATAGATATCCTGAGATAATACTGGTTAACTGACGTCTAATAATTTTTGGAATTTTTCAAAACGATAAATTATAAAAAAAAAATATTTAAAAAAATTGCACTTATAGTTTTTTTAATTTTCTACATGTGCATATTTTTAGTTTTTTTGTTAACTGTCTGTTAACTTTAATATCATATCATTCATTTCCCGAGAGCTAGATATCGAAATTAGATCAATGGAAATTTTTTAAATTGAAAAGTAAAAAAAATTCAAGTTATGGAAAATCTGGGGCAAAACGGGACACTATATAGGAGTGTAAATTTTTTTTTTTTTACAAAATCGTTTATGTGGTTACAAGAGAATGGGGCAAATTGGCCACCTTGAATGAGGCCAAAAATTTTGAAAAAAAAATTTTGCTTTTTTGAAATTTTCGTTCGTTGAATTATTATCTTAAATTAAGAAAAATTAACATCGAACAAAATTACGGGGTAAAATAAACTACTGAAGAAAATTTTTTTTTTTCAAAATTTTGCTGTAGCTTTACTACCCCGGTTTCTCTAATCAACACGAGGTTGAGTTTGAAAATCAATATTTTGAAAACTAGTGATAAAAAATATATCACATGGTTGGTTAAAATACAGCCGAGCTTTGGATCTTTCGAAGAAAGCAAAAATTTTTTTTTTAATTTTTCGGGGCAAAATTATCACTTCTGATTTTGCAATTGGTATAATTTTTTTTTCTTGGAAACATTTAATTATTTAAATTTTTTAATGAAACTAAAATATTTCGCGCTTTTTTTTATATGAAGAAAATTTGAATATAAATGAAAATTAAATTACAAATCAATTTTGATATATTCGTATAAGTGCATATAAATTAATTTAAAAAAATAATAAAGTTAAATATTCAATATATGAAGTATCAGAATAATTTATTCATTTGAGTGATTGAAATTAAATCAAACAAAAAATTTAATTAAATATATATTTATATTCATCTTTCAATAATTAAAATTTTAATTAAATATATATACATACTGTGTAGATAATACATAAATGTATGATGATGAATATATATATTTAATTGAATTAAGAGTTAATAAATAAATTATGTGTAATTTAATCGTTTAATAAAGTTGTTAAAATGGAATTAATTATGAAATTAATATTTTGTCTAATGAATGAAAAAAAAATAATTATGGCTATAATTGTTTATTTTTTTTTTTTTAATTAAAGTTGATCAAATTGTTTCTGGCACGAGTAAAAATTTTATGTAATGAAATAATAAATTTCTAATATAATTCATCTCCTAGTACTTGATCTTAATTAATTAAAAAAAAAATGACTTAGGTTCATTATTAATTACTTAGTTAAATTAGCAGTGGAGAAAATGAATTAAGGTAGTGATGAGAATAACGACTTAGCGAAGTCTAGCGAGCGCGGGTGAGATTCCGCGGGAATATAAACGAAAGTTACCAGCCCGACTGTGGGTAACGATCTATACACGTTTTACTTTACAGCAGCTTTAAGAACCTGCAGAACTCCTTTACTCTTCTTTACTGTAGACTATATTTACCGAGCGATATATATTTATCATACAGAAAATCGATAGTTAGTTCAGAGTATTATTACGAGAGTATTCAAGATCGATATTTTGTTACATATACTTTTCACTTTATAGTAACTCAAATTTTTATATATTTACTATTCATATCATTCTACATAAATTTTGAAAAATTTCATTTGTTGAAAAATTTTTTTTTTTCAAAAAATGATGTGAGTATGAATGTAGCAAACGTCAGACAAATTTCAAATTATTAATAAATAGCGTAAATAATTAATAAAATAAAATTTGAAAAAAATGGGCATTAAGAAAATTAAAAAATTAATAAGTGAATTTTTTAAAAATATTATTTTTTTAATTATTTATAATTTTAAATTAGTCTATCTGCTACATTCACATAAAATAATTATGATCTTAAATTTAGCTGACAATTAAAAATTTTTGGAGTCTTTTTTTTCAATAAATTAATTAATAAATAAAAAACTAAAAAAATGCACTTTTAAAAAATTAAAAAAACTACAAGTGCAATTTTTCAAAATAATTTTTTTTTTTATAATTTGTCGTTCAAAAAAAAAAAAATAAAAAATCATTAGACGTCGGCTCTTCAGTGTCATAAATAATTTTTATGTTATTTTTTAATTAAAAATATCCTCCACTTTTTATTTTAACAAAAAAGAAAAAGATGACAACATTTAAATTTTTAGTAAAATATATTATTAATTAATTAAAAATTTTTATAAATTAATAATTAAATCATAATTGTTTACGAAAAATTTCTATTGACCATTTTACCCCAGTTTCATAAAAATAAAAAATAAATAAATTTCTTGTGTAAATAAAGAGTAAACCTTCAAGTTTAAATCAAATAAAAATTATTATTTTTTTTTTACTTTTATTTCGCAATGCAAATATTATTAATTAATTATTATAATTACAATGCAATGTTAATATAAATTTAATATATCAAGAAAGCAAATAAAAAAATTTTCCAAGCTCACCCGCTGTTTGTTTAGTAACCAATTTAACTCTCGCACTCTATTACATTTAATTAAATTTTTTTTCATGAATGCAATAAAGTCTAAAACTTTTAATAACCTTCATGAATGGCATGGAATAATATATATATTTATAATTAAATATACAAAGCATATAATTAAATGTTGAGTACCAAAAATTTTGTGTGGCCATAGTAGGTAAATAGAGATGAATAGAAGGATAATAAAACAGCCGGGAGCTGACGAGGACCAATATAATATTATTATACATGTATATATAAATACATATATATTATACTATATATGGTATTGCATTGCATTTAAATGTAGTCATGCATGCATGCATACTCCCAATGTCTCTGTAATTTTAAATTTTGTAGCTGCACATATTGTTCTCCTCTACTTTGTTCTCTACGAAACAAAAATTATTATCAAGCTTTGCTTTCATATATATATTATTTAATTAATTTATGAAAACTTTAATTTATTATTCTTTTAGATTTATTTTGAAAATTATAATTAATAAATATTAATTAACTCGGGACTGATAATTATTTAATTCAAAAAATTTTCATTACTCTCACAAATTTTTTTTTTGCTCTAATATCTGGTAGGACATTTTTGAAAATTAATTCTATATTTATGGAGGATGTAATGAGAATTTTGGCGGTGAATATTTATAGGAGACGTGACATCGCATCTAAATTTGTTTGCTTGGTAAAGTTCACAAATAAGGAGGAGAATGTCAATTTAACGTTATATTTTGGTTAAAGAGTAAATAGATGTTTTTGACTTGAAATTACGGGCAAACTATTAGAAATATGAAAAAAATATATGAGAGCAATTTTGTAGAGAATTTAATTCTCTTGAAACAAGGTATCTTTGAGTTTTTATGTAAATTCAATATTTATGCTTGAAATTTAATATTAAATTACAATGGCGCGCATTTAATTTGACATGATTTTATTTTGCGGACTTTGAGTCGAAATTCCGGGGTAACT
Source organism: Microplitis manilae (assembly GCA_030273425.1). Taxonomy (NCBI): domain Eukaryota; kingdom Metazoa; phylum Arthropoda; class Insecta; order Hymenoptera; family Braconidae; genus Microplitis; species Microplitis manilae. The sequence goes on along the minus strand of CP092730.1, from coordinate 16,939,347 downwards.
GTGCGCGTTATGGTAAAAATGACTCAGTAAAACTTTGTAGCGATTTAAATACTCTATAAAAATGGTCCTTATCAATTTTAATGTAAACCCAATAGTTCAGGCGCTAAATAATTAAATTCAGTAAAAATAAAAACCCTTGACACTAATGTGTAAATAAAAATAATTTATTAGCTTGGTTTTATATTAATAAATAAAATAAAGTAAAAATAAATAAATAAACCTCATAGTAACTCGTATCACGTCCACATAAAGATCGGCATCGACTTATCCAGTAGCTCAGTAAGACTTTTAAGTACAAAATTTAAAACTTAAATCGGTAGTAAATTAGCAGTGGATTGGCCCCCAAAGCAGCCGATTTAAAGTCGCTGGTTTGCGCGACACTAAATTACTCGAATAACGAGACATTAGTGGGTACAGACACGTTCCTAACCGCGAGATACTACTACAGCAAGGGCACGCCAACACCGCCTGGGGGATAAATGGGGTGCAATCGACCAGAGGGTAAAGGAGTCGGAACTAAGGGGTAGGAGTTTACTATGGATAGAACCAGGGAATGGGATAACTGAATCTTGGATACCTGAATGCCTCAATACTAAGTTTGGTTTGGACCGAATGGAATGGCGACCAGAAGCTTGTGGCGCCACTGTACTTATCGTACCTAACCAACTAATGTGTGTGTGGGTGGGTCGGGGTGGGTTAGAGGTAGACTGGGAAGTGAAAACGAAGTGAATAGCTTCTTCGAGTAAACATTCAATGGAATATTACTACACCACATATTGTTTTTTTATTTTTTGTCGGACCATTTACTGAATAAACAAATAAAATATTACTACACTGCAAAAAATCGAGAGTGGATTCGGAGTGATTATAAATTTCATTCAAATCTGAATTCGGTTCATTGAGTGGCGTAAAAGAGTCGTGAAGAGATCACCTCCCTTTCAACACCAATCAATGTTAATATTCCGTTCGGTGTTTTCTGTTATGACCACTGTGACAGCCACACCCGGTCTCTGATATAATAAATTCTAAACACTATTTTCTACTGATAAAATTACGTTTTGGTTTCTTCAGGAAGTCGCTTACAGAAGATTTTAAAAAGAGTTAGATAAGATGTATTCATAAATATTTTTCCTGTAGATATCACCAAGACAGTAATCAATAAATTAATTGGTGCTGATATTGTTAATCAGATAATAATTACTATCCGAGTGTAAAATTGATAATTTTTGACGCGTCGTAAATCATGAAAAGCAGCTTGGAGGGTAAAATTCTATTATTATAACCATAATATATATTATCTTGTGTATGGTCGACTTGACACAGACAAAATGCTCGTGGTGTGAAGGAGATACGATTAGGCAGGTTGATTTGCCAATAATGTAACCATTGGCTCGAAGTAATATGAAAATTATTTTTTTTTTTTTTATTTTTCAAGTGTAAAAAATATTTTTTCCATTGTACATTTTTCCATTGTATTTTTGTACAATGGACGTTATTGAGCTCTATTGTATTACGGTATCTCAAAATGACATCATCTATACATGTTTAATCATCATCAATTTATAAACAGTCCACATACTCGATAATAAAATATCAAAACCGCGGATATTTTATCTGTTTTTAAATTCTATTCCCTGTTAACGATTCCGTTCTCTGATAGACCACCCCCCCCCCATTCTTTTGTTAAAATCATTTTTTTTCACTTGGAATTTTTGTTAATCCCTAGAAGTTAAGCTTAGCAATAAAAATTATTGATTTGATTTTTATTATTTAGAGCGAAAGTGAATTTGAAAAAATGCAAATTATTTATTGATTTGAAAATTTTTTGTTATAAAAAAAAAACTAATACGGATTTTAAAATATTTTAAGGTTAGAAATCAAAACCGCAAAAATTAATCCCTGCTTAAAAAATCCGATGGAATCTTGTAGCTGTATGTATAAGGCCCTATACTTGACTATACCACTTCTCATAGAACTCATTCAATCTGATAAGATCTCTATAAGAATGTATGGGAATCTATTGAATTCTATGAAATTTTCTAAACAGGGATGACTGGTCTAGAATACTACACGGAAAGAAAATTATGGAAATGGTTCCTATAATTTTGTGAAATTTCATCCTATACCAGTATAGGAATGACGACCATAAATTATGGGAACACGTCCTATAGATATAGGAATATTACCCATAATTATAGGAATAGTTCCTATAATTATGGGAATGATACCTATACCATTATGGGAATAGTTCCTATAATTATAGGAATGGTTCCTTTACTATTATAAGAATAGTTCCTATAATGGTATAGGAGTGGTTCCTATACTACTATAGGAATAGTTCCTATAATAGTATAGGAATGGTTACTATACTATTATAGGAATGGTTCCTATGATATTATAGGAACCATTCCCATGAATTATAGGAACCATTCCTATAATTATAGGAGCTATTCCTATTTTCATAATGTTAGAGAAATAGTTCCTATAATTATAGGAATAGTTCCTATAATATTATAGGAATAGTTCCAATAATATTATAGGAATGGTTCCAATACTATTATAGGAAAAGTTCCTATAATAGTATAGGAATGGTTACTGTACTATTATAGGAATGGTTCCTATACTATTATAGGAATAGTTCCAATAATATTATAGGAATGGTTCCAATACTATTATAGGAAAAGTTCATATAATAGTATAGGAATGGTTACTGTACTATTATAGGAATGGTTCCTATACTACTATAGGAATAGTTCCTATAATATTATAGGAATGGTTCCAATACTATTATAGGAAAAGTTCATATAATAGTATAGGAATGGTTACTGTACTATTATAGGAATGGTTCCTATACTACTATAGGAATAGTTCCTATAATAGTATAGGAATGGTTACTATACTATTATAGGAATGGTTCCTATGATATTATAGGAACCATTCCCATGAATTATAGGAACCATTCCTATAATTATAGGAGCTATTCCTATTTTCATAATGTTAGAGAAATAGTTCCTATAATTATAGGAATAGTTCCAATAATATTATAGGAATGGTTCCAATACTATTATAGGAAAAGTTCATATAATAGTATAGGAATGGTTACTGTACTATTATAGGAATGGTTCCTATAGTATTATAGGAATAGTTCCAATAATATTATAGGAATGGTTCCAATACTATTATAGGAAAAGTTACTATAATAGTATAGGAATGGTTACTGTACTATTATAGGAATGGTTCCTATACTACTATAGGAATAGTTCCTATAATATTATAGGAATGGTTCCAATACTATTATAGGAAAAGTTCATATAATAGTATAGGAATGGTTACTGTACTATTATAGGAATGGTTCCTATACTATTATAGGAATAGTTCCAATAATATTATAGGAATGGTTCCAATACTATTATAGGAAAAGTTCATATAATAGTATAGGAATGGTTACTGTACTATTATAGGAATGGTTCCTATACTACTATAGGAATAGTTCCAATAATATTATAGGAATGGTTCCAATACTATTATAGGAAAAGTTCATATAATAGTATAGGAATGGTTACTGTACTATTATAGGAATGGTTCCTATACTACTATAGGAATAGTTCCTATAATAGTATAGGAATGGTTACTATACTATTATAGGAATGGTTCCTATGATATTATAGGAACCATTCCCATGAATTATAGGAACCATTCCTATAATTATAGGAGCTATTCCTATTTTCATAATGTTAGAGAAATAGTTCCTATAATTATAGGAATAGTTCCAATAATATTATAGGAATGGTTCCAATACTATTATAGGAAAAGTTCATATAATAGTATAGGAATGGTTACTATACTATTATAGGAATGGTTCCTATGATATTATAGGAACCATTCCCATGAATTATAGGAACCATTCCTATAATTATAGGAGCTATTCCTATTTTCATAATGTTAGAGAAATAGTTCCTATAATTATAGGAATAGTTCCAATAATATTATAGGAATGGTTCCAATACTATTATAGGAAAAGTTCCTATAATAGTATAGGAATGGTTACTGTACTATTATAGGAATGGTTCCTATACTATTATAGGAATAGTTCCAATAATATTATAGGAATGGTTCCAATACTATTATAGGAAAAGTTCATATAATAGTATAGGAATGGTTACTGTACTATTATAGGAATGGTTCCTATACTACTATAGGAATAGTTCCTATAATAGTATAGGAATGGTTACTATACTATTATAGGAATGGTTCCTATGATATTATAGGAACCATTCCCATGAATTATAGGAACCATTCCTATAATTATAGGAGCTATTCCTATTTTCATAATGTTAGAGAAATAGTTCCTATAATTATAGGAATAGTTCCAATAATATTATAGGAATGGTTCCAATACTATTATAGGAAAAGTTCATATAATAGTATAGGAATGGTTACTGTACTATTATAGGAATGGTTCCTATACTATTATAGGAATAGTTCCAATAATATTATAGGAATGGTTCCAATACTATTATAGGAAAAGTTCCTATAATAGTATAGGAATGGTTACTGTACTATTATAGGAATGGTTCCTATACTATTATAGGAATAGTTCCAATAATATTATAGGAATGGTTCCAATACTATTATAGGAAAAGTTCCTATAATAGTATAGGAATAGTTCCAATAATATTATAGGAATGGTTCCAATACTATTATAGGAAAAGTTCATATAATAGTATAGGAATGGTTACTGTACTATTATAGGAATGGTTCCTATACTACTATAGGATTAGTTCCTATAATAGTATAGGAATGGTTACTATACTATTATAGGAATGGTTCCTATGATATTATAGGAACCATTCCCATGAATTATAGGAACCATTCCTATAATTATAGGAGCTATTCCTATTTTCATAATGTTAGAGAAATAGTTCCTATAATTACAGGAATAGTTCCAATAATATTATAGGAATGGTTCCAATACTATTATAGGAAAAGTTCATATAATAGTATAGGAATGGTTACTGTACTATTATAGGAATGGTTCCTATACTATTATAGGAATAGTTCCAATAATATTATAGGAATGGTTCCAATACTATTATAGGAAAAGTTCCTATAATAGTATAGGAATGGTTACTGTACTATTATAGGAATGGTTCCTATACTATTATAGGAATAGTTCCAATAATATTATAGGAATGGTTCCAATACTATTATAGGAAAAGTTCCTATAATAGTATAGGAATGGTTACTGTACTATTATAGGAATGGTTCCTATACTACTATAGGAATAGTTCCTATAATATTATAGGAATGGTTCCAATACTATTATAGGAAAAGTTCATATAATAGTATAGGAATGGTTACTGTACTATTATAGGAATGGTTCCTATACTATTATAGGAATAGTTCCAATAATATTATAGGAATGGTTCCAATACTATTATAGGAAAAGTTCATATAATAGTATAGGAATGGTTACTGTACTATTATAGGAATGGTTCCTATACTACTATAGGAATAGTTCCAATAATATTATAGGAATGGTTCCAATACTATTATAGGAAAAGTTCATATAATAGTATAGGAATGGTTACTGTACTATTATAGGAATGGTTCCTATACTACTATAGGAATAGTTCCTATAATAGTATAGGAATGGTTACTATACTATTATAGGAATGGTTCCTATGATATTATAGGAACCATTCCCATGAATTATAGGAACCATTCCTATAATTATAGGAGCTATTCCTATTTTCATAATGTTAGAGAAATAGTTCCTATAATTATAGGAATAGTTCCAATAATATTATAGGAATGGTTCCAATACTATTATAGGAAAAGTTCATATAATAGTATAGGAATGGTTACTGTACTATTATAGGAATGGTTCCTATAATAGTATAGGAATGGTTACTATACTATTATAGGAATGGTTCCTATGATATTATAGGAACCATTCCCATGAATTATAGGAACCATTCCTATAATTATAGGAGCTATTCCTATTTTCATAATGTTAGAGAAATAGTTCCTATAATTATAGGAATAGTTCCAATAATATTATAGGAATGGTTCCAATACTATTATAGGAAAAGTTCCTATAATAGTATAGGAATGGTTACTGTACTATTATAGGAATGGTTCCTATACTATTATAGGAATAGTTCCAATAATATTATAGGAATGGTTCCAATACTATTATAGGAAAAGTTCATATAATAGTATAGGAATGGTTACTGTACTATTATAGGAATGGTTCCTATACTACTATAGGAATAGTTCCTATAATAGTATAGGAATGGTTACTATACTATTATAGGAATGGTTCCTATGATATTATAGGAACCATTCCCATGAATTATAGGAACCATTCCTATAATTATAGGAGCTATTCCTATTTTCATAATGTTAGAGAAATAGTTCCTATAATTATAGGAATAGTTCCAATAATATTATAGGAATGGTTCCAATACTATTATAGGAAAAGTTCATATAATAGTATAGGAATGGTTACTGTACTATTATAGGAATGGTTCCTATACTATTATAGGAATAGTTCCAATAATATTATAGGAATGGTTCCAATACTATTATAGGAAAAGTTCCTATAATAGTATAGGAATGGTTACTGTACTATTATAGGAATGGTTCCAATACTATTATAGGAAAAGTTCATATAATAGTATAGGAATGGTTACTGTACTATTATAGGAATGGTTCCTATACTATTATAGGAATAGTTCCTATAATAGTATAGGAATGGTTCCCATAATGGTATAGGGGTGGTTCCTATAATATTATAGGAACCATTCCTATAGTGCATAGGAATACTCCCTATAATTTTCTTTCCGCGTACTAGGCGCAAAAATAGAATTAAAGTAGTATCTTATACATCATGTAGAATCGGTATAACACTCGATGTCAAATGTGTACAATAGTTTATGTAATAAATGCATAAAGAAAAACGCCGTTAAATGTCTAAGGTCAGTGTCATGTAGTTAGAGGTTTAAAAGTAATTAGCTTACTATACTTAAAAAAGATTTATACTTTGTTCAATATTATTCACTTAAAAAAATCTAACTAATTAATAGATATATGTAAGGTTATAAAATTCAGCTGACGTTACCTTAGCCTACACATGTGAGTGTTTAGTAATTAAATGCGCATGTGCAGTCTAGAAATTTTGGTTATGTTATTAAGGCAGCTAAATTCAAAGTGACGTTATAAGAGAGAAAACTGATTAGTTATCGGCTTTAATATGAAAATAAGTGTTTTAATATATATTAAACGACTCGTTTGACCAATCAGAAAGCATTGTGTTTAATATAAAAATTTATGAGACTGAGTTTAGCCAATTAGCGGCGTATTCTTCGGCATGAGAGATAAAAAATTTTTGATATTAAAGTCTGGGTGCTTAATAAAATTTTTTAATTACACGTTATTCTATTACACAGCATTTGTATTATGAGACAATATTGTCGAAAATAATATCGTAGGCATTAAATTTTCTCACACACTGCACCGAATATTGCTACTACACTTACCTTCAGCATGTTATGTGTGCATAAATACATGGTAATTGCTGCGCATAGTTTAGGGTGTGCGTAGCGGTGACTCGACTCGGGGCATGCACACCGCGGGTGTTCATTAATTGCAGGGGACAAACAGATGCACGTGAGCGGGAATATGCCGTCTACATAACATACATTACAGTCCAAAACACTCCACTGAATTCACTCATTCATTTAAAACTTTAAAGCCCTTTGCTGGAAAACCTCCCCAAGCTTTCTTTTTTTTCCTAACCGAATTTTTTTCGGCCGCGTAAAAAACAATAGAACCGAAAAAATAAATAAAAGTCGATTGGAATCAATCACGGACTTTTATACAGAATTTTTTGAACAAACAGGCAAACAGTTAAAAGTGGCTTTTGTGTTCCAAGGGCTTTTCTATCTACTACTCCGTGTACTTTTTATTGATTCAATCAAATAGCTACATGTGGTAGCAATAAATATATATAAATGGTAAATTTAATTAATTTGGAAAAGTTTTGTTTTGTTTTTCAACTTCAACGTCTTTTACACATGACTTATTTTTTTTTATTATTTATTATATTTATATATAATCTCTATAGAAATAATTAAAGGATTTTTCAACTTCCTTTTTCTGATTTTTTATATATTAACGCTCTGATCTGATTCAAAATTTATTTGATTTTTTATTTTAATCAGTTTTATCGATTTTTGTTCGAATGTATTGATTTCATTGAGCAAAATTGTAAACAAAAATTAAAAGACCCCTTGCTCATTATTTCCAATTTTTTTTTTTTAGCCAAAAAAAAATATCAAGTTCAAAGAACTCAAAATTACTAATAATAATGGCGGGTTTTCGGGTTGGTCTGCAGGGTTAACTGGTTTTCAAATTTCTTAATTCACCATTAGAGGGTAAAATGGCCAGTTTAAAATTTAAATAGCAGAAAATATTAATTACCAATTTTCGAATATGATTAATTTTTTATGACTATTTCTCTCTGCTCAGAAAATTTTTAATCATGGAAAAATTTCTTCAACTACAGTTGAGTCACGTTATAAGCCGGGCTTGTATCTTTTTCTTTTAACCAAACTTGCGTTAATATGAGAGAGACACTAAGAGGGCTTATAACGCGACTCGACTGTATAATTTTTCGAGAAAATGACTCGTGTAAAAAAAATTTTTTTCATAATGAATTTAGATCTTCACGACGAAACTCAGACCGTGACACAAATATGACTTTCATCATGAATTTGCTTCACCTTTCCCTCTAGTAAATCCGTATCAATTCTAAAATTAATTTATTTCGTCTTATTATTGAACTGGGAATGACTTCGGTAGAAACTTGACTGAATTTTTACTATATATTAAACATTTTTTTAAATTCACCGATTCAAAAATTACCAATAAATTTCTTCTACCAAATACTTGGTTTACGTAAGTCAATTTTGATTGTAAAATTAATTTAGCAAACGAACTTCGGATCAGAATTAGGCTGTCATTAGTTTTTCGTGATTGAAATTTTTGATAAAAATTTATGATGAAAGTCATATTTGTGTCATGATCTGAGTTCCACGATGATATTAAGATCTATTTTCATTATGAATCCTTTCTCCTACTTTTAAAAAAAATTTTTTAATTATATTTCGAAAAATAACTAAATTTCGTGCAATTGATTAAAGAAGAGTAAAATGACCACCTGAAAATATTCAGTGAAGATTTTTTTTACAAAAAAGCCCTTTGTGATTTCTATTAATTCCATCAAATAACTATATCTGATCATGTAAAAAAAAAAAAAAAAGTAAATGAAATTAATTAGAATATTTTTTTTATTTTATTTATTTTTTAAGCAAAAATTGATTTACAAATCATTTATTTATTTGAGAATTTTATTTTAATTATTTTAATTGTCACGATACTCCCTTTATATATAATATATATTTGTTAGCAGTAGAAAGTAATTCAAAGCATGAACAAAGCCAACAATGTAACAACCGTTTTAATCGATCGATAAAAATTCAATAGCTTCTAAAACTGATGCCAGCAGATTGTAGATAAAAAAAAACCTTTTTTGTTTAGTTATAGGTCTCGACAGTAGACTCCCTTCTGGATTTCTATTCAAACTCAGATTCAAAGTCATAATGAAAACGTTTGTAGAGAAAAAGATTTAATGAAAAAAGAAAAAAAAAGTTAACGCACAAATGAAAAAAAAAACTATGAAACTATTGGAGCGGAAGGTTGGTAGTTTATGTTTGGACTGTAACTTTTTCGGGTTTTTGATAAAAGTATTCGGGATGGAATGAGTGAAATTGGATGGTTTTCTGCACAGTGGAGGTAAAATTATTTAAAAACAGTGTTGTTAGAAGATGCGTTGAACGGGGTATGTTCTGGTTTATTGAGATGCGCTGGTTGTTGATGTTGCCGGTGTGTTGGCTGTGGATGTTGGTATGTTTGGCGGCGCGTAAGGACTTCCGCAAAGCTGATCTGCTATTCTACCGCCCTCGCGCAATCCACTCAGAAATGCGCCGTGCACTGTCGCTGGATAGTTTCTGATTGTGTGCTCACCTGTCATGGTTTCGTAATCAAAATTTTATTTTATCACTAATAATGATTACATTTTAAAGCTCAAAGATAAAACGAACTAACAAATTAATTTCTCTAAGAAAAAAATGTTTTTCAACCGTAATTCAGATTTTCAAAATTTCATTCGCTGTAACTTTGGTTCTAATTATGAAAATTTTTTTTGACAAGTTACAGATAAAATAAAAATTAATGATACTGAAGTTAGCCGATATCTAATAAGTTTTTGATTTTTGGAAAACGATGAATTATTAAAAAAAAATATTTTAAAAAATTGCACTTGTAGTTTTTTCAATTTTCTAAATGTGCATATTTTTAGTTTTTTAAATTAAGTTCTCGAAAAAAACATAAAAAAATTTTAAACTGACGGCTAACTTCAGGATCATAAAAATTCTGAATTTAAATCTGGGTTAATTTTCAACAATGAGTTAAAAATAAAAATTTTAAGCCATTGAATTACGAGGTTTAAAAAATTAACATCTGTGAAAAATAAAAAAAAATAATGAGCTATTTTGCCCGCGGAATAAATACCAGCAAAGAAGACTCGTGGAAGTGGTTGTGGTGCTCCGGACGGGTGATTCGGCGGGGCTGGCGGAGCAACAGGAGCAGCAAGAAGATCGTAATCACTTCCAGAACTGCCTACCGCGACATAACTATAGGACCCGCGTGCCCATGGATCCGCGCGCCACCGCGTAACGACACTCTCACGCGGTTGTGGCACGACTTGGTTGCCAAATATACCCTGGAAGTAATGAACAACAACAACAACAATAACAAAATGTTTAGCTATATATTAGATAACTTTAAACCGCAGCATCGTGTTCGCCAACAAAACTCTCGTGCTCTACGTGCTTCTAGTTATACCTACACCCACACACTCACACACTAACGAACTGCAAGTTAAGATACAAGACACTAGATCGTATTACTTGATCTTTACTTACTAGTGTGCATGTGTGCGTGCGTATGTATGTGTGTGCAGATGGATAATATATATTAGTGAGCAATGTTACATACTCGGTTGGGTGAGCAGGCATCCAAGTATATTAGTTAGACACACGACTTACTTTTAACACAGCAATGCAGCGACCGACAATAACGTCGTCACTGACATTTTCCATAACGCAAGCAGCCTCGCCTGCAACAAGAGCCAAGAGAACGGGTGCCTTGTACAAGTTCCAGAACAGAAATAGCTCACCGCGGGAGGCTGTTGTGCTACCAACATGCCCGAACAAATTAGCTGTTGGATCCCAAAAAATACGCTCAAAACACAGCACAACCTGCAAATTAAATAATCACGCACATGTTTATTTCGTGTCTATACTCCTTTTTTTTACCGTTAAATACTTTTTTTATGGCTTGTAATTTTTAAGTTAAACAAGAAATTTTGAGGGGTTTGAAAGTAAATATAGTGACAGAGGGGTAAAACGGTTTTTTTAAAAATTTTTTATTAAACCAATAAATTATTATATAATAGAGGGTCAGTATAAGGGTGATGTATAAAACTATAAATGCTGTGGTTTTTTATGGTTTATCTGCTAAAATTATAATTTCATTGAAAAATATTTTTTTTTCTAAGCTGAGGATATCTGAGTCAAAATTATTCACGTTTCGAATTCATCATTTTTATTTAACTATAAAATCGTGTGGAGTAAGTGTGCGCAAACCCATGCATTTTAGTCCGAAATGAATGAATTTGCGCACACTTGCCCGCACACTTGCCCCACATGACTCTACAGTTCTATTCAATCGTTTGAATCTAATTTTTTCGAATAAAATATTTTTTATGGCAGATTCATTTGGTAGCTTTTAGCATAATTATGTCTTTGTTTTTCTATATGGGGTTCTGAATAAAAATTTTAAATCATAAAATCAACTGCTTCGTTATTTGAAATCACAGCTTTCGAATTTCGAAATTTTTCGATCCGCATTTTTTTCCCTAGTAATGTTTAAACGGGCAAAAGTTGAGACACTACTAATAATTTTTGTAGTTTCAGGGTTTTTTTTTGTTTTCTGGGGTCAAATGGTCACCATCAAAATTTTCAGATTTTTTTTCGTATAATTTTTTAATTTTTTATGTTTTAATTCTTAAGAATTTATTATTACAGACATATGATACACAGTAAAAAAGGATTGGTCAAAATTGACACTTGCTGTGTGTAAAACGATCGATTGACACTTATTTATATGTTATTTCAGCGTACGTCGTTTGTTTTGAAACAGTTACACTCGTGTATGTTAAAAGTAACACGTTATAAGTGTCAAAATCTTCGAAAACGTAACCTCCAATTTTAACACACTTATATGTTATTTGCAACACTTGAAGAGTGTTGAATTTGACATACGCTTTTGTGTTACTTGGACACTTCTTAAAAATGTTTTTCACACTATTTAATGTAAAGTTAAAATCAATGAATTAACTGTAGTAATTGATTCTTCAGCAATGAAATATTAAGAATAACGATAATATTAGTAATAGTAATATAAATAAAACTAAAAATAAAAAAAAATAGTAATAATAATATCACGTATTGTTCAATATATATAATATCATCTATTATTTATCTTCAATATTCAAATATGTATAAAAAAATTATTATAAATTCTCTCACAATAACAAAAATAAAATAATTATTTTAATATCAAAAAAATAATTATATTTCATCAACATTAATTTAAAAGTTCAGGTTATGTATTTTAAAAACGATTGCAAATTAAACAGGCGATATTTTTAATACGTCATTTTTACTTGAAATTTTCTGAGAATTCTTTTGTGATGGTCGAGATTATTTTTAACATATTTTGTGTGTTGATTTCACAGTAACACATAAAAAGTGTTACTCTCGTATTAAATAACATTTTTGTGTGTTAAAAAATCAATCAATTGCGACAGTTAAAACAAGATAAATATTGTATATTAAATTGACACACAAAAGTGTTGAAAATTCAACACTCAGAATTTTAACATACGCTTTTTTTTACACTTTGACGATTCGTTTTTTACTGTGTATTTTTAATAATTATCTATGATAATTGCAAAGTTGGGATACAATGGTCACATATAAATTTTTGATAAAAAAAAAATTTATTTCAAAGTTTAAATATTTGAATTTTTAATAGAGAAAAATAATCAGATTTGAAAATTTCCATTTTTTAAATTTTTAAAAGTAAAAAAAAAATTAATAGAAACTGTAAAGTGGCTATTTAAGCATCTTTTGGATTATAAGTAGACAAAATAATAATAGTATACACGGTACCTTATTTAAGTTACCAAATCCAAGCCGTTGAATCGCCTGCGACTTCCAATCCGGAAGTGGCGGGTCGAAGTTTACTGCCGAGGGTGGCGTGGAAGCTTTTAGAACCCCAAGTGGCAGCGTCACCAGAACCGCGTCAGCTTTGTGGACGGTTACATTGGTGTGTGGACTTCTAGAGGGTGCTGCCCATACTTCAACACCGGTATCATTGTAACGGACAATTCTTACCGCGGTGTTTAATCGGATATCGAGTCCCTCCGAGAGCGCAACCGGCACACACGAATAACCATTTCTAACTGCAATAAAAATAAAAACAATAAATAAAAATTTTATTAAGCATCAAATAAAATTTTATACAGCCATAAAAAATACTCGTAATAAAAAATTACGTTAATAGTTTTTTTTTTGTAATAAAAAAAAAAATAAAGTACGTCATTGATGTCGCAGTTTTTTGTTGATAAAAAATTGAATTCGCGAAATAAAAATAAATGATAGCGTCCATTGAGATAAGGTTTGGATGACGCACGTGAGACAAACGACATAAAGGGTGGATTGAAGAGAGAGAAGTGAAAAGGAGCTGGACGTTGGTGGGACATTCAAATTCCATAACCGTGACCGTACGGTATGTTCTAATAATGACGCGCATGTATCTCTGCTCGTGGGTTAATTACGACGATGCTTGTGCGTGGCTACCATCAGAGCAACTCTTGTGGCGTAGTCCATTTCGTTAATTAAAATTTATGCCGGCAATCTGTTAGCCCGGCGAAAGCCTCGTAATTTAAATTTGCATTTTCGTTCATCGATCCCTTTATTACTGTTGCCAAGTACTTGGGATATCTTGAGATATTTATTTATTTTTTCACATATATATAAGTGCTATTTAAAATCAAAATTGGTATTTTTTACGATAAAGTTACTAGCAGAGTTTCGAACTGTTTAAAGATTAATACAGTAACTCACTTCATATTTACTTTTATTTTATTTGTTTGCGACGTTGCGCCAAATCTATTGAAATTAGAGAAAAAAACTATTTATACTTTTTGTAGAAAATTTTGTGCTCTACAAAAAAGGTTCTGAGCAAAATTATCATAGGACTGATATTTTTCAAGTTACAAAGGTTTAAAGACTTTTCGTTACCAATGATGCGAGTCTGATTAGTTGAATCGTTTTTTACCGTGACGTTATGGTCACAGACCGTCAACGGACCGTTAATAAAATGATAGACTGTCACAGTTGTGGCGAAATCTTAAAATTTTTTGTTACTGATCAGAATTTGTGATCAAATAAATTTAAATATTCAATATAAAATGAAATTTAATTATAATTTTCATCAATAAAATTACCTCAGAAGCAATAGTCGTTAAAACAAATACGCTCCCATTTAAACTAAATGAGAACTCACTTAAAAAAAAGTAAAACCGCACATGTATTATAACTTCCCACAATAAATAGCTTAAATTCTAAAATAATTTACCGTCAGACAGGCAGTATTCTCTTAAAGTGAGTCGTAGTCAATAAAATACCCGAGTTTATTTCGCTTATAAATATAAAAATTTTTATTTTATTTTTAAAAAAAAATTAAAATCATCACCTCGCCTCACCTCTGTCCAAAAAAAGGTCTAGCAACCCAGAATCGCTGTTAGTGTATATACATAAACATTTGATCGTGATACGATGCAAGCATCTGCACTTTCTCTACCATGTTCCTGGATCAAGAGTCGTGCATTCGCACGCGATACTTGGTAATTTTTTACGAGCTCTTATGTCTTCTAGCACACGTCGAGCTCTATAAATGTTATACATACATATAGATATAGATAGAAATATTTATTAAAAATTATTGGCAATAGTGTCGAGTCTTTTCTCCCATAAATAATCATTACCTGGCACGTAATCGAAATCGAAAGCGAAGATAAAAAAAAATGATACAACCCGTTGAGGTTTTTCTCACCCCCGCGGCGTATATATGTATATATATGTAGATATATTTGGATGTATAATGTATAAGTTAACATGGACCGCCCTCCTGGTTGTTTAAACCATCACACATCCTCCATCATTTTCGTTTACACCCGCCATTATTGCATCGTCAAACTCGTTCGCACATTGCACCAGCACCATAACACACATCGGCACTAGCCAATTAAAACAACGTTATCGATGCGTTCCGCGTTTATGCATTTCACCACTTTTAGATTTATTATTATTATTGATATTGTTTATTTTTTTTTATTTGCAGATTTGTATTTGCATTTTTTTTTATTCGTTTTGTTGATTTTGTGAATCGCGTAAGCTCGATTATCTATTTGATTGCTGGTGGCAATTATAAAGACTTTGATATATTTTTTGAGCAAATATGGTTTTGGTATAAATTTATATAAAATTGATGAACTGATATTTAAACATATATACGAATTTTTATGCATGAAGTGTCGAAACGAAAAAAAAAATTTGAAGAGATTGACCCGCCTGCGGGAAAATTCCAAAACTTCCTGCTGTTTTCGAGCTCGGGAAGATGAGTCTAGATTATCTGTAGAATTTCTATAGAATTTCTTAGACGGCGATCCTGATCAAAATTAAGGCGTCTGATAGATGTATCAAAGCCTGGGGGTATAAGACAAATCTTCTGGAAGCATGGAATAGTTTCCTAGGACCTCAAAACGTCGAGATCTGATGAAAACTCGATTTTCGAAAATCGGACAGAAACTAATGACCCTGTCTTCGAAAATTTTCAATTTTCATAGCCAGAAGTTAAAAATTTTTTTTTCAATAGTCGAGTATTGAAATCATGATGGTGGAAAATTGATAAAAATTGGGACTTAATGCCCATAACGAGAAAAAAAAATTCAATTTTAAAAAAAAGCTCAATTTTCTTTTTAAAGGAGGTTCGACCGAATCTAATGTAAAAAAGATTTTCCAATTTTAAGATTTGAAACTTAGTATAGATGTAAAGAAGTACTTTATCTATGTATTCTCAAAATTTGAATATGATCCACCGTCTAGTTTTTTAGAAAAAAAGATTTAAAAATGACGTTTTCAAAGTTCTTATACACAGGCTCTTATGGCGGACAAGCTCCCGATATGACTTAGTCGATTTTTTTCATTATTAACCTCCCAAGTTTAAGAAATAAAAAGCCACATGCCATAAACTTGAATATTTTTGAAATATGATAAGATTTTAACAATATAGAGTTACTCTCGTTCATCGACAGAGATACATATTATTGAGGGTTTGGTAACGTCGCGGAAGCAGCTGAGAGAAAAAACAAAGATAGAAATACATTAATAAGAAAGACGAGATTAAAAATAAGTTTTTCCCGCTTCAATTTGAATATCGATGTGTAAGAAGTTAGAACGCGCTGTTGCCAAATCTTTTTATTAAATCATGAGTCAAAAATAACCAAGTAATTTCATTACTTTCTTTTATTAAATAACTAATAAATATTAATTTATGAATTTGTTACACGGAAAGAAAATTATGGAAATGGTTCCTATAATTTTGTGAAATTTCATCCTATACCAGTATAGGAATGACGACCATAAATTATGGGAACACGTCCTATAGATATAGGAATATTACCCATAATTATAGGAATAGTTCCTATAATTATGGGAATGATACCTATACCATTATGGGAATAGTTCCTATAATTATAGGAATGGTTCCTATAATTTATGGGAATGGTTCCTATAATATTATAGGAATGATTCCTATAATATTATAGGAATGGTTCCTATAATATATAAGAACGACTCCTATAAATTATAGGAGAAATTCCTATAAATTATAGGAATAGTTCCTATAATAGTATAGGAATGGTTACTATACTATTATAGGAACCATTCCCATGAATTATAGGAACCATCCCCATGAATTATAGGAACCATTCCTATAATTATAGGAGCTATTCCCATTTTCATAATGTTATAGAAATGATTCCTATAATTATAGGAATAGTTCCTATAATATTATAAGAATAGTTCCTATACTATTATAGGAATAGTTCCTATAATATTATAGAAATGGTTCCTATACTATTATAGGAATACTTCCTATAACATTATAGAAATGGTTCCTATACTGTTATAGGAAAAGTTACTATACTATTATAGGAATAGTTCCTATAATAGTATAGGAATGGTTCCCATAATGGTATAGGGGTGGTTCCTATAATATAAAGGAACCATTCCTATAATAGTATGGGTACAATTCCTATACCATTATAGGAACCATTCCTATAATGCATCGGAATACTCCCTATAATTTTCTTTCCGTGTATGTTATTATAAATTAAAATAATGAATTTTCATAACTATTAGGAGAATTTATCAAACAAAAAAATTCAAACACTACTTTGACTCACTAATGTCGGTCGAACCTCCTTAAAATCAACTCTCTAATTTTAGCATTGGAAAAAAATAATTTTTTTTCAATAACTAAATCATAACCATTTTGAAAGTTCTTATAAATAATTTTTGTCAAAAAAACAACTATTTTTAAAATATCCAATCATTATTATTCATCGAAATTTTCTTATATACCTCATTCTAAATTTACTTGCGTCCCGATCCGTTTTTATCTGAAACATCTCTCCCAGCACTTTGCAAAACTTAAATAAAGTAAACCCTGACGGAAACGAATAATAGACACAAGTACAAATATAAATTTGTTAATCCAACAATCGTGTGACAATTTTCCAATAATTCAGAAATAAAAGACCCCGTTCTCTTAAATTAAACATCAATTCGTTGCTAAAAAAATGAACCCAATTTTTTAATTAATAGAAAAAAAAAGTGGTGATTTTTTTTTTATTATTATTTGGTTTGTTTACAAGTGTGTCACTTGTATATGAATATTAAATAAATGAATGTATACATATACATATATATATAAATATAAATATAACCCACCCTCACAACCGGCGTGTCGTCTGTTTGATCTTAGCTCTCACCATAGTATATTTTGACGGTGAGTCGAACAATTTGTATGCCACGGTGGTTTTCAATTTACATTTAAATTGGTTGCTTATGGCGTTCTGTCGCTCGACGGGAGTCGAACCCGAGTAGTATACTGTACCGTGTTAGGGAACAGTCAAATACTGAAAGATCCGCGAGTGTAGCAAAAACGAGAGAAAGGTTTACTGTGACTAGAGGAAATGAGTAAGATAAGGATAAAGATAAAATAATAATAATAATAACAATATTAAAGCAAGTAAACTCAAATATAAGGATAGAGAGAAAGAGAAAGAGAAATAAAAAGAGAAACAGGCAAACGGGCCCCCATAAAGTTCAACGAACCCCTCCTGAGTCCATAGTGAGTTTTTACGTGCCGATGCTCAGCCTTTATACTGGCAACCATTCAATCGGTAACATACCACCGGTTTCTGCTGGCACATTGGTTTTTAAAATCTACAAGTGGGGTTTGCGCTCGCGAAAACTTGTGATAAAGTTGATAGTAGTAAAAATTCTTCCACATGTATAAATATATATAGATATTTGTGTATATGTATAGTGGGATGAAGGTACAAACTGAATACTCTCTTGTCCTCAGGCTTTTTAATTCCCTTGTCCCACTGGATTCCATACTACCACCGACACTTTGTACGTGAATTATTCCGGCAAATTGGATTTACCGCGCTTTACAATCCACGAATTTTATCTGAAATCGCCACATCAAACCCCTGCGAGTGCTACTATCGACCGTCACACGTTTTTATTTTATTCATTTACTAATGTTTCACTTTTCGGTCTCTCAGATATATTTCATGGATTTTTATGATAATAATTAGGCTAAAATTTATACTCTGACAGTTTAATTTAATGTTTAAACTAAGGGTCGGAGTGCATACGGATTCAAATGAAATACAGATCACTCCGAAATCGCTCCGCTGAAAAAACTCGTATGCGGAGTCAGTTTTTTTTAAACTATTCAACTCCGAGTGACGAAGTGAATTCGGATTTAATTTCAGTCCATAATCACTCCGAATTTTTGTAAAGTACTGACTAATCTCGATGGTAAAAATAATTTTTAGAAAAAATTACACAGAATGAAAATTATGGGAAGTTTTCCTATGCATTATGGGAATAGTTCCAGGTGTAGGAACTGTAGTCATACTATTATAGGGATGGTTCCCATATATTATGGGAACCATTCCCATTGTATTATTTTCCCCATAATTTTCTTTCCATTAACCTAATTTTTTAAAATATTTTTTTGGGCAAAATTTACAAGCTTATTTTTTTTTGTGGCCTCAAAAAATTAA
The DNA here is from genome assembly GCA_030273425.1 of Microplitis manilae. Taxonomy (NCBI): domain Eukaryota; kingdom Metazoa; phylum Arthropoda; class Insecta; order Hymenoptera; family Braconidae; genus Microplitis; species Microplitis manilae. Next base: position 16,919,723 of record CP092730.1, on the reverse strand, counting down.
AATTAAAAATTTTTTCATCACCCAATAATTTGAACCCAAGTTCCAAAACTAAAAATCTCTAAATTTTTCTCCCAGACCAAAATAATTTTCTTTTTTTGAGTTTAATTAAATTAAAATTTTTGAGAAAGAATAAACAACTCCGTTGAATCTCTTACACAAGCGTCCACTTAGTCAAAATTAAAAAAATGGTAACAAAAGAGCTCGGGAAACAATAAAGCCCCCCCATGCACCAGCAGTAATTACCTCGGAATTATTGCACCGGCATTCACGAGGTTCCAAAGATACTCAGCATATCCCAACTTCAAACTCGTGGGCAGAAGAATGGACAAATGTGTTTTATTTAAAAGACCGACCAATACCAATACCAATACCTGCTTTCTTTACTCTTAAATATTTTTATTTACTCCCTCATTTAACTTTTTTTTTTTTTTTTTATTCTTTTTCATGAACTTTTTTAACAACACGCCCATTATTTGAAATACTCCTACGCAAACTCTTTAACATAATCTTTACTGTAATTTTATAAAAATTCAATTTACAACAACGACCTACGTGAATAAACCCTTCGGGAATCACTTTATATATCCAGTGATTTACTTGATTTTTAAATATTTTCCTGGACGTAATTCCTGCTTATTTCCCGATGCTGATAAAACTCATATTATTATATAAGTAAATATATAAACCGATTATTGGAACATAGATATAAACTGTGATAGTGATATTGTACACTCAGTATACGATTGTTATCATTTACATTTACCTGAGGGCAAAAAAAATTAATTTAATGCAAATTAAGTTTCAAAAAATTATTTTTTGTAATTCATTTTTTCGGGATCTTGGAGATTAATTTATTTGATGGAAAAAAATATTTTTAATCTGGAGATTGATAAAAAATTAACAGCAAGTCATGGGGGAGAAACGAAATAGTGGAGGAATGAGCGAAAAAAGAATTATATGAAATTTTTATCTGCAGTCAAAGTGCTGACAGGTCACTGGGTGTGCTGGAGTGGAGGAGGAAACTCGATGGAACAGAACGGCTGAATGGGCAGTCGTTACATGGGAAAAGATTCCCACGTGGAAAGTCAATGACTGCTGTTAGCTCGGAATATAAGGGCTCCACGTACATTTCCCAATTACCGGTCTTGCAGACTTGCCCATTAAATTATTATGGCTATTGATAAAAAATTATTACGTACTGTTATTAGATACAACAATACGTAAATAAAATATAATTTTCATTTTTTTTATAAATTTTTATTTTGTTTCAATAATTAGATACACCGTAAAAAAAACGGTGTTAAATTTAATCTCGGCAGCGGTGTTAAAAAAAGTAGTTTTATTTTTGAAGTATCAGGAGTCGAATTATATTCTAAATCCAAAAAAAAATTTTATTGTTTCAAAAATTAATGATACAACCCGAGTCAGAAAACAAAGTTGGATTTAAGTCTCAAAGTTCTCAATGAGGTTTTTGAAGATCAATTTAAAATTTTAAGATTGACAACAGTATGGAAAGTTATCTTAGTTTAGTCCTCAAAGTAGTAGTTACGACCAATTTTACCACTTTGAGGACTAAACTGAAGTAACATAATCTGAATTAGAGCCTCGAAATACTAAAAACATACAGGAATAATTTTATCTACATTCCCGGGTCATAATATCTAGCCTCATAGAACCCAAGTAAGCCTCAATCAAGCCTCACTTAGCTAAAAAAGCATTTTGAGCCTCAAATAATGCTCATAGAGCCTCAATGAGCCTCAAATAATACTAATGGGATTTAAACTTCAATATGATCGAACTCGTAAAATTATTATTATTTGAGATTCATTGAGTCGAGACTAGGTTCATTTGAGGCTAATCGAGGCTTATTGAAGATCTGTGATCATCATTTGAGGCTCATTGCGGCTATATGAGCATTATTTGAGGCTCAAAATACTTTTTTAGCTAAGTGAGGCTTGATTGAGGCTTACTTGGGTTTAATGAGGCTAGATTGAGGTTCGATGACGCTAGATATTATGACCCGGATTTGAACCTCAAAAGTCTCATTAGACGTATTCTCTCCCCTCCCTTTTCTATCTAAAATTTTTAAAAGTCCGAAATATAACTTTTGATTCATTGAAGATAATTTCAAATCGATACATTATTCTTATATAGACCTCTAGTTTTCATTGAGGATTTTGAGTAGTTACTTTCTGGGCTGCAAATAAAACATCAAAAGAATTGAGGCTTAAGGACTAAAACTAGAATTTGTTTTTTGACTCGGGAGATTTACCAATTTATGGAAAAATCAAAATAATATTTGTCCACCATTTCATATTAATGTATTGTATAAAATATGGGAAGTAAATTGTTATGGTTCAATTCTCTTTGTAAACTAAATCAGCCTTCTTTGCAATTTGAAAAGACAATGATTTAGTTCTTAGTAATTATGTATTAAAATTAATTTTGTGTCTGAGCAGAATTATACGAGGATCCAATTTACCGATGATCAAAAATTTAAATATATAGGGAAGGGAGGGGTTTTTGTCAATAAAATCATTTCGGAATGAATGTAGATTTCAATTCTTATTTACTTCGATCCCGGGGTGTTTTGATTTTGAAACAAACTATATTTAATAAAAACGACTTTTTATTCAAATAAATAAAACTCTCAGAGTAAATTTTCCTCTGAGGACTAAATAAATAAAAAATCATCCGCTCCGTATTTAATCCCAGTTTACTCCTATAATTTTATAGTCTAAATTTAATACGGGTAAAATTGTAATCCATGGATGGTTAGTTGTAAATATTTACTTGCAATTTCACCAGTAATTTATTCACAAAATTTTCATCACCTGTAAATATTTAAACTCCAAATATCACGTGATTAAATTATCAGCAATTAATTTTAAAAAATATTAATTAACTGCAGAGTTAAATGTTTGCATCAGTAATAAAAAAAAAAAATTCCGGGCATTTTATTTACCGAAGTTTGCACAACAGAACAATGAAAACGACATCGGCCTTTTGGAGCTGCTCCACAACATTTTCTACGAGGTTCGTTTCCTTTCTAAGGTAATCGTTGTGCAGTAAAAGATAAAAGGACAAGTAGTTGTTGGAGAATAAGACAGATAAGAAAACAGGATCCTAGGAAGAGTAAAATGAGTAAAAGTAAGCTTCGGAATGAAGGAATAGGAAATAAAGAAGGAGAGAAATAGGAAAAGGGACAGTTGAATTGAGAATTTCTTTCTTGCCTTGGGGTCTCTATTGAAAGAACCAGTGACGAGGAAATTCAATTTGCTAAGAGACACTGCGTCGAGGCAAAGTTTGCCAGCCAACGGTGGTACAGCGGCATGTCGAAGCTGCCTCCGTGAAATGTTATCATCCTCCTTTCCTTTCCTCTCCTCTCCTCTCCTCTCCACTACTCTTTTCTTCTCTCTTTGCTACTCTACTCTCTTTTACTACAACTCGGTCTACTATCTAGCTATAGTAGTAATTTTTCCGTTCCTCCACGTCTTTCTCATTCACTCACGTCCAGCTCAGCACCCGACTCACGAACGACCCCATTCCTCAACTTTCCCTTACAGTCTCTTCCTACTTCCCCGGCTTCTGCTCCTTGCCCGCTATACGCCGATGATAGCAATGCTTACAGCAACATTGTGCCGATACCATTAAAAAATATTAAATAAAACCAACAAAACTAAAATAATAAATAAAATGACAGTACAGCCTAAGGACAGCAAACTTAAATCGACATTCTAAACTATATTTTATCTTCAATTATATAAATACCCTGAGGGCCAACTTGGTATTTTATGATTGTTGGTGACAGTTGAGATAAAATTCATGTGAGAAATTGTTTTATTACTCTATAGATTTTTTTTTAATTTTAGAAATTATATAATTCTTGTCGATCTTTGAATTTTTATGACAGAAAAATAATTATTGTGAATTACGGCATCCAGATAAATAAATCATATTATAGACAACATGGGCAACCTATTGGATGATGATAATAAATATTTTTTTTTCTTTTATGATTTAGTTGAAGCGTATAATCATAAACGTGTATGATACATCTAAGTCTTGCAACACGTCATGTGAATTATTACTTCACACTTTCACTTAAATTCACTTTATTTTAATCTTACTCCATTATTTTATTATATACGGAATTGTAATTGTTATAATTGAGCAAAGTGCGAATACCTGAAATAACGCACTGTAAAATTTTAATGATGATGATAATAATAAAAATTATTATCATTGTTGAGATAATTTTTTTATGAAAGTTGTAAATTCAAATGGCCTGTAAAATATTGAGTCGACAAAAAAATTTATTGTTTTTTTGTAGTAAATTTATTATTTTACACTGTAAAAAATATCGAAGTGAACGTGGTGGGATTTTTTATTTATTTTCCCGGAGTAAATTTCACCCGAAGGGGAGTTTCGGAAAATATTAAGTATAAAAAAAGTTACTAATATAGTGAGCTTAGGTCTTTGATATTTTGACATTTATATTGAGTACGGAAATAATTACGAGCTCTTTTCCATATATTCACGCGAAATTATTTTTAAAAATTATAAGCAGCTGATAACAAAACTTTAACAAATATAATTACACTGAGTCACAAACTATCGTATGACTTACATCAACCATACCACGAGATAACATCTCATATTGTACCGAAATATAAAATATTCCCATAAAAACTATGTCACTATAGCTATTCAATAATTTAATATTTTCACTATGTATTATATATATGAAATTATAATTTAGTGAGTTACTAAAACATTTTATAAATTAAAAACATAATATTTTAAGTTTAATTATTAATATCTGAATGAATTATTTATTGAAATAATTATGTTTCTAATTAACAGCTGTTTTTATTAAATATAAATTTATTTAAGTATCAAAACTCCGGACCGGGGTGAATGCGGATTTAAATAAAATCCGCGTCACTCCGAAATCACTCCGCCCATAAAAAAATCCCTATTCACTCCCTATGCAAAGTAATTTTTTTTAAACTCCGGTCGAGTGACGGAGTAAATTAGGATTGAAATAAAATCCGTATTCACTCCCAATTTTTGACAATTTATAAATTTCTCTATATAATTTTGTCATATCTTTGATAGAAAACAATTTTAGTTCAAAGGTTGTAATTTTGAAAATGATGAAATTAAAATCAATATTTTAGTGGCTTTGAAATTGAATTATGAAAAATCTATTGAATATACGTCAAATATACATCAATACAATTTTTTAGAAAATTAAATTTTCTACAAAAAAGATCTCTATAACTTTATTCGTAAATTCAACAGTTAAGAAACTATTTTAATTTCCCGAAAAAAAATAATTTCGTTTCTTGTTGATTAAAATATAAAGAAGTAAAAATTCAAAATACTCTACTCTGAAAAAAATTCTAAATCTTAAGAGATCTATACTATTATCTATAGATCTATATAGATCTATCTGATATCGATGTAGATCTAAAATTCAAAAAAATTAAATCGACGCCAATCTGATCAGATCTAAATTATTTTTCCTATCAAAGTCAAGTATAAAAAATATCTTTTCCATAAAAGGAGTATTATTATTAAAAAATATGTAATTTCCTTGGTATTAAATTCCGTGTCAAAGAAACTTAAATTTCTTGTCAATAACAGGACAATCCACTTTGGGGTCTTTATTTCTTTATTGAATTTCCAGCATCAAATCAAATAAGAAGGAATGAAAGTAAAAATAAAAAAGTCGGTTTAATACCGCAATTGAAGTGTGAAAAGAATATTTAAAAAAATAAAATAATGAATTTCCATCATTCTAATAAATGAATAAGTGAAACGTTAATGAGCAATAAATATAATAATAATTTAATAGATTGATGTGATAAAATACTGGATGGATAGTGAGGCTCTGTGGCTTTGGCGAGTGAAGTCGTAAACGGAAATAATTGAATAAACACCTTGAGTAATGTGTGCATCAGTGAGTATGATACACACGTGGGTACAAACGTTACTTTGGTATTTGATTGGTACTCTACAACTGGCACTGGTACTTGTACTGGTACTGGTACTGCAGATAGGATATACTATAGGCTATATATATATATATACATGTCAGTGTAATAAAGTAAAGGCTCAGGATTAAAACAACCAACAAAATAACAACTAGCGGGCCCATAAAAAGAAGAATGTTAGTTGCCTTCTCGCCGATGGCATACAACGTACATTCATTTCCTTTTATATATGTATCCTTGTGATGTGTTGCCTCGTACGATTGCTTTTAGGGATGAAATCCTCGGGGAATTTTTTTTCAACCAATTTGTTGCCCAAAAAATATTTTATTGGCAACATAAATTTGGAAAATTATTTTTTATTTAACACTTTAATTCTGAGTTATTTTTTCTACTTAATATATTTTCAAGTACATTTTAAATTTTTATGATTTATGACCGATTCGTGATCAGTAGAAACTGAAATTTTTTTTAAATTTTCTAAAAAATTATATAAGTAAATTTTACAAACTTGTAGACACTTCATATTTTTTTTCATAACAGGCTCATTTCCCCCCTCCGTAATTTTGAATTCAATCATGTACAGCAATTACTTCAAAGTTCTGTCAAGAAAATAAAATTTAAAAAACAAACTTGTGCTAATTAGACTCCGCGTTAAAAAAAAATTGAGAAAACCTCTTAAATTTTTTTCCACTAAAAATATAAATTTATCTTTATCTCCAGTACAATATCAGAAAAAAAACCGGGTAATTCGGCAAGCCTACTGGATTCCACATAAAAAGTTGCCTGAACCGAAGTACGTAAAAATAAATAGTGTGTTAAAGGCTCGTATGGGAATAAGAGACACAAAGTAAAGACCGGACAGTGAATTATGGACGTTATTGTCCGCCCGCGAACAACAGTTTGCCTCATTACATACTGAAATTATTGACGGTCATACTGGACCCCGTTTCCTTACTTCCTCAACTTTATTATATTTTATTTCATGTACTAAATACTTTTTTCCAACACTAATAAAATCTGCGTATCTGCCACGGCTTCTAATATCTGATCCTCGCTACCAATTTAAATTCTATATAACACAACATGAAAGACATCCCTTTGTCTTTGACGTTCTCTTTCCCTTTGTCTGTGTCTGTGTCTGGATTAAATTCTACACTCACAACAACTGGTTGCCAATAGCAGCCGTTTTGTTTAGTTGCCTTGTCGCTGCTGTCGTATTATCCTACACTTTGGAGTTAGTTAGAGATACGCAATTTGACATTCCTGAAATTTCAGCCACCCCATATGTCACGCTCCCATGGAACACACACACGTTAAATATGTGCGTAGATATTCAAGCACAAAGTGCGTGTACTGAAATATATGCAGGTGGAATGGAAAAGGGGGAGAGGGAATGAGAATAAATGAGGGAAAGAGAATCAAGTGCGAGCAAGAGGAAATTTTCGACTGACGTTTGAAACATTCTCAGAGTACCTTTAATGTTATATAGACTGAGAGACGCTTATCATCATACATTCCACTGAAACTTTGTCTCAATTTTAAACTTGTTTCAAAGTCAAGAAATTATTGTAATACTTGCTGTCTTATTTTCAATTTAGAATGTATTTCATTTATGTTATCATTCAAATTTTGTCGTTACTAAGTTTGAATAGTAACGGTTTCGAATTCTCATACATACGTAATAAATGACGTTTCAAAATTTTGAGTGTATTTTTGAATTAATTTATTATCAAGTGACTATTAAATTTTTGTTTTCGTTTTTTTAATCGTGAAATATTTGGGAGAAGGGGTAAGATGGCCTTTTAAGTTTTTTAAAAATTTTTCTTATTTTTTTTATTTATTCTGAATGGCTCTGGTTATTGAGAGGGTTCAAAATAATTATCAAGCTGAAAATAGAAAATTTTTTTAATTTGAGTAAAGTTCTAAAAACCGTCTTCCCCCTTTTTTTTACTGTAAAAAAATTTTTTTTCATATTAATGATGAAAAATATGAGAAACGATATTTTTAGAGCTTCGAAACGAAATTTTTTTCATTCCAATGCGATAATTTGAACGAAAGTTATGAATTTATAAATTAAAATATTTTTGAGACACGAAAAATAATTTTTAAAATTTATTTAAAAAATAAAAATTGTAAAAAAGTTTTTTCGTGAACAGCGCAGCGAGATCTTTGGTGTGCTGGCCACTTACTGACGTCCGCGTGGAGGTTAGACGGGTGTGAGCGATTTAGTGGTCTCGCTCAGCGGTTGGGCTTTCAGAGCAACCGAAAAACCCACCACCAATTAGTCAAATTTTTATCGCCGAAATTGGCAGTAATGTCCTTCATGTGATACGACGATCGCTTGGCTGTTTGTATTTCCCTGGACGTAAATATTCTAAAGAATGTCTGCTGCTTTTGTTACCGCACGCTAAAATAAATGAGTAACCAAAAAATACTGTTTGCTTTTATCTTTCGTATTTTATATTTATTTATTTTTTTAAGTTTGCTTACTTAAAATATGATCATGAGACTTCTTCTTAAACAGTGTTAAAATTGTTGAAACCTACTGTACATATATAATACATATGTATACAATCAGCTCCCTGATTCTTTTTTCTTACCGGGAGGTCCATTCTGTTGAACTATTTGCCATTCTTGTCAAAGTATTTTTGCCATGATAATTTACTCGCCAATTTTATTCTTTACTTATGACTCATTCTTAACTCCACAACATTTTTTTAACATACTTACTATAATAATGTTAATTTCTAACATATACTTCCTGCATTCTGTTAAATTTTTCAAATTTATTGATAAAAACGTATTTTTTTTTTCCACGAGCCTTAGGCTAATGATACCAATATTTAATAATGGTCTTATTTTTGTCATCGAAATCAATATTATTCTCCAACATTTTAAAAATAATTTTTCCTTGATGTGTTTGTTTCACAAGCCTAAGGCAAATGCTACCAACATCTAATTTTTAACTCTATTTTTTTATTAAGTCTAACTATACCAAAATATTTTTCCACTTCCACGAAGATTAAGTCTTTAGTAAATACGTTGGCATCACGAGCCTTAGGTGAATGCTACCAATATCTAATTTTTAACTCTACTTTTCTATTAAGTCTAACTATACCAAAATATCTTTCCACTTCAACGAAGATTAAGTCTTTAGTAAATATGTTGGCTTCACGAGCCTTAGGTGAATGCTACCAATATCTAATTTTTAACTCTACTTTTCTATTAAGTCTAACTATACCAAAATATTTTTCCACTTCCACGAAGATTAAATCTTTAGTAAATACGTTGGCATCACGAGCCTGAGGTGAATGCTGCCAACATCTAAATTTTAACTCTACTTTTGTGTGAAGTCTAATTATATCCATATATTTTTTCACTTCCACGAAGATTAAGACTTTAATAAATACGTTGGCTCCACAAGCCGTAGGTGAATGCTACCAACATCTAACTTTTAACTCTACTTTTTTATTGTCTAATTATACCTTAATATTTTTCCACTTCCACGAAGATTAAGTCTTTAGTAAATACATTGGCATCACGAGCCTTAGGTGAATGCTGCCAATAGCCAGTTATTGTCCTTTTATACAAATTAGTCCTTCCGCTTAACTATTTTTGATTTTTTTACCAACAAACGTGTAGCGACGAGTGTTTTTCCTGGAGCCTTAGGCCTATGCAGCAAACACTTCATTTTTCTTTATTTTTTAAAACTAAAGCTAATTATTATTAAATATTTTAGCGTTTTAAGTCTTTTAAAAATTAAGTTGGCATCAGAAGCCTTAGGCAAGTGCTGCCACTATTTAATAATTGCCTTATTTTCTTACTTAAATAAATTAATTCAACATTTTCTGAGTGATAAAAAATGTAGAAATAATAATTTAATAAATATTGTGTGAAATCACGAAAAATAATAGCACGTCATTACAGTAAAAAAAAAATTTATTCCATTAGGCAACAAAAAAGCTTTTGTCTTGTACAAGCAATTGGAGTCTGATGGATTTTAAAATGACCAGTTAAGCATTAGGAGAAAAATAGTCTCGGGTAGTTAGCTTGAATCGAGGTGGCGAACCATGTGCGGTGCCAGTTGGGTAGGACTTTTTCTGCTCGGATGATCACACTGTCAGAGGCTAAATAAAAGGGAACCACTTACTACACTACCACACTCCATCCCCCATCTCTTCAAGCATCCATGCATCCAACATCCAACTTGAGAGTTAAATCTCTCGTTCTCTCACCTCACACAGCTCCATCAATCTTTCTCGTAACCCACCAAACTCTTTTTGTTACCTCGATAAATTTATTACTCCGCGTCTTTGCATGCATATGTTACACATCGGCAATCAACGACTTCTTGCCAACATTAATTGTCATGTCACGATCAAACTATTTTTACTATCTGAATTAATCAGTCAAATTAATTCTCTGAGAATTGACAACTTATCGCATGATTTATTGATATCTAACGTTAAATATTTTTGTTACTTGAAATAAAAAAAAAAAAAGTTAATAAATAAAAATAGCGTCGTGGCAAACGAGCCATCATCCTGTCCCGTAAATCATTATCACTCGAAACGGTGAAATAGTATTTAATTTTTTGGACGTTCGATTCGTTTTATTGGTCCTGCGCAGCATGGAGTCTGTGGATATGAGTACCGGCGTCAAGATTAATATCTCAGAGCTTTGAGCGCGCGGGTGTATATGCGCGGACGAGCCTCTACTCGGCAAGTAAAGGCAAGACAAGGCTAACCTCGCAAGGTTCTTCGACCGTGAGGTGTGAAAAATGAGAATGAGTATATATATGTATATGTATACATGTTTATATGTGGGAGTGAGAGACTCGTTTTGTCTTACTCACTTCATCACTTATTTTTTTATTTTTTTCTCGAGTTTGAGACTAAAGATAGAATATTTCTAATTTTAACGCATTTTGTCTTTTATTTTAATATTAATGGTTAATGTATTTTTTAATGGTAAATTTAATGATTATACGTGATTATGTAAATTAAACAATTTGTTTTTTTAACCTCGATAGCATACTGACAAGTCGAGAAGAATATTTGTTTCCATTTATTTAGCTGTCAGTTTGTGAAATAAAAAATCATTATCACGCATAAATTTATGCGAATTTAATAATAATTATAACTTTAAACAAAATATAAGTTTTTATAAATATGTTTTGTTAAATTAAAATTTCAAGTTTACTGACATTTGACAGTTTGTTATTAATTTTAAACGAGTTTTAAACCAAATTGTATATGGATTGTATTTTGCGACTCTCGAAATCTGTCAATTTTATTTTGCTACAAATTAATTATTAAATATAACTCATTCATTTTAATATTAATAATTTTTTATAAATACAGTGTGAAAGGAGCGGTGTTAAAAATTTACTCAATTTAACACCGCGCCTTGGTAAAATTAATTAACACCAGTGTAGGCGGTGTTATCGGTGGAAAAAAAATTCACATATAGAAATTAGAAAAAAAATGTATTGGGGAAAGGAGGGCAAAACGGGATATCCCCAAAATTTTGTTTTTTAAATAGTCTTTAAACATTCCAAAATCACTTTTATCAATATAATTGAGCGTTTTTGAATTTTCTTTGTTAAGGATTTTCAAAAATCAATTGTCAGTTGAAAAATATTAATGACTTCTAATTTATGATAAAAACTATTAAAAATTTGTTTTTCTTCTTTTGTACCCAATAATCATGTAAAATATAATTTTTCTTCATGTAAATTACTAAAAGAAAAATTTAACTTAATCAAATCTGTTTAAAATTCAGAATTTTCTTTTTATCATTTTTAGGGGGTACCCCATTTTGCGCGTAAAAATAAAAAAATTTTTTTTTTAAAGGTAACTAAAATTTTTTTCTATTTTGAATATCATTAAAAAAAAAGATATAGTCTACTTGAGTCCTCGAAAACTTGGTATTTCCTTAAATACTCCGTTTTGCCCCTCCCTCCCTTACTTATAAAAAAATATAAAAATTTAATGAATATTATCTGGAGGAAATTTCAATTTTGCTATGTACTTATTTATGTTATACGTAATTTATTTAAAAATGACACAATTTTACTTCCACCATTTTAATCACGATTAATTTAATTAATTAATAAAAACAATAATTAACTGTAGTAATCGAGTAAGTAAAAATATCTACAAAGTTAAATACTTTTAACACCGGGAAATTTTTTTAATATCGGTAAAGAATGTTTACATCGACGGCGGTGTTAAAATATTAACACCACTTTCGGTGTTAAATTTAAATACCTACACCGCCTGGACTTACCCCGGTTTTTTTTTTACTGCATAACTAATTTTTTTATAAATTTTATTTAAATACTTTAAATATTTAATCATAAAAAAATTAAAATTTACTTCTCCTTGAAAAGAGTATTAAATACTCTAAAACCTTTTCTTACTTTCCAATTTTCACAGCACAGTAAATAAAAAATATAAAAAAAGTATTAGCAAACGTAATCTATAATTAAAAGTGACCGTAGATTATAATATCAAAAAACAATTTAAAGTTAGACATAAAACACGTATAATTTAACGAAAGATAAATTGAACCGGGATTTCAATAGACTTAAGAATCGATTATCTTGTAATCCTTCCAAATGGATTAATGACAAATTAAATATACCGATATCTCTATTAAATATACATTTATACATAATAAAATAATTTATCGGAAAAGACTTATGGCCGGTAAGAGTTTTGATATTTCATCCCGTCGTACCGTCTAATTCCTTTTATTTCAGACCTCTTTCGGGAGTGTCTCTTCTGTTTCTTCTCTACCTCATCTATATACATACCTACCTACCTATATATATCTATATATACATATATAAAAGAGCTCAGTTGATCGATCACGAAAGAAAGATAGCAAAGACGTGCAGGCACGACTTTAAAAAAGACAGCGAAACGACAAATTGACTAATCGGGTCAAGTCGCCGGAAAGGATGAGGGTTGAGGTCCTGTTCAACTACAGCCAGCCAACTTCTGAAGATTATTCACCGCTCGGTAGTCAATAAATACATACACATATTTTAATAAATTATTAACTAGTATTATTATTATTACTACGCTGTAAAAAATGCGGTATTAAAATAAACTCACACCAGTGTAGCGGTGCTACTTAATGGTGTTATCCAACCGGTGTTTATGCAGAGTAAATTAACGCTGATCAGAGTGTGAGGGTGTGAGCGTAAGTGATTTAGGATTTACAAAGTAGATAGGAAATAATGATAATATCTCGTTAAAATTACGAAATTATCGTTAAATGAAATAAAAAAAAATTTTATTACCTATAAAATAAGCAATGCCACTTTTAAACTGAACAAATTGCATAAATATTTGATCAGTGGTCAAATTGAATATTTAGGAACGATTATGATTATTTTCATTACGACTGATGTTTTTCATCAAGTATACTGAGAGAAAAAACTGGTTTTCTGAATTATGAAAAACATAGCTTAATGAAGCCTCCACTATTACCCTCAGTTCAGATAACTTATATATATACGGAACGAAAATTATGGGAATGGTTCCCATAATTTTGTGAAATTCTTTTCTACACCAGTATAGGAATTACGACTATAAATTACGGGAGCGGTTCCTATAATTATAGGAATGTTTCCCATTATAGGAATAGTTTCTATAATTATGGGAATGCTACCCATACCATTTTAGGAATGATCCCTATAGTTATAGGAATGGATCCTATAATTTGTGGGAAGGCTTCCTATAATATTTTGGCAATCATTCCCATAATATATAGGAACTATTCCTATAAATTATAGGATCTATTCCCATAAATTATATGAACCATTCTTATAACATTATAGGAATGGTTCCCATAATGCAATTGGAATATTTTCTATATCGTTATGGGAATCATTCCCATAATATTATGGGAATCGTTTCAACACCATTATGGGAATCATTACTATAATATTATGGAAATGGTTCTTATACTATCATGAAAATATTAATTCAAAGAAAAATGTAGAAATCACTTCTACAATAACCAGAAATGTTATCAAACATAAAACCAAAAATTCAAACATTGAAAAAAAAAAATTCGTATTTGGCAAAAAACATCAAAATTTTTAACAGAAATTTTTTGTCAGCGCAGAACATTCAAAAAAATTCAAATTTTGGAAATAAAAATTTAAATTTCAATAAAACCTCAAATTTTGAAAAAATTTCTACACTATTTTGCAAAATAAAAATTTTATCATATGACAGAGATGGTTCCCATAACATTATGGGAATAGCTCCCATAATATTATAGGAATATTTCCCATACTATTATAGGAATTGTACCAAAAAATCCGATTTGACTTCTGATACTTCAAAAATAAAACTACTTTTTTTAACACCAAAAAAATGTTAACACCATTACCGTTATTATTTTAACAGCAGCATAGACTTCTGCTGTTCTTTCTTACTTACAATGCATTTTCATTTTTCTAACTGTTATTATTATAACTGAACTATTTTTTTTTCGATATTTAGATTGATTAAGTTTGCCGATGATTTAACGTCAGGAGAATAACCAGTAGATTGATCAATCAGGTGAATCCAAGGGGAAGAAGAAGAAGAAAGAGAAGGCGGATGCAATGGTGCGGCAGAGGTATTTCAACCCCAGGAGGCATCTTGACGCCGGGACGAGCGGAAATTCTGTTATCGTATGACGGGTGAGATGATTAATTAATTTCCAGTCAGCTCTTTCCGCTTGCTCTGAATCCTCGAATTGTTTACGGTTCGATGTGATTGGGCCTTTTTTATAAATAATTCAAATACAGAGGGAATTATTTCATTTGTAAATGGAAATTTTTCGATTCTAGTTTGGGTTTAGTTAGAAACACATGTTGGAGTGTAATTTTGAACAGACAAAATGTAACATGTCCTGCGGAGGAGTACAAGTGTACCCGAAAATTTAAACAGTGTAGGTTTTAAACGCTTAACCTTATTCGAGTAGTAATCCAGTTACAAATGAATATTCATGACCCTGCGTAATTCTCATCACCGGATAACGGGACACTCGCTAAAGTAGTGTAATGGTTAAGTTTTTAGATCTGTTTTTAATTATTTTTGACTCCCTTTTATTTATGATGCTAGAGATAAACTTGGATTTGCTTTATTTTTGCGGAAAATAATACTCGGGTCGAAAAATTTTATCTGTTTTAAATAAAATAAAAATTTTAACTTGTTTAATCGAGTTTGGACCGTACTATTCCTTATTTAGACTATTTTCAGACTTGTTTTCAATAATTTTTAGTTTAGTTTCGGTTGTCTGTAGATCAAAATCAGATTTTTTTCAAAATTTTTCCCTTCTTTTGTTCTTATTCAGACCAAAATTAGACTATTTCTGGTTATTATTTGAATCGTTTATTTGAGAAACCCCATAAGTCAAGAAAACAAAATTTTTCAAGAAACACAAAAAACATTTTTCTGAAAAAACTTGCCATTGAAATAATAAATAAATAATTGAAGAGAATAATATTAGCGTCTGAAAAATATACAGACAAGAAAAATTCAAATTTTTAATTGAAACTACTTAAAAAAATTGTTTAAAGTTGATTGACTTATGGGGTTTCTCAACCAAACGGAAGAAAAAGTTATAAAATCATTGTTTTTTTATTTTTTCCACTCAAATAATTTATTAGACTGATAAAATGAAGTATATAATATGTATGTAAACTCTGAAACTCAGAAATTACAAAAAATAATAATTAATTTAAGTATTTTAATTAGTCATATTATTTTTTTTTTTCAAAAAAAGCGCGAATTTTAAATAAAAAAGAAAAAATTATTTCTATAAAACTAAAACTGCATATGTTTATTTGAAAAACCCCATAAGTCATTGATTTATGGGGTTTCTCAATAAAATGAAATTTCTGTCACTCCTTTAATTGTTTTTTAAACCCTGATTTGATGGATATTTTTATAAATTTCTATGGGGGATATCCAAAGAACCCAAAAATACGAAAAACCCAATTTCGAAAAAACATCTTATGGGGTTTCTCAAATAAACAATTCATTTAACTTATACCCTTTTTTGATTGTCGTCAGATCAAAAACAGCTTAGAAATTTCATACAAATTCAAAAACAGATTAACTAGTTCAAATACAAAATAATCATTTTTTCATGATTAATCATATTTATTTAACTAAAAATATATAAATTAACACTAGTAAAAAAATTCAGAGGGTGAGAAAAGTCGCGAATAAATAACGAGATCAAGAATAATTGAGTTATTATGAGATTTACGTAAAAAAAATTTGAAATTGCTTAAAAAATTTTCGCGTTTATTTCCTTTTAAATTTTTTTACTGCCTATTTTTTATAAAATATCTGCAGTAATTTTTTACTTGAAATTTTTTTTCCTCACAATAAAGACATCGGAAGCAATCAATCTAATCGTCCAAAAAAAAAAAGAAAAAAAAAATGATAGCTTGGAGCCACAGAAATACATGGGACGAAATGTTCTTGGGATTAATTCGGGTTTGGAATCGCTTAGAACTCTTGTACTTGGATTCTTAGTTTTGAAAAAAATGCATACGCTAGACAATCAGCTGGCGGGTTAAAAGTGTGTTTTGTGTGTGAGAATGCATTTAGCTCGTGTGTAGCACAGGTACAGGTCGGATGAGTCGAGGAGAACTGTCTTGGCTCGACATTCCATTAATGCCATCTCATTTTGCTAATTGCACGGTATGCCTGCGGGAGTATGAACGCGAGCCTTGAGCCACGTTGTTCGACAGCAGCAAGAGTAGAGAGTAGAAGAGTAAAGGAGTAGACCCACTGAGAATCGCAACATGAGTCTCTACCGAACTTTCCACTTAATTAGCTACCGCACACCATCACTACCTCCCCTTTTAACCCCCCAGCAATATCTCCGTCACTCCACACTCGAAACTCTTTCCTCGTTCACTCCAACTACCGGCATGGCCCTGATCAGCGGCACTGACAAAGAATTTTTAATTCCTCACCCAGACATTTCTTCAATTTTATACCGATTGGAAAAAATACCAACAAATGCCAACTCTGTTACTACTTGTTCGTAAATCATTTTTTTTATCTCTTACTTGACGAGAAAGTTCTTGTAATTAACTGTTTACTTTTTTTTTTTAATATCTCTATTGATTAAAATTTAATTGTTTTTTTTTCGTGACTGATTACTAAAAATTGCGGGTGCTTAGATTTTTTTTACTTTAAAAATAAGTGATTTTGGAACAAATTTAAATCAATAAAAAATTTTATGAAATCAAATTTCCTGAAAAAAATACCACGTTGTTAAAATGAAATAGCACCGGTGTAGGCGGTGTTAAAATACCGGTGTTAAACCGGTGTAGAAAAAAAACTCACGTATAGAAATTTGAAAAAAAAATGGTTAACATTTGTAAAAATATAAAAATTTAATGAATATTATTTGGAGGAAATTTCAATTTTGCTGTATACTTGAATCGTTTATTTGAGAAACCCCATAAGTCATGTTTGTTCGAAATTGGGTTCTTTGGACGTCCCCCCCATAGAAATTAATAAAAATATCAATCAAATCAGTGTTTAAAAAACAATTAACGGGCTGACAGAAATTTTCTTTTTATTGAGAAACCCTATAAGTCATTGACTTATGGGGTTTTTCAGATAAACATGCAGTTTTAGTTTTATAGAAATAATTTTTTCTTTTTTATTTAAAATTCGCGCTTTTTTGGAAAAAAAAATATGACTAATTGAAATACTTAAATTAATTATTATTTTTTGTAATTTCCGAGTTTCAGAGTTTATACACTGAGAAAATTAAATGATTGTGTTTATTATCCTAAATTTTTAGCTCCAATCATCTAAGATGATAAGAACGATTTTAAATGCAAAGATAGTTAGAGTTATAATTTTTGTTAATAGGATTAACAATCATTGGATGATAACAGTTACCATCAGAATGATTACAGTAACCGTCAGGATGATTACAGTTACTATCAGGGATGGTAATTATTATTATGAAAAAATTGATCGAAAATCCAATAAATTTAAAGTAGGGGAAGGGAGGGCAAAATGGGCCCCCTGAAATTTTGGATGCCTCGAAATATTTGGGGGCAAAATGGGCCGCCCAAAATTTTTAACGTGAAAAGTGTTTGAGGCGGAGGGGTGGGGCAAAATGGGCCACTCGAAAAAATTGTAACGAAAAAATTAACTAGGCGGAAAATAAAAAAAAAATAATTATTTCGTTACAATTTTGTTTTTCGAGAGGTTCATTTTGCCCCACATATCACATATTGACCTGAAATATAATAGAAACATTATAGAGGTCAGAATTTGACGGAAAACGAAAAAAAAAAATTATTTTAATGATCCATTTTACCCCACATATCACATATTGGCCTAAAAATATGATAAAAACAATATAGAGGTCATAGCTTGACGGAAAATGAAAATAAAACTTTTTTACTTAATTTTTGAAAGGGTCCGTCGTGCCCCAGGCTCCCCTATTAACATTTAGTATTTTTTTACCCTTGTAAAATGATGGTTTCATTATAATCGAATTAATTGTTATTCTGATTATCTTTGATGGTAATTATTATAATTTCTGATGGTACCAGTTACCATCAGAAATTATAAATATAACTATTTAGAATAATAATCCTTATTAACTCGAGTTAACATCCACGATCGTAATACTTATCATCCAGATGGTAACCATTACAATCTAGATGATTTACACAATCATCTAGATGATATTCATTACTATCAGATTGATAGTAAAAATTTTACCATCACTAGATGATAACTCCAATCATTTAATTTTCTCAGTGTATACATAATATATACTTCATTTTATCAGTCTATTAAATTATTTGAGTGGAAAAAATAAAAAAAACAATGATTTTATAACTTTTTCTTCCGTTTGGTTGAGAAACCCCATAAGTCAATCAACTTTAAATAATTTTTTTAAGTAGTTTCAATTAAAAAATTGAATTTTTCTTGTCTGTATCTTTTTCAGACGCTAATATTATTCTCTTCAATTATTTAATTATTATTTCAATGGCAAGTTTTTCCAAAAAAATGTTTTTTGTGTTTCCTGAAAAATTTTGTTTTCTTGACTTATGGGGTTTCTCAAATAAACGATTCACTTATTTATGTTATACGTAATTTATTTAAAAATGACACTATTTTACGCCCAGCATTTCAATCACCAGTAATTTAATTAATTAATAAAAATACTAATTATCTGTAGTATTTGAGTAAGTAAAAATATTCACAAACTAAAATAATTTTAACACCGAGAAATTTTGTTAATTCTGATAAAGAATATTTACACCGGCGGCGGTGTTATTTTAACACCACTTTTGGTATTGAAATTTAACATCACACCTCCTGAACTTACACCTTTTTTTTTACAGTATAGTTATTTTGCTTTGTTACGATCTGTGAGTTTTAAAATTGAGCGCGCAATGGTGTGCATTTAAAAGTGACTTATTAACAAATGAATTTTTTCTTTCATTATTTTGCAAATATTTAATTTTTTATATAAAAAATTGAAATATTCAATTGAGGATTCTAGATAAAGCATTTTTTTGTATAAACACAAAAACAAACAATTTATTGGCTCAAAGGAATCGTAAAAATAAAAAAGTTAAGATTTATGTTGACTCAAGGATTTGAAATAAATCAAAACATACTTATAAAAGCTACAGAATTTTCATCAATTATTAATAAGCCATCTGTGCAATATTGTCGTGATATTCTTCAGTTTCTTGGAATAAAAAAAAATCTACTTAATTCAAGCGATCGAGATGTCATGTCACGGTGGGTATTTTTTAGTCCTTGAATAATGAAAATAAAAATATGAGAAAAAAAAAACAATTTCTATCTACACGAAACGACTCTGCTGGTTGTGGGATTGCGTGTACGACAAGTAGCCGAGGGAATAATAAGCAAAAGGAAGAAAATAATCACTGGGTAGGTTATATTGAGCACACCATCAAAAGACCATTCGCACTGCTTTTAAAATGTATACATCAGTCCATATAACAATATGGTGTGCACTGTGTACTTTTGTTGAGTACGTACATTATAAATACTGAGTTACACGAGGCCACACACGCGTACTTTTAGTTAAATAAAAATAAAAACTATCTTGATTTTTAATCTCCTGATACGACAGATGGCAGCTGTAGCTAGTTTTTTATTGATCTACACCTACTTGGTGTACATCAAGTATTTTATAGCAAATAATAATGAATAAATCGTAAATTCATTTAAAAAAAAATTACAAACATTAAGTAGTTTTGAATTTTAAGCTGTAACTCGTAAAATAATGAATTTAGGGAAATTTTTAATGAATAGAAAATTGTAGGAAATTAAATTTCCTAAAAATTATCTTTATGAAGTTTTGAGTTATCTCGCTTGGTTACTGAAATAAATGTGTTTTTAATTTGGGCACACCATGGTGTGCATTTGGAGAACGAAAGAATTTTATAGAAATAAAATAAATTGAAAGGGAATAACTGATTATTTAAATATCTAAGCACTAAAAATTTAATAGACAAATATTTTATGTTATTTTTTTTGGGAATTACAATCGGAATGTAAATATACGATGTTTAGAGATGAAAAATATTGAGAGACTATAAATCTTTGGCTAACGAACCGGATAAAAGGTGGAGAAGTATTCGGTAGCAAAGACAAATGATATTTAATAGTAAGGAAGCCTTGTATTCGCTCATTCGCGATAGCCAAGCATCTAAAAAATTTTTTAAGTTTTTATTTTTTTTGGTGTGATTGTTTGGTGTGGCAGTGCTACGGGTTGAAACCACTCGCTAGGGACCATATCCGCCTGCTCGATGCCTATCACTCAGACATTTAATTAATAACAACACCCAACGAAGCTGACATCTCCTCGCGGTGTGAGTAATGACTTACGGTTTTACCATCTGATCACTGATCACTCTGCGTTATGTATATACAATATATGCGTACCACATACCACGATGGATTATGTTTAATTCATTTTCTAATCATCGCGAATGATGTACGTACTTTCAGCGTTATTTGAATAATTTTATTTCGAATATATTTCATTATTCATTGCTAACTTTCCTTATCTCAGTAACTAATGGAAGTACTTAGAGATAACATATCGTTTTCGTAAGGAAATTTTCTGATACATTTCAAAGAAAAATCATAGAGTCCATTAGTTTTCGTCATAGCTCTTCATATGCACACCATGGTGTGCTAAATTTAAAAACTCTCATATCTTCGTAACAAATCAAGATAACTAAAAACTTGATAACTACTTTCTCTAGAAAATTTAATTTCCTACAAATTTTTATTGATTGAAAATTTTCAAAAAACGTATATTTTCAAAGTTATAGCCCGTTGAAAAAAAATTAAATTTTTAAAAAATTATTTTTTAAATTCTAATTTCAACACGATTCAGTATTAACATTTTTCTTCGATAGTAATATAAAATTCATTAAAAAATATATATATATATATATATATATAAATTTACGGTCCAGTCGAAATTTACATATGAATGATTATGATTTAAGCTCGAAATTCGCTGATCCCAAAATAATTTCAACTAATTAACGATAGCATTTAAATAAATCGTAGCACCTGTCAAATATAAAATTTAATCGTCTACGACTATAAATTATGAGTAAAAAAATTAATAGTAAACACTATTACGAAAAATATATATAAAATATAAAAACTAATGCCAGGATATAAAATAAATAATAATTATATCAATAAAATAATTTTCCGTTGTCAGCACACCCCGACATAAATAATAATATTTATATTAAATGATATTTAAAATATATAAATATACCAGTGGCTATAATGATTAAACGGTTGATTAATTTTAGATTAGCGGTATGAATCTACACATGAATAATCGTAATAGAGTGTCCGATGCGATTACACACATATTACAGTGATTAATCGGATACCAGTGGACATACATATGTATGATATTCAATACACACGCACACACTACCGTTCCCTGTATTCTCTGTAACTTCCACCCACTCATAATTTAATAACGACTTTTAAATCTTCTGTAATTTATATTTTCATATTAAATATCACTTAACTATATAACTATCCAAGTATGTCTATTTGTACTTGATCTATTGAATTTTATTCAATTCAATTCAATTTATTTATTTAATTGAGTTTTTTTTTATTTTTATAACTGGATAAAACGGTCATCTGGTAAATAATAGCTCCGGTTGGACGTTTAGAGATCATCAACCGTGGGAAATATCTGGGGTAAATGTTGTAGAGTAAACGATTAGAAGTCTGCCAAAGGAAACGGTATTTGAGCTGTGTACCCAGAGTACCGTTCAACGGGTATGGAGCTAAGGGACGTGCTCACGTCTTATACTAGTGGGTGTGCTTCTGTTGCAGATTTAACGCAGACAGATAAAGAGATAAACTAGTGAGTGAGTGAGTGAGTTGGTTTTTACTTGAGAGAATAAGAAGAATTTGCTGAAGAACACGTACGGTTACATTCTTTTACATTGATGCTAAAAAAATTTTTTATTATGAAGTCTAGAAAAAGTCATTTTTTTTTACAAGAATATACTATTCCCCCGGGCTTTAGGAAAATTAATTTTAGTGAAAGAGGGTCCGCATGAAAATATCATATATGGCAAGCATATATTAAAAAATATATGTTACAGATATAAATATATGTGACAATACATGAAATCTTATATAGAACTGTATATAGATTTTGGCCGATTTTATTATATTTCTATATATGTTTTCTCTTATATGATTTCATATATTTCCGTATAACTCCAATATATTATTTATATATTTGAAAACTTATAATTTCAATATATTCAAACATAAATGTTATTTATATATGGAAACAAATAAGAATACATATATAATTCATCATTATATGGCACGATATATGTACCATGCATTCAACTTTATATATTTTTGTATATTTTTCGATATATAGAACCATATAAGTCTCCCCATATACGTAAGAATAAATAAAATCTATTCTTTTCTGTCTTTCTCTCTCTGTTATAAGATCCAAACATTGTGTTCAAAATATATATGTGTGCTAGCTTATAGATTTACATATATAATTATCAATATATGTAATACATATATGTGCTAACTTATAAGTTTACATATATGATTATAAATATATATAATACATGTGTTAATTTAAAAACTTACGTATACAATTAATTATATTAAAACTTATTATATTATATATAAGAAAATATAAATCGTTTTCGGCCACTTTTATGCTCCCATATTGATTATATATTTTTCTATATATATTTATCATATATGGTATTTTCATGCGGGGACTGGGCAAAATTATTATTAATCGTTTGTTATATTAATTTGACAATTATTTTTTTTGTTCGTCGGATTTTTAATTTTATTACACGAATTAAAAAAAATTAATTATTTTTAAAAGCGCGGGAAAAATTCAAATTTATTAAATTATTAAAAAATTCAAATTATTCAAAAGTTTTTGAATTATTTTGATTTTCTATTTATCCGTAAATTTTTAAATGATTCAAAAAATTTTTGAAATAAAAATTGTGTGAGTTTAAATTTGAACAAAAACCGCGAATAATTTAAAAACGATTTACGCTGCAATAATTTTTAAAAATGTTTTCAACTCATCCATTTTTCCCGGAAATGAAAAAAATTCAATGGCGATTCAAGATGAAGTTAAACGTAATAACAGCATTTTATTTGCATTAAAATTTATTAATTTTTAAAAAAACCCACGCAGTGAATAATCAAAATAAAAATTCCACGATATTTTCATGTAAAATAAAATTGAATAAACAAAAAAAAAAAAAAATAACTTTCATCCACTTTCGATTCATATATTTCCGAGGTAATCCCTCAGTTTTTTTTTGTTATGTTTATATTTATACATCCATATATTTATTTTAAAATAAAACCCCGCGGCTAATGAAAATTGCTGTGGTTTTTTTTTCTCATGCCATCACATCTCCGGTCTCTTTGTCTACCCGCTTCATACGTACATCGTACATCGCTGAAGGCTTATGTTATTTGTGTTGTCAACAGTTATAATATTTCATAGACAATGTATATATCTCTGCAGCGTACTTGTTAAACCTTCATCCATAATATTTTTTATTTTTCATCCGCGGTCTTTGTCTTCTACTTGTTTACTCCCTCCGCGACTTTCAATGACTCGCGTGGCGTTTAGTTTATTTCACCACTCCGTCCTGGTACTTTAAGAATCTCAGGGAGAAAGAGAGAGAGACAAACGAAAATATTCAAAATAAAAAAAAAATATGAATGTAAGTATAAAAATAAAAAGGACTATACTCTCAGGCGTGATTTACCGTCGATGCAAATTAGATGTCGGGTCAAGTCGTCGGCTTAATCAAAACTTTTTTCCTCTCGCTTTCTCTTTATCTCCTTCTTATACTTTTATTTTTTTCCTTGACAAAATAAACATAAACTATTTTTTTTGAACCCTCATTCTCGTATTCTCATCTTCTTTAACAATGTTTGCTGCTTATAAAATTTGAAATATTACTCCAAAAATTGCTTTTTTTATCAATTAAATTTTTATATTTATGCTCTTTAAATATTTAAATGCACACCTCAATCGCTCATATTCGAAAATATATTCATTTTTATTTATAACTTCAATAACTAATTTTTTCTTTATCTTTATTAAAGCAAAAAAAAAAATTTTATCTCAATACCTTGAGGTGTCCCAATAATTAAAAAAAAAAATTAAAAAATATTTTCTGCCTCAGAAGTAGTAAAATATGGCAGTAAATTCAAAAAAAGTGTTTTCTTTATTATTAATTATTATCGCACATACACGAAAAGAAAATTATAGGAAGTATTCCTATGCATTATAGGAATGGTTCCTATATATTATAGGAACCACCCCTATACCATTATGGGAACCATTCCTATAATATTATAGGAACCATTCCTATAATAGTATAGGAACCATTCCTATAATATAGAACCATTCCTAGAATATTATAGGAACCATTCCTATAATAGTATAGGAACCATTCCTATAATATTATAGGAATGGTTCCTATAATTTATAGGAATCGTTCCTATATATTATAGGAACCATTCCTATAATATTGTAGGAACCATTCCCATAAATCATAGGAACCATTCCTATAATTATAGGAAATATTCCCATAATGGTATAGGTATCATTCCCATAATTATAGGAACTATTCCTATAATTATGGGTAATATTCCTATATCTATAGGACGTGTTCCCATAATTTATGGTCGTCATTCCTATACTGGTATAGGATGAAATTTCACAAAATTATAGGAACCATTCCCATAATTTTCTTTCCGTGTATTCAATTAATTATAAAAAAATTAATGAAGTAAAGAAAATGCATGAAGAAATTATTCTTGTCTCAAATGCTTTAGTGTCATTTTTTTAAGGCATATATATATTACATATTATTAGGCCTTAGTCAGTACCATTTCCGGCCGACTTAGTCGGATTCGAATTTAAATTCAATTTCCAATTTTTAAACCAAATCAAATTCACTTCTTTGGTGTCATAGTAAAGCTGGTCCCTGTTCGCCATCTAACGGAAATTGAAGTAAACACATGCAAAAATGACTATGCCCAATTAAATGTACAATGGTGACAGTATGTAATTTTCGATGTAATCGTTGTAAATTTTACTGTGGCCATAGTAATTTTCACCATATATTTATTTAAATTTCTGTAGGGCCGCTTTTATTTTTAATATTTTTTTCCATCAACTACAAGCAGCAGCACTAGCGTAACAGGAAGATGGAAAAAAGAGCAACATCTGAGACTTAAAGGCGGGATATTTAAAAAAAAATAAATAAATAAACTGTAAATAAGAAATAAAAAAAATCACACTAATAATTTAAAAAAATAAAAGTTCATATTAAAAAAAATAAATAAATTAATGTTATATAATTAAAATAAAATGAGCGATTGAGGTGTGCATTTATGGATTTTCTACCATTTTTTTTTTTGTAAAAAATAGATTTTATGTCAACAAAAAAATTTATTATTACATGTATTATATATACCTCATAAATCATAAGATCTATATATATATATATAAATATAAAAAATGAGGTAAAGAAAACTTGTCTGGTTGTAGAGGTTATGGAGGATAGAAAACAGGTAGCATTAATATAACCATATAAACATTTTCAGTTTTAAATATATATCTATATATTTATATATATGGTCATATAATAAAGAAAAGAAGAAAAAAACTAAAAAAAAAAGGTATAAATTATAAGAGGGTGCTTAAAAGAATGAGATGAAAATTAATAGGTGTGTAACAACTATAGTGCAATGCAAGTAAAGACTAAGAAGGTAAAATATTAGTTTGGTATGTAAGTGTGTATTTAAAAAAGACTGAGAGACTGAGACTGAGAGAGAGAGGAGTTAAAAATACATTAGAAAGAGGATAATGAGAGGATAGTTAGTACGCACGTATGTGACTTGGTACGCAGTAGTAGTGGTGTGCTGCCGGTATATCCGCTATACTAAGGGATCAAGTAATGCGGACTCAGCCCATATTAGGACTCTGGCACATGTGAGACGTAACCACGATGTTTCCTGACTACAGCTAGTGTATTCTGTATTGTAGGTTGCGTATGTAGTTATCAGTATTATGTATGTTTGAGAAATATTGGTTTTATATTGCGATCGGCTTAGCTCTCTCTAATCTTCTTTGAATTCCGTAATTCAATATTTAAGCTTCAATCTATTCGATGTGTTCATTTTGATATCGACGTTATCTATCAATTAATTATTACTGCCTCAGGTAATTATTTAAGTAGATAATTCTCTATATTATTGTATTTCCAACGATACTGTAAATTTATTGTGTATGTACGAAAAACTAACCTGGTCTGAGTACAGGTCTTTGTACACCTCTATACGTATTTTCGATACAATCGCGGTATTTTTCAAATATCTTATGAAATATGCAGATTAAAGCAAAAAACCATAGAAACAATTTCGTAGGAAATTAAATTTTTGACAAAAAAAGTCATGTTCATTTTCTTATAAAACGTGTATTTATGAAGATCTTTTAAAAAAACCTCTAGATCTTATCAATTGGGCATTTTAAGGATAGCGAATGTTAAAAATAACGTTTTTTCATAAATATAGACAACTTAGTAGCTTGTAACATATCAATTATTAATGCTTGATACAGTTTCTGTATACTTAGAAAAATAATATTTTCAAAATTTGTAATCCTTAAAACGCTCAATTCATCATATCTGAGAATTGAAAAAAGTTTTTTCAAAATATCTTCATAAATACACATTTTTTAAAAAAAATGAACATGACTTTTTTTGTCAAGAATTTAATTTCCTACAAAATTGTTCCTATGGGTTTTTGCTTTAATCTGCATATTTCATGAGATATTTAAAAAAAACCGCGATTGTATCAAAAAATGAACTTTGATCGTCCTAATGCACGTGTTCTTTTTACGTAAAACAAAAAAAATAAATTCCCCAGGTATTTTTTCACTAAAAAGAAGCTTTTTATAGGGCGCTTGAGAAAATTTAATTTTTAACGACCACCCTAGTATATATGTATTACTGTATATTTTGTATGTATATATATTTATTTTGTTTCTCGATATGATAATTTGAACCGGAGTGACATTTAATAGCTCAGTCGCTATTTTTCATACCATTCACTTGCTCCATTTTCTTAAAAAAAAAAAAAAAATTCTATTTACACTTAAAATAAAAATATTTATGTGAAGCAATTAGTCAAGATTAATATAATCTATATAATTATTTATATTTACAATAAAGATAAATATTATAGTGCATATGTGTAAACTAATTTATATCCGTGAATTTATCGGAAATAATATTCCGTTAGTTGTTGAATTTTTCCAAGCTTTAAATAGATAAAATGTTTATCTTTATGCTCGTAGTTATAAATATATAATAATAAATTATTGCGTAATGTATAATATCGGAAACACCTGTACGTGATTCACAAGTTATAAGTATGAATATACATATGTATTTGTATATATATATGGAGATCAACATTCTTGTTGACTATGATTATGATTGTCGACCCTATTATACACGTATAACATATAACAACGGGTAAATTCACTCGTGCAGACTAATGTTATGGATGGTTATGTGTAGCACCTGAAAAACGTGCACGCGTTCCCATGCGCCTCGTGTGTAGTGTGTCTGTTATTCTTCTACAAACATGTTTATTTTTCCCATACTCTTTTTCTGTACTGCTGCTGTTTCTTGCTCCAGGTAGCACACAACTTTAAAACTTTATAACTCGACATTTGACTTTGTTTTTCTTTCCTTTTACTTTTTAATATTTATTTAATTCCCTTTTTTCAAGTCATCCTGCTTGAAAATTAAACTGCTTTAATTATGTTCCAACAATGACATTTTAAATATTTTATGTTTAAACAAAAATCTCTTTTTTTTATTTTAATATATAAACAGTTTCAATGGTCTCTGATTTTTTCTTTTATTGTAGAGAATTTTTAAAATCATTTATGCATTCTCTGTCAGCAAAAGTTACAGTGGTTTTTAATTTTTAAAATTCATGGCTTGTTAACTGATAAAAATGAAGAATTATTTATTTTATTTTGAAAACTGAAATTTTCGTTACAATTTAACCCCCTGCTAATTTATTTCCGATGCCTCAGTCTCGAGATATCAGATTTTGAAACTGATCATTTTTTAATGCACACCATGGTGTGCTCAATTTTGAAACTCACATATCTCTGTGGAAAATCAAGATAACTAGAAACCTCATACTACTTTTCTTTGGGAAATTTTATTTCCTACAATTTTTTATTGATTAAAAATTTTCCTAAATCCATTATTTTTCAAACTACAGCCCTTTTAATTGTAAACTAATTTGTGATCAAGGTTTTTTAAATACATAATTTGTCTATTATTAAAAAAAATTATTTCTAATTTCATTTTGAAGAAAAAAAACTTTCGACAACAATTCAGTCCTCAGTGATCTATTTTTCAATACTTGTTCTCAATACATCGAATTTTACAGCCAACAATTTTTAAATGCACACCATGGTGTGCACAATTTTAAAACTGACATATCTCCGCAGCAAAGCAAGACAGCTAACTACTTGATAATGATTTTCTTTAGGAAATTTAATTTCTTACAATTTTTTACTGATTAAAAATTTTCCTAAATTCATTATTTTCGAAGTTACATCCCTTTTAATCGTAAGCTGATTTGTGATCAAGATTATTCACATCTATAACTTGTCAGTTAATAAAAAAAAAATTTATTTCTAATTTAGTTTCCAAAATAGAACTTTTAACTACAATTCACTCCTCAGTAATCTAGTTTACAATGCTCATTCTAAATATATCAAATTTTACAGACAATTTTTAAATGCACACCATGGTGTGCCCAATTTTAAAACTTACATATCTCCGCAGCAAAGCAAGACAGCTAACTACTTGATAATGATTTTCTTTAGGAAATTTAATTTCCTACAATTTTCAATTGATTAAAAATTTTCCTAAATTCATTAATTTTCAAGTTACGGCTCCTTGAATTCCAAAACTTGATTGTGACCATTTCTTTCATCTATAAAAATTATTCACTCTTAAAATTAATTGGAATGAAAAATAATCCATGATTCTAGTTCAAAGATTAGATCTCTGGCTACAATGTGAGCCTTCAGCTGATCTACTTTACAGGACTATCCTCTAAGATATCGATAACAGAAGTAAAAAAATCCGAATTTACCTCCGAAAAAGAGTAATTAAATAATAAAAAAGCAATTTACAAATTTATAAATATCAAAAAGACTTATTTGTAATATAACTCAGTCTGAAATGGATTCAAACATATTATAATAGTTGGAAAAAAAAAGAATAATAATAATTCTCATAATGGGATCATGTTTTACGACACCTCGTTATATGAGAGTATAAAGATTTACGTCGCATAGATATGAGTATCCTCTATATAATACTCGACTCGACTCGACTCGACAAAGTGAATGGTCTTAGTCCGCAAGTATATAGTACAGAGTACACTGGATATTCTCTTGTATGTGAATGTGGTACTCGCGGTCTGTTACAACGGCTAACACAACTATCTCTATCCTTTATTACCTCTATCCTTCTTGCTCTGTAGCTTTAGTTTACTCTTATCTCTCTCATCCCCACAACTATACAGTCTATTTTCTTTTAATCTTTCTCTTTTACTCCTAACTGCGGTCTTACCGTCTTCAGTAACAGTGTAAGCCTCTAGGCTATACAGAAAGAGTAACTGAGAATGGAGCATCAAAGACCTCAAGATGTCCTATACAAAATATCTAGTCTAGTCTATTGCGATCACTATAAAATATAAACCTAGTCATTGAAATTATTTTTAATTATTTTACCATTATTACATTCCGTAGTTAAAAACTTTTTTTTACGCTTAAATAGAGTGGACAGATACGAAGAATTTATATTGTATAGGCATTTTTTTTTTTATTGTTTTGTTACTGAAAATGTTACCCTATAAAAAAATGATCTGAAAATTTAACCTCAAAATAAGAATTTCAAATGCTAGAAAAATTTTAAAATTTTTGAGCGACTTTCAAAAATTTATACATTGAGATAAAATTTCTAGATCATTTATTTTCTGCAGTAAAATTTTTAAATTTGCCGTAGCAAAATAATAATTTGAAAAAAGGAATTAATGATTTTGTTATTTTTCAAAATTTCAAAATTTTTGAGCGAATTTTTATTCTCCAGGTTTTGAGCTCAAATTGGGTAAGAATTTTTTTTTTTTTTACCATACACTAACTTTTTGGTGAGAAAAAACGGCCAAATTGTGTGAGCGGGCCATATATATGCATAAAATTTAAAAAGGACAGAAGTAGACGGCAGAGCCGCCAAACGACGGCGTCCTGAAGGTGAATACGCTCTAGATAATCGATTCTGTTATTTGAGTAACGTCAATACATGACCGTTACAAATGATTAATAGTAAACAATTCATCAATTTGCAATTTTAAAATGATCTGCCGGTACACGGAGAGAATACACATTTAAACTCTCACTTATAATATACAGATCGTATAAAGTTATAACGGTAATGTTGACGTCGTACATCTGATATCTATCAGAATTCCGTCGTGATGCCCTCAGGGATTTTTACTTAACTTTTGCACACCTTAAATCACTCGCCGGTTTTGGTTAAATATTTTATTACTTGAGCTCAAGAGTTTTAATTACTATAAATATGTACTGTAAAAAATTAGCGGAGAGGATGATTGTATATTTATTTAAACCTCTCGGAATGAAATTCACTCCTAAAAGATGTTTATTTTCATATTAAAATTCAAAATTGGAGTGAATGCAGATTCAAATAAAATCCAAATCACTCCCCGCATGAAAATACCATATATGATAAATATATATGGAAAAATATATGATCGATATGGAACCATATAAGTAGCCAAAAACAATATATATATTCTTATATAATATTGTAAGTTTTAATATAATTAATTGTATACGTAAGTTTATAAGTTAATACATGTTTTATATATATTTATAATCATATATGTAAACTTATAAGTTAGCACATATATGTATTACATATATTGATAATTATATATGTAAATTTGTAAGCTAGCACACATATATATTCTGAACACAATGTTTGAATCTTATAACAGAGAGAGAAAGACAGAAAAGAATAGATTTTATTTATTCTTACATATATGGGGAGACTTATATGGTTCTATATATCGAAAAATATATAAAAATTTATAAAGTTGAATACATGGTACATATATCGTGCCATATAATGATGAATTATATATGTATTTTTATTTGTTTCCATATATAAATAACATTTATGTTTGAATATATTGAAATTATAAGTTTCCAAATACATAAATAATATATTGAAGTTATACGGAAATATATGAAATCATACACAGAAAAAAAGGATATCTTGGTGTAAGAAATTTTTTCTTGCCGCAAGAATATTTTTTGCAATTTTGAATGAAAACGAAAATTTTCTTGGTTCAAGAACAAAATTTTCTTAAATTTAGTCATCTTGGCATAAGATTTTTTTTTTATTCAACCGATATAATATATGTTTCTTGAAGGAAGAAATATTTTCTTAAAGTTAGAAAAATAAATATTTTGCCCCGATACATAATCAATTGTCCGAAAAGTAAAATATTCTTTCTTGAAGAATAATTTATCTTGAATCGAGATGATTTGTGACTCGAGTCAAGAATTAAAAGTACTCGATTCAATGGTAAGAAATATCTTGGCTTAAGTATTTGTTGTGTTGCGGCAAGTAAGCGTAGACGTTCGAACCAACAGCAACTGCGCTCACGGCTCAACGCAAAAATTCTCTTGGGAAAGCTAACTGTACTATACTAAAGTGGCGGTAGTTTAGACTCTACATTGTACAGTGTGCTAACTGGATATGGGTAAAGAAAACGAACGTTCAGGAAATGGTCGGGTAGCATAACTGGTAAAGCTCTCGCGTGATGCCGAATCGGTCTGGGTTCGATTCCTACCATGAGCAAACAATTTATTTTTCTCAATTTGTTCATAAACCATTTAATCGAGAGAGTTGATTTCGTGTCTTCTCTACTGCTATATTGTGATGTTCTGAATATACGCATACACTTTCCTGCTTGACAACATTTAATATTTATATTAGGTTAGATTCACTGAAAAGTATAGGTCGACATATTTTTTAAGTATAAAGTCATTTATTTTCTTGAATCGAGACTACGTTTTTTCTAAGTCAAGAAAAAAAAACATCAATGGGAGAATTTTATGTCTTCCGTTAAGTAAATATTTGCATGATTCAAGAAAAGTTATTTTATTAAGTTAAGATTATAATTTATTTAAATCAAAATTAAAATTTTCTCATTCCAATAGACCGTTGTCTTGAGTCGATAATGTAGTTTTCTCAAACTGAGAGTAAATGTTCTTCTGCCACGCAAAAAAAGTTCTTGGTTTAAGATGTTGATATATATTGTGACAATTTACTATACTCACCAACCAAGACAGAAAAGTATCTTGTTTTGATAGTTTTTTTTACTTGATTACACTGTTAAAAAAATTGTTTGAATTTTCAAAACATTGTATATAACGCAATAAACACATACATTTGTGCTTGAAATTTCATTACTAATTTCATATAGAATTTAAAATACATGCTTTTGAATTTTCAAATCAACACTTTGGATTTTCAAATACTTCGTTTTGAATTTTCAAATACAATTTTTTTAATATTCAAATATCTTTCATTTAATTTTCAAATACTCTCTTTTTAATTTCCATATATATGTATATGAAAATCTGAAGCGTTTATTTGAAAATTCAAAAGCGAGTATTTTAAATTTTATACGATCGTTACAATGAAATTTCAAACACAATTGTATGTGTTTATTGCGTTATATACAATGTTTTAAAAATTCAAACAATTTTTTTAACAGTGTATGGTTACATGGAAATTAAAGACTATTAGGTATGTTAAGTAACAAAATGTTTATTGATAAAACTTCAAAATTTTGTAAGCGGTCATCAATTTCTTATGAACAACGTTATAAATTTTTTTTTTTTATTAACCATTGTTATAAGATAATTTAATATAGCGGGTAATTATATTTTTTTTCTTAAACATTTAAAAAAATAGAATTTAAATAAATATTTTAGAGTTAAATCACATTTTAATATTTAAATCACTATAAAACTATATTATGTTTATTAGCATTATGCTATATCACATTTAATACTGTATACAGTACATATACTGTCAATGATGTTCAGTTCAGTCACAAGTTTGATTTACTTTATAATATAAAGGAAATAAAAACTTAACAACAATAAAGTCTGATGTACACCGCTCACATTACTCAAATTTATTATATATTTAACTAATTAGTATTAAAACACAATCCTTGATTACTGAACGCGCAGCACGTCACGCGCAAAAATTTCATATACAAGTATTTGAATTTTCAAATAAATATTATGAAATTTCAAATGGAATTATTAAAATTCAATGTGTCTTAGAATTTTCAATGCTTGCTTTGAAAATTTAAAGAATAAGTATAAATTTTAAGTACGTTTATTAAAATTCATATTTTTTTTCTTAATTTTAAATACCAGCTTGATTATTAAATTACGTACATTAAATTTGAAGCTTTTTTTATTGAAAATACAATTCAAATATCTAGTTATGAAAATTCAATACCTTTTGTATTGTAATTTTCAAATTATTTTTTACAGTGTAGAAACAAAATAAATTTGACTTAAAATAAATATTCTTAAGCCAAGATTATTTAACTTGAATGAAAATTTAATTATTCTTGATACAATATTTTTATAATATTAGTCGAAGAAAATGTTCTCGGAATAAAAAAACCCAATTACTCAGCCCAAGAATAAAAAAATGAAGGCAAAAATTATCTTGGGCCAAGTCAACCTTTTTTTCTGTGTATAAGAGAAAACATATATAAAAATATAATAAAATCGGCCAAAATCTATATACAGTTCTATATAAGATTTCATGTATTGTCACATATATATTTATATCTGTAACATATATTTTTTAATATATGTTTACTATATAAGATATTTTCATGCGGGTCAGGTAAAAAAACACTCTATATTTACTGCGCAGAGTAATTTTTTTTCAAAACTGGAATTCCGAGTGAAAAATCCGGATTCACTCCAAATTTTTCTGTGTAAAGGTCCTGAGTCAAAATTGCTGCAAATACTTTTTGATTTTCAAAACTTGACAATGTCACAAGTGAAAAAATTTGATAGCAATTAATTATAAGAAATTTTTTTCAAACTTTTCACGGATTTTTTGGGGGAAAAATTTTTTATACATTTATTAAAATTTAAAATCATAAACTCTGGCCTTTTTTGAAGACCAAAGCTCGCACGGTGACTCCTTTAACCTCAAGGCTCGCGAGCGAAACAAGAAACATTCACGTGGATGATGATCTGTAATGCACAGGATTTTTTTTTATCTTTTATTCCCAGTTGCCGTAGGCCGAGTAAATTCTCCGGAAAGGGCCACGAAATTTCACGGATAACGGTCATCACTTTTATACCTTTTTTATTATCATTATTATTATTTTTGATTTATTTTCATTTTTATGGCCCTCGTATCTCTCAATTCCGAGTTCGTTAGAGTTCACAACAAACTTTTTGAATATAATAGCCGAATTTAATAGTCAAACTCCCGCGTTATTCCACTAGTTCATTATCCATTACACTTAATATCAAAAAAAAAAAAATAAAAAAATAGAAATGGGTGACAAAGTTATCGATGAAGATAAAAATAAACGATTAAATACCTCGTAATAGTTATTTAATTTGATGTCTCTATACCTTTAATTTTCATTAGTCATCTTTGAATTCTACCACTTCTGCTTCTTCTGGTTTTAATTTTATTTTATTTTCATTTTTTATTAGTATGGTCCTGATTCAACTTTATCTTTATTTTTACTCTTTTAAATTTTATTCTGCAGAGGAGTCCAAGAGAGTCGTACCAAAAATAGATATCGACGACAGAGAGCTTGTTAAACCGAGTTGCCGAGTGGAGAAGGTATAAACATTTCACGTAGACGTTATATATAAAATATAGTGCAAGAAATATATGTACAGGTATATATGATAATATTTTCTGCAGAGATATTAATATTTATATTTTGAGGACTCTATTAAAATATGAATTTTAATATTTATTTATTTAAATAAATAAATAATTAAATTGTCTATTAAATTTTTTGAAATAAATTTTGATTGACTTTGGGGTGAAGTGGGGGGGGGGGATTTTTAATGTGGATAATAATAATTATTACTATTGTTATTATTGGAGAAGATGGGGAATTATTTTTGGCACTGCAGGGGTTTTTGAGTCAGGCGATGAGGCGGGAGAATAAAGGCAGAAACAACGACCTTTTCGCTGGTTCGAACATAAATCAAATGATCATCAATATGCAAGGCAGCGTGCCAGTTGTGTACTGTATATATAAAAAGAAATGGACGTTGTCGACATACCGAGACCGCGACCCTGACATTGACCGTATACTGGATATGACCAGTGTGTTGGAGAAGTATCTGGAGATACCTATATACCAGTATACCTTCACTTCATGTTGCTTCTGTGAAGATATGTATATGTTCATGTATATAGATGCATTTAAAAGTGCACAAGAAAAATAAGAAGAGAGTGGATGTTAACAAGAGCATAACAAAAATATCATTCAACCCGACTTCTTTGAAAAATGTTTATATATATGTAGACATATACTGCCATGTGGGAAAATTGGTGCAGGAATTTTCAGCTTAGTGAATTTAGAAATTTCAAACCTTAAGGTGGAATTTTTGACTTTCTTGAAGTATTTCCAAATGGAAAGTCAAGCAGCGAATGAATTTGAATTTTGTTTTAACATATACTTACACGGAAAAAAACGGATCTCAAAATTTAGCTATAAATTACTATCCGATAGCTTTTCCTTTGAGCATAAGTCAAAAATTACTATTCCATAAGTAAAAGATACAAATGCTTCATAATTGCACGACTCATGATGTGAAGCATCAGAGTGTGCTTTACGATCGAAAAATTTTTTTGAAATTTACGGTAGAAGGATGGAATAGTAATTTTTGGTTACTTTTTTTCCGTGTACTTAAATGTTGATTTTTTTATTCGGTTCATTATACTCTGTAAACATGAATAAGTGAAATAGGTGAATATTCACTAATTCAAAGTGTCAATCGAACCACTTTTTAAAATAAGTCAATATTCATCGATTTCACTTATTCATGTTTACAGAGTAAAGAAGTTTATCATAAAAATATTTTGAATCTCTATATATAAAGTTAGACACTAATAAAAATGTGCAAAAAATAATGTCCGAAGTCTTCCGAAGAAATTTCGCTCAGGCGGTGATTATAAGTAGCAAAATTGGTTATTCAAATGTCACTTTTTGTCAATGACTTAATTTCAGTGATTCTAAATGTAACGATAAGAAAAAAGAAGCAGAAACAATGCATACTTCATTCAGTTAAAATGAATCACTCTCTTAAATTTGAAGTAGTGATTATTCACTATTTACTAGTGAAAAGTATGTCACTAATTCAAATAATGGGATGCTATTCTCTAGCATTAAGTGCATGTTTTCTGCAAAAAAGTGATTATCATTAATTCGTTTTTGGAGAGCAGTGAAAAGTATCCACTGCAAAAATGGTTTCAAATATGCCATGAATTCAATCAGTAAAATACTTGGGACTATTTGATCAGTGATTGTATTTACTGATTAGAGAATTTTTCACTGATTTGTTTTGAGAAAGCATTAAAAAGTGATAAAGTGATGTTAGATTTCTGAAAATTACTGAAAAAAGTTTCGTTCACATGGTTTTTGCAAGAAACAAAATTGGCAGCATGGCCATTCCTACTTGACAGTTACACTATTCTAGGTTCTCTAAATGCAAAATTAATAGAATAGATAAAAAAAAATTGTGGTTCATGAAATGGTACCCGCACGAAAATATCATATATCGCAAGCATATATTAAAAAATATATGTTACAGATATAAATATGTGTGACAATACATGAAATCTTATATAGAACTGTATATAGATTTTGGCCGACTTTATTATATTTTTATATATGTTTTCTCTTATATGGTTTCATATATTTTCGTATAACTTCAATATATTATTTATCTATTTGAAAACTTATAATTTCAATATATTCAAACATAAATGTTATTTATATATGGAAACGAATAAGAATACATATATAATTCATCATTATATGGCACAATATATGTACCATGTATTCAACTTTATAAATTTTTATATATTTTTCGATATATAGAACCATATAAGTCTCCCCATATATGTAAGAATAAATAAAATCTATTCTTTTCTGTCTTTCTCTCTCTGTTATAAGATTCAAACATTGTGTTCAGAATATATATGTGTGCTAGCTTACAAATTTACATATATAATTATCAATATACGTAATACATATATGTGCTAACTTATAAGTTTACATATATGATTATAAATATAGGGGAGGGAGGGGCAAAATGGGGTACCTAAGGAAATACTAAGTTTTCGATGAATAAAACACGTCAAATCTTATTGTTTTTAATAATATCCAAGGTAAATAGACAAAATTTTTTGCTGCCGTTAATAAATAAAATTTTCTTTTCTGGCGGGCAAAATGGGGTACCCTTTAAAAAAGTTGAAAAAAAAAATTTCTGCAAGGTCATCAAATTTCATTAAATAAAATTTTTTTTTTTTGTAAAATACATACAGAAAAATTACATTTCACATCATTGGTGGATATGAAGGCAGAAAAAATTTTTTTAATGGGGCAGAGGGGCCCCCCTTCAAAAAATGGTAATTTTAAAAAAATTTTTTTTTAATTGAATTTTTATCAATTAAAAAATGAAATATCATTTTCGAATGTTTTTAGTGGCCAAATTTACCCTAACTACAGGAAATCAGCCGAAAAATTAATTACCATTTTAATTTCTTTTTAATTTGACGATAAAAATATGAAAAAATTAATTTTCAAAACTTTCAGCTGGTCCATTTTGCCCCAGGTGTTATGGGTAGGGGTAAAAATGCGGAAATATATTAAATTTTTTTTAATTTGATGAAAAAATTGGATAGAATCATTTTTTCGATTTTTGGGCTGGTCCATTTTGCCCCAGGTGTCATGCGTAGGGTTGAAAATGTTCAAAACTATCGGATATACAATAATTAGACGAAAAAAAAAAAATTTGTTTTTTCACCAAATTTTTGGGGTACCCCATTTTGCCACCCCTACCCCATTTTGCCCCTCCCTCCCCTATATAAAACATGTATTAACTTATAAACTTACGTATATAATTAATTATATTAAAACTTACTATATTATATATAATAAAATATATATCGTTTTTGGCCACTTATATGGTCCCATATTGATCATATATTTTTCCATATATATTTATCATATATGGTCTTTTCATGTGGGTATTGGTGGATTGTTTTTGGAAAGTATTCATTCTGAGGGAAATATTGCTGACGTAGTCATTGTAGAAATACAATTTTCAGTTTTGGACCGTTTCCACTTTATGATTTCACAATTTTTAAGTCTTTGAACCCGAAATCAATAAAATACCGTATCATGAATTAAAGTAAAAAATGACAGTTGTGATTCTATAGAATTCCGTTCTACAAAAATCTGAAGCTTATAAAAGAAGAATCAGGTTGATTCATTCAGTCTTTCACACACATGCATTCATACAAACACTGACCGGTATCAATGAATTTTTTTTTCCACAATCTGTTGTGGACGATTCGAAATTACGTCAGTTCCATTTGTTTGAATATCCTCAATATCATTGTGCGCAGTACAATCTACTTATAATTATTCAATTCAATATCCTGTTGTTCTACAATTAAAATTGAAAATTTATCGAGCAAAATTTTTTCATAATATCGAAGTGGTACGAATTTAAAATAATTATTTGTTGAAAGATAAAAAAAAAACTTATGAAAAATAAAATTTATTAAAGATGATTAGACTGTAAATGATCAGTTACGCCTAAGATACTTGAGAATTGATAGCAATCTTTGAAAATATAATTTTTATATAAGATAGGATACAGTGAATCATATAAATACATATCGAGACAACCTGAGCTACTAGTAACTGGGTAGTAGTTACTAATAAAAGGAGAGTAAGTGGTATTTTATTTAAAATATGTGTAAGAGAAATAGGCGGTGGTGGTGGATGTGCATCAGTACATCATCTGCAAAACTGCTTATAGTTAATACGTAAGTGTATGTAGTACTGCCGCAATAAAGAAAACGCGCAAGAGAGTAAGGAAATTGATCAAGAGAGAACGAGTCGAGAGTGAGAGTGGACTAAGGCACGCACGTACGCACACGCACGCACGCACACAAACTACGTGCATTTATCGAGTTAGTTTTTTGTGTCAGCCAGTTATTAGATTATGATTAAATGGTTTGAAAGACTCAGATGCTGGGTTGGGGTGAGGTTGAAACTAAGGCTGAGGCTGAGGATGAGGATGAGGTTGAGGATGAAACTGAAGAGAAGATTGGAAGAAGAACGAAGAAGGCCAAGAAGATGCTGAAGGATTCTTTAGTTCTTCCTTTGATTTTTTTTTATTCGTTACTCTCAATCTTTTTTAACCTCTTCTATGTACACACTTATTTAACACTCACAATGATCATATAAAAAATTGATTCTAAGACAAATACTATAATTTTAGTTTTTTTTTTAATTCGAGTCCGGAGTAGACTGAAATATTTTTTATTATTTTTTCTTTTATATGAAGAGGGGTCTGAACTTTTTTTTCTGTCACAAACGAAGATTATTCAAAAATAAAAATGTACATTGCTAGATTATAGAAAAATGCATCGACTTTCGTTCTTAATTTCGCGTTTAGAAGTTTTGTTTGAGAGAAAAAAATTACTATAGACCCTTCTGAAGTAAAATGGAAGAATAATATCCTGACAAATATTTTTGCGTACTAAAAAAAAAATTTCATTACTTTAGAATTAACATTTTATATTTTATGAGAATTTAAAGACTTCAGTTAAAATTAAAAACTTTTTTTTTTACGGGAAGTTTCTTTTCCTATTTTGCTCGTAACTGATAATAAGAAAAACTTCCGGGTTGGCTTAAAAAATTTATACTGTAGACAAAATATCTACTTCATTAAACTTCTCATACTATTCTTCAAGAGTTTGAAAATTAAAACTGACGGAAATTGATAATTGTAATAATATTCATATTTTTTTCTATTTTTGTCGGATGCAACATAAAATAACAGAGACTTTATTAACAAAAATTAGAATTTTTAAAAAGACGTAATTTTTTTTTCCGTAATAATTTATTTCATATCAATTATTTTAGTGCCTAGAGTAATAAAAAATAAGTCATTTAAAAAATTTAATGACTGCCGTAAGCATAAAATAATGACTGAGTAATTTTGAATAGAAATGGAAAAAATTTATGTACTTCATATATTTTTTATATATATGAAAAACGGGTAAAATAGACACTACGATAAATTTTTTCAAATTGCTACAGAGCTAATTGAATCGTTTATTTGAGAAACCCCATCAGTCAATAAAACAAAATTTTTCAGGAAACACAAAAAACATTTTTCTGGAAAAACTTGCCATTGAAATAATAAATAAATAATTGAAAAGAATAATTTTAGCGTCTCTGAAAAATATTCAAACAAGAAAAATTCAATTTTTTAATTGAAACTACTTAAAAAAATTATTTAAAGTTGATTGACTTATGGGGTTTCTCAACCAAACGGAAGAAAAAGTTATAAAATCATTGTTTTTTTTATTTTTTCCACTCAAATAATTTATTAGACTGATAAAATGAAGTATATAATATGTATATAAACTCTGAAACTCAGAAATTACAAAAAATAATAATTAATTTAAGCATTTCAATTAGTCATATTTTTTTTTTCCAAAAAAAGCGCGAATTTTAAATAAAAAAGAAAAAATTATTTCTATAAAACTAAAACTGCATATGTTTATTTGAAAAACCCCATAAGTGATTGACTTATGGGGTTTCTCAATAGAATAAAATTTCTGTCACCCCGTTAATTGTTTTTGAAACACTGATTTGATGGATATTTTTATTAATTTCTATGGGGGGACATTCAAAGAACCCAAAAATGCAAAAAACCCAATTTTGAAAAAACATGACTTATGGGGTTTCTCAAATAAACGATTTAATTTTTGAATTAACAAAAAAATATTTCTCTAGGTCACAATAAAAAAAATAATAATGAGTGGATTAATTTATTATTCTTCAAGATGATTATAATAATGACACGATATTAAATATTTTTTTTCAATTTAAAATATTATTTCGTCTATAATCACGATGAATTAAAAGTTGATAATGAAGAGCGATAATATTTATACACATGAGAAAATTTAAAAGTTATCTCAAGGCCGGCATCTCTCATCTACTGGTCTTTACTCTTTGACAAAAAAAAAAATGAAAAAATGTTTAAAGTTACGGATAAAAAAAAAAGTAAAAAATGGTAATCAACGAAAGTGGCCTTATTACCGACCTCGTCTCGTTATTACCTACAGGCAGCTTATTTACTCTTGAAGCAATTAGTTTGGCCGTGCTGAAAATATATATAAGTAGTAGTAGTAGTAGAAGAAGAATATATACCCCGGACGTGTCTTTACTTGCAGTAGATGTTTTTTAATCGTTTTATCTCAACTTCCAGCAGAAGAGCTGACTGGTGCAGTCACGGTGGCATCCGAGGGAACGCCCGGCATGAACGCGAATGAAGGATCGCCTGAGAATTTTCTACGATCAACTATCGGCTATCGAAGCTGCTTTATTTTAAATCATATAGACATTTTTTTAATTATTATTATATCGGTTTAATTAATTCTCTTAATTTATAATAATTGTTATTAGTTTTTTTATTCATCTATTTAGATGTTAATTATTTATGCTAATTTATGTACTTTCTTGTAAATAACTTTGAAGATGGTTAACTTTTTTTCTTTATAATTTTGCTGTGGTATAAAATTTCAATTTTTTGTCACGATAAAAAATAAGCTTACAAGAAAAAATAAAAAAAATTATTTCAAAACTTAGTGTGTGAATTTTAATTATTTATTAACCAGCATTCCAAAAAAAATTTTTTTTTTTTTTAAATCAGTTAAAAAAAAATTTTGTTCAAAATTAATTTTTATACCAAATTTTTTTTTTTTATCCAAAATATTGTCTTAAAAAAAAATTCTCAAAATTCAAAGCATTAATTCTCAACTTTCAAATTCCATCTTATTTATCAAAAAAAAAAAATTCAAAATTTCTATTCAAAAACTAAAACTAAAAATTATCAATTTTTTTTTTTTACTCAATACAAAAAATATTTTAGCATCGAAATGACCAAAATCATTTGAAAATCCACACGTCCATGAAAAAAAATTTTTTTACAAAATTAATATTTTTATACCAAAATTTATTTTTTTATTTTTTACGTTAACTTCTTTCCATTCGTAGAATTTCAAAATCAGATAAACGAAATTTTATCCAAAACATCTTGAAAAAAAATTCCCGAAATTTTATTTCAAAACTTAAATTACCAACTTTGAATTTTTCAACCCAACTACCAAAAAAAATTTTGCAAAATTTCTATTCCAAAACTGCAATTTCAAAAATTTAGATAGAAAAAAATTTTGGCGCCAAAATGATCAAAATAATTTGCTAATCTACACGTCTATAAAAAAAAAAAATTTCTTCCATCACCTTACGTTTATTTGAACTGAAGTTCCCGCGATTTAAAATTTCGCCCGAATACTTTTGAACTGTCCGTCAAATAAAATTAATAAAAAAATGCTCATATCAATTGACACAATAATAAAACCGTGAAAATAACCGTGAAAAAATCCATTTAAATAATTAAAATAAATCCAAATCCGTAACGTATCCGACATATCAACGCTCGAAATTAATCCATCCTTTCCCTCCATCTCCATTTCAATTCTCCATCTCCATCTCCATCTTCATCTCCATCTTCATATTAATATTAAAGTATAATCTAACAGCGATAAAGATCAGTAGCAAAAAATAAAATAAGTAGAACTATAGCGAGACATCAGTCGAATTATTCGGCGTTAATCGGATTAAATTATTACAGCCAGCATAATATTATTCTTCGCGACTTAACTGCATGAGTAGATCCTGTATCTCAATCTTAGTCTTTAAACTGGTGAAAACTCTCAACTCTACTCCTTTTTATCCCTCATCGTTAATATTAACTCTTCTTCTATGCTTTATATATTTAAATAAAGGTGTCTTTTCTCTCGCAATAAGTACTCTTTGTACAAAACTTTACACCCTATATATAAAAGTTAAGCCAGGGAGTTACTGCACCTGCTTGTCATCGGCTCGAATTGCCCAACTTTTTTTTTCTTCTATATGCACGAGCTTTGCTACCAACTTTAAGTTATACTTTTCTTATGTAAAGAAACCGTTTAAAAATATATAAGAAAAAAGAAGGACCGTATTTACTATTCGAAACTTTACTAGGTCAATTTTTTGGTATCTGTTTTTTTTTTTTTTTTTTAAATTGAATACGAATAAGAAATCTCGCGGTACGTAGACGGGGATCTAACGGAGGAATGAAATATTTAAAGTGTACAACCGGCAGCCGAATCGTGACAAGCTCAATCAACTTGTCTGCAAACCGTTTACTTGTAGAGTAAAATATTTTTTTTGTTTATTGTCTGGTGGGTAAAAAAAGTTGTAATTTAAAAATCAATCTTACATATTAATCCTGGTGCCCACGACAGCCAGATTAGCTGGCGGATAATTCACGGGTTGGTCCGGAGACTGGTGACGAAGAGAGACAAGTATCCTGTTTACGCGGCATTAAATATCCTAGTTGACTGATGAACGAATTAATTGAATCTCGCGGCAAGCCGGATAAATAATCGCAATCAGTGGGATATAATCTGCGTGGCTGGACGGCTGCTGTATTTTACATATTTTATATATATTGCTGTTTATATTTATCAATATACATATATAGTTAATTTGT
Organism: Microplitis manilae; assembly: GCA_030273425.1. Taxonomy (NCBI): domain Eukaryota; kingdom Metazoa; phylum Arthropoda; class Insecta; order Hymenoptera; family Braconidae; genus Microplitis; species Microplitis manilae. Next base: position 16,875,030 of record CP092730.1, on the reverse strand, counting down.
TTAATATACAAGGAGATTTTAATCCTAACTTTAAATTACGCGCCGATATATTATTAATTTTATTTATTCATAAAATATTTTTTTTTTTTATAATTTAAATTAATTTTTTTTTTTGAATAAGAGATAAATTAGGATTATAAAAACAGCGGGGTAAAATAGACAAACTCAAAATTTTAACAAAGAAATTTTTAAATTCAAAATCATATTTTTTTTTTAATTCGAAATTATTTTTTTATTTTAAAAATTTAAAAAAAAATTTACTTTTTTTTTAGGTGGCCCATCTTACCCCCCCCCCCATTTAAATTAATGCAAAACTTGAATTTTATTTATTGCTTAATCATAAATCATTTTTTGATGAAGCATTTAAAATTTTTTATTCGAGAGTTGACTTTCTATTTGAATTTTCTCTGTATTCAAAAAAAAAAAAAAAAAATGAAAGAACATATATTATCAATATGACATAAATTAACATTATTAAAGTCAATCGATCAATCATAAAAAACTAACGAGTGTACATTAAAAACGACCTACATCAACTGTACCACTGACGACATGAGATGGGTCTTAAAAATAAAGTGATCCATACCGTAAAACTTAATCTGGTACGAAAGTTTTGTGAGTGGGATTTGTTTTTTTGAGTATATCTTAAATTCTGGTGCCGATACCCGTCGGCGGCGATAGATTCGCTCCGATAACTGATAAGTATGTGTAATGATATTTAAGACATCCTCGTGGCAATAAATTTAGCTGCATTCCAAATGAACTTTTTGGCCACGAAGGAGCTGAAGAAGAGGCCAGAGAGATACAATCATCAAGAGAATCTCAGCTTTTGGATCTTTCAGTGTACGCACACATACACACACTTATACATATTTATACACATGCGTAGAGACATACACGTGAACCTTGTGCGTATTGGACAGTCTGTTTTTAACGTCAGCCACAATGTCCAGCAAGTCTGTAGCCAAAATGGAGAAGACAGAGAAGATATACATTTGAGATCTGAAATGTACGATCTCTTACAACCAACTACCATTCCAGTCGCCACGGTAATGAGTTTATAAAACAAGTTCCGAATCCATTATTCACCTGAGAAGGTAGAAAAGAGAAGAGTGGGCCCGGTGGCATACGGGGATCGGCATTAAAATACACGGGATTCATTCGTTCCACCAGTTTATTCAAGTAGGACTTCTCATCTGTTGTAGGGAAAGACCCAAAAAGAGTTAACATTTAAAATAAGAAGCAAAAAATCAATTGCCAGAGAAAAAAGGTATTTTTCAGCAATTAAGGAACTTGTCCCTTGGAGGTTCGGTATTGAGGAAGACCAGCATCAACTTTGTTCCCTGGACAGGCGAGAACATGGCGCTAAAACGCTTTTTATTGCTTGTCACTGAAAACACCGAACGAACGGGCACAGAAAGTCCCTGGTCCAGGAGCCCTGGCTCGAGAAGAGCTACAGCGAGGCTGGTTTACACACCAGAATTTGTTGGACCCCGAAAAATATTTAAACAACGTTGATTTTAATTAGCAATATAAAGGTTAATTAAGCAATTATTTGCGTTCGCTGATGAGTTAATTATGATTTATCTGATTGGACTGAAACTGTCGATTCGCCGTGCGGAATTGTAACGATCTGACCTAGATTTGGTCTGAAGAAACCGAGTTCTGGTTTGCTCTGGATTCTGGTTTGTGACCGAAATATACAGTCGGTGAGTGAGCATTCGAAGCACATGTGGATGTAGAATACGAATGGATGTATGCAGTCACGCAGCGTTGTCAAAGACAGTCGTTATATTGTTAGCATAACATGACCTGGTACGATGTCATAATCGGGCAAACAATGGGACATGCATCAGGCTACTCGGTACGGAGAAGCAAAACGGAAGGACACGTTGTTGTAGTCGACCACCGACACAAAGGGATGCATCAAGAAATGCTGAAAGCAATCGGTTGTCACGTGACCGGAGACTGAAACTTAAGTGACGGGAATTTTAAAGCCTTATTTGACCCATGTAATGTTTGCTTTAATATTCTAAGCATTGCTATTGTCAACATGTTTATTATTATTATTATCGCTAATGAAATAATGATTTCCTGTGGCTGCACAAAGCATTCTTTTTCCAATTAAGCCGAGTTGGTTGCGAACAAACAAGGTCATCAAAATGTTGTAAAAACAACACGGAATTTAATCTTTTATATTTTTAATGTCCTTTGGAGGCTTTTTTAATTAGGAAACCCTAAACGTGTATATATAAATTGGTTTTGATTTTTTAACGTATGACTAACCCAAACATACTGAGGAGACAAAACTGCCATGTTTCGAGTATCATAAAAAAGGTATGAAGTAAAAGAAAAAGTTAGTACGAGGGCGATGCAGACGCAGAAGTTTTGGGACCGGATAATACGCTGTCAGATGTGTGTTGAAAAAGCAAGCCACATAAATATAGGATCCATACATACATACATTCATACATTGATGCGTACATGTAGACTACGAATCACAAGGAATTAATCCAAACAGTTTGAATGCGTGGAAACTCAGCTTGCAATGGGCTCAACAACATATCTCGGCGTCTGTGAAACAAGAGGCGGAGAGGAATAACGCGAACATATTCCTCTCGGTGTGGCGCGTGTTGACGGGGTTGGCACTCCCGTACAAGATGATGTCGCGGTATTTCAGCTCGTCACATCTGCTCAAACTCTCTCGTTCTGTTCAACGAGTGTTGTGTAGTTGTAGGATATATGTGTCTCGATTTAAACTTGTCTCTCTTCTGCCACCCTACACAACTATCATACACACGGATATATATATCTATACATGTATGTATGTATATATATGACTACAGATAAAATGTATACAAGAGGCGCCTAAATCACGTCTCGCAACACACCGCAAAACGTGTTCACGTTTGCGACCCAAACGTGTCGTATGTTAATTACGTGCGTTTCCAGTTGAGCTCCAATGAATGATAAAACAAAAGTTATAAAACCTGAGGCTCGTTGAAAGTTTAAGACGGATCTTAAAGACTGAAAACAAATACTTGACACTAGATTCTTGGAATGAAAATAACTTTGGTGACATTTATTTAACTACGGATTTTTAACTGAACGAGCAGGGTTCGAGTCCCGGTATGGAGATTTTCGTAGAAGTAATTTTTTGGCTGACTTTTATTGAAATAATGACTTTGCGCGTCGGTAAGATGAATTGATACCAAGTTTTCAGCTGCAAGATGACGTTGATTTAAAGTGTAATTAAGTTTTAGTGTGGGAACGCTGGTAGCAAGCCCGCAGAAAGGCATTTAAATTAATATTAGACAAGTACTAGATCAAACAGAAGTATCCTTTAACTGGACATAGAATCCCTGGTTTTATTTATTTTTATTTTGATCTAAAGAAACGCGGAATCTCCTATCTAACAACTCATTCTTCCGGCTCTCACGTAAACTCCGTCATTCCGGGTTCTCAGCACGTTTTTACCTGCCGGTTTCTTCATCTCGGTTTGCAGTACTAGGGTCAGTGCATCGCGGATTAATAGGGCAGTACACCCTCGATTCACCGATCATGTCTGCCATCAATCTTGGGATCAACACCAACCCAGTCTGGATCAGAATGCCAGCTTCTGGATGGACTCGCCTCAGTCCAGTGACGAGACGGAGAATAAAGACGAGAACAAAGATGAAAAGAAACTGGTAAGTTACCTTGGCAACCACCCAACTTTTTGTCTCCCTCTCACTAATGGTCACGTTTCCGTTTGGTCTTTTTTTTTATCCATTCCGGTAATCCAGTTTCTGTTACCAATTCGTTGCGGAACCGGCTGGGCATTGCTATCGACGTCATCTCCACTGTACACACCGATGCCTGCCGCTTCTATATACTGCCGGTACGGGTTAACTCCACTCGGGGGAATTCGTTTGGCTTTGCTTCGATGGCTTATCCTGCTATATCCGACACACGTTGATCCTACCTACTAAGTCCTTCTACGGACAAAATGGAAATCTAAATTTCTGTCAGGAATTTACAACCACAAGTTATTAACTTTAAGTCGATTAATTCCCATTAACTCATACTGCTTTTTGTATTTATAAGAGCATCTACATCTAACAGTCTGCATATATGTCTGTGTGTAAATGTGTGTGTAAATGTAAGGTCTGAAGCTTCAAGTATCAAGACGCGCTTGCTCCATCAGCTTTTTTGTTACACCACAACCATCAGTCGTAGCAACCAGGTTCAAGGAACTCTCAAGAGTTAAGATCAACTTAAATTTCTGGGGTTTTCTTGCGAGTCATTCAGAAAGTCCTATAGCCAAACTTTCTTATTGCCTTTTTTTTTGTTAATTCTCTTTTAACTTTTTTTACATACTTCCAACAAGGACATGAAGACTTTTTGGCTTGTGGCCTTGTTATTTTAACAAAACCAAAATTAAATGCAACTAATTATCTTTTAAATTTGGATCCTCTTACGGAGAAGGAGGAAAATAATGGTATTTCAAAGCTTTCAGTTTTAAATCAGGAAATCTGGTTACTTATCTGTAAAGTTCTTAAAGTGATAGGATATCTGGATATCTGGAATAGGATCAAAAGTGATGTAAAATAAAATTTAGCTGAGAGTGTGATACGGAGCTCAGTTCGGAGCTCTATAGAGCTGGTTGGCTGTTAAAATAAGAGATATGGAGTTTCGAGGAGAGAATGGACATGAATATTGGAAAGCACTCAGCGATGCATCTAGTCGTGTCATTATCGTATGTAGAAGGTGGAATAGCAGACTGTAGAGTGTGTGAGTGTGAGATCTGGCGTGATAGAGCAGACGTAAAAAAAGGCAGCTGTAAGCATTTGGATATATCTCTTCAAGCGATCGGAATATAAAGTGAAAAACAATGAGAGTGAAGGAAAGTTTGTTTTTAAATAAAAATACGGGCTATAAAATAAAGTTACATGGTAACTGGTGAGCTACCGACCCCAGATCCAACATTCCGAGAAATTAGGATGCAGGAAGACGGGAATAAGCCGAGCCGTGCAATAGGTTTCTTGAGGGTCACATGCTGGTTATCAAATATGTGGGATTTTATTTTTTAAAACTGTTAAGGCGATCGGAGACAAGATCTCTAAGCTACCTGTTGGTGCATCTTGTAGATTTTATGTTCTTAGATTAATAACGGGACTCTAACATATTGTTTTGTGTAGACAATGACTTTAACAGGAAAATTTTAATAAAGACTTTTTTTTTCTTTATACATTTTGTCAGTAAATTTAGAGATGATGGCACTTGGAAAAATTAAACTCGTGATATCTCAGTGAAAAATAGCTGTACAGACAACCAATAAAATTCATTTTAAAGCTTGAAATATGTACTTTTTAAACCTGTGAGATAAAACGGATAAAAAGTTTTCTGACTGAAATGAAAAAAAAAAAAAAAAATTGGGATAAATTGAATTTATTTTTGATACTCAATTTATATTGAAAATTTTTAGTCATGTAAATTATTATTTTTAGCTTTGCTTTCCTTTTTTTTTTTTTAATTTCTTTGTCTTGACATAAATTTTAAATTTTGTATTCAAATGAAAACTTTATGAAAATTATCATGACAAAAAAAAAATTGGAGTAAAGCCCCGGTTTTTTTAAACGAACTACCTTTCAGATGTTCATCAAATTTATCAGTGATTTTTTTTTAACAGCCAAAAAAAATTTTTTATCACGAAGTAATTAAATTAATTTTAAAGCACTTGAAGTTTTGAATTAAATATTTTGTCTTCTTAATACGACAATTATACATAGTAAAAAAAAACCGGGTAAGTCCGGCGGTGTAGGTGTTAAAACATTTTTCGATGTTGAAAATATTTTAAGGGGGAGGAAGGGGGGCAAAGTAGGCTCCTTAATGGAAATAATTATATCATTAATTTTTTTTACGCGTTCCCTTCTTTTCAGACCATTGATACTTATTTTCACTTCATTATGCTGCGTCCATTAAAATTGAAAAATCGAAAATGAGGGGAAAGTGGGCCCTCCAAAAAATTTCGGATTTGATATTTTTTTATTCTTTACACGTGTGAAATTTGCAAATAACTATAAAACAATTGTATTTTAATAATATAAAAAAATATCTTAATAGCTGCGACATAACTTGAAAACACAAATTTATTATCTTTGAAATTTCTTAATTAATTATATTTAGTGAACAGTTTTGGTGGTCTATTTTAGCCCTCATTATATAAAAAATTTCGATAAGCTTATTATCCGTTCGAATTTATTGACGTATAGAAAATTTTAAGGAGCCCACTTTGCCCCCTCCTCTCCTACTTGGTGAATATTTTTACTTATTTGATCGCCACAGCAAAACCGTATTTTAGTGAATCAAAACAATTCAATTAATTAGTGATTTTATTAATTAATTAAATTATGGGTGATTAAAGGTGGCCGTAAAATTTTGTAATTTTTAAATAAATTACGTATAACTTAATTATTTAAATTTTCTCCAGATAATATTCATTAAATTTTTATACTTTTTTATACGTAGTGCATTTTTTTTTTCTACTTTCTATCCGTGGAATTTTTTTTACACCTATTTAACACCGGTATTTTAACACTGCTCTTTTTACATTGTAACTGTTTAAATTTAAATTTGAATTTATCATACCCCCCCCCCCCTCTAATCTTAATCTAAACCCAGGACAATTATAATTAAATCTTCAAAGATCTAAAAATAAAATTCGTTGTTAATTTTCCAGCACTTAATAATAGTAATAATAATAATCCTAATAATAATAATGATAATAATAATGGCTCTCTCTGAAATCAAGTGCACGATGGGAGCAAACTCGGTATAACCAGAGGTAGAGGTAACGTGGTTGGTTGAAGGAGCATAGATCGTTTCATAGATTGCATTTATCATTTTTGCGTAGCCGCGGTGGGACAGGGTCGAGACATGGGTCAAGTTGATACAAGGCTTGCGAGTCTTGCCATCACAACCACAGATCCTGAGCACACTGAGCCCTGAACACACAACACAACACAGCCCAGTCCAGCAATAAAGCGGTCTGTCACATACACGGACGAAATGCGTACATGCTACTGCACGTGTGCTGAATTTTTCCTTTTTCCTCCTCTCCTTTTTCCTCTGTCCATCTCATCCAGCATCCAACTTACCAGGATTATATGTCCAGTACTCTTTCGCGTGAGAATTAAAGTTTCTCATGATGAAAAAATCCCCACGTAGATTTAGGGCTCGTGTAATTGTTCTTTACGACCCGCTAATTTTTTACTTATTTTCTCCGTACGACTTTTTAACTTTCTTCAAAACCGTTAGCTCTTATATATACATACATCCATATATATATATTTTTTAAAAAATAATAATTAAAAGAGCGAAGAAACAAACAATTTTCTGGCCAGTGAATCATAGATTGGATCTCGTAACAAGTATAGTCCTGGTTAGAAAAAATGAGTGGCCGCGGCACGCGAACCCTCGGAGCTAACACACGTGGCTCGGATCTTACAGGGCCCTCTGCTCGACTCAGCGACCTGATATCCTCTCTACTCTCTATACAACTCTCTATATATATTCTACATTCGATACTCTTCTCACTTGCACTGGTATCAAACTTGCTGACTCTCTTTACTCCGTATCAACCGAGAAAACAAGCCATGAACCTTTCGTAGAATAATCGGATACATGAGAGCATAACTAACACGCGGTTTTATATTTTGCTCTGATACCATTGCAGAATTTTAACCGTGAGAATGTTTTTGTTTTTTTTTTATTGAATTTATAAATAAAAAATTTTCGAGACAAAGGATGAAATGAAAATAAAAATAATGATAATAATTTTTATAGAGGGAAGAAGAGGGTAAAGAGGAGGATAAAAATAAAAAGAGACAAGTTGGATGCTGTTCATGCGTGTGTGGCACGACCGTATTTCAATTGAGGCCCAAAAGTCGAATATGCTGGTGAGTATCAGCGAGGAGTTGGCAAGATGAGGGAACAAGTACTGAGAGAAGAGCAAGAAGAGACTGGGATCGAGGTTCTCAAGTCCTCTGTGTAAGAGTGTGTGGCTCTTTAGCGGCTGTACGGATGTACGGGTGTATGGCTCACTGGGTACTGGATGCTGTAGACCAGAGTTACCAAAGACCGAAGACCGAAGACTGGGGATTGGGGACGAGACGAGGCTGGAGACTGGAGACTGGAGATAGTTTGACTCTGGTAACTCGGGTTCGGTGGTATGGCATAGCATGGATGATGTTGGTCTGTGCACACTCATGAGACGCGAGCGAGTGTGTTCGGTGTCGGGTCGTAGACCACAGAGAGTCAGCGCTGAGCAGCGGGCAACCGGTCAGGCAACTTTTTAACGAGCTGCGGTTTAGTTGTGCACGAGAGAAGTTAAGACCGAGAAGAAGATGAACAACAAGGAGAAGAAAAACAAGAGGAAGAGTTGAGGAAAACCGAGACCCTGAGCTTCAACTGAGTTGAGCCATCTTCGCTTCCCTTACAAATCCACGCGCGCCATATGATACTATCCATATATATGTACATACATATATATATTTCTTATTACTTTTTGCATCTTTTCTGATTTATTTTTCTTTAAGTTCATCCATTAATTTTTTCGAAATTATTTAATTTATAGATAATTTTCATTTTTTTATATATTTAAATTTTATTTTTATTGAATCATATAAATTGATTATGGGCAATAAGACCAAGATAATTAAAAAAAAATGCAATCATAAAACATGAGATTAAAAGTTTAATTTAAATAACAATATATTTTAATAATCGTTACTAACAATGTTAATTTTAAATTGAATGTTGAAGCTGACGGGAATTTATTCTCTTATTAATTATTATTATTATTTTTTTTTTTAAATAAAAAAAAAGTTTACACTAAAAATCAAAGTATGGCTGTTGATAAATGTGACTGTCTATTGATTGCAAGTTCAGTTTGATAACATGAGGTTTTAGTGAAATAAAAAAAAAAATTTGAATTTTAGATTTCCGGCTTGAAAAAATTAGTTTGAAATCGATGCTTGATAAAAATCAATTGAATATTTAATAAAAATTCGAACTTTTTTTTTTTTAAATAAGAGACATTGAGTCGATCTTAGAAATGTTTTATTATGGACATTAATATATTTTTAAAACTCTAGTAAGATAAAGTTTTTTTTTTTGTAATATTTAAAGTCATAATCAGTAAAAAAAGGCAACCATCTGACACGAGGTCGATGATTAAATTAAAATCTAAAAATAAAATAAAAATCTTGTTATTTAATATTAAATACTCAATCATTCACTATTTAATATTCACTTCCTATTATGACGTCATTTATTATTAATTAGTAGCTATTTATTGTTCATTATTAATTTATTATCACTTGTCATTTATTAATTAAAACTTTTTATTCAACACCGAGCATTAAATTTGAATTTATTTTGTCAGCGATAAATTACTCAATTTTTTTTTCATTTTTTATCAATAATTTATGATAAATATTCAAAAAAGTATGAAGCTGAGTTTTTAATAAAAATAGTACTCGTGTTTAAGTTTGAAATTTGCACATGCGCGTTAGTGATTTACAAATGGCGCTTCCATAGAAACCACATGTTTATATTCCCTCATCATTTAGCAACTAAATTTCAACTGTAGTTTATTTTTAAAAAATATATGTGATATATTGAACAATAAATATATAATCTAGTGTAATAAATTAGTGTTTTAATTAAATATAAATATTTAAAAAATTTTTCAAAACAAAAAAGATTTCAAGTGTAAAAAATAATTAAAATTAAAATAACTTATTGCCTGTATGATCTTGAAAGAAAATTGAAATTTTCAGATTTTTTTTTTAACAAGTCAAATAAAAAAAAATAAAAACTAAAAATATGCACATGTAGGAAATTCAAAAAACTATAGGTGCAATTTTTTCGAATATTTTTTTTTTTGTAATTTATTGTTTAAAAAAAATTCAAAACTTAATAGACGTCAGCTGACTTCAGTATCAATGATCCTGAAGTTGCCAGACAATTTAAAATTTTTGAATTTCTTTTTTCAATAAATCAATTACAAAAAAAAAAAAAAAAATGCACATATAGAAAATTAAAAAAACTGTAAGTGCAATTTTTCCAAATATTTTTTTTTTTTACAATTTATTGTAAAAAAAAAAAAATCAAAAAATTAATAGATGTCAGCTGCTTCAGTATCAATGATCCTGAAGTTATCAGGCAATTGAAAAGTTTTGAATTTTATTTTTAAACAAATCAATTACAAAAAAAAAAAAATCAAAAATGCACATGTAGAAAATTAAAAATCTATCGGTGCAAATTTTTTTTTTTCATAATTTTTGAAAAAATCCAAAAATTATTAGACGTTGGCTTACTTCAGAATGATTATGATCCTGAAGTTAGCAGACAGTTAAAAAATTTTGAATTTTTATTTCAACAATTTAATTTTAAAAAAAAGAAAAAATAAAAATATGCACATTTAGAGAATTTAAAAAACTATAGGTGCAATTTTTTGAAATATTTTTTTTTTCATAATTTATCTTTTAAAAGAAAATTCAAAAATTATTAGACGTCTGCTAACTTCAGTATCATGAATAATTCATTATCACTGAAATTAGTCACCGTCTAATAATTGTTGGATTTAAAAAAAAATATTTTAAATAATTGCACTTATAATTTTTAAAATTTTCTACATGTGCATATTTTTATTTTTTAATTTTTTTTAATTGACTTGTTAAAAAAAATCCGAAGACTACTGTCTGTTAACTTCATCATCTTTCCTGTGCTGCTTTTTAAAAATAGTACCAATATTCCAGTTTAAAAATTGCGCATGCGCGCCAGTAATTTGCAAATGGCCGCTCCCATAGAAACCACATGTTTACGTTCCGTCACCAGCTAGCACGTAAATTTTAACCAGTAATTTATTTACAAAAAATATATGTGATATATCAAACAATAATTAAATAATCCAGTGTATAAATAAATAAGTGTTATAATTAACTATAAACATAAAAAAAAAATCCTTAAAAATAAAAAAGTATCCGGTGTTAAAAATAATAATAAAACTAAATTAAAAATGTCATTAAAATGTCTCGCCTGTGGATCAACAAACATCGACACAGATCCATCACGTGGAGATTCAGTATGTGTAGAATGTGGTGTCGTAACCGAGGCCCAGATGATAGTAAACGAGGTGCAGTTTCAAGAGACGTCATCTGGACAAGCAGCAGCTACAGGTGAGTTTTTATCAAGTGATTCAACTGGTGCCCGTGTTGGACATTTGACTAATCAGGCATCGCGCGAATTGACAATTTACCGAGCCCGCAAAGAAATAGTCCACCTGTGCAAGCAACTGATGCTAAACGACTGTCAAGCAGAACTGGCAGTCAATTTTTACAAACAAGTACTCAGTTATAACCTGACCCGCGGTCGCAAACAAGCCTTGACTTACGCCGGGTGTATTTACTTGGCATGTAGGATTGAAAGAACTCCCCATTTGCTGATTGACATCAGCGACGTCGTACAGATTGATGTCTACGAACTGGGACGGACTTATTTGAAGTTCGTCCAGGCTCTGTATCTAGAGAACGCCGTTGACGGAGCGGTAAATATCGATGGTACTGCTGACGACCCAAACCCAAACCCCATAAAAGCCATCGACCCTTGTCTATATATAATGCGCTATGCTAATAAACTTGAATTCGGTTCGCAAACTTCCGCGGTAATTAAGACCGCGCTGAGATTAGTTTCGCGTATGAAGCGGGATAATATTCATACTGGAAGAAGACCTTCGGGAATATGTGGGGCCGCTTTGCTGATTGCCGCTCGTATGCATGATTTCAGTCGCACTGTAGGTGATATCATTAAAATTGTTAAGATTCACGAGTCAACTTTGCGGAAACGCTTGTTGGAATTCGGTGATACGCCTTCGAGTGCTTTGACGTTAGAAGATTTTGAGTCGATTGATCTAGCGGAAGAAGAAGACCCACCGGCTTTCAAAGCCGCTAGGAAAGCTGAAGATGCTTTTGAAGATTTTGGAAACATTGATGGGGAGTTTACTGATTTGCAGAAAGAAATTGACAAATATTTGAGCGAGCAGCAGTCGAAGAAGAGATCTTTTAGATCATTGATGAGCAAATCGGCTCAGGTGGAAGACATTGAGGCCAATCGATTTATTGAAGAAAGCACTTTGGAAATCGCTGATGAGTTTGTCGAGCAGAATGAAGACAGAGGACTGGGACCGGATATTTCGATGATGGGGTTGCCGACTTCGTTTTATGACTCCAGGAACGGGAGGACTGAAGGCGGGAGATTTGAAAAGTATAATAATGAGTCTGGGGAAATAGACTTGGATGGGCTGGATGATGAAGAGTTGGATGGGTATATTTTGAATGATGCTGATGTCGTGAAGAAAACTGAGTTGTGGACGAATGTTAATGCTGAGTATCTGGAGATGCAGAAGCTGAAAGAGGAACAGAGACTGAGGGAAGAAGAAGAAGGGCGGCCGGTTAAGAAAAGGAAAATTAGGAGCAAGAAGAGTAAGGAGCCGGCTAATTCTGCGGGGGAGGCTGTTGAACAAATGATGAAGGAAAAGAGGCTGTCGAAAAAACTCAACTATGATGTTATCAGGGAAATGAAGGGTGAGAAGGTTGTTAAGTTTGGCGGTAAAAATAATAATAATTTTAAATCTGTTAAGAATGAGGTAGTGGGTTTCAAAGAGGAAGAGGTAGACGAGGGTTATAAATTTGTTGATAATCAGGAAGTGGAAAGTAGTTTTGTTGATGACGTTGGGATTCAAGATGCTGAGGTTGAAGAAGATAATTACGAGGATGATGATGTTGTAGAAGAGGACAATGAAAATTATGGAAATTGTAGCTTGGAAAAAATACTGGAGAGAAGGATCGGGGAAAGTGACAATGACGATGATGATGATGATGGCGGTAATGAGTATGAGTATGATGAAGATTATGAGGAATATTAGTTTTTTTTTTGTGAGGTCTGTTAAGTTTTTTGTGATTTTTAAAATGTGTTTGCCGACATTTTAATTTAAAAAAAAAATTTTTTAAAGAAAGAGTGAGTGTTGATTGGAAAATAATTATCGATAGTAATTCGATTTATTATTTTTTTAAACAAAAGTGTGAAATTTGCCGCAGCTGATACTAGAAAAATTTAATTAGTAATTTAATAGGCTCAAATTGTTATTAATTAATTAAGTAATTAGTTAATGTTATTTATTACTAATTGCCAAGTAATGTTGCCACATTTTTTTTTCAATTTTATTTAATTTCTAAATTTTGAATGTACTTCTGTTTTTTTTTTTTATTTTAACTGTAATATTTATGCACTTCGGTTATGTAATGAAAGATTGCAAGTAATCTTGTAAAAATTTTTCAAAATTACACTAATAATTTTTTTTTAATTTTTATAATAAGTGAGCATTATTATTGTTATGATAAAAAACTTTGTTCTCACTAGTAAAATAATTTTGAATAAAGAAATTGAAAATAAAAGTAATTATAATAATTATTAATTTTAATATTATGGTTAAGATAACATCCAAATTATTTTTTTTAATTAGTAAGATAATTAATAATCGGTAAGTAAAATATTAATTTTCTTTTTAATTTTAATGAAAAAAAATTTTTTCAACTGAATGAATAAATTATCAAGATAATAATTAATAAGAAGTTGATATTCGACTAAAAATTCTAATAAGAAAGTTTTAACAATTTGTAAATTATTTTTAAAAAATTTTCGATAAGTAATTGCATGTAAATTAAAACTTATTATTCAAAATTTAAATCGAATATTTATGAGCGCGAATATAGCAGACATCAGACAAATTTTAAATTATTAATAAATAGAGTTAATAATTAATAAAATAAAATTTGTTTAAATTTTTAAATAAGTGCATTTCTTATAAATTTCATTTTTTAAATTATTTACTCTATTTATTTATAATTTTAAATTTATCTGATGTCTGTTACATTCACACTCATGAATATTTGAATAGTGATAATTGCACTATAAAAAATTAGCGGAGAGAAGACGGAGCAGATAAGGTAGCACGACTTGTAATCCGCGGATAAAATATCCGAAGACATTTTATCCGATAGACAAAATATTCAAGAGACAAAAAATCCGTGACAAAATATCCTGTCGATAAATCTTATTCAGAAAAATATATTTCAAGTGAAAAAATAATTCATGGTGTTCGATAAACGGGTACTGTACCATTCCAAGCATATGTGTTTACCTATTTCCAAAATAATACCCACCCAAAATCTGTGAAAAAAGGGCACAGTACGATTTCAAGCAAATGTGTTGATCTATTTTTAATATCACACTCAAATTTTATGTGCAAATATATTAAGATATTTTGTCTTCGGATAATAAGTGGCGGTACCGTTTGATTGCTTATTTATTTAATCGCCCTGGAGTGAAATTTACTCCGAAGGGTTAAATTTAATATTCAAACTCTGGTTCTGAATGAAATTCACTCCTAAAAAATTATTTTAATATTAAAAATTCGAATTAGAGTGAATTCAAATTTAAATAAAATCCAAATCAGTTGAAAAAACAAACTCCCTATTTGCTCCTATGCAGAGTAATTTTTTTTTAACTCCAAGTGACGGAGTGAATTCGGATTTAAATAAAATTACTCCAAGTTTACTCCCAATGTATAACGTGTAATTCAAAAATAATCAAGTAAGTAATAAATGTTAAATTAACAATAATATTTAGATTGTTAAGTGAAATATAATTATTTAAATAGGTGTCGAAAGATGATAAATTAAAACTAAAATGTCTGAAAAACGGGTACTTTGAGATTATTATTGAAACGATTAAATGATACGGAGGGATTACAATTAGAGACGGTGAGAAGCGAGGAAATGTGCTCGAGCATGATGATGGACGTTAATAACCCAACAGCATAAACTTTTATCGACACCAACTACATATTCTGACTCTCTACCTCCCTCTTACTCTTTCTTAACCCGTGTAACGGCTGTCTCGAGTCGTCAGTTAATTCATATCCTATCCGTGTGTGTCGTTCCCGGTCCAATCAATTATATTGCCAATCCCAACAATCTGGAAATAAATCTACAGCAAAGACTGATGGACACACTTTCGGCCTACCTGCTTCTCCAATCAGCGCACTTGTCTCACTCTTGTAAATATACATCGCTTCATATTTATTTCCTCACTCGAAATTTTTATTCCCTACTCTTTAATAACAAAAAATTAATCATTTTTCTACGGCTTGAAACCCGATACTTATTTTATTAGAAATTTTTATTTAAAAATAAATCTATAACATTCAATTATTGCTAATAATCCCGCCTACAAAGTACGATAAAAAAAGAGTAGATACTGAAAAAAATAGTAATGGGCTTCTGAATTACAGATATTGTGATTTAGCAATTCTGCTTCAGCCCTGGACTGGGATCGCGGAACTTGACGGTACGGAGGATGAGTAGAGAGCCGGGTTTGTAAAAAATAAAACATATGAGATAAAAATAAAAGGATGGGATGTTGGGTAGTATGAAGATCGTATAAAGTAAAGTATGGTGCGGAGTTTAGAGATATTATAAAAATTTAGCAGCAATAGAGCAACGGATGCACGCAAACTAATTTTCTAGCTCGAGATTATCAAGCAAGTGTATAGCTATACCGATCTACGTCTTACACGCATCATTTTATCTTGCGTTATGTATGTACTTAAAGTTGAGGCATGATAACGAATTGCTGTTTGACACGAGCAATGTTTTTTTTTAATTTTTTTTTTTGGAGATGGGAAACCCGAATTTTATTGCTCGTTTACTATGGGAGGAAATGAGCTTCGTTATAAGTCATTCTTTGAAAAAATTTAATGAGAGAGATGGTTAGAAATAAATATTTTATTTCATAGGATTCAGTTACTGTGGATATGAATTTTTGAAATGACCATTGAAAAATTTCTAGGCTAATTAGGGATAGACGGATTTAAACTTGTAACGATTATGGGATTTAATTAAAAGGAATTGTTTATTTTTGAGAGTATTACTTATGAATTTTCTTTAAAATTATCTACAGTGATGCTCACTTTCGCCGATAATTACTGAGTATTTAAATTAAATTAAATCTTAAGACTTTAAATCTCTTACTTTTTGCCCACGAGTAATCAAATTAATTACTTAATATTTACTACACAAAGTAACCTTCATTGTAGCTAATTTTAAAGGGAATTTAATAAGGAACACGATAAAAAATAAATGATTTCTTAATATTCAAATGCTGGATAGTTATAAATTTTTAAAACGACCCATTTAAAATTTACGGATTCGTTTATTAAAAATGGCGGTAAATAAAAATTTATAACTTGAGGATTTAAATATTAAGGGATAATTTATCTTTTGTCTCGATCCTCATGAAATTTTCTTTGAAACTATCGTCAATAAGCTCAGTCGCCTAATAATCACTCCGTAATTAAATTCAATAAAATATTTTTAAAATCTTTAAAATTTTAACCGCGACTCTTTAAATAATTAAATAACTCAGTTATTGTTGGTCAAAGTACACGTCATTAGGTAACTTTTAAAGGAATTCAATGAGGAAGACAATAAAAAATAAATAATTTCTCAATATTCGAATTTCTCGAGTTGAGAATTTTAAAAGCAACAGAAGTCAAAGTGAATATTTCTTACCGACTAAGTACGTCACTATGTAACTCCAAAATCATTATCATGAATGCAAAGCTTACCTGTAACAGAAAAAAACATCATCGTTAATTATTTAACTGATAGCAATTATCGTTATTCCAATTAATATTTTTTAATTACTCAATAAATCAATTAATTAAAAATACCAATTTCATTAGTGGTAATTATTTTGAAAAATTCTAATTCAATGTTGAGACAAATGAACTTTAAATTATAAAAACTAATTAAGGTAAAAAAAAATCGTAATGTGTTTTAAAAATTTATTGAATTCAAATTGAACTTTATGGCTTCATTAATTACATGGAGTATACATTTTTAATTAATGACATTGTATTCCCATCGAGATCACGCACGAATTTTCGAATTATATGTAAAATTTATATTAATTTTAAATTAACGAATTCCATTAAATTTAAATGACAATTATTCACAGAGAAATATATATCTGATATTTGTTATTTTTCAAATAAAAATTACTATTTCACCGAGGCAAACTTGAAATTATTCAAAAACTCAGCAATTTTTTTTTAAACCGTTAAATCACAAATAAAATTACTTTAAAGCTTTAGAGTACGAAATAAAAAGCATTCAAAAAAAGTTTATTCATTGAATTTATATGCTAAGGCTTAAAGCCAGATGACAAAAATATAAAATTATATACATTGTCACATAAAGTACTATAAAAACTGAACATTTAATTTGATATGCAAAATTGAGTTGCAAAAAAACAATTAAAATTAATAATGTCTTTTTGAAATTAAAAACCGATACTTTTCAGATAACTTCAATTGATGTTTTTATCATAATTAGCGTACATGTTTCGCGCGCGTGTCTTTTTTTATGTATTTATTTCAATTTATATTTTCGTGTCATTTGCATATATTTTTTGCCTTTGACCAATCAAATAATCGGAAAAGAGGTTTCATACATCTCATGCCTTTTTTATTTAGGGATAATTATGACTTATCATAGTCTTGGAAAGTTTGAGAAATCATCTTTGAAAACCTATGCATAAATTTCGAGTAATTAAACTTTAAATAAAAAAAAAAATTTTTCAAGTGTTAATTAGATGGGAAATGAAAACTTTTAGAATTGAGCTACAGAGCCCATTTTTTGACAAGATTTTTTTCTCGGCACTTGCTAACGTTTCAGGTGGTAAGAGCAAAAATAAAAAATTCAAAATTTTTTTTTTTAATCACTCTAATATGTAAAAAATTATAAATTTTGGTTGAATTATAAATTTTTTTTTCTGAAAGTATTTTTCAGTTCACGGTTGTAATTACTTATTAATTTTGAGCTGCGTTATTTTTCCGTGTTTTAAAAAATTGAACAGTGAAATTTTTCATGGAATAATAAAATACTATTTTTATAATTTGAACTAAAAAATGATTTAATAAAATAAAATAAAGTAATAATATTTATCGAGGGTAAATCCACTCGTATATTCTCATAAAATAAACAATTTCACACCTATATTGACATTTACATTAAATAACTTATCTTAAACCCAACAAAGACTCAGCTCGACATTTAAAATAAAAAAACCCGCGACCTTCACCTGGATGAACGATAAAGCTGAGTTTTTAAATTCCAAGTAGATACGTTCTAAATGTAAGTGACAACATTGTGTCTTACAAAAAACAAACTCAACAAAAAATAAAATAAAAAAATACGAATGAGAAAAATAAACTATTAGAAATCTACAGACTTTTATCTGAGATCTTGTCACTGTAGCATCTACTTATACAGTCTACTTGTACACTGACGAGACAAAACAAGCTTCAGGGTTCGAATAAAAAATAAAATAAAGAAACAGCGAATAAAAGAAGCATGAGAATAAAATATAAAAAAATAACAAGGAGGAATAAGTCAAGAGCCTGAGCGATGAGATCTCAAAACGCATCTCATCTAGGGGGACAAACTCGACACTTCTGAATCAGATTACTTTTAAATGAATAAGATAAATTATATTATTTTTAATCGTCACTCATTCCCACTATTTACTTTCAAATTAATATAATTACTGCTAAAATGTCATTATTTTTAGATATTTCATTTTTAATTATTTCTGAGTTTACATTTTATTTTAAAATTAATTAAATTTTATTAGAGTTAATTAATTAATTAATTATTTTATCACGAGTTTTTAATTAAGACGATATTACTATCGGAGTAGTTAATTAGAAACTAGAATTTTAATATTCATACTCTCAGTTAATTAATTATTAAATTTTTCGTCTTGGGATTAGTTCATGTTTTTTATTTTAAAATTTCATTTAAAATATTCATGGAAAAAATTTCAAGTTGTGAATTTTTACTGCAATGACAGTAATCTGAAAAAAAAAAAAAATTGTTCATTGGAAAGAAAATTTGAATTTTTGATTTTATAAATTTTCGGCGCGAATGTTAAAGTTGCTTAGGTAATTTTAGAATTACTATTCGGAATTTGATAAATGAGGTAAATTATTTTGAATTTGGCATATTTGTAGATTCAATGTTACAAATTTACGGAGTGAATGAGGATCGGATAATTTTTTATTAATTTTATTCCCTCAGAGTGGAATTTACTCTAAAGGGGAGTTTATTTTAACATTCAAACTCTGAATCGGAGTAAATACAGATTAAAACTTTGAATTCACTCTCGATTTTTTATGATACTAAAGTTAGCCGACGTCTTATAATTTTGGGATGTTTTTAAAAACGATATATTACAAAAAAAAAGTACTTTAAAAAATTGCACCTGTAGTTTTTTTAATTTTCTACATGTGCATATTTTTAGTTTTTACTTTTTTTACGGTAGCCAAATTTCTGGGAAACCTGGAAATATCAGGAAATTATAAATATACTGGAAAAGTCAGGGAATTTCGTGACAAAACTGGAAAAATTTTCACTTTCTTTTGACTAAAAAAATCCGAAAAATTTAGTTTTCTGTTAAAACTGTTCAAAAAGTGACGTGGCGCGAATGCGGTTGTAAAACCATCTTGAAAAAAAAATAGAAATTTATTCCAATAGCGAAAAAATGAAGCAGAATCTCAAAAATATATAGCCACCATGTTTTTTATAATTGATTCATTAAAAAAAACATTCCCAAAATTGTTAATTGTTTGTTAACTTCTAGATCATGATTTTTTATCGTCTAATGATAAGAAAAAGATCTAATTAAATTTTTTAACAGCTACAAAAAAAAGTAAATCCAATTAAACTTGTGATTTTTCATGTGGCTCAATGCTTAATGTGTGAAAACCAAAATTTTACTGGTTCTCTAGCTTTTCAAAAATAAAATTTGATCTTTTCCTTATTATTGTCTAATACTTCAAATTTCATAAAATTTTGAACCGTAGTCCCAAACCCGACAGTACACAGTAAAAAACGAATCGTCAAAGTGTAAAAAAAAGCGTATGTTAAAATTCTGAGTGTTGAATTTTCTACACTTTTGTGTGTCAATTTAACATACAATATTTATCTTGTTTCAACTGACGCAATCGATTGATTTTTTAACACACAAAAATGTTATTTTATACGAGAGTAACACTTTTTATGTGTTACTGTGAAATCAACACACAAAATATGTTAAAAATAATCTCGACCATCACAAAAGAATTCTCAGAAAATTTCAAGTAAAAATGACGTATTAAAAATATCGCCTGTTTAATTTGCAATCGTTTTTAAAATACATAACCTGAACTTTTAAATTAATGTTGATGAATTATAATTATTTTTTTGATATTAAAATAATTATTTTATTTTTGTTATTGTGAGAGAATTTATAGTAATTTTTTTATACATATTTGAATATCGAAGATAAATAATAGATGATATTATATATTTGAACAATACGTGATATTATTATTACTATTTTTTTTTTATTTTTAGTTTTATTTATATTACTATTACTAATAATATCGTTATTTTTAATATTTAATTGCTGAAGAATCAATTACTACAGTTAATTAATTGATTTTAACTTTACATTAAATAATGTGAAAAACAT
The DNA here is from genome assembly GCA_030273425.1 of Microplitis manilae. Lineage (NCBI taxonomy): Eukaryota > Metazoa > Arthropoda > Insecta > Hymenoptera > Braconidae > Microplitis > Microplitis manilae. Next base: position 16,854,348 of record CP092730.1, on the reverse strand, counting down.
TTTTAAGAAGTATCCAAGTAACACAAGAGCGTATGTCAAATTCAACACTCTTCAAGTGTTGCAAATAACATATAAGTGTGTTAAAATTGAAGGTTACGTTTTCGAAAATTTTGACACTCATAACGTGTTACTTTTAACATACACGAGTGTAACTGTTTCAAAACAAACGACGTACGCTGAAATAACATATAAATAAGTGTCAATCGATCGTTTTACACACAGCAAGTGTTAATTTTGACGAATCCTTTTTTACTGTGTACACACTAGAGTTGAATTAATTTTACTTCGCATTAGAAAATAATTGGTGGCAAATTAAAAATTTTTAAATTATTGAAGTTTCCTATTTTTGGCAATAAAATTTAATGTTCATATATATTAACTATGTTAATTATAATAATAAATTTTATTGAGCAATGAGCTCAATAATTTTATATTCAAAAATTTCGAATACCAAAAAAAGAAATGGGCATTTTTTAAAAATGAAATTTTTATGATTAGATGAAGGAATAATAAAAGTGAAGTCTTTATTGTGAAATTAAAAATAAAAATGTTTTGACGGCATGAAAATAAAAAAATTCTCATTATTTAATTAAATAAAAAATGAGTAAGCAAATAAAATTTTTAACAGAAGCCCGTTTATAACACTTGGAAAAAATTTAACTGCCAATAAATCACTGGCTGGGTTGGAAAGAAGCTTTCATGAAGTTCGTTTAAACAAATTAAATGAGTCAGAGCTCAGAGCATATAACTCTGTGGGTTTTATGGCAGCCGTTGGCTCTTTTACGGCCTTTACTTTTGGACGCGAGTCCATCTGCTAACAGTCATATAACATTACACTTCTACATAACTAACTCGCTAATAATGTAGCTTTTCAGAGAAAGTATCTAGCAGAGCCGTCCTTACGAGCAATTAAAATTAATCTGCTATCAGAATTATTTTTTAGGGTTCAAAGTAAATAAAAGTAACAAAAACTTGACAATGTCCGCATGCAAATGTTTGATGATTGTTTTTTTTTTTTTTTTACGTAACCTAGATAGAATCGAATAGTGGATTAATAAAAAGAGATTACGACTTTCATCACCGGAATATTGAACTCATCAATCAGGTCGTCGAAAAAGTTATAAAAAATATAAAAGCTGTTAAATTCTTATCGGATGTGTTGAATGGGAAATGAATCGTGGAATCTGATCAGGTGATAAGAGTCGTTTCAAAAAATAGTGCGCTCTATAAAAAAATTTCAATGCATATGTAACAAGAAACAAGCACAAGATGGTTTTCATATGAATACATATATATGTATGTAAATCGTGATAAAATGAAGTATGAAAACAAATTTTTTTTGAAGATGATTTTTCATCATTTAGGAAATTCAAAGTTACAAGAAACTATTTTCAAAAAAAATGTTCTTTAAATATAAATATATATATATATATATACGTGTGTAGACTTCCTCATATATGTATTATATGTATAGGTATTATTGGAATACTTTTTTCTCACATTTTCAATCAAGTAGTTCAACTCGATGATTATCATGATCGCGGCGGGATACCAAAGTCGACGGGTTTTAAAAGGGTAGAAATGTAAGCAACCAAGCAACGAAGCAAGAAGTAACTCGTGTGTGCTTATAATATACATACCTACATGTTTAAAGAAAGGAGGGAGCAAGAGGCCAAGAGAAAGGGGGTAGGAGTATAATGAAAGGGTAACGGAGTACCGATAAATTCAGCGGACCGCGGGATTTGTAAATTATACCCTTTCAATACTGATCCCTGTAAATAAATGAGCTTCGCCCCCACGCATGCCAACACACTAACATTTACAATCCAGTACTTGTTTATGGATATGTAAATGTGCGTGCAGGTATATGTGCACCCATGTGTGTGTATGTGACACCGATTGCACGAAATAAAAATAACAAAAAAACCGTGGGGTGGACGGGTGGAGAAAATTGTAGGAATTAAATGGATTAGGTTCAATGTGATATTTGGTTGGGCCATTGATTGCAGTCTAATTGCTTTTGCTAACGATAATTGAATAAATACTTTATACAAATAAAAAAATATTGGTTTATGGTACGCATACTGAGTAATCAGAATTCCTCTTTTTTTTTTTTTTTTTTTTTTTTTAATTTATAGGCTCTTTAAAAGTCAAACAAATTAATTTAATAAGGTGTATTGTTAATTTTCGTGATCATTATTTTATTTTTAAAACAAATATGGATGTATTTTAGTGAGCTGAAGAGAAGTAGTTTTCATTATAGGTTATTTTGAAGTAAATTTAATGAGGGAGACGATAAAAAATATTAAGATATTTCATAATATTCAACGTCCGCGCAGTTATGAATTTTTAAAATGGCCATTTTTTAATTTCGGATTTACTAATTAAAAATGGACAATTTAAATTTATAACGACTACGAGTTTTAATACTAACGAATCGTTTATTTTTTATCTTATTACTTATAGAATTTTCTTTAAAATTATCTACAGTGATGCTCACTTTTGCCGATAATTACTGAGTATTTAAATTAAATTAAATCTTAAGACTTTAAATCTCTTACTTTTTGCCCACGAGTAATCAAATTAATTACTTAATATTTACTACACAAAGTAACCTTCATTGTAGCTAATTTTAAAGGGAATTTAATAAAGAACACGATAAAAAATAAATTATTTCTTAATATTCAAATGCTGGATAATTATAAATTTTTAAAACGACCCATTTAAAATTTACGGATTCGTTTATTAAAAATGGCGGTAAATAAAAATTTATAACTTGAGGATTTAAATATTAAGGAATAATTTATCTTTTGTCTCGATCCTCATGAAATTTTCTTTGAAACTATCGTCAATAAGCTCAGTCGCCTAATAATCACTCCGTAATTAAATTCAATAAAATATTTTTAAAATCTTTAAAATTTTAACTGCGACTCTTTAAATAATTAAATTACTCAGTAATTGTTGGTCAAAGTACACTTCATTAGGTCACTTTTAAAGGAGTTCAATGAGGAAGAATAAAAAATAAATAATTTCTCAACATCTAAATCTCTCCAAATGAATTTCTAAAACCATTAAATAATTTTCAGACACTTATAAAAGATCAAATAAAAATTCTCTTATCAAAGAGTAATTTATTTCCTATCTTGTACCTCATAAAATTCACTCTTAAACCATCTCCAATAAATCTCTATTTTCCCTACAAATTCTTTTACAAACAATTCATAAAGGAAGATGTTCCTCTTAATTAAAAAAAAAATATTAAAATCTCAACTTTGTAAATTTTTCTAAAAATAAAAGAGCAGTCGATATTTATATTAAAAATATTTTCTTACGAAATGCATAATAACCAAGTCGACCGTGAAAGTTTAGTTAGCTAGCGTTATGCATATGAATAAGGCAGCTCGGGGCATGCGAACGTTCGGTTGTCGGCTGGAGGAGGTAACTCGGTCCAAAGAAGCCAAGACTGAGTCGTCTCAGTGTGTACGGTTGAGGTGGCAATACCTTTGTTAGTACAGGGTTAATAGCAACCAAGACCTCGGGCTCAGTATCTCCGGCCACACTGACGGTCTCGTTAACGATTACGATAACTCTAGACATCCCACTTTCTTTATTACTGTCCTCCATATCCACATCCACATCCACTTTTATTTTACATCCATCCATATTAGGCTAATGCCCATTTTTTATACAACCCCTTTATTATTATTTTTACGAGCTAAAATAATTTTACATTGTCTATTTTTAAAATTATCTCATCAAATTGAAGGCTAAGGAGGCGAAAAAAATAAAATATTATGATTATGAAGAACAAGTTTGTTAGCTACTTGAATACTTGGATACTTGGGTACTTGGGTACTCGGGAGCAATTATTAGTCACTCTTGCTCTGGTTGCATGTAGATATAATACATCCATCCATCAAGCGACGAGATGAGCGTAGACTTGGTGATGGAATATCACGCAAGTGTCCACAAAGTTTAATGAACCAACTCACTACTACTCTTTTATACACGGATGCTGTATATATAGATATAGATATGTATATTTAATATTAACTAGCACAGATATAAGTACGCAGCTGTACTCGCTAGAGCATTAATCGTTTGACTTTTAATTTTATACTCAATTTTCACTCAATGCGGTTTATGACTACCACTTAGTATCCTTAATCTCATCTGCGGTAGATCAGTACAAATGACGTTTTACAAATTATCTTGTTATATTTTAAACCCACGAGCTTACATTCAATTTTATTATTTAACTTTTTTTTTTTTTTTTGATTCTGGTAGAAATTAATTTATAAATGAAATTTAATATTTTATCATTTAAAATGATTGTTGAGTAGGTTAATACGGCTTAAATATGTCATAATTGAAGGACTTTCTGTATTTTTTTTTTTTTTTTTTTTTTATTAAAAAAATTTAATTGCTTGGAAAATTTAATTGTTGGCTCAATTGTCAAACTAATTGTTTTTATTGTAACCAACAGTCCCTCCATAAAAAAAATTTATAAAAAAAATATAAAAATATATAAATATATATAAAATATATATAAGCAATATATTTTTAATAGCTAACTTTTAGCCGCTTTTCGTATATATTTAATATATTTCAGATGTCATTTAAATATATATCTAAAATATATCTTAGAATATATAGAAAATGTATGTATGAATATGTTTAAAAAATATATAAAATTATAAGAAATATATTGGTATGATGATTTAAAAAAATATAAAATATGTATTTAATATCTTTTTTTTTATATATTCATACATATATTTTTATATATTCTAAGATATAATTTAAATATAAGTAAATTACATTTAAAGAAGTATAAAATTTATACGAAAATTGGCCAAAAGTTAGCTATTAAAAATCTATTTTCCACACATACTTTTTATATATATATATATAAATATATATTTTGTGTATATTTTAAATATATTTTTTCTATAAATTTTTTTCATAGGGGTCAGATTTAAGTATTTATAAATTGAAAAAAAATTTTCAATTGAAAATTAATTCAAAATTTTAATGCCCGCGGAATTTAAAAATACGAATTTTTGTATTAAAATTTGATTTAAAAAAAAGAATTTATTATTATGAAATTCTTGTTGATTTTGTTCCGCTTGGCCCATTTTACCCAACTTAAAAAATTCCATATCTAATTTTAAGTTACGAACAAGAGATTTTATTACCAAGTGACGTAATAAAAAAAATATAAGAATCTTCATAATAATTTCCATAAAAAAATAATAAATATCTAATACAATTTATATTTTAAACCGCAATAATATTTTTCTCATTCTTGTTAGCTCGGTAATTGTAGATATTGCGGGTACGGGACTGTAGCTACAGAGTAACTGTCGCAGTTAAAATATCATAACTGATGTAATATACTTCGGGGCATACGGATAATTGAGTATACCAACTTTGTAATGGAGACTTTATTCCATTAAAACCTTCAGTCTCTTCTTGCTCACATACATCGCAATCTCTTCAACTCACTCTGAGCTTTCTGGTCTGGTCTGGCCGCTCTTCTCATGTGTGGGCTTTTTGGCTTTTTGTTCAACTCATTGACTCGTAATACTTTAACAAGTACTCGTACATGATAATAATTAAATACAGATTTTATCGAAAACTCGACAAAAATCCTTTTAGCGCTTTAATTTTCATAAAACAATCTATAAAAGTTATCTATTTCATAATAACAATAATATAACTTAATAATTTTTAATTAAAACTTTATCCTTTGTGTTCTCTCGGCTGGTCTATACTCGATAAATCTGCTTCGCTATTATTTTATCATTAAATTCAATTTGTATAACATAAAAGGGTAGTTTTCATTTTATCAAATGCTTTATTATTATGATTATTATTTATTAATTTATTCATTTTTTAATTATATTCAATAAAAAAGAAAAAAAAATCCAGATAATTTTTAAAGTCGACTGGGACAAAGCGAGATTAATTTTTAATTTTTATGTGAAAAAATTTGATAATTGTTTTTTATTATAATCACTGTTCATACTTTTATTTTATTTATAAAAGAGGAGCGGGGAAAATGGACCCTCTAAAAAAATTTCAATCCTCCTTTAATTTAAAAATAATAATTAATAATTAATTAGGTCGAATTTTTGATATTATAGCAAAAATATTGGTCGTATAAAAAATTTTTTGCAATAAAAGTTGTTCAAAATTCAATTTTATAAAAAAAATGTCTCTTATAATTTTTTCATTAGACTAATAAGAAAGCCGTAATTTTGGTAATTATCAAAAATTTGAATCAATCATTATGAATCTCAATTTTGGAATTACGGTGAAAATATTAGTCGTATCAAAAAATCATAAGAGATATTTTTTTTAGAAAATTAAATTCCCTACAACTTTTGTTTGAAAAGTTTTCTGATAAAACCAATACTTCCGCCTTAATATCAAACATTTGAATCATTCATTTCAAAATTAAGGCGAAAATCTTGTTCCTAATTATAAGTGAAATCGTAGTGTTTAATCACTTAGATCACTGACTATATTCTACTCTCGAAATTTCAAAATTTTTCTAAATCCCTCTACTTTAAAATTTTTTAAATTCTAATTCAAATCCCATAAACTTATTAAAAAAAAAAAAAAAATTCTATGGCCTTAAAAAGGCCAATTCAATTGTCTGTCAAACATCGGTCAATTTTCAGCCTATTTATTAAGAATACAAATTTTTCGGTCAACTTCCGGTCTCTTTTTCGGCGTGATTTTGACCGAATATTTTTACCCGAGTAATTAAATTTGTTTATTAATTTTTTGGGACTTATTTTCCTTTATGCAGCCTACTTTGCTCCTTTTTATACTTAATGAATTTTTTTTTTAAATTTCTTAAAATTTTCAAATGCTTTCTATTTTATTCTGACTACTGGGTATCAATTCAAAATAAATCCCAATTTTTTTTTTAACAATTTTTTGGAGTATTGAAAAATTTCTCGAGTATCCCATAATGCCCCGGATTTCTCTATTTACTAAAATAAAAATAATTGTCAACACTTGACTGTATAATGAATAATAAACCAACGAAAGTGACAAAAGATCAAGTTGAAAAAATAAAAAATGATAATAAATTTCATGAGAAGCATCTTTGTAAGTTAAACAAGTGAATAAAACTGCAACAGGTGAACGTGAGAGGCGAATAAAAGCTTCACTTTCTGCTGGTTATGCACAGTAATATTGTACGGCACCGAGATGGGGACGTTGATTTGACGAAGTAAAGAGACAACCGTGAGCGTTGAATAAAGAGGAGCATACGGAGTATGTATTAAGTGTTAGATGGAATTAAAATGAGGAAGAAGAATGAAGAAGATGAGGAATTTAAAATAAAACCCAGAGAAGGAGCATCATAAAAGTTTACAGGCAAGAGAGAGACCGAATCGAGAGAGTGATGAAGTGAAAGAGCTGATCACGACATTATATAAAAAATAATAAAAAATACGAGACCTATCGTGACTGCGTTACCGCGAATTCGTGATTCCGTCTAAAACAATAAGCGATATAACTCAAGACCCGATTCTTTAATCTTTACGGGCGAAAGCACATTCTTTGACTTTAATATATATATCTATATATCTACATAAATGTATGGATAAATATATAGGTATATTCAACAGTATGTATATATATATATATATATTTTTATATTTATATATTTATAGTGCATCATAACCAGTGAGAGCGAGATATGGAAATCGGTCTCATTCTTCATCTAACTCAATGTATTGCTACATCTTGAGACTAGACTTACTCTCACGTTTTCAAACAGCATCACTATTTTAGTTCATATCGTGACTATTTTTAAAAATATATATTTTAAATTTGTTAACTAAAATTTTCGTAAGTATGCACACAGGAAAAATTAATTTGGGTATACGTTGTAAAAAGAACGGTGTTAAAATAAAATAACACCGGTGTAGAAGGTGCTAAGTCGGTGTAAAAGAAAAATCTACTTATATAAATTAGGAAAAAAAAAATATAGAAATTTAATGAATATTATCGGGAGAAATTTAAATTTTACTATGTACTTATTTGTGATACTAAAGTTAGCCGACGTCTGATATTTTTTGAAATTTATTTAAAATTATAAATGATGAGAAAAAAAAATTTTTTAAAAATTGCACTTTTAGTTTTTTTCATTTTCTAGGTGTGCATATTTTTAGATTTTTTTTTTTTTGTAATTTATGTGTAGAAAAAAAATCTGAAAATTTTGAATTGTCTGCTAACTTCAGGATCATATTTATTTGTATAATTATTTGAATTATTTATGTTATACATAATGTATTTAAAAATTACACAGTTTAAGTCCACCATTTCAATCACCAATGATTGGAATAATTAATGAAAATACTGTTTAATTGTAAAGAAATTGTAGTGAAAAATTCAACTCTTGAAATGAATAATCTTGAATAAAAAACTTTTTCTTTGCCTGAGAATATTAAATTTAGTCGATAAAATTAAATTTTTTTTATCGAATAAAATTTTCGACTCGAAAAAAAATTTTTTTTATTTAGACTGAAATTTTTTATTCAAGTTAGTAAGAGACAAAAAATTTCTGATGAACCAGAATAGACTACACCACTTCTGCATCATTACAAAAATATTTTTTTATACTTTCATAATAAAAAAAAAACCATTTGGATAAAATAAATTTGTGACGGTTGAAAAATTGCCTGTTAATAAAAAATTTGTTTTAATCAAGTATTTAAATTCCTCAGTACAAGTGCGGACTAAAACCATTGAAATAAAATTTTTTCATGAATAACTCGACAAAAATAAATGCGAAAATTTTTTTTGCGTTAATTATTAATCTGACCGTTAAATAAAAATTACCAATTAATTAATAAATAAATATTCAATATAAAAAATGAGTAATTAATCATATTAATTAACTGGATATTAATAAAATAAAAAAAAAATTAATTAAAATATAAAAAAACATATTTTAAGAGAAAGACAGTTATAAATAATGTTGCAAGTGGTAACTAATAAATAACAATAACAAAAAAATAAAAAATAATTCCTTTCTCTCGCCTGAATGTTAACCCAAGTGTAGTAGCATCAGTGATAACAAGAGTAAGGCCTCAGCCTGAGAATAGTTTAGAAAAGGATCGGTTGGAATGAGATCCGACACGGTGGCTTAGATTGAAAATAACGCGCGGTCACTGATCCTTTTACTATTTGTCTACGCTGTATCTTGGGTTCACACATATCCATATTAACCCACACACACACACACACACACGCACACATCCCCCATAAGTACTAGAGCTAAAAAAAAATAATAAAAATACGACAACAGTTAAAAGAGTGACGAGGCACGCTTTTAGCTCGTAAACCATCTCTCTTGATTGATAACTCTCTCTTACTCTTGCGTAATCCGGAATTCACTCAGTCATTGGCCCGATAGATTGGTCTCTACTCAGCTCAGAGTCTCTGGAAATGGAGATCGCCTGATTATTGCCTCTTAACGTACTTCGATCAATCTTCTTTCTTATTTCGTCTTACTTTTTTTCTCTTTGCTTTGCCTTTGCTTTGCCTTCTTATTTATTTCTTTTTTATTTTCATGTATAGACATTGTTGAAATAGTGTGGTAACTTGTACTCTAGACCGCTCCACTCAATTTACTCATTTCACACTCGAATTCGGGAATTTCTCTGATCCTACATATGTTACATTTCTCACATACGATTTCTCCCCAATCTGGGAGATCTTTTTTTTTCTTTTTTGTCTTATCAAGTTTCTAATCACGATTCGTCTCAGCAAGAAGATTATCTTTGATTCAAACAATTTTCATTATGTACTGTTGTTTTTCTTAAGAAATCGGGGCATAATGGGACACCTCCAAAATTTGGTGAAAAAAAATTTTGCATTTTAAATGGTTTTTAAAAATTCCAAAATAACTTTTGTAGATACCCGCATGAAAATACCATATATGATAAATATATGATCAATATGGGACCATATAAGTGGCCAAAAACGATATATATTTTATTATATATAATATAGTAAGTTTTAATACAATTAATTATATACGTAAGTTTATAAGTTAATACATGTTTTATATATATTTATAATCATATATGTAAACTTATAAATTAGCACATATATGTATTACATATATTGATAATTATATATGTGAATTTGTAAGCTAGCACACATATATATTCTGAACACAATGTTTGAATCTTATAACAGAGAGAGAAAGACAGAAAAGAATAAATTTTATTTATTCTTACATATATGGGGAGACTTATATGGTTCTATATATCGAAAAATATATAAAAATTTATAAAGTTGAATACATGGTACATATATCGTGCCTATAATGATGAATTATATATGTATTCTTATTTGTTTCCATATATAAATAACATTTATGTTTGAATATATTGAAATTATAAGTTTTCAAATATATAAATAATATATTGAAGTTATACGGAAATATATGAAATCATATAAGAGAAAACATATATAAAAATATAATAAAATCGGCCAAAATCTATATACAGTTCTATATAAGATTTCATGTATTGTCACATATATATTTATATCTGTAACATATATTTTTAATCAAAATCATTTAAAATTCAGAAATTTTTTTTTACTTTTTTAGGGGGTACCCCATTTTGCCCACAAAAATGAAAAAATTTTTGAAAAATAGACAAAGACAAAAAATATTTTGTACTTGAAATCTAAAAAAAATGAGTTACTTGTTAAAATATCCCGTCGTGCCCCAGTCCTTATACACATCAAGTCGTAAATATTTAAAAAGTCTCGACAAAAACATTTACTTATTTATTTTTTTATTCATTGATTGATTGAAGATATTTTTTATTTAAATACGATCAAGATAGTCCGATAAATATCTAAAGAATCATTTAACTTTATAAAACTTAGCTGTCGAAAATAAAATTATTTAAGATAAAAATATAAATTCATTAATTTTTTTCCAACGTTATTTATTTAATCATAAAAAAAATAATAAAACGAATTTATTGGTAGTGTAATAGGAATTTATATGACTCTGATAGCTTCGAAAAAAAGTTACAGTTAACTATAATTTAAAAAAAAAAAAAAAAAAAAACAAAAAGAGGTCTTAATATTATCAGAAAATATATAACGATATTTAACAATAAAAGTGACGATAAACAAGGAAAAGTAGGATCAGTAGTGTGTTGTCTCAGTGGGTCTATCGTCTATAAAGCGGTAGGTTGGTGGGTCTTTTGATCCGGCGCCGGCCGGCTGATTTATCATCAGACTAGGAGCAAAAAAGGTCGAGCGGGTTTTCTCGCGCGCCCGCGGCATGAACAGAGCATCCATTTCGTAGCTATCACGTCCCAACCACTGCCAGTTATCGTTGCTGACGTAACACGAATGCCGAGCCAAACTTATATGGTTGATTGGGCTCGGTGAATTTTTCCCCCGACTAAAATGTCGCTAAATTCCCTTTTTAAATTCCCGCTTAAAAATTTACTTTTAAAAAAAAAATAATAATAACAATAATTGACATAAAATTAATAATTATATTATTAAGTATTAATATTTAAAACAAAAAAGCATTATGCTAGAAATTATGGACGAGCTGAAAATTCGTGAGCCACGCAGAGCTCCCGGGCATCACGCAACCACTTCTACTGTAAAATACCAGGGAGTAAGACGACGAGACCGACGAGACCTCCTTGGACATGAACAAAAGTATAAGAAAGAGATGCAAGTACAAGATACACAGAAAGCTAACAAATACAACCTGCGGATGGACGCAGCCGGTGGAATGTACCAGCAATATTGCCAACCGTTGCTCATTTCATCCTTTAGGCGCCCTCTCCCCTTTCCCTCCCCCTTCTCCTCACGTCAACCAGCTCTATCTCTCTCTCAGTCTTTCACTGCTTTATCCCGAGTTTTTTCCTCATCTGGTCTCATCTCCTCTACCCTCCACCCCCCGACTGTCAGCAGCATCAACAGCAGCTAGATATTTTTTTACCAACATTACATTACATTAGTACAGACAGTACGCATGCCAGGTATCTGTCGCTATCGCGTGTCTGTTATACAGCGACCCTTAAGCTTGATTCATAATTATGACTGACTGTCGTGCAATCTCGATTTAATACACGTTTACCTGCTGTTTATTTAAGTGTACATACACCTCACAGTAGACATACTTCCATGGCAAAACAGCATCTCCCAACTAAACGAGCAACTGGATGTTGTCAACCGTATCACAGGCAAGAAAACACTAGACATGCCAGGCTATTTTTTTTCCACCCCAAAGCGATTATTTTACCAAGCGTGACTTTATTTCATGCAAGACAGATGGATCACGTGTGAAATTGTACACTTATGTATTATTTACCAGTCATTTATTTTCAATGCGTTAACGCTGAGTTTTAAATAAAATACCGGAATAGAAAACAGCCTAAGAAAAGTATTATAATTATTTAAATGTTAACAATTTAATAAGCTGGATGTTGTAGCAGGTCGATTTAATAATTAACCAAGGCTCAGAGAGTCTATAAATCATCAGCACAATAACAGAGTCAACATTTAACTGTTGAGAACTCGTGTATGGGTTTAATGAGGAGGACAATAAAGTATGTATGCTCCTTTTGTGTACAAAAGATTGGGGCAAACGAGTGTATGACATTTTAAATGATATGTCTAGGCTTTAAAAGTCTCGAGAGCTCATTCGCTAAAGTAATGATTTCTAACGTAACGGGTTTAATTTATTCACGGTTCTAGTTGTCAGAGCAAAACTGATCACATTCAGGCACGAAGTAATCAATATAGATGTACAGAGGTATAATTACCGTGAGGCTGTTTTTGAGAGTGAAAAATAAGAGACCGCTATGTAGAAAGCGGTTAACGAAAACCCCTACGGGTATGGACCGGTATGGACTGAGAAGATGCTCCGTCTTGACAGGGGGTAGGCTTCGCCATGGGAGACCACTTAACGGGCCTACTCTCCCGATCCGGCACATAATGCAACGGGCAATCGTTTTCACACTCAATGTGTTAGTAATTATTGCTAATTCATCAACAACATTATTTTACAAGGGTTTTTAATTATAATTGACGATTTAATTTCGGTAAGGCTGCTTTTGTTCTAAGGGGTAATTTTATTTATTGACTGTAGGTGGGTTAAGTCTGCAGCAGCAGCAGATTAGTGGGATTGAAAATACCGAATAAAAGTTAGGAGCTCTAGGCTGAATAACGAGCGTCGCTTTGCAATGGGAATGAATGGGCGCAGTACGTGACACTTGGGTAAGGTGTCCCTTTATCAATCTTTTGTTCGCGCTCACGTATAGCCGGAACGATCGCGACAGTAACTGGTGAGAGAGTATAAAATGAGCTACAGTGGAAGATGGTAGAGACGAAGACGAGTATAGAGATGAAGATGGAGACAAAGAATGAGAAATAAGTTTAAGACTGAAGAGAATAAGAGACAAGAAACAAGTCTGAGATAGTACTCTGTACCTTGGAGACTGAGTTAAACACATATAGTGAAGAAAAGCCGTCGGTAATCCCGTTACATTGTGAAGAAGCTCCAAACCCATTTTCACAGACGTAAGACTTATTCGCAAGTACAGTGACGTCATTATCAAATCCGTCATTGCCAGAATGGGATTTGGGAGGTCTTTTGAATGACAATCGGTGGTAAATTGGTGGTTTTGAATTTGTGATTCTGATGAATGATTGGAAAAAGATCGTATTGCTGGTAAGGAAAGGGTATAGTGAACTCTAGTCGCGGAGACAAGACTCGGTAAACCTGGAGCCACTGGTGTATAGAAACAGCAAAGTGTACCGGTCTTGTTTTTATAGGCCTCAAGACAGCAGTCGGGGCCAGGTGAATATAAAGCCTGGAGAGGGAGTTAAGCCAAGCAGGCAAGCCAAGACTCCGCTTACAGCAGTAACGAGCAGGAGAGAGGGACTCGGTGGATGGAACGAGGCGCGGGGAAGTTGTTTGATGATGGTTGTTGCGGGCCCCGAGTCACTTGCCGGCCATCTACCACCAGTCAGTTCTCGAAGTAACGTGGGTCTGATTGGATCCACGCTCGCCCGTTTCTTCGAGTTTATATTATATATTCATATACATATATATGTTCTCACACATACGCGTCGTTATAATCTCCGTTTAATTTGATACTGAGCCGACAATCTAGTTACGCGGATAAAGAAACTTGGGATTAAGGAATAAATGGATTAACGAATTAATAATCACGGATTTACGGATTTATAATCAACTAACTGGGATCTATGGATCCGTTTGATGTTAAATTTATATAGGATAATCGTTGGATACAGTGTCATGTGTAATGTGATAGCTAAGTTTACGATAACAGTTAAAGAATGGTGTGTTAATTGTGAATAGTGAATTAGTAATGATAATATATTGTATAATGAATAGCAAATGTTGATGATTATTGCAACATAGATGGGTCTATCGGTCCCATCTTTGATAGTGAACAGTGGTTTTCTTTATAGGATAACGTAAACAAATAGGTGCCTGTTGGTAATAATTAACAGCCGCAGGTTACCGACCAAACATGCAGGGGAACCCTGCCTTTCTTGCAATACTCCTCGGCACGATATTTGGATCTCTTGGGGCATCACTCAGCAAAGCACTACGATATAAAGCCCCGGATGAGTGTAAATGGGTAGCAGTTGGAGATGGTGAGGATGACGTATCACTTGTCTGCAGGTTGAGAACAATAAACAGCGAATTGGAGAATACTAATTTCAGTGTGATACAGCCCCAGCACACGGTCAGACTGAGACTTGAGTGCAGCGATGCACTTTTCTACCAGAGCTCGCTCAGTGCTGGTAGTTTTCGGCCACTGGTTGAGCTCAGGGAGCTCGTTATTGAGTATTGTAAAATAGGTAATTTGTCGGATGATGCATTTAGAGGACTCAAAGAGCTGCGTAATCTTACAGTACGTACTCACAACACCGACTGGTCAGCGATGGCACTGGACATTTCGCAACGGGCGTTTACTGAAGAGCTGTCGAAGCTCGAGAGGCTGGACCTCGGGGAAAATAACATGTGGAGTCTGCCCGAGGGTAGTCTGTGTTCGCTAAGCAGTCTCGAAGTACTCAATTTGACGAGAAATCGGCTGAGAGAAGTCTCTAGTTTTCATTTCAACAACGTCGCTGGAAGATGCGTTGGGAATCTACGTGAACTGGATTTAAGTAATAATAGCATTGAAAATTTACCCACGGCAGCATTCTCGGGGTTAACGAGGCTGCATACTCTCAATCTACGCAGCAACGCGATTGGTTTTATGGCCGATCGTGCTTTCGAAGGCTTAACGAGTTTAACGGTATTGAAATTGTCCAACAATCGCTTAACAAGTTTGCCTCCCGAATTGTTCACCGAAGCACGCAATCTCAAAGAAGTTTATCTACGCAATAATTCGCTTAATGTCCTGCCACCTGGTTTATTCAACGATTTGACCCAGCTGCTGGTCTTGGATCTTTCAAAAAACGAACTGACAACCGAATGGGTAAATGCCGCAACCTTCAGCGGTCTTGTTCGTCTTGTCGTTCTAGACTTGTCATCAAACCGTATTTCAAGATTAGAATCGACCGTGTTTCGTGATTTGTACTCTCTACAAATTCTGAGGCTCCAAGAAAATCTTATCGAAACTTTGCCAGAAAATACATTCTCAGCGCTGTACAATTTGCACACATTGGTGCTTAGTGACAACCAATTGACCGTTATCGATGCAACAACTTTGAGTGGTTTATACGTATTAAGTTTACTGTCATTAGATAATAACCGTTTGACGATATTGCATCCAAGTTCGTTAAGAAACGCCTCATCACTCCAGGATTTACATCTTAACGGTAATCGACTCACCGCAGTACCGGATGCACTAAAAGCCACGCCTCTATTACGTACACTTGATCTTGGGGAAAATCTTATCTCGGAGATACCAATCGGTACATTTGATCACGTATCGCAATTATATGGATTACGTCTCACGGAAAACCATATTGGGAATTTGACAAAGGGTATCTTTGAAAAAATAAAAGAGCTAAAGATACTAAATCTGTCACGCAATAGAATTCAGTACATAGAACCTGGTACTTTTGATGACAACACAAATTTACAAGCTATTCGTTTAGATGGCAATCAGTTGATGGCAATTAACGGTTTGTTTGCTAATTTGCCAAATTTAGTGTGGTTAAATGTAAGTGACAATAGACTTAAGTGGTTTGATTACGCAATGATACCGACTGGATTACAGTGGTTAGATGTACATTCAAATGATATTACTGAGTTAGGTAATTATTTTGAAATAGAAACTCAATTACAACTGAGCACTTTCGATGCCAGTCAGAATAAGCTGACTGAAATAACGGGTAACGCAATACCAATGAGTGTTAAAGTGTTGTTTTTAAATGACAATTTGATAAGCAAAGTACAGAGTTATGCATTTTTTAAAAAACCTAATTTGACTCATGTCGATTTAAAGGGCAATCGCATACAAAATTTGGAGACATATGCATTGCGAATCAGTGCTGTCCCTGCGGATAAATCACTACCGGAATTTTACATCGGTGATAATCATTATCTGTGTGATTGTACAATGGAATGGCTGCAACGAGTGAACCGTCAAAATCAGTCACGTATATATCCAAATGTTATGGACCTTGAGAGTATTTACTGCAAGTTACTGTATGATCGGGAACGTGTTTATGTGCCACTTGTTGAAGCTTCGCACTCGCAATTTCTCTGTAAATATGACTCCCACTGTTTTGCACTGTGTCATTGCTGTGATTTCGATGCGTGTGACTGTGAAATGACGTGTCCGCAGAACTGTACATGCTATCACGATCAATCGTGGTCGGCAAATGTCGTCGATTGTTCAGCTGGTGGTCACGTTAATCGGCTACCGGAGCAAATTCCCATGGATGCGACTCGACTGTATCTAGATGGGAACGATTTAAAAACTATTTCGAGTCACGCGTTCATTGGTCGTAAAAAGTTAAAAGTGCTCTATCTGAATTCGTCAAACATTGAATTGGTTCAGAATAGGTCATTTAATGGGTTGCGTGACCTCGAGGACTTGCATTTACAAAATAACAAGATAAAAGAGTTACGCGGTTATGAGTTCGAGGGTTTAGACAATTTGAAATACTTGTATCTGTATGGCAACGAGATAATGACAATAGCTAACAGGACGTTTTCGCAATTAAAGTCGCTAAGTGTGTTGGAGTTGCAAAATAACCGTCTAACGACCTTGGCGGTTTGGGCTCTGCCGGCATCAATCCAAGTGAGCCTATCGCGGAATCCCTGGTCTTGTGAGTGTGATTATCTGGAGGTTTATCGCGAATGGATACTTGCTGCTAAGAACAGAGTCGCCGATTCAAATCAACTGAGATGCGTATTTAATGTCACGGAGTTCGAGGTTTACGGTGATCAAGTTTTCAGGGACAACGAGTTTGGTTTTTCTGTTATTGCAGCTGGTAATTCAACACAAGCTACGAGTACCAGTGCAAGTACAAGCACCAGTACAAGTACCAGTGACAGCCAACAGTGTACAGGTCTCATGAACATTGACAACGGCATACAGAGTAATTTAACCAAAACAATTATCGAGCGACAAGCACTAGAAGACTATTTACCTCTACTAATTTCAACATTGGCAGCATTTCTAATCGTCATGTTGCTCTGTATGCTGATATTTATATTCCGACAGGAATTCCGTGTCTGGTTCCACTCGCGTTTCGGGGTCAGAATTTTCTACCGAAATACCGAATTCGACCGCGACGATCGCGATAAACTATTCGACGCTTTCGTCAGTTATAGTTCTAAAGACGAAGCATTTGTCGTCGAAGAACTAGCCCCCGTTCTAGAAATGGGAAACCCATCTTACAAATTGTGTCTTCACTACCGGGATTTTCCAGTGGGTAGTTTCATCGCGGACACGATTGTCCAGGCCGTCGAGTCATCAAGACGAACCATCATCGTCCTCTCGGAAAATTTCATAAAATCCGAGTGGTGCAGATTCGACTTCAAGTCAGCCCATCATCAGGTTCTTCGCGATCGCAGACGAAGGCTGATTCTCGTCCTAGTTGGTGACGTTCCTCAACGTGATCTTGATCCAGATATCAGGTTATATTTAAAAACTAACACGTATTTACAATGGGGCGATAAATTGTTTTGGGAAAAACTGAGATTTGCTCTACCAGATGTTCCAAATAACCAGAGAACAAACAATCAGAGACGGCAACCGCCTCCCGTGCGCAGGCAACACAATAATCAAACAAGTGGACCCCGTACCGTTGCGGTTCATATTTAATAAATATACTATTTCTATGTATCATTATATAGACCAACGACTCATACCTTCCATTGTCATCATTATTCATCCAATGGATTATTTGTGCAAATGTTTAACGCGCGGTTTATTTAAAATGTGTATATAAAGTGATTAGTCGAAATATCTTAACAAATGATTGCGCGAACTTGTAAATAAAATAAAGTAAAGTAAACAATTGGAATGAGTGTATTGAGAATGGAATGTGCCAATTGTGAAAATATTTTATTCACTATGTAAAGTCAGTGAATTAGTTGGTAATTAGATAGACGGATGTAAATAAAATTTATAATTAAATTGTGCGAGGGTTCGCTATCGTACTATTTTTTTTTTAATCAATTAATTGATTATTAGTAATTATTAATTATTGTTAATCATTGATTGTGGGCATGTTACTTAAAAAAAAAATACGATTGAGTCGTAGATGCTCATAATCATTAAAAAAAAATAAATTAATTAATAATTGAAGTTTTAATGTTTTATGTAAAGTGACTGTGAATAATTGAGGAAAAATTATATGGATTTTATGAAATTAAAGTACTTAAATGCAAATATTTGTGAATATGTAGCTTTTTTATTGTAGTAATTGATTGATTAATTATTATTATAATTATTATTATTATTGATATGAAAATAAAAAAAACGGATGCCAATTGCGGTATCTGTAGTGATATTTTATAACACATTTTAATCATAAATTTGATAAGTGCAGAGCTTGAGATGGAACTGTAAAGTAGCATTTATTTTTTTATTTATTATGTTTTTATATAAAAATATTAAAATTGGGGATTTCGTTCAAAGAAATTGAGATAACGGGAAAGTAATGATTTTAGTTATTTGAGAATTTATTTAAAAGTGTATGGAATAAAAAATTGTGATATTTATTGGAAGCTAAATGGTTTTATTCTGCTGGTTGTTATTTTTGGAAATATAAATTATTTTAACGATCAGATGCGTCAATTTATTTGAACAATGCGTATGAAAGTTTTTTAACGAGATCTCCAATTGAATACGATAGTCCCTTTTGTGCCGAGTAAAAGTCGAGTTGTAAAAATAGTTTATTTAAAATAAACGGTCCGAGGATTGTTGTATTCAAAATGTAATTATTTCTTTAGAAATTGCAATTTTAAATAATATATATATATATATATATATATATATATATATATATATATATGTGTATAAAATATTAATCTTGCGATAATTCACCGAGAATTGTTTTTTTTTTTTTTTACAAATTTGTGTTGAAAGAAATATAAATTATGACTGAAAAATAAAATTTTTTTCTGTTTATATGTTTTTTAAATTTGTTTTATTATTTAGTACCAACCTCTATTTATAATTTTAAATTTTTATCAAATAATAGCCAGAAATTTAACGAGGTCGTATTGGAAGTAAATTTAAATCTTTACGAACAATAAAAATGTTGTGTATAAAATACTGACGTGCATTCTGAATAAATATTTGAAATTTTAACGGGAAAAAAATAGAAAAAAAATAAATCGGGTTTTATTTAACATAAATATTATTTAAAGTCCGATTGAAAATAAATGTTTTTAAAATAAGTCTGATTCCGCAAATAAAATAATAAAATTCCGGGCTATTCATTGGGATGCAAAAAAATTTTTTATGAAAATATTAGCAAGAGAAATTTTATGATCAACAAAAATATCTACATATTATGCATGCTGGAATTTTTTTTTACAGTTTGAAATATGAGTTTTTTTTTTTTTTTTTTCTTTGTAAAATTTACAAAAAATGTGGAAAATGGTTTGCTACTGAGAATAAAGTGAAATTGCCTCAGACAGCTACCAAAAGTATCATGTCTTATTTTACCCCAATTTTTTTTAAAAATACTAACTTACGTGAAGAATATGTAAAATGAAAGACCTAGTCCGATCAGAAAACTACGACAGCCCAATTTCAAAACACAGTAACTGACAAATTTTCCAAAATCGACTTTTAGTATTTTTAGTTCTAATAGAGTCTTGTGAACTTACTTCAATGCATATTTCAAAAATTTTCTTCATAAATATTCTTTAGGTACGAAAAAATTTACTGTCAAGAAATTCTGTTTTTTTTTATATGGAATAGTAATTTTTATTTGCATTACAGTAAAAATCATTAGATCCCACGTGATTTTATTTTACTTTCACATAATAATTTTTTCCGTGTGCAAACTTAAAAATTTCAATCATAATTTTTTTTCTCATACTAAATTTAAAACCGAATAACTAATGATTGTACCGCTTTCTCTTTGAACTATTCTACATCACGATTATTAAATAACAATAATAATAAAAGTCATCATTGGCAATCGACAAGTTACCTAACAAATCCAATAACTCTATTGAGTATTATCGCAGTAAGCGTTTCCAACATCATTCAATATGTTTATAACGTCATCTACAAAGCTGAGAGCAAGTCACACTGCGAGACTCCCCGTGATCAGCACAATAGGCCGCTCACTTATTCAGTGTCTACATTAACAATGTTATTGACACAATAAAAGAATTAATAATAATAATAATGATAATAATAAAATGTCTCCACCTCTTAACTTTCGTCTATCACACAATTAAATTTATTTTACAAATTAAAACCGGTCAGTCGGAATGGTAGCAGCATCTATTGTCATCACTGACATTAAACTTTAAAATCTTACTTTCCTCTTTATTAATTTATCTACCCGTGAACTTATATTTTAACTTTTTGCTGGCGCGCCAAGTGCTAAGTATTTAAAAGTTTACGATCTGTATAGTACTGAAAAATAAAATTTTAGATGTCACTAGATTATCCGCAAGACTTTCACAGGATTTTGGATAAAGTATTTCTCCGTGATGTCTCTCTTGTTTTTAACGGTTGATCGATCCCTAATTCCCATCGAGCCTTTAGGGGATAAGTAAGTGGGATTACCGTCAACCAGGAAAGGTTCTCAAAAGATTAACTCTTCGCAAACGAGCTTGCAAGCTCACGGGCTTAAACCATTGCACAAAAAGTACTGAGGAATAGTTGCTAAAAAAATATTTAATGCAGTTATCATTTTTACTTGTATAGTGATTCAGTTTAAACAATTAGTCTAGTAATTAGTAATTGTTCGAGTCAATCAAAAATAGGGGGAAAATGGACCACTAATATTAAATCAATTTTCTTATAATTTTTTGACACATAATTATTCATATTAATATGAGCCACTCATAAATATATCAATACGAGGTAAAATGAGCCGTCTATAAAAATTATTTCTGTTATTATCTGTTTAAAAAAAAATTTCACGGGATCAAAATCTATAAAATTTTCAATAGAAATTTTAAAGAGTACAACTATGATCCTGAAGTTTGCAGGCAATTAACAATTTACGGTTTTCTTTTTCAACGGACTACAAAAAAAAAAATAAAAATATGCACCTGTAGAAAATTGAAAAAACTAAAGGTGCAATTTTTCAAAATAATTTTATTTTTATAATTTATCGTTTTAAAAAGAATCCAAAAATTATTAGCCGTCGAAGAATTCATGATCCTTAAGTTGGGAGACAATTTAAAATTTTTTGATTTTTTTTTTGCAACCCATCAATTTAAAAAAAAACGAAACCAAAAATATGCACAAGCAGAAAACTAAAAAAACTGTAAGTGCAATTTTTTGATTTTTTTTTTTTTATAATTCGTCGTTTTTAAAAAAATCTAAAAATTATTGGACGTCAGCTTACTTCAGAATCATGATAATTCTAGTACCATGACCAATTAACTTCAAGTTCATTTTGTTTTTTTTTTAAATTTATAAAAAGTAATAAATGACCCGACTTGTCCTATAATTTTTATGATACTAAAGCTAGCAAACGTCAAATAATTTTTGGATCCTTTTTAAAAAGGACAACTAATAAAAAACAGTATTTAAAAAAATTGCACCTATAGTTTTTTAAATTTTCTACATGTGTATTTTTAATTTTATTTTTTTTTGTAAATGATTTGCTGAAAAAAAAAACCGAAAATTGGTAATTGTCTTCTAACTTCAGGATCATTATTTTTTTCGCTCTGATAAATTTAAAAAAATCATGCATGATCCATTTTACCTCACGTTAAATTTATAACATTGCATTAAAAATTTTTATACTCAATGTTAATTTCAATAGACAAATAAATAAATATCAAAAAATAATAGCAGACAAAGTCTTTTGTTTGAATTTTTAATTTTTCATTGACGTAAGATTTAAAATGAAATAAATAGAGCGTAACTTTTAGTAATCATTATAATCTATGACGTTAAATATTACTCTCTCATTTTATTTATATAAAATAAATTTATTATGTATATATGAGTAGTAGATTTGATATTATTAAGCTAATGCAGCTTTTACCGGTGTGTAATGTCCACACCTATATGCAAAATTTAAAATAAATTTTTTAAATCTGTCAACGATTGATTTAACGTCTCTTTGTATGTATCATGATCATGCATTAGGTGATCGCGACACTAACGAACTAGACATACTCGTTCGCACTCGATCGTTATCGATCTGTAGATCGCGATAACTGCTAGTGAAAATAAATATAAATATTATAAGACAATAAAATAATAAAAGGGGAATTTTATTGTGAAATTGGCGAAAGTTAAAATCTGAATATTAATGTCATTATTTTGTAAATTATAAATATCCATTTTTTTGAATGGGTAATTTTTTAGTGATATTTTATAGCGAGCAAATTTAATGTGCGAGTGATATTAAAGGTTAGATATGTTTATTTATAAACGTATGAGTGGCAACAAATAGTTGTTCTAATGCTTAAATCATGACTCGCGCAAGAATTAATGTGGTATATATTTACGCTTGAATGTTTCGTTATCTACACAAAATATCGAATGTAAATGTTATCGATTGACCGGGACAAACAAACGATGCGAGACCAATAAATTAAATTGTATACTATTTCATTATGGCATACATACTTGTAACAATTGTTTTATGCATTTATGCTTCAGGTATTTATTTTATACATTTACTACTACATTTGTTTGTTTACACTCTTTATTTATAATAAATCATATATTTTTATTTCTCCCATTACGGAAATTTATTTCGACAATAATTATTTATAGAAAATTCTATTATTGTGATTTTTTTTTTGATAAAATATGAAACAAATGTGGAAAATAAAGCCTCTAGAATTTTTTTAAAAATAAGTTCGAAAATTTTAAATTCATATTTATACCAAAAGTTCAAATATATGAAATTCAAATAAAATATAAAGAAATTTTGTTGACCACTGGTCATTTTTATAAATCAAAAATGGGACTTTAAAAAAACAGAAATTTTGATATTTTTTTAGACGGTCCATCTTACCCTACTCTGCGGTTTTTTTGAAGAACTGGGACATATTAACGTATAGAATTTTATAAAGACTGAAAAATCGATTTTATTTATTTTTTTTTTCAACGAAATATAAGATAAATAGGGAAAACGGAGCTTCTAAAATTTTTCAAAAATTAGTTCAAAATTTTTATGAAATATTATATTTATATTTATATCTCAAATTCAAATATATATGAAATAAAAATTAAATGTCAAGGAAATTTTTTTGACTAATGATAATTTTTACAAACTGAAAATGAGAATTTTAAAAAATTTTTGATATTTTTTAGACGGCCCATTTTACCCCAAATGGATACCCTGAATAACTGAGACATATTAATATATGGAGTAGTATGGAGACTAATAAATCGACTCTGATTTTTTTTTTTAATGAAATATAAAATTCATATAGAAAACGGAGACTGAAGTCTTCTAAAAATCAGTTCAAGAATTTTTATTTTTAAATATTAAACTCACATTCATTTTTTAAATTCGAATATATATAAAAAATTAAATATAAAGGGAATTTTTTTGACTAATAGTAATTTTTGCGAACTGAAATTAATTCCAAAAAATTTTGGATATTTTTTAGACGGCCCATCTTACCCCATATGGATATTTTTGAATAACTGCGACATATTAATATATAGAGTAGTATAAAGACTAAGAAATCAATTTCGGTTTTTTTTTCTTTGAAATTTTGCAATTACGATGCAATACGGATGTGCATTTTTTTGTCACGGAAATTAATCAATTGATTTAAATAATTGAAAATATTTATCGATTTTCACAACACATTGATTTTAAAATATCTGAAAAATGAAATTTTTGAAAAAAGAACTCGCGAATTAATCGAACGAATTAAAGTTAAATTGCAAGTAATTTTTTATTTCAATTTTATTGTTTAGTTAGCAAAATAATTAGTTTTATAATTAATTATATATTTTTGTGAGAACGAGCTGTTAAATGCGAGAAAGTAGGTAATTTTTATTTTTACTGTTTTCACTACTTATTTTTAATAACATAAAAATAAAAAAAATAAGAATAAAGAGAATTGTTTCTTTTACTTTTCTTTGTATGGAG